>JAUPFN010000020.1:14135760-14819817 GCA_036924255.1 Apodemia mormo
ATATTTAGGTATTGATAAATTGATCGCCTTTTTAAAAAAATTATCACGTTACTAGGTAATTTCACTATTTTCTGCATTGTCTCGTTCGGGTCTGGTACCACCGCCTTAACTATTCCTGCCCCAATAGCGTCAATGCTTGTCACTGTCGTGTTCCGGTTTAAAGTGTAAGGTAGCCGGTAAACTTATGCATGTGGTATTAAACCTCATCACAAGATAGTAACGCACCATTAACATTTTTGGTATCTATAGGCAATTGTTGACTCTTTTCATAAGGAGACCCATCTGCTTGTTTGTTATCTTATGATATAAAAAAAATGTTTTATTTTGCCTTGTATACCTGTAACTAGTGGGATAGTGGGATTCAGTGGCGTATTCGTACTAAGATAACGTCATTTAATTCCTTATTTTTTGACGGCTTTACGTGCTCATCTGTGGCACGGGAGGTGTAAACAAATCACCGACTCTGACTTGCTATTGAGTTTGAAGTTTTCGAAAACGTCGTCAACACAATTGCTCTGCTCGGATATTGCCCTTGAAACCTTTTACTTCATTATCAGAGTCGAATAATATATCGCACAAACCACGAGGATTTATAATCTGTTTAAGAAAACTAAACGTATGTATTTTTAGGGTTCCGTACGTAAAAAGTAAATGGAACCCTATTTCTAAGCCTCCGCTATCTGTCTGTCAACAGACTGTATTTTTAAACTGTGATAGCTAGAAAACTGAAATTTTCACAAATTATATATTTCCGTTGCCGCTGTAATAACAAATACTACAAATAAAACAAAAAAATTAACTGAGGTCCCCATACAATAAACGTGTTTTTTTTCATATTTTTTGCTATGATGGTACGGAATCCTTCGTGCGCGAATCCGACTCGCACTTGACCAGTTTTTATAATATAAAAAAGGAAGACTCGATCAAGTTTACTGCACTATACCACTAACAAAATCGGCAAATAGATGTATCGCATATAAAGGCAAAAGCTCTTCTTTGTTAGCTGTCTAATTTACAAGAAATCAATATAATATACGAATTGTAAATTTAAACGACTGTGTTGGTTAGACTTCAATATAAAAGACATCAACGTCGTCGTACAATAATGTTAAATATTTCTCGTCTCGCCTGGGTCTAGTACCACCGCCTTACATATTCCTTCCGCAATAACGCTATTGTTCGTCACTGTCGTATTCATGTTTGGAGTGTAACACAAAAGTTTAATCGAATAAAGTATTTTTGATTTTTGATTGTGAGATAATCTATATACATAATATAATAAAATCGTATGAAAGTCAAAACTGTACATTGATTATTTTTTTAAAAGAATACTTGGGGCGTGATCTACAATCGATATTGAAGCCAAAAATATAGCTTTTAGAATTTTTGTCTATTGTCTATTGACATACACACAGACAAACAGACATGTCTGTGTGTATGTCCGGGGTAAGCTCAAAAGTACTGCATGGATTTACTTCAAATTTTGCACGAATATTACTAACAGGTCGGGTCAACATATAGCCTACATATTTTCACGCTATCATCTACGGGGGAGGAGCTGTGCAGAGTAAATGAAGTCCGCGCGGATGAAGTCGCTGGCAACAGTTAGTCTTACAGTAAAAACAGATTTGCACATTGACGCGAAATAAATTAATAATAAGTACTCAAGTAGTTCAAACGGGCCATTAATGCGAATGTTTATGTTTAGTATTTGCCATTTTGTTATGCTGAAACTGGAAACAGTGTTATCATATCTGCGGTCGAGTAGTTCGGTGTTGACCACATGAGGTCTTGGGTTCGAACCCCGGGGTCGGGCAAATTAAAAATGTGTCTTTTCAGTTAAGTGCCCGATTGGTGATAGACTTGCTATCTATCACATTGTGGGACTAAGTATCTTCGACTATTCGTGAGTGCACTGGTTGTACCTCTGCCTACATCTTCGGGGATAAGGCGTAATGACACTTTTTTTTGTTTTGAAACAGGGTTAGTCTGTGAGAATTATTATGTATACCTACTAATGTTAGTGAGTCCAGAAGACATTCTTCTGCCCTGAAAAGTTGTATCACTTACTGGATTCTTTTGGTTTTAACGTTATTTGCGAAGTTATATTATAACATAATTTAATTATGACCATGTTAGAATACTTTTTTTAACAGCTCTTCTGGGCATCCATTTACCACAGTAATAAGAATGTTTACCTGTTTCAGGTTTTTGTTTCTGAAATGTTTACATAATACTTAGAATAGGAGAGTAGCAGCTTCTTCCTCTTGATCGTATTTAGCGTAGAGCGGTTCGAATCGTTGGTGACCAGGCTATTTCAAAATGGCTTGACTCTTTGGCATTGCGCAGAAACGTAGGTTCACTCTGTGTCTTCTATCGTATTTATTATGGGGGACACGATTTTGAGCTGATGATGATTATGGGGAGTGTTCCGATAAGTTGTTTGGGTTAATTTTTGCCGCCAAATTCCTTCATTGGACATCGCGTCAAAATTTGAAGTTCCACCCTCATTATCTCGATGTCTGGAAATCCATAACTGTACGATTCTCTCAACACTTTTTACCTTGCATTACTCTGTTGTGGAATTAATTACCGGCAAGGGTGTTTCTGAACGGATACGACTAGGGAACCTTCAAGAAAAGAGCTCATTCTTCTCATTCAAAAGGCAGACAACGCAACTGCAAGACCTCTGGCAGCGGTGATCATTTACCTACCTACCTACCGGTGCACCCATTGCTCCTTTACTTCCTCTACTATAAAAAATAAAATAAGAACTGCAGTATGCGGTATCAACGGAGGATTTCGACGATCAAAAGCTTGTGAAGCTTGAAACTTTTAACTTCTAGTGAAATTTATACATCAGTACTTCCATATTCATCTAAAAATGTTCAGAAACATAACGTCTGACTCCAATTATGCATTTAAAGCATGCAGAAACAACAATGTGCACAAAAATTTATTAAATTATCCTAGCCGTTTAGGAGAAGATCAGTGACATACCGACAACAGTGCTACCTACCGGTTGCAGTTGTAAATTGAAATCATCTAAGGACTCACTCAAACCTACATAAAAATTATTAATTTATCCTACGTGTTTACTAGGTGGTAGAGTTCTGCATTGGCTCGCCCGGATCTGGTACCACCCGCTTATCTATTCCTTCCGCAATAGCGTCAGTGCTAGTCACCGACGTGTTCCAGTTTGGAGGGTAAGGTAGCTGGTAAACTTATGCATGTGGCATTAAACCTTCCCACAAGATAGCAACGCACCATTAACATTTTTGGTGTCTATAAGCGATGGTTGACTCTTTCCATCAAGAGACCCATCTGCTTGTTTGCTATCTTATGATATAAAAAAAAGATCAGTGACTTAACGACAACAGCGCCACTTATCGGGTTTACTTGAGAATCGAAACCATCTAGGGACTCACTCAAACCTATACAAAAATCATTAAATTATCTCAGTCGCTTAGTAAATTAGTGACATCAATACTGAAATATCCATACTAATGTTATAAATGCGAAAATTTGTTTGACTATTTGTTTGTCTGTCTATTACGCTTTTACGGCTAATCCACTAAACTGATTTTGATGAAAATTTAGAACCGTGATCATTGAAGATTTGGGGTCACACATACGCAAAGTTTTTCGAAAATCAACCTCTAAAGAGATGAAATAGAGATGAAAATATGAAACGAAAGTCTTTATGAAATACTATAGTCTATCTTATATATATGAGAACGGCTGAACCGATTTGACTAATTTTGGTTTTGAATTAATTGTTGAAGTCCAGAGAAGGTTTAAAAGGTGAGAAAATATAGAAATAAAAATAGTTAAAAAGGCAGAACAACGTTTGACACCAACGTTTGACGGGTCAGCTAGTGACATATAATTCCTCTTCGCAGGGGAAACTGCACTATTTGGCTAATATCGAATAAATACCAAAACCCAGAAAAAACATCTTTACTCGCAAAGTGGTTAGCGAGCATAAAAATCAATGGAGCAGTTTCCCTCATTTGTGTGTCAACTACAATGTGTCACACATTGTAGTTGATACACAAATGACAAGCAATCGATGTGGCTTGGGTTTGATTCCCAACATGAACAAATGTATGGGTGATGAGCGTAAATGTCTGTATTTCTAGATTTCGGTGTTTATTCATCACGCCCGGTTCCCTTGCGGGGTAAGCAGAGTACACCGAACGTCAATAAGACTTCCCAGTTTTCCACGGTTCACCGATGTGTCAGTTGGTGAAATGAGTGGTGATCTCCATCGCCAGACTCAACCGACCTAATAACGATGATCAACCATTTCTAGCGATAACTGGGATCAACGGCTTTACGTGTTCATTCGAGGCACATGGGTGGTAACACACCACTTGCCAGACTTCGAGCTACTACTGAGATTTTGGATTTTCGAGAAAAACTTGGAAAAAATTCAATAACACTTTCGTCCGACTCGGGGATCGAACCCGGGACGTTTTGATCTGAGCCGAATAGGCTATCTTCTAGACCACGACTTAATCTCCCCTAGAACTACGAAGCAGTAAGTGGGTTTCAGTATTTATAAAATACACATATTAAAGTATTTATAGATGTACATATACAAATATTAGCTTTTACCCGCAGTTTCGCTCGCATTTAAGATTTTAAATAAAAATTATCCTATGTTACTTTTAATACCTCTAAGAATATGCGTACAAAGCTTCATGATGAATGGTTAAGTAGTTTTCGCGTGAAAGCATTACAAACAAAATAACATTTGCATTTATAATATTAGTAGGATGTATTAATATCGTTGACTAGCCTTATATTACAAGGAATTAATTTGTTTACTTTGGGGTTAGATCAATTCGTGTAAATTATTCAAGGATATTTATTTATCTAATTACTAGCAGCAGCGTGCAGCCCCGCTGCATTATAAAAGTTTTTGGCGAATCCCACGGGATCACCTAATTTTTCTGGAATAAAAGTAGCTTATGTACTATTCCAGATCATCAGTTACCTGTGTGGCAAATTTCATTAACTGAACGAATTGTTCAATAGTTATTGCGTGATTGAGTAACAAACATCCATCCAAACATACAAACTTTGGCATTTATAATATTAATATAGATTATTAGCTAATCCATGCAGATCGCGCTCGCTTCAATAGATTAGCATGTCGTCAATATCATTTTTCATACAAAATGTCATCCGCTTATTCAGCCTCTTAAGGATTACTTTTTGACAAAAAAAATAGTCCTAGTTTGACCCCAGATCTTCAACTATTTCCATGCCAAATTTCATTAAAATCGGTTTAGCTTTTTAGCTGTAAAAACGTAATAAACAGGCAAATAGACCTTTCGCTTTTATAATATTACAATGGGTTTGTAGAGAATCAAACCCGATCCCCATCGATTCCATTTTTTTTATATCATAAAATTGCAAACAAGCAGATGGGTCTCCTGATGGAAAGTCAACCATCGCCTATACACACCAAAGGTGTTAACGGTCCGTTGCTATCTTGTGGCGAGGTCTAATACCACATGCGTAAGTTTGCCGGCTACATTACCCTCCAAACTGGAACACGACAGCGACAAGCACTGACGCTATTGCGGCAGGAATAGGTAAGGCGGTGATACAAGACCCGGGCGAGACAATGCAGAACTCTACCACCTAGTAGTCACGATGATGGTGACCCGCACAGCTAATCGGCCTTTTACGACCTACCTGGCAGAACGGAAGTTGGCCTATTCTTAAAAGGAGCTCGGGACCAACACGGGGAATAAGCTATAGCCATGTTCACTAACTTCTTGAATAATGGGATAGATTATGCATCTTTTTAAATTACGAGTATTATTTCAGATATCTTGTTAGCCTTTTGGATTCGCAGTAAAACACAGATTACGAAGTCCAGAGTTTGATATCAGGGTCATACAAATGGTATTTTCTCTTTACATCGTACATGTTATTTTATAATTCAATATTTACTTTAACCAGTCAGCCTGTATTTCATAAATTAATACGTGAAGTGATTAATTTGGTGAGATATTAAAGAAAACTACGCGCATGGATGAGTCCGAAATCTAGCTTAAATTAAAATGTTCATGAAAGAAGTGAACTAACCTAAAATTTATATAACAAATTAGACTATTTTTAACCAACAAGAAAACTGAAGTTATAAATTTGACATGTTTGTATGTAATATTATTGGAATTGAAAAATATTTGAGTGTGATGGTTTATTTACATGTTCAAGCACATGTACTCAATGTCGTAAACGTTAATGATTAAAATAAAAAAGTATCTTCACGCCCGTATCCCCGAAGGGGTAAACAGAGGTACAACAAGTGTACCCACGATTAGCCGAAGATACTTGGTCCCACAAATGTGATAGGTGGCCAGCTTATCGCAAACCGGACACTTTCCAATCTCCGGCAACTTTGTGTTTATCTGTAACTTTGTGTTTATAAAACTGAAAAAACACTTTTTTATGTGCCCGACCCAGGAATTGAACCCGGGACCTCATGTAGTCAACGCCAACGCTGGACCACTAGACCACAGAGGCGACGATTAAAATAAACTGTTTGCAAAATTGAAATATACTAATTTTAACAAAGGGAAAGTCTAAGTTCCATCAAAAGTTCAGTAGTTTCTGAAATATGAGTATAGTTATTATAGTAAACAGATATTCGATGTTGGTATAATTCTAGTGTACCTTCAAGCCTGTACCCCCAAAGAGGTAGGCACAGGTACAAAAATTGCACCAACAATTAGCCGAAGATTCTTAGTCCTATAATGTGATAGATGGCAAGCCTATCCTAAACCGGGCACTTATACAATCCCGGGCAACGTTGTTTTTGAAAAAACACATTTTGAATTGCCTGGCTTTGAATTCCCGGGTCGGGAATCGAATCCGGGAACCCATGTGATCAACATCGACATCAGACCACTAGACCACAAAGGCAACCCTTATAACTTTTGTTACAGGAATTACTTTTATTTTATTATTATTTAAATAAACCTTTATAAAATAAACTTTTAGTGGGTTCTAAATTTCACAGCTATTACTGAATCGAAAACTCCACACACCGGGAATATATTATATACACATAAAAATAAGCATTAAGCAACATGTACTAATTTGATTGCACTAAAGATAAACTAGATTCATTAATCTACTTACTAAAACAAAATTCAATTGCTAAATAAAATTAATGTATTGTGCAAAAATTAAAAAAATAATAAAAAGTCTGGCCTTCATTGCTCAAAATTTGTCGACACCGATTATTCAAAGAATTGAGTTTTTTTATTGTTATCCTGTGGCAATCACTCCCAATAAATTTTTTTGCAATTTTTTAAACTTTCATGTTGCCATCACTATGACCAAGTCTTCTAAAACACGTCTCGTTCCTGAAAACCGAAAGAGGGCGAATATTGTTGGCCAGACAAGGTCAGCTAATATATGCAGTTTATATCTGTTACAAAAGTCACTCGCAAGTGATATTTTATTAATATTTTTTCCATTCAATGTTATTAGTTATTGTGATTATTGTTGCTAATAATTATTTTAAAGCAATTAAAATAGTATATAATGATATACAATCTTTGATTATGTGAATGTTGTACTGGTTTTTTACAGGTATAGGTACAACGTGATGATAATAATATAATAATAATATTTATTTTCAAAGAAATAGGGTTACAAAGTTGTTATGTCTAATTTAGTTTCCTACCTATTAAAATTTATCGAATAATTTCTTTCTTTTGTTAAATATATTTAATATTTTGTATATAACGGTCTGCAACCAAATTTAAGATATAAAGAATTGGGACATCATTTTTGAATAAAAAATAGTTTACTTTTCGGTAATGACGAATTGGGCACTGTTGTATGGAATAAAATTTTAATGACGAATTGGGATCATGAATCGGGATCAACTCTCTGGAGCGTATCCCAAGTATGGCCGATGGGGTTGATGTTTTGTGATAGTGCAGGCTTGGACAACACCTGGATATTTTCCTTTGATTAGTACCTACTCCCTAGTCCAAACAGATGTTTGCGAACGCGCACTGTCATCTGTGGTACCTTACCTTCCAAACCACGACAGCGCCAAGAACTGACGCTATTGCGGCAAGAACAGGTAAGGCGGTGGTACCAGACCCTTGCGAGGCAATGCAGATTTCTATCACCTAGTAGCCACAATGGTAGTATGCGAGGCGCATACCCAATCGGTCGCCTCTTACGACTTGCCCGGCAGAACGGCAGTTGGACTACTTTTTGAAGGAGCCCGGACTAACACGGAGGAAATATATTTATCTTCATAACACTCAAAAAGTAGACGTTGAATTGACTTGATTAAACAATTCATAACATAGCGATTGAACACAGTGTTTTTATTCCGTTTAAATTTCAACGGAAACGGAATCTCCTAAGCATTTTCGAGTAAGTTATAACTGAGCCACAGCGAAACATGACCGGGTTTAGCTAATAATTAATGAAAATAAGTTAGGACATGGAGTAAGATATAAATAAGTAAAATAAATAAATAGCGAAAATTTCGACCCGGGATTCGAATCCAGGACCTCATTTCCTCGAATGAAATGACTGAAATCGGTACCCCCAGAAAAGCAAAATAAAGGAGTAAAATAGGTAAATTAAACAAATAATATTAAAAAATATACCAAAAATCATATACTTTAGTTTTTATTATTGTTCTTTTATATTATAACTTTTTATAGTAAATTTCCTCTGTTGAAAGCGAACATGCATTGCCGTCCATCATCTAAATTATTTTCTTTACTTAAATGAGAATGTTTAGTATAGAACGCCCTTAGATATTAAGTTAAACTTGTGACCTTTTATCGTATTAATATAAATAAATAAATAAGTGAAAACATAAGAGAGCGTTATGATGATTGCCGACATTGACTCGTATGCCGACGAGTCAATTTTAGAGTGTAGGCCTTTGACAAGAGAACCTAGTTTCCTTCATCTAAGGTCTAGGTGGATACGCCAATAAATCTTTCACATTAAAATATTATTATAATATCTGAAAAATGGTTGAACACATTATAATGAAACATACCAGTCCAATTGTAAATTGAAATCCCATTCAAACACCTAAAAATTCATTGAAACTGGTTTAAATATAAGGAGTGCATTAACACACACACATATTGAAAATATATATTCCAGGAACATAAAAAAGTATTAAATTATTAAACATTGACCTTGAAAATGATCATGTTAGTTATCATAGCATCTCCTAGTGGCCGTGATAGCGAAAGAAAAGCGCGCGGACATCTTACAATTAAAATTACAACGTTACACTTGCAGCCTAGCTAATTGTTTCCAATTACGAGCAACTAAAGCGGGGTGTTACATATATAAGGGCGCGGACTGTGTCCAATCGACATTCAGGTTTTGGAGGTAGTTGTGAACACACGTCGCTTAGGCGGAATTCTCTAGGCGAGTACTGGTTACCAGCAGCGCCTAAGTCAGTTCGTTTGAGATCTCCAAATAATTTTAGTAAATACAAAATCATGCAGTCTTTGGTGAGTTTATGTTTCCTTAATTTATTTATGTGTCTATGTAAGATACGTTACACTAACTTTATAGGTACCTAAATTATTAAAAATTGACTAAATTTGTACGATATTTTTTGTTATGAAATGTATTCAATATACTATGTAATAAACCGTATACATGTGTTTAGGTAAAATTCGTTAATTAACATTTTTTGGGCGGGGTAATTTATTCATATAAATATTAAATAAAAACACCATTGTTTTAAAGTTTTTGTAATCCAAAAAATAACTATTAACTCTACATCTTAAGATCTTTAAGTAACTGCACAAAAAAAGGGAAATGAGCATCGAGTATATATGTTTGTTTGATTCGTTGTTTTTTTGTGAGTTTTCCAAACCTTACCTTGGTTTATGTTATGTATCAGATATAATTTTTATTTCAATAGTAACTACTACAGTAAAAGATATAAAATAAAAAATCAGACCCTCTTTACGTAGCTTTACTGGTTTAATAATAATTACATTATTCTTACTTGTACTCAATATCTATTCAAAAAATATATTTTGTGTATAAGGAAATATGATTTTCACAAGTCCCTATTGTAATTTTAAGATATGTAAAGACCTCAAACTGATTGTTTTTATTATACAATAACTTGACTCCATTTTATTTTAGTTTAAGAAATATTTACCCACTACAGTTTTGTGTATTAACATTAATACAAATATGTTAACACGAGCAAAATCGTAAAAATTAGATGTAATGAAATTAATGTGTGTAACGTAGTTGAATAAAATTGGATAATAATCTAGACTTATTAATAATGTAAACAATAAGATACTATTTAGAAATAGTTTTGAATCATTTTATACTAGAAATACCTACTTTAACATTATATAAACATACAATGATACTCGGGCTTAAATGACAAAATCATAACAATTAACCTACAGAAATCATTTATATTTAAATAACTTCCCAAAAAAGAAGAGGTTCTCTTAGTTCGGTCTTATATTTTTATGTTTGTTAGTTGTTACTTCAGAACTTAGTGATACTAAATGAATTTGGCAGCTTTGCCCACGAGTAGACTAGCATGCCGTTGATATAGCTTTTTATACAAAATTGCGTCCCCTATTTTAGCTCCTTATGGCTTGGGTATTGAAAAAAAAGTTAGCCTATGTTTAAACTCGAATCTTTAAGTATCTCTAGAAATAAGAAAAAAGTACTTATCTAAACTTGAAATTGTCATCAAAACGCAGTTTCTGTTTAAAGTATAATCTAATTGAAATACTATTGATTATGTACTTAAACCTTTCCCTTAGACTGAAACGTAGCAAGTTATCCTTTAAAGACAAATTCGTTCAACATTTGCATAATGATAAGCATTTAATGAGTAAATTGATATTTCGGTTTGATAAAGTGTTCGGAAGTCAATAATATAAATTCATAAAGCTGGTAGCGACACGATTCCTTTACAGGCCTATAATTTGTAAATGTCGTATCAAGCCATTAGCTCATGAAATAAACATGCTCAATTAGAATCACTGTGATTAAGAAACAAAATAAGAGGTTACCGCTAATAAAAATATAAACATACTAGCTGACCCGGCAAACGTTGTTCTGCCTTTTTAACTAATCTTATTTTTTTATATTTTCTCACCTTTTAAATTTTTCCTGGACTTCAACAATTAATTCAAAACCAAAATTAGTTAAATCGGTTCAGCCGTTCTCGAGTTTTAGCGAGACTAACCAACAGCAATTGATTTTTATATATACAGATTACCATTGTAATATTATTATAATTTATTTTCAATAAAAATCTATAAATTTAAACAAGGAGCCAGAACAAATTTTAATTTAATGAAGTCTACGCAATACTGTAAAAAGACCAATCTAATTTTATAAAAAGTTAAATTGGCTAAAGATTTTTTAAAGAATTCGAAATTTAACGTTTAATTTAACCTTACGCTTGACATTACAGCCTTTTCAATTCGTCTTATACTAAACATCAACTTTGCTAGTTGAACCGACATACAAATATTAAATAAAATACAGCAAGTATTTGTCAGTCAGATTTAGATTTCAATAATATAAATATAATATTATATACGATTCTATAATCGACTAAAGATATTGATTTTTAGTGAGTTCAACAAATCTCAGATTTACAATACATTACATATAACGACCATTTTGACTTCTGTTTTACTCTGAAATACAAATGGTTTGTCGATCTAATTTCAGATGATTTTTTTTATTACAATGCATGCAGATACAATAATTCATTAATATTAAAAATTCAATAATATTATATTTTCCCGGGTTGGTCCAGACTCTTTAGAAGAATAGCCCAACTGCCTTTCTGCCAAACAGCAGGCCTACTCTTGAAAACAATATAAATCTTTAACTAATATTGATAAAAACAATAAGTTTCGAATATCGTCAAAAAACGGTATTCTTGAAACCAATATTGCCCCCATTGATTCGGTATAGTAACGACCTAATTATTGAAAACATCGTTACACGTCAAGCTAGTGTTACAAGTGGAAATTTTAAGTACCGTTTTAAACAAAATAACGAATAAAAGCAATAATGAGTAGTTTCAAAAAAATTCGAAATCCATGTGGCGCTGTCGCCAAATCCAATAATTGAATACAGTTGTCCAGAGTACGAAATACTTCAAAACTCATTAAATATTTATTTCAAATTGTAATCGGTTTTCAAGAGTAGTCAGTCAGTCAGTCAAGTACAGGTCGTAAAAGGCGAGTGATTGGCTATATGTGTCGCTACCATCGTAACTACTATGTGATAGAGTTTCGCAACGTCTTATCCGGGTATTTGGTACCACCGCCTTACCTATTCCTGCCGCAATAGCGTCAAAGCTTGTCATTGCCGTATTCCGGTTTAGAGGGTAAGGTAGCCCGTAAACTTATACATGTGGCACATCTAGACATACGGATAGCAACGCACTATTAGCATCTTTGGTGTCTATGGGCGATGGTTTCTCTTTCCATCAGAAGAACCATCTGCTTGTTTACTATCCTATGATATTAAAAAATTTAATTAAACCATTAATAGCTCTACAAGCGGTTTTCTTAATCACAGTACTGACAACAAGTATATTATTTTAGTCTTTGCTGAAATACAATTATCTTTACGTTTACTAACATATGTAGGTTCCAACATCGTTTGGTTTTTTATTCAAAAAAAGCGTATCAATCCTTTTTGTACTTGTATTAAATGAATTCCTATTTTTGTATTATCTATAATATTTGGTTGACCGAGCTTTGCTCGGTTTTTTACATATTTTTGAAACCGACCTTTTCTTGGATCGTGAAACTTGATAAATCATATCCTATAGTATATATAATTTTTTTTCTGTACCTGGTTGGCCGAGCTTTGCTCGGTTTTTCACATACCCATATTTTGGGAACCGAGCTTTTTTTGAACCTGGAACCTTGATAAATCGATTCCTTGACCCGAAAAACCCTTAATTTGTGACTTTCATGAAAATCGTTGGAATTTAGGCAAAAGCATTATTGATGTTTTTCGTGGTAATCCTCTAAAACTGAAATCTTAGTAACAGCTCAGATTCTGATGGTTTAAAATGCAGCAATGGGGATTACCACTCATCTTACAAATCAAAAACGACGCTGATCTCAAACGTTTATTGTCATTCGATTAACTCCACCAACTCGGTAAAGAATCAGCGTGATGGTATTCATTTAGATTAAAATAATACTGGTTTCATTTTAAATATCTGTATAACCAAAACAGACGAACAAATTTTTTGTAAAGCTAAATGTCTATTAACGCTCTTTCTAAAATACTACTTTTAATTATATCTATACTAGCTATGCCTGCGACTTTGTCCGCGTGGAAAAATTTCTAAAACAAAAGGAGCCTCAGTTACTCTTTATTACCGTGGTTTGGACAGTCCCGGGGTTTCTCCTGTATAGTTCCCGTACTCGTGGGCTTTCTGGGAATAGGAAAAATTTTCCTATGACCTTTCTCGGGTCTCAAACTATCTTTGTACCAAAGTGCGGTTCAGTGGTTAAAGCGTGAAGAAGAGACAAACAGACAGACGGACAGACAGTTACTTTCACATTTATAATAAAAGTATGGATATTATATCGTATATTCTTGAACGTGGAACTATAGGTATAATAATAGTAAGTACCTCAAAGTTAACGGAAAACTATGAAGTAAAAGTTAAAGGAAATCCGTTCCTTAACAATGGCTTTGACATAAGAAATACTTCCTAAATTTTCTATTATTGTGTCAAGGTTCATTTCGAGAGAGTTGCAAGTGATGATTAATCCATTTACACAGATATGCGGGTTCGGGTGTCGCCTACATGAACTTGTACTAACAACCAACGTTCTTTGGTACCAATGCAATATGCTAATTGTTTGCATTCTAATGAGATTACTAAATTTCAATCTTCATTGTCTTTACCTTTTCTAAATTAGCTTTAACAAAATGAGTAAATTGACCTTGTCTAAATAAGCTTTAATAAAAATATAAATGAATTTACAGTGATGGAGATCACTATCATTCTCCTGGATCAAAAAAGTTAGTTATGGTGAATTCGAGCGTCTAACGAAGTTCGGTTCACTCTGGCAATTTTGCAAAGAAACTGCGTGGTAATACTCATTTTTAGAATTTCTATAAGAGTATTATTAATATACATATGTTTATAAATTGTATCTGGGAATATTTTAAAGAGTAATTCGAAATAAAAAAAATATTATATATAAATACCGCAATGGCTAAAAATTCCACCACTATCTGAAGAAAGTTTTACTTTTACTTACCATTTCGCTACTTTAAAATACGAAGCTCTATTATTATTAATATTAATTTGATCTTTACCGAATTATATGAAGATGCACTTTATGGACAAATACAAATACTATGGACATATTTTATAGCAAATTTTATTATAATTAAAAATTTAAATTTTTTTTGATTAAATTAATTAATAATCGACGGTTAAAACGAATTTCGCTCAAAAATACATCAAATTATAATAATATTAAATTCAAGTAGAAGGAAGAAAAAAGAAAAGTAAAATAACCGTCTCTTATTCATTATCTGTATCAAAAATAATCTTTATGTATGATTACATAATTGCATTGTTTTTTTTTAATTTTAATTGTTGATAAAATTCCATTGGAGATATATCCACCAAATATTTTAAAAAATTAAGCATCTTACACATTATTTGTTACACTATAAAATTAAATTCAGATGGAAGGAATATGATTTTTTTATTATTCTGTTTAGTGTAACTCCACTTTCACAAATCAATCGTGCAATATTGACCGCAAATTGGTCGAACACATAACCTCCGATTGAGCGTGACGCCGTGCAATAACAATTTCCATAGTTGTATGAAATTTACTTATGACCTTCAAGGAGCCATAACACCTCCTAACGCCTACCACTTCCTCTGTTAGGCAATCCTATGCAATCGCTAGTTGTGCACCAGTTCGCTAAATGATAATTCCGAACTATTGCAAAATAATGTTTTTGCAACAGAATGCAAAAGCGATATGAGGTCCACGCCTTCAAATTATATATTTGCTTTGTCTTGCCCATAGAGCGACGTAAGTGTTTTCTAGAGAAGTATAGTTTAATCGTAGCTATTATACTCGAAAATCCAATGAATCTAGATCTAGTGAATGCGGTTTTTGATTGCTAATATTACGCGTAAGGTATTTAAAATTTCAAGGTGAGATCACTACAAGGATCTTGATTCTGTATTCGGACCTTTGTAGCATTTTCAAATGTCAATCCTTTCCAAGTTATGTGCCACTCCTAAACTTTGAGGGAATTAGATCAGACCTTTAGTTACACAGGGCCGTGGCTATCCGCTATTGCTCAACAGTCGATTGTTTCTGAAGAAAGGAAATAAGTGCGCGCACCTGCCCCTATCACAACGTTTTATATAATTAATGATCGGTTGCTAGCGACAACATAACATTTGTTGATATATTCTACCGCAATTGAATTTAAATTCATTTAACAGTAAATAAATGTATAAATTAATTTTAACTAAACTACTTAAAAATGTCGATTTGAATAGTATATAAAACATTAAAAAAACCAAAAGCAAAATCATTTGACACGAAATATAGTTTCGAAGTTTTAATAATTTATAACTTTCTTCCCTAGAGGACTTGATTGACTTAAGTGAGGACTTACTGAATTAAGTTTCATCGCACAAACTATGGTAACTTATCCAAATAACATGGCATATAATATCCTGGCTGAAATCATAGCCCTCCTTTTAGTTTTTCCTTGAAAAAGTAACTTTTTGCTATAGATATTGGACTTTTATCGGAATACAAAAAAAATTGTGTCTGTTTAAAAAGAACAGCTCACTGAACAAGTGAGAATATATATCTCATCAAATAGTCAATACTCATCATTTTTAACTAGCATGCAACGAGGCGTCACTAGGCATAGAAGTATTTTGTTATAATTACCTTTTAAAATCCACTCTAGCAAAACGTCTTTCGAAATCTCATCTAATTGTTTCGTTACATACATATTTAACTCGTATTTTATGCTAGTTTACTTAAAAAATGATTAAGTAACCTCTATTTGTGCATTAACTTCTATAAACAAAGTAAATGGAGCTATTGTTATAAAATCCTACTGTAGCTATAAAAATTAACATATAAATATGCCTTTTAACAATACAATACATAGATAATTAACGGTATTATGCAATAGCTTTACTTAACAATACTCATAAATTTGTAGATTAGTGGATTAATATGAGTTATTTTGTGATTGCACTTAGAAATCTTTTTCATGTTTATATTACGGTTCCGCCTCTTATATTAAATATCAATACTTTGCACTGCTTTAATATTCGCATCAATCAATGTTACACTATAACTACCTACTTTTAAATGTTGCATAAATTAAAATTTATATGTAGATAATAAAAGGACTAATATAAATTTCCTTATGAGGAGCTCTTGCAGACTACTCATAGAGTCAAAAAGCAATCGCTATAATGCGGCTATACTTGAGATTAGAACAACAAAAACTGTTTGACATGAATTATAACACCATCATGCATGCGTGGATTATGTTTACCGCGCAAGCACGATGGTGTTTATTGTTACTGTGGTTTCGACTGTGGTTATTCTCTTCCCCGTATCGCATTACCCCGTGTTGGGCTGGGTCTAGTTGGTCTGGGAGAACAGACAATCTGCCTTTCTGCTTGACTGGTCGTGAAATGCGACTGATTAGCTGAAAGTATCACTCCGGTCCTGACCATTAGGCGGTGAAATTCTACAATGTCTCGTCAGATTTGGTCGTACAATAGTAGTGGTAGTGGGTATAGTGTGACCTGATCCTACTGCAATAGCATCGTTGTTTGTCTTTTTACGGTTTAGAGAGTAAGCCACCCAATAAATTTATTCTTGTGGCATTAGAGCTTCATTACATGAATGGCAACGCACCATTAATATATGTGGTGTCTATAGGTAATTGTTATTTCTTTTCACCAGGAGAACGGTCTGATTGTTTGCTATTTGTGATATAAAAAAAAATCAAATTTAACCAATTTCTGGCGAGTATTAGGATGGATAGCTTTTCATGAACACGGAAGTATATTGCCATATAATTTCTGGCGGCTACTATGATTTTCCTGAATAAAAAATGTCAATAACTTGATAAAAAAAACAAGAGAAATGTTATTCGTAATCAACTCGATTACGATTCAATTGTATATTGATGATATTTAAAACGATGTGTTCATAATTTTAACTCGTAGAACATATTGTCTGAAATATGAAAATAATATAATAATTCATGCTCAATTGTCTAGATTTGCCATTTACACAATAATATACTTTAAAACACATATTTTACAATTTACTCCATTAGAACAAATCAAACTCAATGTGATTACCGATTCGTTATAAATCAAAGATTTTATTATCTTCCAATACAGCCATTTCGAAGTCGAGATAATACTTTATATTTAGTAACAGTAGGAAGAAATAAGCACAATCTCTGTTTAAAATAAGAGGTTGCTTATTCAATCTGGTATTATTCTTCACTTCCTATTTCTAATCTTTAATTTCCAATTATTTATGTTCTTAATACCGTTCGAGATTTTCATTGAATCATTATATGAACACGGTACATTTACGAGAAAAGATGTTTGTTTTACACGCGAAGATTTTTAATTTAAGAATCGTATTAAATTCAAGTTACATACAAAAACTTTAAAACATAAAAACAAAATGAAACTTTATCAATAAGGCATTAATGATAAATATGAAATGTTAACTTAGATATTATTTGTCATTTTCTTTAAACCAGCGAGTCAATTTATGCGGTTTCGGTGTTGTATTATTGAAATTTCAATAGGTGTCTGTGGTAGATCGTGTAACAAGATACATTAATTAGTAAATACATGGTGTAAAACAAGGGACTGACATTGACATTAATATAACCATTAACAAAAAGGTTGTTACATAAAGCGTGTTTTTTTACTCTAATATTACATTGAAAAATATTTTTATTATTACTACGATTCTTTATTAGTTAAAGACTACAAATAATAAATTAAGGGGCGTTTATTTTTTTGAGTATGTGTTAATATTTTACAAAAAAACTTATTACTTCCTTTTTTAGCTTCTCCTATTGAATTCTTACTCATAATATAAATGCTAAAGTGAGTTTGTTTTTACGCTTTCACGACTAAACCGCTGTAACGATTTTAATAAAATTTGACATGGAGACTAATTAAGAACCGGAGTGAAACACAAATTAACTTTTATTCCAAAATAAACTCCCGAGAAGCTGAAATGAGGTATGAAGATTGTATAAAAACTATATCGATAAATTAATCTAATAGCGGATTAGCTTGTAGTTATAATTAACACGCGAACAAATTCACCTGTGTATTAAATTTATATAAAAATGAGTCACTCTTTAAAACATCATTGTAAATAATGTTCATATTATAAATTATTTATTAAATTTTTAAATATATACACAATTTTTTATCAAATAAATATTTTTAAAACATTCCAATTTCTATTTTCTACTTATTTGCGTACAAGTGTTTGTTACGTCTTTATCCCATTCAAAAAAGTATCTTTACGCCCGTATCCCCGAAGGAGTAGGCAGAGGTACAACAAGTGCACCCACGATTAGCCGAAGATACTTGGTCCCACAAATGTGATAGGTGGCAAGCCTATCGCCAACATATCCCATTCATTATTTGTAATTAATTTTTTTTTGATTTAATGTTTCATATAGATTTAAAATGCATTGTAAATAGTATCTTAGAGATAATGTGTAACGCAACAAATTCAGTGGGTAAATGGTTTTAAAACAGTTAAGAAATGTTACAATAACAACGCTGTCCAGATTCCCACATTTGTTTTATGCAATCGAATCAAATTTAAGTGTATATTTTACATCACAAACATGAATAATTGTGTGAACTATAATTACTTTAATGTAAACTAGGGCCGGTCGGCTAATTTTACTTCAAATATAGCTATGCTGTGTACAGCCGCGCACATAACTCAGAAGAGAGGTTATAATAAACCTATAAGAAAAATATTACACTATAAAAATATATTTCTTTTTTTGGAGCAAAATGTTAAATTCTATTAGTTTATTTGTCAAATAATTTATTCCATAAATGGTAATAACACTGTTTAAATTATTATTAATAATAGAAAGATTTTCACTATATTTGTTCTAGCGTTTCGTTATATCTACATCTTTTAAATAAATTTTAGCTCTCTGAATGGTATTATTAAAAAAAACCTAGTATATTTTGCCGCTCTTAATAAAACAAAAAAAAACTTAATAACTTAGATTTCTTAATAGTAGTTATACCAGCTGCGTTTCGCAAACTATTGTCTAGTTATTTTTTGTAAATAGGTACTACAAGAACAATGTAGTTTACCGAGATAAATAGTCCCTATACAAAAATATATCTAAATTCATCCAGGCGTAAGATGTGATAAATAATAATTAATAAATGTATACACCTGCAAACCATCACATTTACGATGTCAAAGGTCAGTTCATTAGAATTCAGATGAAAACAAGAAAATTAGACGTAGGTTACATACATTTACTTTTAATTTATAACAGGTTTGTTACTAAATATATCAGTTAAACTACAGACACGCCATTGAAAAAGATACTTGTCGCCGCGCATATGTTCAAACGCTCCTATCACTATAAAAATGGCATACATTTCTAGATATACTATATCGTGAAAAAATAGAAATAAATCATGTTGTACTGTTTTATCGCACCGATAAGATGAAAAGATTTAAAAATTATCCTTGAAGTGATTTTATTTCAGTATTAAGTCGTATAGCTCTGTATTTCTGTGTGTAATTGCAAGGTACACTGACAAACTAAGAAATTGTCTTGAAAGGAGTATTCATTTAATCCGTGAGTTAAACTATCGTTAAAGCGCCCGCGCCTGCGCCACTCCAGCTGTGAGTTAGACAGCGTGTAATAAATTAATTTGTTTCCGAGGCGATACTAGATATCTGATACGTAATCAAGAATACATTTAAGATTTTGACTTAAACATTTCTTAGTTTAAAAGTAATCTATTTTGTAAATATTTTGGTATTTATATTTTCTTAAACCTCAAGTAAATCTACTTTGGGCTTAGGGCATTTTGTGAACTGATATTGTTATCACTACATAGTATAAAACAAAGTCACTTTTTCTGTCTGTCCCTATGTCCCTATGTATGCTTAAATCTTTAAAACTATGAAACGGATTTTGATACGGTTTTTTAATAGATAGATTGATTCTTGAGGAAGGTTTTAATATATAAACCTTTCCGATATTCCCACGGGAACAAAAGCTACGCGGGTGAAACCGCGGGCAAGTCGCTAGTTATTCATATAACAATAATTATAAATGTGAATTTTATCTGTAACGATGAACTCATTTAACTAGTTATACGTATGTATATCTAGCGATCAGTATAATCGGCGGAATCGACCATAAAGCAAAGAAGAATTTCGCCACTTTGAACCATTCGACACTAGCTCAGTTGGTAGAGCGTCCCGGCTTGAGGGAACTTTGTAATTTCAAACCCTAAGTCCTTACTTCGAAATTTTTCTTTGTTGTTTTTAAAGATTTTCATTAATCGAAAAAAGTACTATTACGATTTACATAAATAAATATTATCATACTTGTTCTCTTGTGGAGAAGGCAAAGTGAGGCAAAGGTAAATCGACGGTTCGGTTCGCCATGATAAGTCCGTGTGTTGTCGAGTTGGATGGTGGATACACATTTCTATCTAACTAACAGCGACTATATCGCTTGTTTCTTGCGAAAATTGTTAAACGATAGCTTTACATCTTCTTTTGTGTCACGATAATGCTAACATCACCAGACTCACGGATGACTGACTGAGTGTTTCGATTTTTAAAATGTAATTTCAATCAGGTGTTTTCTTGAGATTTTCGATACCCCTGAAAAATCTCAGTAGAAATTTGTGGCGATAATCGTTAATTTTAACACAAAGGTAGTGATGATAATTACCTCCCATTTTGCGAATCAACTATCTCTTAAATCATGTGAAAGTGTTTATTTGTGGTTCACTCTAGCTTTCCTGCAAGAGGACTCAGCTTTTTTTTATATCATAAGATAGCAAACAAGCAGATGGGTCTCTTGATGGAAAGAGTCAACCATCGCCTATAGACACCAAAGGTGTTAATGGTGCGTTGCTATTTTGTGGTGAGGTCTAATGCCACATGCATAAGTTTACCGGTTACCTTGCCCTCCAAACCGGAACACGACAGTGACTAGCACTAACGCTATTGCGGCAGGAATAGGTAAGGCGGTGGTACCAGACCCGGGCGACACAATGCAGAACTCTACCACCTAGTAGCCACAATGGTAGTGACTCGTATAGTCAATCGGTCACCTTTTACGACTTGTCTGGCTGAATGGCAGTTGACCAATTCTTTATAGGAGCCCGGGACCAACCAGGAAAGCTTGACGATATTTTCTATTTATTCTTATTTCGCATTTCGTATTAAAAAGATTTAATATATAAATGCGAAAGACTGTGTCTGTCATTAAAGCTTTCACAGCTAAGACCTGAATCGATTTTGATAAAATTTGGTATGGAGATAGGTGAAGATCCCGGGTTAGATTTCTTTTTTGAATTTAAAATAATTAAATGTTTCCGTTTTTCAGATTGTTTTCGCCGCAGCTCTCTGCTTCGCACAAGCTTCATACTATGCGGGTCCCCCGGCACACATCCAGCTCAGTCCGGACGGTACTCATTTGCTGGACACTCCTGAGGTAGCACACGCCAAAGCCGCCCACCTTGCAGCACATGCGCAGGCTTCCACCGCGCACGGCGCCTGGGCCCCAGCTGGTGGCGCTTACCTTGGCGGAGCTGCGTACGGCGCTGGTGCTCACTATGGTGCCCCAGGAGCTGGTAAGATATTTTAACGTATTTATTATATTCCACAAACTCTCAACCGCGTTTTATACCACTGTTTTACCTATTTCTGTGACAATGCTTTTTACCATTGTGTTTTGGTTTCGAGGATAAGGTAGCCATTAAACTTACGCATATGGCGTTACCATCCCAGCCACCGACAGCGACGAGATCTCTTCCCATCAAGATGTCCATCTGCTTGTTTGCTATCTTATAATATAAAAAAATTGAGTACTGTAACGTATTTCCTTGGTTTGATACAACAGTCATTTCTTATCCTGACGCATAACCGTCAGTGCTTATCACTGTCATGTTTTGATTTGAAGAGTAAGATTCCCGGTAAATTCAAATGCTTGTGGCATTTTTGATACGATTCTAAACATCAATAACAGCTTGGTATCTTCAATTGGTGGTTATCTCTCTACTTAATTGTTAATTAAAAGTTCAAGAAGTTAATTTTAAAATGACTCTTTTACATTATTACTAGCTGACCCGGCAAACGTTGTTTTGCAATATAAATTATTGAGTTAAAAAATAGGGGTTGGTGTTAGAAGACTGAAAATGATAAAAAAATATTTTAAAAAAATGTTAGGGGTTGACAACCCTTATCACTTAGGGGTAAGAAAAATAGATAGTAGTCGATTCTTAGACCTACTGAATATGCATATGAAATTTCATAAAAATCGGTCAAGCCGTTTCGGGGGAGTATGGTAACTAACATTGTGATACGAGAATTTTATATATAAGAAGAAAGGAGTACAATACTTTGTTTAATATTAATATTTTTTGTTTTTTCACAGGACTTCACAAATACGGACCAGCGCCTCTAGCTCATGACGGCCGCGTTATCGACACCCCTGAGGTAGCTCACTTGAAGGCAGCTCACCTTGCCGCCCACAGCGCGGCCTACGCCAACGCAGCTCACGGAGCCCACGGTGCCGTAGCTCCTCTCGCCTACGCCGGAGTCGGCGCTGGCTACGGTGCAGGCTACGGAGCGGGCTACGCCGGCGGATACGGCAAATGGACCGGTCCCCAGGCTCACATCCAACTTACCCACGACGGACAATACGTAGTGGATACCCCTGAAGTACAACACGCCCGTGCTGCTCACTACTCACAATACGCCGCTGCCGCTCAAGCCGCCGCTTCCGCTCCCGAAGAACCTTGGGGCGCCCACGGTGGTCACGGAGCTCACGGATGGCATTAAATTCTACCTCGGACCCGGCTTTCTTACCGCCTGAAATTTTTATACAAAACATTAAAAAAACAAAAAAAAATGTTAGGCTGTATAAAGTTAAATGACTTGTGTATAGCGCTTTCTACTAAAAGTCAATAAAACTTAATGTTACAAATTTATGTCTTTACTTTTAACCCTAAAAGTAGATAATAGTTTAAGAAAAGGTTATTTATTTACTTTATTACTTTAGACTTAGGTGTAGCGATTTTTTATTTGTTTATTTTTATTGAACCAGATACAAAATACAAATGGCGAGTTGAATACATAAATCATTCTCTACCAGTTATTTGTTCTAATGGGTGGACCCTTAACATTTTTTATTTGTACGTTTTTTTAAATTTTATAATATAGAATAATAACGAGTTTATATCTCTCTTAAGAAAGAAAAGATAATATTTTTATAGACCGAAGATTTGATTGGTATAGTAGTGGCAAGTTAACTGTAGATGTAGTTATTTTGACAGAGTAATTGTCGACGTAAGCTGGTGCAGAGTAACATTTAAACCAAGAATCTTGATGAAAAGAAGCTACGATAAGAAGGAGATGAATTTTATGTGTAATTATTAATAAATGTAAGATAATTTTAGTTGATATTAATATAATAATACAAGATGGCAACATAATTTATTGATAATCAAAGTGGGAACATTACTAAATTTACAACGCAAAAGTGGAAACGTAGCTTAATATACAATCACACAAAAAAACGAACAAATATACAATTACTATAGTAATACTAAGGCAATGGACGCAATCAAAGCAAGGATTACTCATAAGTTCTGAGTACACGGTGCACTCTCACTATAAAAACAATATAGGGTCAGCGTACATCAAAATCAGAACAGATTTTTTTCTAAGAACATTGAAATATTATCTTTATGAATAGTGACATTTAGTGCAGAATTAAAAGTATTTGAAATATCGTGTTTTAAAAAGAAATGTCTCTGTTCTAATCTGCTCGCAACAAGGAAAGGCTATATGCTGCTCTTGGTTTGTAAAACAAAACAGAAAAATTGACACGAGTGAATTTGGACCAGCAACTACCTTGATTTAAAGCCAGGCAACGGTCTAATCTCCTTTGCTTTTTTTTATTATAGATAGGTAAGCGCTTGACCTCGATCTCGCCTGATGGTAAGCTAAGCATCATTTACATCTTTGTTGTAAAACGTGAAACCAATTCAAACTCAAATATTGCAAATTTTATAAAAATTCTATAAAATGCTGACGGTGAAAATGAATAATTATATTATGTTACTTAGCTGACCCGGCAAGCGTTGTTTTGCCATACAAATTACTATGCGTTCCAACTAAGAATAGGATCGCTCTTGTTATCAACTTCATACCACAAGTGTGAAATTAGTAATGTCAGCATAAAAATATTTGTTCAAAAATATTGCTGATTTATTGAAGAACAAATAACGTTTTAATAATGTTATTTTCATCAATAAAGAAATATTAAAAAACATCAGTCTAGCTGTTAATCTATATGAAAGTAAATAAGTCGTGTTAATTACACCACTTAAAGTAAAAAAAACGACAGGGGCAATTTTGTTGCAATTTTTGTGGGTTTGAGTTGTATAGAACAGGCTAAAAAGTATTAAAATATAATATTCGTCAATAAAAAAATAGTGAAATATATCAATCTAGACGTTAATGTATATTAATACATGGTAACATGATCTGATGGGAATCTAAATAAAAAATATACCAATTAGAATGAAAATATTTTTTAAAGTATTTCTTTGTTAGAATTTTTTTGCACATCTTACTCATGACTTATGAAGTTTTTGCAAAATGCGGAGCAATATGTCATCCCTACAGTCCTGTTCTCAGTTAGAACGCATAGTACTTGTACGTATATTCAATATTTTGACGGGATGCTTGAGAAGGGGAGGGGGGAGTTAATTGAGATAAAAACTAACCTATCTTTTAAGTTGGACCAAACAGTAGATATTACAAAGACAGACAAAGTTTCATTAAAATCGGTGTAGTAGTTTCGGAGTCCATCATGGTTTTACAATTTATATATATTAGTATTCTTGATAATCTTGCAGATAAATAGGATAACCGCCAGTTTTAAGTGATATGAGAGAATAGGAAACAATGTGTTGAAATATCTAAAATATGCGGAAACCGTAAAAAAATATATACTTCAAACTACATTGTTAACAACTGTGGTGTACCACAGGGCAGTGTTTTAGGACCCTTGCTATTTTTAATTTATATCAATGATCTTCCTGATAGTATAAAACATGATTGCTTTTTATTTGCTTCCCGGCTTTAGGGAAATGGTCGCAGGTTCAAATCCCGTGTGTCGATGTTTTTCTTTGCTGTTATTAAGGTTTTTCCAGATTCCCAAGCACGGGGTGAGTGCTATAACATAAAAATAATTTTTAGGAATAATTATTGACAAAAATTGTAATTGGAAAGCACACATTGAATCTCTATGTAATAAGATTGATAGATTTGTCTATGTCTTGAGAAGACTAAGGGAAATAGGAGACGCAAAAGCCTCCCTATTAGCATATCATGGATATGTCTCTTCTAATTTACAATATGGAATTCCTATTTGGGGAAATTCTGTTGAATTGGTACGAATTTTTAGAGTCCAAAAGAAATGTATTCGAGCAATATGTGGTGTTAATCAGTTACATTCCTGTAAACCACTTTTCAAGTCTCTTAAGGTACTTCCCTTACCATGTTTGTATATTTTAGAGGTATGCGTATTTGTAAAAAAGCACCAAAAGTTATTTAAAACAAATGCTGAAGTCACTGGTAACTCATATTTTAAGAATAGTAAGAAATTATATGTGCCTAACCAAAAATTAAATATTTTTACAAAAAATGTGTATTGTATGTCTATTATTATATACAATCATATTCCTGATAGTCTTAAATCATTGCCTATGAATAAATTTCGCAAAAAGTTGTTTGATTTGCTGTTAGATAAAACTTATTATGATATTAAAGAATTTTTAGCCGATAAAATT
The DNA here is from genome assembly GCA_036924255.1 of Apodemia mormo. Taxonomy (NCBI): domain Eukaryota; kingdom Metazoa; phylum Arthropoda; class Insecta; order Lepidoptera; family Riodinidae; genus Apodemia; species Apodemia mormo. Next base: position 14,161,979 of record JAUPFN010000020.1, read on the forward strand.
AAATGTTAATGGATAGAAATATAAGTTTGTTGAATTGTCCTTAAAAAAAACTTCAATGTAGTAAAAATTTTGTAAATGGTGAACTTTATGTAAATTATAAAAAAAAAATTACTCAAAATATGAAACTTGTAATTATAAAAATAACTTTGTAATATGGAATCATCCTTGTATATTTATAACAAAAACATAAATTAGAGAAAAAAAGACCAGCCCGCTGAGTTTCTTCCGCCAGATCTTCTCAGTGTGTGGCCGCGTTCCGATCCGGTAGTAATTCTGAAAAATCGATACAATTTATAGTTTTAAATGTAATATTATATAATGATATTTTTTTTAAATATTTGCACACCATATATTGGTAGAATAATTTATTTTTAATCGGTAACTTAATTTATTTTTAACAACTTGTAACACCCATATTCTTGCAAATAAATATTTTCTTTCTTTCTTTCTATGGGCAGAAACATTGGAGGCTATGGATGCTAATATGGGCACAGCAGGTGTCCGATTCACGTAACAAAACGTCAGTCGAGTTGAAACGTTTATGGCTCTTACACATTTTCTTAACTATTATGCCGTATCGTAGCACAACATGACGTTGTATCGTGTTTATGTGTGTAAGAGCAGGCAGGCTCACCTAAGCGCTTCGACTCGATTGACGTTTTGTTACGTGAATTGGGAGGCAGATAGTGACATATTTAACGCATTCTTTACAACAGAAGGAAGCTATTAATCTATTTTTCTAAAAACCCGTATATATATTTTTTATATCATAATATAACAAACAAGCAGATGGCTCTCTTGATGGCAAGGAAACCATCGCCTAAATAGACACCAAAGATATTAAGGATGCGTTATCAGTGTGGCGGGATGGAAATGCTACATGCATAATTTTACTGTCCCTTACCCTCCAAACCGGAATACGACAGTGAAAAGCATTGACGCTATTGCGGCAGGAATAGGTAAGGCGGTGGTACCAAATACCCGGCCGAGACGTTGCGGTACTCTACCACCAGTAGTCACGATGGTAGTTGCACGTATAGCCAATCAGTTTCCTTTTACGACCTGCCTGACAGAACAACTATTGGTCTTTTCTTCAAACGAGCCCCGACCAAAACAAAGAAAAATTATATTTTAACAATATTAGATTTTTTCAAGAATTTTTTAAACTTGTAATTAGGGGTGGTGGAATAATCGCTTCTTACGAGCTGTTTTGTAAGTAGCTGTATTGTAAATGAGAGTTCCGGAACAAACATTATCTCTTCTTCAACATATAAATAATTTATTGTAACTATGCCAATATATAGACTGCTTTATGACTCTCTGCTGATTTAGAAGCTTTTAGATAGAATACATCAAACCCAGGCAAAATATAAAGCTAATAACACATAACAAAATCGTAATAAATATGTGATAATTTAAACGCATTAAAGTTGCAAAAAATGACTTCACATTTCCTGAACCTCATATTTTTGGAAAGATGGCGTTGAATACAATTTACAGAGATGCACAATGACGCTACATTTACAATTCAGTTCTAATCGGTTCTATTGGTCGGTAATCAGAAGGTTGCGTGTTCAAATCACGTCGGGGTCACCACTGTAGCGGTCGTAGCGGTGATGGCCGGAAGGTGCCACTAGTGTTCGTAGCGGCAGGACGACACGTCCGCTAGCAAACCGCTTCTACTGTAAATAAGAACCCTGCGTTTTATTTAACCTCAAAGAACACCCGTGCCAGCTGCCGTTGAACCTTCGCCGAGCCTCCAGCCTCTCTGCATCGTCTGCAACTGGTGACACCTTCTGAAAACTACTTACAGGAGTCAATTGCTAGCGGCCGTGCCGTCCTGCCGCTACGAACACTAGTGGCACCTTCCGGCCATAACCGCTACGACCGCTACAGTGATCAAATCGAAGGTGATCAAGCTCTAATTTTAAAACCTGTAAAATCAACACTAACAAGTATGTCAGTTTTTTAATAATTAAGAATTAGTAATAATAAAAGACCTAGGTATATTCCTCCAAACATAAGTTTAGATTAGATTAGAGAGATACATAGATAGATAGTTAGATAGAAGATAGAGATTAAAGAACCTTAAATCTACATCTCTCTTCCACTATAATCTCGACGTTTCCAAAAAAATTACGTAAATTACAGAATTTTTTCAAATAGTTAAATATAAATTTTCTACCTTAAGATTAAAAAAAAATACTGACTATGCGAATAAAAGAAAATATATATCCTAGCCATATCATTAAATATCGTTGGCGGTGCTAGCAAAAGTAATAAAATGATCATTTTAGATTTCGTAACTTTCACCATAACTCACATTAACTAACTCACATCACCAATATAACCTTTCTATTACATCTCTTACACTTTCTAAAATATATTAAGAAATTCTTTTGCAATCCCTTAGGCAAAGAAGACAAATACTTTACTTTTTTCTGATTACTGTGCAATCTCTTACTATTTCTATCCAAAGTAATCGAGGGATTAGTTCATCAGCAATTTGGGTTATTTCTTTACATACATAACCTAAATTCAATTAAACTAAATCTAATTTACATAAAAAGTCAATGGCTCTTTACCAAGGAAACGAACCCGAGTCCCCAAGATTTTAAGTTATTTACTTCGATTAGAACTTACTTACTTTAATTAGTGTTTCGCCTACCTAAAGAAGCACTAGTTCAAGAAATTATACATCTAGACTTTTTGTAAATACATAGCATTAAATATATCCATATTGCGCTGTTAGTTATAACAGGAACTTCTATTTAATAGAAAGCAAATAATAGTACGCGGCCTTTTTATATTGTAGAATAGCAAACTTCTATTAAAAGAGGCAACATATCCTTTAAACACAAAGTAGCCGCAATGTAATGCTTACTACACCAGCTTACGGATTACCCTACCCTCTAAGCCGAAACCTAACACTTAAAAGCACTAACGTTGAAGATACATTCATAGAACCTACATTGTGATATTGTGAACTAAATGTTCGCCTTTAGAAAGAAGAGAAGAAGAAAGAAGCTCTGCCTGGTAAAAAGGTAGACAAGACCTGGATTAACATGGAGGACGGTTAGCTTGATGTATGTTACGAAAAAGAGCTAAGTGAGATATTACCAGTGTGAGAAGACCTGTAAAATTCAGCAAACACGTTTTGCCGGAATCGATATTTAGCGCCTTACGTTTTCTTGCTGCCATAACTTCAATAATAAATTGCTGATTGCTGTATCCCAGTTTTGAACATTTTCATATCTCTGCCAGCGGAGAATCGTATCCCCGAAGAGGTAGACAGAGATACAATTAGTGTACCTGCGATTAGCCGAAGATACTTTGTCCTACAATGTGATAGGTGGCAAATCCATCGCCAACCAGACTTATCCATTCCGGGGCAACGCTGTTTTTATCACAAAACTGAAAAACACATTTTTTTGCCCGACCCGGGAATCGAATCCGGGACGTCAATTAGTCAACACCGACACCGACACCACTAGACCACAGAGGCGATCAACACTGACTGACAAATGCCTCTCTATATAAATATCTAACCTAAAAGTAAGTAAATTATTTTGTTACCATGCAATATTGCCATTTTATATGGGTAGCATATTATATGATCTATACATATAATAAAATCGTAGGAAACTCAAAACTGTACATTGAATATTTCTTTAAAAGAATACTTGGGTCGTGATCTACAATCGATATCGAAGCCATAAATATAGTTTTTAGAATTTTTGCCTGTTTGTCTGTATGTATATCCAGGGTAAACTCAAAAAGGACTGCATGGATTTACTTCAAATTTTGCATGAATATTACTAACAGGTCGGGTCAACATATAGGCTACATATTATCACGCTATCACCTACGGGGGAGGAACTGTGCGGAGTAAACGATGTCCGCGCGGACGAAGCAGCGGGCAACAGCTAGTATATTGATGTATTTCTAATCCAGATCCAGAAGCATAAACTTTTATGGTCATCGTACAGAAGCGTGTCGCTGTCTTGATCAAACCCAAGACACTTCAATTATCATTTAGTAATTTGATGGAGTATATTTATCCTCTGCCTATCAAATACAATTACATTAGTAAATATTTTGCCATTCAAGTAATCAATACTAGCACATCAGCATTACGTCCCAATAATAAGAAATATACCTTATACGTAATCTATAAAATCGCTGGCTCATCAAACTATCTTGTAAAGGACAATTTGAATAAAATTTTGTCATTTATCCACTTCGTTCCATTTCTCATTTTATATCCATACTATCCATACTAATATTATAAATGCGAAAGTCTGTCTGTCTGTCTGTCTGTTACGCTTTCATGGCTAAACCGCTGGACCGATTTTCATACAATTTGACATAGATATAGTTGAAGATCTGGGGTCAAACATAGGCATTTTTTTCAAAAATAAGTCCCTTGAGGGCTGAAATAGGGGATGAAATTTTTATTAAAAGCTATTTGGACGCCTTATTAATATACTCGCGGGCAAAGCTGCGCGGGTCAGCTAGTAGATACTAAACCGAGACGGGCGGTTCATTCTAAATCTTCAATTGGTTTGATTGCAGATTTTATACAACAAGGCGCTTTTTAGCTGCAAACTAAAATTGTGCAATTTTTTTTTATTTTCTTTCCTAATCTCAACGTCATTGAAATTTTATTTTATTTTTATTTTCGAAATGACTATTACAGTTGACCTTATGGGTCGTTACTGCGGACTTTTTGGGCGAGCAGAGTACTCAAGTTAAAATTTGGGCTACTAACGCCCGCGTTAAGGGCTGTCTCTTGTGAGACTGGACCTCGGCTTCGTGTGGCGTTTGGACTAAATGTGGAGGGCGGAGTCGTGGCTGTGCGCTGAGCGACAGAGAAGTCCTTGTCGTCTGGACCGGCGACGACAGTGTCGTGTTCGTCATTGTTAACCTCCACAAGACTAATGATAATGTTTGATTTCTTGCACCAAATTCCGTCAATAATGAGGCGCGGGGAGAGGGAATATGGTGTTTCGATTTACTACTAAAAATCGGTACTTTTTCGAGCCTGTTTACACATCAATGAATTGTTGTCACTTCAACACAACAGTTGGTCTTGTCTTTTGTCTGGTTACCAAATACCCAACGTCTATTCTTGTCTCGCTCGTTGCTACAAACACAAAAATATAGTAGCTCTAAAGTATTAATACACCATCGTCTTTCGGAATCTAGGCTTCTACTAAGATATTTATAGGCCCATAATTTTTAGGCGTAGTCCAGGAATCTTATCACAAACCAGTTAAACCCGAAAATATTTTTATATGAATTCCATTCTGATGAAAAACTCAATCCCAAAATAAAAAATATCAGCATAGTATTTGTATTATGGTGAATATTATGCGTTTGCTGGTTTTGCATGAAAGGATCTGCAGGAGTAAGGGATTCTTATGCGCAAATTGTTCATCAAAAATTGTACTTTACTATGTAACTTACAGACTCGGGTTTCAGCAGACGTTTTGCTCCCTAAGCCACCTTCTTTGCCTATTCATTTGCACAGAAAATATTAATTTTAACAACTTGAAATAAACATTCTATATATAGGTCACATTGTAAATTTTGCGTAACTTAAAAAACAACATGTTATAACCAAAATATTATGTTTATTGCTTTTCAAAATAATCTCCTTTAGATTTTAAACAATTTTCATGCGACCGAACCATTTTTTAAGACAGGAGGACCACAGATCTGAAGGCATGTTTTTTACGTGCTGATTGAACGCTATCACTGCCTCTTCGGAGTTGGTAAAAGTAAAAGCTCTCATCAAATCTTTGATTTTGGGGAAAATACAGAAATCACAGGGTGCTAAGTCAGGGCTATGCGCAGGATGAGTGACGAGATGTACTTTTTCGGAAGCTAAAAATGACTTTGTTTTGTTGGCCGTGTGTGAAGAAGCGTTATCATGGTGTAGGGGAATGCGGCTTTTGGGTCGTCTTTCGCGAATTTTTCTAACACCCTGGGTAAACAAATGGTAGAATACCACTCGGCATTAATCTCTTTTGATCTTCAAGTGGAATTGTACAGATGGGACCCGTAGCGGAGAAAAAAAACGCGATAATTTTTTTACCAACGTTTCTCGCCTGTCTCACTTTAGTTGGCCTGTTCTCGTTTTCAAACACCCATTCACAAGTTGCTGTTTTTTTCGGGTTCAAAACAATAAATCCACGTTTCGTCTCCTGTGACAATTTCATAAACAGCATTAGAATGTCCGTGGTCGTACTTCAGTAGCATCTGTGAGCACCATTCCACACGAGTCCGCTTCTGCTCCGCTGTCAGTTTACGAGGGATCCAACGACAACAAAGTTTCCGAACTTTCAATTCTTCGTGTAAATTTTCTGAATTTGGCTCATACCAATCTCCAATAGTCCTCAAATTGTGTCATAGGTAATCCGGGGGGTTTTTCAATTAACCGCTTAACAGTAGCCACATTATTTTCGTTGACGGTAGTTGAAGGCCGCCCTTCACGAAATTCGTCATGTAAAGAAACTCGACCTCTCTCAAATTCTCTCATCGCCTCACGGTGCTTCTCTCCCAAAAGCATTTTGAAGACGAGCGGCACAGTCTTGCGGAGAAAGAGAACTTTTAAAATCATAAAAAATCATCGCTCTAAAATCTGTTCGACTTAATTCCATTTTCCTTGCGTACGTAGAACTTTGATGTGTGATAAAAAAACAATTGACAAATAATTTCCCGCCAATTGATTTCTTACCAATTTATTACTAAGAAGGTTGCAACGTTTTAAAAATATAACATTGGAAATGCAAATAGTTCCGATTAACTAGAAGTGTAAAACTTTTAGTGTGCCCCATGTATTATTTTATCACGCCAGACTGGTTAACCAACGAGAAACAAACGAATTGATCAAACTCCAAAGTAAGCATATTATTTGCTTTTATTGTTTTAACGATACATATATTAATACATGAGATAGAAAACAAGTAGGCTTTCCTCATAGAAAGAGATAATTATCTCTAAAATACCATTAACATCTTTGGTGTCTGTAGGCGATGATTGTTATCATTGCCTACAGACACCAAAGATGTTAATGGTGCATTGATATCCTTGTGGCAGGGCATCCACATGCATAAGGTTGCGAGCTACCTTTCCCTCCAAACCGAAACACGATAGTCACTGGCGTTATTTCTTAGCACCATGGGGTAATATATGATAGTAAAAGCATTTATCTTCCCGTATGTCAGCTTTATGGTCTGGTGTATTTCAGAGCGATCATACTGGCACTGAAATGACATATTTTTATATTGTTTCGTTTAGTCTCTAGAGTAAAAAAATATAATAACCGGAATATGATAATGGCATGGCATTGACGCTATTGCGGCAGGATTAGGTAAGGCGGTGGTCCCAAATACCCGGGCGAGACATTGCCAAACTCTACCGCCTAGTATTTACGATGGTAGTAACACATATAACCAATCAGTCGCCTTTTACGACCTGCCTGCCAGAACAGCACTTGGTCTATCCTCCAAAGGAGCCCGGACCAACACGGGGGATATTTATTTATTTATTATATATTTTGTTGTGTGCAATTTAAATGTTAAATAAATATAAAATAAATTTATTGGTAACTTTCGTAAAATGTGTTTGAAGGTGTCTGGAAGTACTTTAAAAACGACAAAAATATCTGGCATATTTTTGCAAGTTTTTAGCAAGTTGCTAAAAATACCTTTTCTGCGACTTTTTTTTTTGCAAATATTGTATACTGCGCAGTAGTGAAATACCCGCAAACGTTCTGCCAGACTCGCAGGCCCGGTATCGCCATTTGATGAAATTATATATTTTCACAATTCCAGTCTGCTAAAAGGACCTTCCCGAAATTCGTCGCAAGCTCCCAGTCTATTAGTACTACAATTTTTATATAGACCGGGGCCGATCCCTCTGAAATTAACCGAAAAACAAAAGAAAATTATAGTAGGATGAAACCCATTGCAAATGAAAGAAAATAAAAATGATGTGGTGTTGCGGGACACCAGGTAGGAACGAACTTCCTTCGGCTAAACGGCACTACTCGCTTGTGTACGCGACTGTCGCGCCTGCGCACGTCTCATTTAACGCTTTTATTCCACGCATTTTTCTTACGGTTTTACTATCACATTTTTTTCAGTTCGGTCGCGCAGCAAAATCCCTATCCCCTCCAAGCCTGCCGTAAGGAACTTCGTTCCAATGAAGCCAAAATAAGATGAAAAATAAATTACGGGCGATTTGAGTTCGGGAAGTGACGGCCCGGCCACAGCTCGCGCGGCGCGACCGTCGACGCGAATTGCGGCGCGGCGAGCGAAAACAAATGTAGGAAACTGCATGAAGTATGCCACAGCTACCGGCGACGCGAATTGCGGCGCGGAAAAACGCGCGACCGGCCGCGCGGTGTTCTGAGCGAATAAAACAAAAGAGTACTTTTGTTTTATTCCCTAGTAAGTCAGGGTTGGAATCAGAATAACACAAAATTATTACCAACGGAAATTATATAGATACTTAGTTTATTAAAATTTTTACTACTATTTTTAGCGTCCGACGCAAAAACGAGGGTTGTTATAAGTTTCAGAAGTGTGTCTGTGTATCTGTCCGTGCATCGTAGCGCCCTGGCGGATAGTCCGATTTAGTTGCGATTTTTTTTACTTGAAAGCCCTATTTTGCGAGATGGTTCTTAGCTATGATTCAATAGAATCTGTGCAGCCGTTGAAATCTCACCATCTCTTTTCAACTTGATGAAAGGAATTTAGCAACTTGTAAAGGCTTTATCGATGCTAAATTTTGTATTTTATTACTTCAATTATATTGCAATGTCATGGTGACCTAGACCTGATGCAACAATATCTTCATTCGAAGATATCAGCTTTTATTTAACTAGCAATATTTGTATGTAAATAAAAGATTTTCTAAATATTGCAAACCATATTTATCGACTCCTGATATTTATTTGTACTGAAACTTAGCAAACTTTTGTTATTTCAATGATAATGCAATATTATGGTACTATCCAGCTAATATCATGATGTAGCCTGGGTTTTGGGTCATTAGTTTTGTTGCTATAAGTACTAAGTGTAATTAGTACTCATAATGACGAGAAATGGAACATGGAGCCGCTAGAGTGTTATTGTAAATAGAAAGTGTTAAGATAGTAGAGTTTGGAGTCGTTCGTTTCGTTGTAATAAGATATTTTTCATTATTACGAGACTCTGAAGTTGGAGCCAAAAAAAGTAATATAAAAACTTCTCACATCCAGATGCAAAATACTTAGATAATAAACTTCTAAACTCAACAAGGTAAGTTTGACTTAGGATTTAACGATCAAACTCGAAGGTGGCCATGGTAAGTTATAAACTAAACAAGAAAAACTCATTTAGATTGGACTCAGTTGTTCTGTTTTGACAAATACCCTGGTAATAAATGATTTACAGGGTCTTATGTCAGGGTCAATTAAAATTGAGCAAGACATTTCGCGTCGCAGGTCGCGCCGCAGGTAGCTGTGGCCGGGCGGTAAGGGAGGGAAGATTTTAAGGCGGAAAAACGGTTTTTAACATTTAGTCTCTTAAACATGTTTAGCAAATGTCAAATCGCCTTAAAAGCTGTCGCTTTAAACGTATTTAGTGACTTAAAATGATTTAAACATTTTGGTGCAAGCCGCCCTTAGACTGTTACATCCAGTTTCAAAGTTACATCAAATAGTTTTAGCAATGTTTCCAGAATTAATTATTTTCTAGTAAATGCCCAAATTGATAACGTCACGTATATTTATTTATATTTATGCCCAAATAAAAAGTACATAGATTTAACTTAACGTTTAAGGTCATTCTATATTAGCCAACCTCATGTGTTGATGTTAATGTTGTTTCTAGCCCTAACCTATTGCTGTTGGCTTATAACTCAGTCAAGTTTTAAGTTGATAATAAGCTCTAGAACAGTATTTTTCTGCTGCGCTTGCGGTAGGTGGAAGATTTGCAATATAAAAGATGATTTATTTCTTGCTAACTGATATTTTTAAAATCTTAATTGATTTATTTATTTTAACTTTATTGTACACCAAAAACATATCTACATTTTCGTACCAAAGGCGAACTTAATGCCTTAAACTAAACTTAATTTAAAATTACAGTTTGTTTTTACAGAAGAAAGTTTACCCCAAACGAACAAGAGGATCACCTGATGGTAAGTGATTATCACCTGCCGTAGACCACCTTGGGGTCTTGCAGTTGAGTTGCCGGCCTCTTAAGAATGAGCAGGCTCTTTTCTAGAAGGTAATTTAACAAAATCCCCTTAAAATCTTATGTTTGATACTTTAAAAAATTAACTATTTTCGCATGTATTTCGCGATTTCTATGTTTAATGGATTTCATTTTTTTAATTTGTCAATATAACACGAGAACTTACAATTTTCGAGTCATTAAAGTGAAGTGTATTTGGGATATAAAAAATTAACTTTTTACTAAGCTTCGTGAAAAAAAAACTATTTTTGTAGGAGACGTTACGAGGATCGATCAATCGGGGAGGATCGAGGATTGTTACGAGCTTAGAGTTCGTATTGTACAATAAAATACCACTCATATTAAAACCGTGTATTTACACCACAAAGGCACAATACGCCACAATGCAATACGTAAATACACTGAACAACGCTAATAACACCATCACTATATTCCGCTAAAACTACCGAAACACTAAACTAACAAACTTTCCGTATCACTTTACATTGATCGTCTGAACTTTCGCCTCCGACTCGCTATTTTAAAATGAGTCGCTATCCGTCAACGCATCCTTATTTATACCCAAGGTAAAGTTCGACCATATTCCCGAAAGTTCCGAAAATAACGCATAAATAATTAAATGTAAACATGTCACAGTACACGCTATTTTCACCCTTATGTCCTATACCCTTATGTGTATGTTTTGTGAGAAGATCAATTATGGCATAGCTGTTTGTGTAAAGGCGGCTATTGTTTATCAGTAGAAGCAGCTATCTCTTTCTTTTATTTCTAGATTTTTCCAGCATTCTAACTCTTCACTTTTCTAGATTGTTCGCAACAATATATAATTCGAAAGTATGGATGTATAGCTGGATGGATGGATGGATTGTTACTCAATCACGTCAAAACTACTGGACTGATTTAGATAAAATTTGGCGCTCAGGTGTATGATGTCTTGTAATATCAAGTAAGTTACTTCCATCCCGAAAAGAATAGTTATTTCCGCGTGATTCTTTTTTTATATCATAAGATAGCAAACAAGCAGATGGGTCTCCTGATGGAAAGAGTCAACCATCTCCTATAGACACCAAAGGTGTTAATGGTGCATTGCTATGTTGTGGCGAGGTCTAATGCTACATAATGCATAAGTTTATCGGCTACCCCACCCTCCAAACCGGAACACGACAGTGACAAGCACTGTCGCTATTGCGGCAGGAATAGGTAAGGCGGTGGTACTAGAGCCGGGTGAGACAATACGGAATTCTACCACCTAGTAACCACGATGGTAGTGACTCGTATTGCCAATCGGTCGCCTTTTACGACCTGCCTGGTAAAACGGCAGTTGGCCTATTCTTCAAATGGGCCCAGACCAACACGGGGAAATAAAAATTTTGATTCTATTTTCAATACCAATAGTTACCCAGGTATAACATACTTGTGAACTTAATTCATTGAATACCAAAATTCATTCATTAACATAAGAATGGTTCCGGTTCACCACAGTTCCTACCTACCGCGGTCTGTCGTTGAGCGTAATGTTGAATAGTGATTCTCATCGTCGCACTTTATCAACGTGACAATCGTTTGTATCTTACGATAACAAGACAAATTTATATGCTCATCCGAGGAATTAGGACAGATCAATTTAACTTATTGCGTACTATAAGATAGAAAACGCGACCACATACTAAAGATCCGGTAAAAGAAATTAGTGTTTTACTGTTACGTGCTTATAGTTCGTAATTGTGCAATCAAACACCACTTATAGCAAAACCGTGTATTTAGAACACAAATCTACATAACACCACTATGCAGTACGTAAATACACTATACACACTAGTCACACTCACTGTATTAACACTAAACTTAACCGACTACGCTGAACGCTCAAACTGGTTGCCCGTACTAATATTGCTTCCGCTTGCTGTATAAAACTGCACTCTATTTGTCAACACATCTCTATATACCCAGGTTAAAGTTCCACATTATTCCCGAATCATATACGCATAAATAAGGCTAATCGTAAACAAGTTATTTTAATGTAAACCAGTCCTAATAAATAAATAATGTTCACCCTTATGTCTAAAGACAGAAGACCAATTATGGCATAGCTGTTTGGGCATCAGCGGCTGTTGTTTATCAATAGAAGTAGCTATCTCTTTCTCTTATTTCTAGATCTCACCAGCGCTCACGTTTCTAGATTATTCGCAACAATAATTATGTAAGATTACTTTAACAATTCTTGAGGAGCTATCAAACCTAAGCTTTTTTGCCTTTTATAATACCTTTATTACAGCACAGTTTTATGTTTGTTTTTATTTTATAAATTTGTTTGTTAATAAACTAATAACCTTGAGAAGCTATTTATTTTGTGAATATGATTTTTTTGTATTGATTGTTAAATAACAACTTTACAAAATTACACGATATGCCTGAAGATATTATCTAAAGAATGTGCTAACTCATTACATGATATAATGTACTTTACTTGATTATATAAAATTCCGAAAACAGACTAAAAAATCTCTAAAACACATAGGTAATTTGTTAGTAATATTTCCAATCTTCCACATTATTTTTATATGGTGATATTTAGTTGTAAATACAAAAAAGAATGTGCTAAATTTTAGTTTTCAGCTGATGTCCTATATTTATTCATCCGAAAATTAACACGTTTCCCAGCGGTTTCAGAGCATACCGTGCCACCCATTTTCTATAGAATTGACGCGCGTCAAAATTTTTCTGTCAAGGCCCTTAAAGCGAGGTCCTTAAGGGCCTTAACAGCTTCTCCGATCGCGAGGACGAGCGATGAGCCAGAGTTTAAAGGTGTGGGGCTGTACATCCTCCTGTGAGACCGATGCTCGACTTAAGATGGGGTCGTGATTTGCAATAAGAGGGTTAGTGACATTGTTTTGTCCGTCAGCTGATCCTTGCCCTTTGGGCTTGGTTTGCCGATGGGCGAAACAGGGGTCCTCGTCGCCACCGGCGGCGACGGTGTCGCGTGTGTAGTGACGTAATTTGGGATCGAAATTCTTTAGAGGTATGATAAAAACGTATTTTAATCAGATTTTTAATTTAACGGAATATCATAATATAATGTCATTGATGCACAAATTTCGTATTTACCTACAGGTTTTAAAGCCGGAATCGTAATAAATTAGCGATGAAGCATAAATGTGATCGCTACATTAAAATCGTAAAATTTATCTATTGCTCACGATTGTTAGCCATTACGAAGGCTAACTTTGTAGTTTCCAAGTTTTTATAGGTATATAAGCTTATCCACGATTCCTTAATAATCACAGAGCTCAGGACGATTATTTAACAGGTTTTTGTGTAATCTCATATCACATGTATATTATAAATATGAAAGTAAAAATGTTTGGGTATTTCAAATACCCAAACATTTTTACTTATATAATATTATATTTTCATTTAATCATACCGCCATTATTAAGTTCTTATATTAACTTACATGTCTAAGAGATGTGTTATATTAACTTACATGTTTTTCCCCGTGTTGTTTCCGGGCTCCTTTGAAGAATAGACCAACTGTCGTTCCGCCAGGCAGGTCGTAAAAGGCGACTGATTGGCTATGCAAGACACTTCCATCGTGACCACTATGTGGTAGAGTTCTGCATTGTCTCGCCCGAGTCTGGTACCACCGCCTTACCTATTCCTGCCGCAATAGCGTTAGTGCTTGTCACTGTCGTGTTCCGGTTTGGAGAGTAAGGTAGCTGATAAACTTATGCATGTGGGATTAGACCTCGTCACAAGATAGCAACGCACCATTAACATCTTTGGTGTCTATAGGCGATGGTTGACTCTTTCCATCAGGAGACATATTTGCTTGTTTGCTATCTTATGATATAAAAAAAGAGAATCGTAAATTAGCATAAATTGATAAAATATACAATATAATCAGAATTTGTTCACTGAGAACTGTATAGCCCTGAAAATGTACCTAAAAATATTAACTAAATGATTCAAACCTAAAAATCACCCATTTCATTTTGGTGAAGTTGATAAGAATAAATAATTTATTTATTTGTGTTTAATTTATACCAAAATTTTAGCATGCATTAAAAGCAACATGTAAATTATTTTTAAAAGCTACAAAACCTGTAACTAGTTTTTTAAATTTTTATTTAAGAATTTTTCCAATCCACTATAACCAAAGCTGATAAAGAGTAGGATTAAGGTTCTTATTATTTCAATCCTTATTATTCAATAGTAAAACGCGGTATCCTCTACTTTTAAAACTCGCTATGAGCTTAGGTATAGGATGTTGTATTATAAAATCAATGATGACATAGGCTTTTCAATTAATTTACCTTATGGTTCGCTCCTATTATCTTCTAGTATAAAAATAAATAATAGCACAATAAAGAGAAAAGAATCCGTAACATTAGGTTTGGTCTTAGAGAAAAATTACACTTTTAGAAATCATATTAATTACATCGATGAAAAGGCTAAACGGAATTTCTTATCCTTTGCCGACACATCTGCCTCGACATGGGGTTTAACGTTTAACACTTTAAAGATAATTTACAATGCAACGTATTTAGGTTGTATTTGTTATGCTTGTTCAGCGTGGGCTGATAAAGTTACGAGTGGTGCGATCCGACGCAAACTACTTCAAAATCAACGATAGAATTAATATTTCTATGCAAAGAATATCGCACTGTAAGCTCCGAAGCTTTACCCGTTTTATCAGGTGTATTACCATTAGATTTAGAAATTCAGCATCGGGATTAAATGTACTACAATTCTAGGAATTTTGCCAACCCAGAATTTATCAACCCGCAGGCTTAAACAAAAATACATCGTCTCTTTAATCCTGTAATCTCTTTAATCCTAGCCACGGAAACTTTAAAGCTAAATTATTCTCGTTTAAATTACTTCCTTCTCCTTTTTGCTAATGCTCTTCATTAAATTGTAAATATGAACAATCTGTACACCACATTCTTTGGGAGTGTAATCTTTGGCAAAACGAACATAGTCAAATGCTTAATAGTATCCAATGTATATATACCCGGTGATACTCCGACCTTGTGGGAACACGTGGAAACTTCCGTGCCTTCCTTCAAGCGATTTTGTCATATTTACTATTGGAAGTTAAATTAAGTACCTAGGCCATTTTGGTAAGTCCCTAATTTCCAAACTTCCGCGGTGTAATAGCAATCAGGCTTAACCTGATTGTAAAAGTCTCATTTCGTAGCATTTTTGTGCTTTTAATATTTTGCTGTCTCCTGCTTAAAAGGGAGGAAACAGGATGTATTTTCCTACTCCTCCTATATACTTCTGATTAATTTCGTTGCAGGTCCCAAGACAGCTAAGCTTTACCCCAGGGCACCCTGAGCTCGCAACTCAATGGTTATCAGGTTGGTTGCCGCTGTTGATTCTGGTTTACAGAAGTTACAGTGGTGGGAACGAGAGGTGGGTCAATTGCCCTTTAATAATAACCTTATGGTTTTAATATTGTTTTAATGATTCAGTCGTCACTTTGCAGAAATCCAAATTGTAGTTACAAAATGAAGGTAAATATTTTGCAAGTTTCTGCAAAATCTTGTTTGTAACTGCTGTAATGCCACTGAAATGAAAAGTAGTGTAAGGAATGAAACAAAATTACCGATGGTCTGTTTAAATGAAACCTCAATGGCAAAATAGTCCTCCACTCTTTTATCCACGTCACTAAAATGCAGGAATACGCAGTTTTGATACTCAACGCACGTCGAATAGCACTTCTATAAAAGATAAAGCATTAATGAGAACTCCATAATACGTGAAATTTTATTGTACAATAACTTTATGACACAATTATTCTTTTCATGTGTTTCAAACCTGAAAATGGAATTTAGGGTTTCTGCAAAATTTCTATTTATTTAATAGTGATAAATTTCTATTTATTTAATTCACTCATTTTATTATAAGTTAATTGAGAACCTAATAGAGAATAATGATGGCAATGGCATATTATAATTCGGTGCAATTTAATACTGTTTTCTCTTTTTGAGTAAAATTTGAGTAATTTATCTCTAACGTTTTAAATATTTATCGTTGCATACACATTCAAAATAATATCGAGATATTAGTCAAGGTCGAGCAAACGTCACTTTTTTCGATCGACATGTATCTCGCATAGTTTATTCTAAGCCTGCTGATGGAAAGAAATAACGATTGCCCATAGACACTAAGAGTATTATAATAGTGCGGTGCATTTAGTGCAGTGGGGTGATACCATGTGTATTAGTTTACCGGCAACCTTACCCTTCAAACCAGAATACTAAAATTAACGCTTTTGCGGCAGGAATAGGTACGCCGGCGGTATCAGACCCGGGTATGATATGCTGTCATATTTTTTTTACCGTAAGTAAAAAGAATATGACAGCATATCATTAAAAACTGTCTTAAACTAGGACAAGGTTATTGCAATTAGCCATCTACCACCTAGTAGTATTCGGCAACGATGGTATAAATGTATGATCAATAACTCGCCTTTTACGAATTGCCTAGCAGAATAGCATGATTTGGGGTTCGGACAAACACGGTGAAATTTTTTTTATTTATTTTTATTTATTTATTAAGGAAAACATACAGCTTACTATAACACATGTGATTACAATCATTTTTAGGTTAGTTCATAAGCCAAAAAAGTTTTCACCACTAGTTAATACAGCGTGTGTGCTATAGAAATAAAAAGAATACAAAATCGAAAATGAAAAAAAAAACACAATAATTACTAAAAAAAACTACTATTAATTTTGATACGTTAAAGAATAATGTTATGTATAAATATTAATACTTTCGTTATTTTATTTAACAAAGTTTTTGATCATGTACTACTTTTTTAACAAGAGATACATACATTTTTAGTTTATAATAAAATATATCAATGTGAGAATAATATTTATTATATGTATTACAAGCTCTTATCAAGAACCGATTCTGGGCATACTTAGTTCGGCAAATAGGGACATAAAACACCATTTTGGAGCGAACAGTCAGACGAGGACAATTAAACAGAATGCGTGCGAGGAGTAAAGGAGAGTCTATATAATTATTTATTATTTTAAATAAGAAAATTTGGTCTCTATGTTCACGGCGCAACTCTAACGACACAGGTTGTGATTTGATTCGGTTACCAAATATATAATTTAACCTTCGAAGAAATTTATTTTGAATTGCTTCTATTTGATTCTTATATACCATGTATATGGGATTCCAAATAATAGATGCATACTCTAGATTACTTCTGACTAACGAGTTGTATAAAATATAATATGTTTTAATATTCTTAAAATCTTTACACTGTCGAAAGACAAATCCTAACATTTTGTAAGCTTTAGCAGTAATTTTGTTAATGTGAGACGCAAAAGAAAGCTCACTATCTAGAAGCACCCCTAGATCTTTCACCTCAGTCACTTTTTTTAGAATTTTGTTATTTAAAGTATAATCATAATCAATTTTATTCGTTTTACGAGAAAATGTTATAGAATAGCATTTTTGAATATTTAATTTTAAATTATAATTAATGCAAAACTGATGAAAATTAGCTAGATCATTTTGAAATAATATGCAATCGTCGATGGATTTTATAATGGAAAAAATTTTTGTATCATCTGCGTATAGTATAATTTTAGAATTTTGAAAGCAATTGATCACTGAATTAATAAAAATATTAAAAAGCAATGGACCGAGGTGGGAACCCTGAGGTACACCAGAAGTTATGGGTACAAAGCTAGAAGTATAACCTTTTACTGCTACTGCCTGAGATCTGTCACGTAAATAAGATATTAACCACCTCAGTAAATCGCCGTGTATACCAATACTTTCAAGCCTTTTAATAAGCAGATTATGGTCAATTTTATCAAACGCTTTTGAAAAATCAGTGTACACGGCGTCCACCTGGTATCCCTTATCCATAGCTTCTAGAACCACATCAAGAAATTCACACAGGTTGGATTCAGTAGAGCGGCCGCGAACAAAACCATGTTGATTGCAAGAAATTAGTGGCTTTATTACTGAAAATAATGAATCATAGACTATTTTTTCAAAAAGTTTTGGTATTACTGATAATTTAGAGATACCACGGTAGTTTGTAATATTATGCTTGTCTCCGTTTTTAAAAATAGGTACTATAATAGATTTTTTCCAAATTGGAGGCATAATGCCATTTTTTAGTGAAAGATTGAATAAAATAGAGAGTGGCTCAGCCAACTGTCTTCTGCACTGCTTTAAAAATATTGGATGAATTCCGTCTGGCCCGGAACCTTTATTTGTATCAATATTTCTTAAATATTTATCAACAATTTGTTCGTTAATAATTACTGTACTAATAACACAGTCATTATTTTCATTACAGTTGTCAATGTAAGTATTTTGGTTTGGCTCAAAGACCGAAAGAAAAAATGAATTAAAACAGTCTGCAATATCCTGACCGTGCGTGACATGAATGTTATCTAAATAAAGTGCATTAGGAATATCACTGACATTACTTTTTGATTTCATATATGTCCAAAAATTTTTTGAGCTTAATGATATATTTTCCTCAGTGCGATTTATAAATAGTTCATAGCACGTTATTTCTAATGATTTCACTTCTTTACGTAATTCCGAATACTGATGATAATCATTTATTCTACCATATGTTTTCCATCTCCTATGCAATTTCATTTTTTTATTTATTGTTTTTATTAAATTTTTATTGAACCAAATTGGATATTTAGCATGTTTGTAAATATACCTAGTAGGAACATTATCATCAATTATTTTATTAATAATATTAAAAAAAGTGTTTACTGCTAATTCTACATCATCAGTTGGCAATTGTACTTCCCAATCAATTTTTGCCAGATCGTTATTAATTTTATTATAATCTGCAGCATGAAAACGACGCACAACACGTGCTGCTGGACGTAAGTTTTGCAGATTAATATCAATACCAACGTCAATGCACAAAGAGGGGTGGTGAGCATCCTCTGGTAATGACAAGGGATTCACACGATATACTGTACAAGGTATATCAGATATTATAAGATCTAGTTGCCTATTGTTTATATTACGTATAGAGTTATATTGAGAAAAACCATTAAAACACAAAAACGTGAACAACTGTGAGGTTAGTATATCTTCCTGGGTATTTTCCAATATCAACGAGTTATTCATAGAAATAGTCACCGACGACCACTTACCCTGTCTTATATTAAAATCTCCTACAATTAAAAACCTATCATCGGGGTAATTTAACTTTAAATCAGATATATGTTCATATAAAGCAAGTTCTGCTAAATGTTGGTTTTGATTTTGAGGAAAGTAACAACAATATAACCTTAACAAACCTGTCGATGGTGCCTTTTTTAGTAAAATATGAACGCAGGTTACATCAGCATCATATAAGGAAGGCAAAGGAATTAATCTAAGCATACTCACATTAATACCACGACGGATGGCTATCAAGGTACCACCTCCCTTGGTACTGTTTAGTTGATCATAATTGCGATCCGTTCGGTAAACACTATACCGCGAGTCAAATAATTCCACATCAAAAATTCCCGGTAATAACCATGTTTCACTTAAGCAAATAATGTCATAGTCTACATTTAATATATTGCTGTAGAACATTTTAGTTTTCGACCGTAATCCACGCACATTCTGATAAAAAATGTTAAGAGCTATTGTTAAATGGAGTATAGAACTTATACGTGTGATTAATAATTATGAGATTTTTTACAACAACTGTCGTCCGAAATGCTGGCTCCAAGAGTAAGAGCATTATATTATAAGCCCAACCAAATATCATTAAAAAATAAATAATATTTTTTAAAATATTTTTAAAATTATCCACATACCGATCATAAAAATGAAAACAATCCAATATATATTTTAAACAGTAAATAATCCCGCTTGTAATACATAATAAATGAAGTAAATAAAGAATAATTACATGACATGAAAAATTATTACTCATATAATTTTGTTTAAAGATTCAGCTGAAGTTATATGAATGATAGGCGATTGTTCGTTACGCCTTACCATTATGGTGCAGTTTCGAACCCAGCAAAAGGTATATCCTTTTTCTTTAGCAATTATTTTCGCCTTTTTAAGGAGAATTTTATTTTCCGGGGAAAGATGATCATTAAAATAAATTCTATTATTAGTCTGAGCACCCGTAATACCGATGTCATTCCCAGTACAATTTTTGATCTTACGTAGTAATGACAAAAAATCATCTTTCTTGTACCTTGACTGCATTTTTAGAATAATGGGCCTAATATAATGGTCAGAAGTATCATTTTTGACAGCTACTCTCGTTACAAAGTCGACGTCAGTATCAAAGTTTAAGGTATAACCACATTTAGAAGCTAAATTTTTGATTATTTGATTCAGATTTTCTCCTTTTTTTTGGGGGATACCATTAATTTGAATATTCGAACGGCGGACCCATTGATCATTCCTATTACTATTCTCTGTAATATCCTTCATTTTAGATTTATATTCTTCGAGTTCCATTTTTATGTTATCCAACTTGCTGACCTCCTTATCTAATTCATTTAATCTCTCCGTAACAGAGGTTATAGAAGATTCCACTGATTTTATTTTTGTTGACCAAAAATTTACAGAGTCTGAAAGTTTCTTAAGCTCATCAGTAATTAGAGATTTAAATGATTCTATTGTAGATTGTAAACCATTGAAACGATCATCAAAATAGGAAATCAATGACTTGGCGTCGGTCTGAATATGTGACTGAGACTGAGATGAGTCGACATTGGTATGGCCTGAGCTAGAAGTTAATCTCGGGCTGTTATTACATTTTTTAGATTGTTTACACGTCGGGCATTTCCACTTTGCTTTATTCATAGGAAGAATTTTTTTGAAGTCGGTTTCATTTATATTAACACATAAGTAATGATAAATCCCTTGACACGCAGAACACTTCATCAAATCATCAGTTTTCAAATCTTTCATACATTGCTTACATTCCATTGTTATAAATTATCTTATTTTGTTGTAGACGGTAGATATCGGCACAGTACTAACCTTGTACTGCAATTGATGCAATCCTAGCGTCCAAAAGGATTTAAGCGCCAAGTATTTAACGTCACTTACGCGTTTATCTGAGTAGCTGAACAAACACTGCACTTGAAATAATTTAACGTTTGTAATTGTATTAAATTATGAATTTTAGTGTTAATCACTGTATTAATTTCAGTTACACTTCTTTATTAATTTACTATATGGTCCATTTCAACATTATTTAGCTAAATTCGTTGTAGAAACCAAACTGTTCTGAATTATAATGAATTTTTTATTTCAACGATAGAAATTGTGACATGCACACACCGTAGTTCGTTCGCGTGTGTTTTTGTTGCAAATAGATTTAAATCATCGACATCTGATTTAAATACTGTTCTAAATTTACTATGAGCTCTTAGGATATTATGTTATGATCAATGATGCAATAGTAAAACCACAGAATATATAGTGTTCTTAAATACTTATGCATAGGTAATTTGTTTTTCCGTGTTAATTTTTTTGCAATTTTTTTTTTGTATATTTAGAACATAAAACACGTTTCTTATCTCTATCGAAAACTTATTTGATTTGATTGAAATACAAATCAAATCATTCAGTTAAATCAAATCAAATATTTATTTTTTATTTTTGTTTTACCGAGACTCGATGCGTCAGACCCACTATATTATAGATACTAGTTATTACCGATTAGTAGAAATAGCCACACACTGATAGCGCTGATCTGGCTTTTTATAGGCAATCCATTTAAATTAATCACATGAAATCTGATCATTGGCAATAAACACGAAATCTAATAAAACATATAATAAAATCGTAAGAAAGTCAAAACCGTACATTGAATATTTTTTTATAGAATACTTGGGGCGTGATCTACAATCGATATCGAAGCCAAAAATATAGTTTTTAGAATTTTTGTCTGTTTGTCTGTATGTATGTCCGGGGTAAACTGAAAAAGTACCATGCAGTACTTTTTTTACTTTAAAATTTTGCATGAATATTACTAATAGGTCGGGTCAACATATATGCTACATATTATCTCGCTATCACCTACGGGTGAGGAGCTGTGCGGAGTAAACGAAGTCCGCGCGGACGAAGTTGCGGGCAACAGCTAGTGAATAAATTGGACAAATTACACAAATTGATGTAACCCCAAAGGACAATAATTTATATGCTTATGTTATGGGCGTATTAGTCTTAATGTAGTAATGAAGATTAAATATTCTGAGTAGACAAAAAAACTATTTCTTATTTATTTTATTTAATTTAATACTTTAAAGTACACATAGAGACAAAATTATAATTTATTTCTTGAAAATTTCACAAAAAGCGAGCTTCTCGCTGTAAGAGATTTCTTCCAGTAAACGCAAAACAGTGAGAAAGCTATTAGCTTAGATTCTAGAAACTATTTAACTTTACTGAATATTTATTTTTCAATCTTGGGATAATAAACAAGCAGATAGTTCACCTAATAGTAACAGCCGATCTAATAAAGATTCCCCCGTGTTGGTCCGTACTCCTTTGAAGAATAGACTAACTTCCGTACCACCATACCATACATGTTACTTCCATCGTGACTACTAGGTGGTAGAATTCCCCAACGTCTCCTATTCTTGCCACAATAGCAAATGATTGTCATGTTCCAGTTTGGAAGATACGGTAGTCTGTAAATTATGTATTTGGCACTGTTATGCCGCCATACAGATAGCAACTCACCATTTACATCTTTGCGGTCTGTTGGCGATGGTTTCCGTTTCCACCAGGAGAGCCATGTTCTTGTTTGTTACCTTACCCTCAAATACGAACACGTCAATAACAAAAATAACAAAATTGTGGTTCTAACTCAAATGAGACGTCAAAGAATTCTTCTACCTGGTCATGAGGGTAGTGACACATTTGTCCAATACGCCATTCACGAATTGTATGATAGGGAGGCAGATGTTCTATTTTTAGTAAAGAGGCAATAAATTATGATAAGTTACATGATTTATTTCCTGAAATGGTTCAGCTTTATTATCTAACAGTCATAGACCGTGTTATATCATTTTGCGCATATCTCTGCTATACAATTTTTTAAGTTATAATACTGTAAGTCTGTCGCCTGAAAGCTTGTTAAAAACACACTTACATACAAACAGTATGTGTGTTTTTAACACGAATAAGTGTATTAAGAAGCTACACATACGCACATACATACATGATACAGTGTGCTTTTAACACGCTACCCAGGTACGTGCATAGATACATTCAAAAACTCCATTCGTCTTCCAATTCAATCGGATAATTAGCTTGACTATATGAGACGTATATTAAAGATAAGTAACATACAAAGACCTTCTTCGGGTTCTGTACCTAAAAGGTAAAAACGCTGACTGTCTGTCCGTCTGTCTGTCTTTCACCTGTATCTCATAAACCGTGATAGCTAGAAAGCTGAATTCTTACAAATTATGTATTTCCGTTACCGCTATAACAACATACTAAAATAAAAAAAATATTAAAAATAAAAAAATTAAAATATACAATAAATGTGTTTTTTTCGTATTTTTTTGCTCAATATTTATAACGGTAACAGGTAAATGCTTAATATTTTTACAGAATATTTAGTTTTATATTTCCTTTTAAAACAAATAACTTTACAAACGTAATTTTTAAGCATTTTTTACTCGATCTTAATAAACAGGTAGAAACTTGAATAGGGATGGTACGGAACCCTTCGTGTGCGAGTCCGACTCGCACTTGGCTGGTTTATTTTAAATAAATTCGACCAAAAATACGTCAGCGCCGTGGAATTACCGCATAACAAAATCCAATAAGACATGACATGACGCTGTATGACTGAAATCTTAAATAGACTGAAGGAGATATTATTATGCACCTTAATTAAATATACAGTGTGTAAAAAAAACCCTGCCTGACACACACGGTATGTATACTAAAATACCATTATTCACAATTTTTGTTTGTCACATATGCACACGGTACATATACTAAAATACCATTATTTACAATTTTTGTCTGTCACATATTATGCACACGGTACATATACTAAAACCCGCTAAAAATGTTGCCTGCGACTTCGTCCGTGCGTTGTTTACTTCGCTCCTATTGGTCGTAGCAAGATGTTATATAGCCTATAACCTTCCTCGATAAACAGGCTATCCAACTCAAAAAGAATTATTCAAATCGGTTCAGCAGTTTTCGAGATGAGCGCGCACAACCAACCAACCAAACAAACAAACAAACTCTATAATTTTATAATATTAGTATAGATACCATTATTTACAATTTTTGTTTGTCACATATGCACACGTACATATACTAAAATACCTTTATTAACAATTTTGTTTGTCACATATGCACACGGTACATATACTGAAATACAATTATTTACAACTAGCTGTTGCCTGCGACTTCGTCCGCGCGGACTTCGATTACTCCGCACTGCTCCGCCCCTGTAGGTGATAGCGTGATAATATGCCATAGCGTGATAATAGCCCATATGTTGACCCGACCTGTTAGTAATATTCATGTAAAATTTGAAGTAAATCCAAGCAATACTTTTTGAGTTTACCCCGGACATACATACAGACAAACAGACAAACAGACATACAAACAAACAGACAAAAATTCTAAAAACTATATTTTTGGCTTCGATATCGATTATAGATGACGCCCCAAGTATTTTTTTAAAAAAATATTCAATGTACAGTTTTGACTTTCCTAAGATTTTTGTATAGATTTTTGTCTGTCACATATGCACACGGTACATATACTAAAACACCATAATTTACAATTTTTGTCTGTCACATATGCACACGGTACATATACTAAAATAACATTATTTACAATTTTTGTCTGTCCGTCTGTCTATGTGTTTGTTCTGGCAAATCTCTGAAACGGCTGGAGCGATTTTGACGAGACTTTCATTGGCAGAAACTAGCACTGGCACTTAGCTGATATAAAAAGGAGTAACTTAAGTTACTTTTATTCTAAATTTTTTTCAACGCGGACGAAAACGCGGGCACAGGGATTTCCTAATAAAACATGAAATACCTATACAAGGTCTAATTCATTTCAATTTTTTAAATTATTATACAAATAAAATATTTACCCCATGTCCATAACATAATCAAATAATTTGGTAAGTAACCAAATTATAATAATTAGATAAATTTGTGTAATTTGTCCAGCGATATCATTAGTTTTTTTGAAAAACTTTAAAAACAACAAAGAAAAATATCGATACGCAGGGGTTGAACCTGCGACCGTTTCCCTAAAGCCGGGAAATGGTCGCAGGTTCAATCCCTGCGTGTCGATATTTTTCTTTGTTGTTTTCAAAGTTTTTCCAGTTTTCCCAAGCACGAGCTGAGTGCTATAACACAAAAATAATTAGTTTTTTTCTTAAAAATATAGCAGCAGACGTGCAGTAGATAAAGCAAACAAAAAACTGTCGTGTCTACACGAGCACGTAAAGCTATTAGGTACGTTAGGTTATTGTAATACATTAAAAAAAAAAATTAATGAATCATGTTGTATGAATGAAGAAGTATTTGCAAGAATATACCTAGTACCGCAGATTTCGTTGAAGTCAGTATTAAGTACTTCTAATATATTATGGTATGCCCTAATGTGTGTTGACAAATTCACCGATGAGGGTTATCACCTCGTTATCACCCATTTCACCTACTCGTAATAATATAAAACTTTTTATTTTCAGACAGTAAAAACATCTAAATTAAATTATAACTAAGGTAATAATTAATGGGCAAAAGATAGTGGTTCAGCTTAATCTCGTACGGGAACATGGCCCTATGCAGAGATAGTTTTCAGCCATCCTCTCCTCCCTGAAATGTAAGGCCGTTGAAATTGCAATGGCTCCTCTGTTACCTACTACCTAAATAATTAGAAATTATAAAATTTGAATTATTTCTCTTGCATGTATGTATTTCTGTGTGTGGGTATATATGTGTGTGTAAGTGTGTTGGTGTGTGCTTGTATGTATTTTGTATGAGAGTGTGAATGAATATATTTAAAAGAAACTACTATACTATTTACTACTCTCTGGCCCAGCAAACGTTGCTTTACCAAATAAATTATTTGAACATTTTGATGGGTGGGGGTTAATGCAGGGGGAGGAAGAGGGTAGTAAGTATTTAGATAGGTTTTAGGGTTATAGGTTATGCCTGATTTTCTTTGTCAAAAAATGTTCGTCAATAGAAAAAGAATATTCTAGATAGGAACACATCCTAATCACGGTGTAGAGTTCTGCATTTTCTCGTCCAGGTCTGGTACCACCGTCTAATCTATTCCTGTCGTAAAAGCACCAGTGCTTGTCACTGTATTGTTCCAGTTTGAAGGGTAAGGTAGGTAACGAGTGGAGAACTCGTCAGAAAAATCATCGAATGTGTATGACAAAAGTTATATCGTGTTTTTCATAATACAATCAAGCGATTTAAGTCGAAGAATAATTATTGTTATTAATAAATATTTTTCCTTTACCGAATCAAAATTTTCAAAGCCCCATATTTTTATTACTTACCCAATTCGAAATTTTTCGAAGATAGAAAAGATGGTTGTCTTGTCAAAACGAAGCTGTTTTCAAAAATTCAGCTCGTTATTAATCAAAACAAAGTTTGTTCGTGGGACCAAGGTCTATATGATATTTGACTGGCATATGCTTTTACTGTTCATTCATCGCAAACTTATCTATCCGTTATCTAACGTCACAGCTAACCTACTGAACTCATTTTTGCATGGGATTTCCTATTCATTGAAAGTGGCTGTAATTACCCGTATGACATATTAATGACATATGTAGGTCAGACCTGCATATTACAAGTTAGCAAATAATTACACTTGAAGGAGAAATTCTAGAGAAAAGGATAACAAGCATGTCACAAATATGAAATCTATCTATATTAACACGTGAAGGGAAAACTTTGGATCATTCTTTAAGGCGAGGTATTTCGGTGCGCGTCAATTCTATAGAAAATGGGTGGCGCGGTATGTTCTGAAACCTCTGGGAAACGTGTTAATTTTCGGATAAATAAATATAGGACATCAGCTGAAAACTAAAATTTAGCACATTCTTTTTTGTATTTATAACTAAATATCCCCATATAAAAATTATGTGGAAGATTAGAAATATTATTAACAAATTATTTGTTTTAGAGATTTTTTTAGCCTGTTTTCGGAATTTTATATGATCGAGTAAAGTACATTCTATCATGTAATGAGTTAGCACATTCTTTAGATAATATCTTCAGGTATATCGTGTAATTTTTGTAAAATTGTTATTTAACAATCAATACAAAAAAACGTGATTTAACAAACCAGTTTTTTCCCGTTTGTCGCGATGCCTCGCCTTAAGACAGTTGCGCGAACGGTGGAGTTATGATTGAGACGGTTAAAGTTTACACTGTGGAAGATTGCAGAAACCTAATTTTTATAAACAAACTGTATTAGAAATATATTAAATTAATAAAATAAACATTACACGCACTACAATCATGTGATATACATGATATTATACACACAGTTTTGTTTTGAAATATTCATTGAAGTTCGAAGAAGTTTTATATGGAAAGAAAATTTGGAATAAATGCTAGAAAAAATACATTTTTTCCCAATAGAAACAGTCCCTTAGTTGTCAAACATTTAACGATTTGAAATGTGTTTAAGGTGTCAAATAAGTCATATATATTAATATTACTAGCGACCTGCCCGCGGTTTCACCCGCGTAGCTTTTGTTCCCGTGGGAATATCGGAAAGGTTTATATACTAAAACTTGGTCTTGCGATTTATTCATTATCATATAAAAGCTACCGGTAACGAATTTTAATCTTTAAAATGGGTAATTGTATGATTGGGAATTATGAGTACTAGATGAGCCGTGCGAAGATTTCACACAGCGCCATCTAGCGATTTCCAAGTATAAAACTTTATTAAGATGTTTGATGTATCACCTACAGATGGCACTCGGGTCGATTGTTATAAAAATTGTATTTAACTAGCTGCAGCGTGCAGCCCGCTGCATTATAAAAGTTTTTGGCGAATCCCGCGGGATCATCTAATTTTTCCTTGGTAAAATGTAGCCTATGTGCTATTCCAGGTCATCATCTATCTGTGTGCCAAATTTTATTCAAATCCGTTTAGTAGTTTTTGCGTGATTGAGTAACAAACATCCATCCATACATCTAAACTTTCGCATTTATAATATTAACTAGCTGTACCCGCGACTTCGTTCGCGTTTGACCATCCTTGCAGAGTAATTATTAGTAATTGACTACAGTATTTCTCGTATTCAGCAATACTTTGGACGGCGAAGCACTTTTATCAAAGGAGAAATATTAAGAAAGGATACTTTTATTATGGATTTGAAAACACGTTCACTTTGATAACGACCCTTGTGCCTTATAGGGCTTTAAGCAGCGTTTAACTGAAGTCACCTCGCCTTTTTTTTCTACAGTCATGCTTGCAGTTTGATTTACCTGACATTATATACTCATTCCATATGACTATATTTGACTAAAGATCATTTTTGCAGAACCTATTTTTTATTGGGAGAAAGAACACACACCGTGAAGCAAAAGTCTTTAACTGTATTGTCATTTTTAAGCATGGCTGGGGCTATCCTTCCACCGGATAAAAAAGATTGAAGATGAAATTATCGGCTTGTACCTAGGTTCTTAATGGGCAACGATGATTATTCAAGCTAGTTTGAAATCTGTGGTTTATGTCTGATAAATAACAATATCTGACTCCTTTGCAGTTTGCCTGGCTAAATTTGACAACAGACCCATTAGTCAGGGAGAAATAAATAGTATTTGCTTTCAGTGAAGGTTATAATTGCAATGTTATTATTATTAAGTATAATATATTGACCGTATAGGAGGTTAGGAACATTTTGTTTAAATTAAAAAGCGGCTTTTTGCAATTTTTTGCCAATATTTCGTAAAATATGTGTGTTATCGACATGTTTTTTACACGCTTTTTATTAGCTTCACCTGTATGTTTGTATGTTTGTATGTTTGTTTGTAACCGACTTCTTTGGGCGCGATTTTGACCCACTTTAAACGGCCAGATTTCGTTCAAACTTTGTAGATTTATCGAGGACCGATGACAATACACTAATTTGATAAAATTATTCCATTTTTAACCGACTTCCAAAAAGGAGGAGGTTCTCAATTCGGCTGGTATATTTTTTTTATGTATGTACACCGATTTCTCCGAGGTTTCTGAACCGAATTACGTGATTCTTTTTTTGTTTGATGCGAAATAGTTTCGAATTGGTCCCATAAAAATTTGATTCAGGTAGGCCCAGTAGTTTTTGTTTTATGAGCATTTTTTTATTTATTGTACTTACCTCGATGTCTGAAATCAAATCTCGCAAGTAAATTTGATCCACTTCCCGGTTACCGATTGAGCTGAAACTTTGTATACGTATGTTAATTGAATGACAATGAAACCTTATTATGACATGGAGCTGATCTGATGAATCTGAATCGGAAGGTGACCACAGGAACTTAATAATTAAATGGTTAAAAATCGGTTAATGACAAGACTATTGAGTTTGGACTCATTTGATTCATGTTGACGAGTACTTTGGTGCTAGGTGGTGACTAGGATCCTGCTGGGTCCTATGATGTAGCTAGAAGATGGTCATAGGAGCTCAGCAATTAAATGACACAACTCTATCGAATTTGGGCTCGTTTGATTAGTTTTGACGAGCACTTTGGTGCTTGGTGCTAACTAGGATCCTGCAGGGTTCGATGACGAAGCCATAAGGTGGCCATATGAGCTCGGTAATTAAATGACACAACTTTTTCGAGTTTGAGCTCGTTTGATTCGTGTCGACGAGCACTTTGGTGCTTGGTGGTAACTAAAATCATCCAGGGTCCGACAATGAAGCCAGAAGGTGGTCATAGGAGCTCAGTAATTTAATAACACTACTCTATCGAGTTTGGGCTTGTTTGATTCGTATCGACGAGCACTTTGGTGCTTGGTACTAACTAAGATCCTGTAGGGTCCGACGATGAAGTTAGAAGGTGGCCATAGGAGCTCAATAATTAAGTGACAGAACTCTTTCGAGTTTGCGCTTGTTTGATTGATGTTGACGAGCACTTTGGTGCTTGGTGATAACTAAGATCCTACAGGGTCCGATGATGAAGCCAGAAGGTGACCATAGGAGCTCAGCAATTAAATAACACAACTCTATCGAGTTTGGGCTCATTTGATTCGTGTTGACGAGCACTTTGGTGCGGGTGGAAACTAGTTATAAAAGGAACTACTCTTAACAAAAGTCTTTGTTCTACGTCTGTCAAGTCGGTCAGTTCAAGAGGTAAAGATATAACTTCCATGTTGTTCCAGTAGGCCTGAGAAGGAACTTTTCTTTTTTTTATGGTAGTCGAGCAAAAAAAAATCAAAACGTGCTTTAACTAACGACGTCTGTTGTTTTGGATATAATAATTTCTTACAGATTGTACATGGTACTTCAGCATATTGATTTATGGTGGTTATAAAATTACGCTCAGTAATTGAACGAAGTCTTTGTGACGTCTGACGCGCTACCGCTAGGCGTTTCTCACGTGGCTGAGCAGACTCGATTGCTGTACGGTTTCGTATCACTACTAATCCACGAGCTCTCGGCTCGGCGGACTCCTTAGCTAAACGCTCCTGAATGAGACCAATTCTATGAGCCTTCTGCTCGGCAGACTCGTTCGCTAGGCGCTCAATAATGAGATCAACTCTAATAGCTCTCTGCTCAAAAGACTCATTCGCTAGACGCTCTTGGATCTTACCGAGTCTAGAAAATATATACTTTCAAAAGTTTCTTAACGTAAACGTGATTATATATATGCTTTCATGACCAACAAACGTTTTTCACGATCTTTAATAGTATCACAAGAACGTGACATTGTGTTTCGATGAGCATTTTTACGAAGACGACTACCTACTTTTGTTCCCTTCCCGTTTCTTGAGATCTTTATTTTTTAAGACGCGCAGCACCTGTTGTAGGTATACCCATAAATAGTTGGCAATACAACAATACACTATAAAGTGTTAAATAAAAATAACTACGTTAAAAAACCGACTTCAAAAACTATAAAGTCAAAAATAATAAATATTTAATATTAATTAAATACTACCTATTATTTATATGAGCTATTTACTAAATAGCTCATGCAAATGCAAAATGTGATTTTTGTTAATTTATATAATTTTCATCTATAGTCGATAAGGTAAGAAACTTAATTAACATTTTTTATAATTTTTCTCTACAGTCGATAAGACAGGACTTGATGTTAATTTTAATTTTCAATAATTATCTTTAGCCGATTTTTCTAATATTGACAAATTTTTGAATTCTTAGGAGAATTTTAATTCTACAAAACAAATAATAGTTTTAAATAAAAAAAATCACGCTTTTATAAATAAACCAAAGTAAAAAGTAAAAATAAATAATAGTTTTAAAAAAACTAAAACTACTTTTTTTATAAAAAACCAAATTTAAAAATAGAAAATAAATTTTAATAAATTTGAATTAAAAATAGTGTAAAATATTTCCATAAATAAAAATCAATAATTGTACAAATAAGAAAAAAATGTATTTTATAAAAAAAGGGTGGCTTGATTTTTTTAAGATATCATCGAAATGATAATCCTTCTACTCATATCTGTCAGTAAAATATTAATAACTATTGACAACATGAACCTCACGCTTTTTTTTACAATAAAGTTCACTTTTTTTATTACCACTTGAAAAAAATTTACTCCTTATAAAATATTTATATTAGATGCTTTAGATAAAAATTGCCTCTTAAGTAGTAAATTTTTAATAAAGTACAAAACTAAAATGGTTATAGTAGCTCATACAGGAAGTCCCAGAGTTGAACGACGGGGCCATGCCTGGGACATTATTGGGAAGCCCATCTTGACAAACCTATATTGTCCTATGCCCGGGCCATAACTAGACATTCCAATGATTACCCAGGCTTGGGCCAAGACTAATTAACCTAGCCTTGGCCAAGCCACCCACCTAGGTCACCCTAACTTGGGCCAAGTTTGTGTACCCTAACCTCGGCCATTCAATGGCGATCCAGACTTGGACCAGGACTGAGCAACCTAGCTTTGGCCGATTCAATGATTACCCGAGCGTTAGCCAAGACTGGAATGCCTAGCCTTGGCCGTTGAATGGCAACCCAGACTTGAGCCAGAATTCGACAACCTAACTTTGGCCATTCAATGGGAAATCCAAATTTAATTAATTATTAAGTAATAGAATTTGGAACAGTATATATTTATTACTTAACGAATATTTGATAGTAAATGCTAAAATTGAAAATTTATTATTTCAACAAAACAATTGTATATCCCAAAATTGATACGGTCTTAAAAAAATTAAAGTATTATAATATGATATTAAAAATATACAGAACGATTTAAAAAGTCTAAAGTAAATGTAAGAACTTGATTTTTGCTTTTTTGTAAAATAATAAACTTTTGCAATAAAATAGATAATTTTCATCAAAACACAAAATTAAATAACATAAATTATATAAATAATAAACCGTCACACTCTGTCACCATATAGATTTAGCTTTTTATTTAACTTATCGGTCGTACGGAGTAGGGGTTATTGGTCGATCTGGCAAGCGCGCGGCTCGGGTTTGAATCTCGGTTAGGGTAAATGCAATTTTCACTTTATTTCTATAATTAGCGAAAGTTAGGTCTATATTAAGAGTTAAGTCATCTGAACTTGCGTTAGCTCTATATCAAAATCGAAATAAATTATTGACAAGTAAAAAATTCCTTTTTTTAAATTTCAACTAACAACTACTCATTTTATAGGTGACTGAAAATAATTTAACCGTTTCGTAAAATATTACTATTTCATTTCATTCGAAATTGGGTTCTTAATACTAATTTGGTTTCTTCTTGGACAGGAAAATTTTTTGACCTATTTTCATATTTTTTTCCATTTCTATTGCACTAAATTAATTTTTAGCAAGTATAGAATTAATCTCCATTAAATTATCTCGACAATAGTATGCAAAATATCTTGATTCCGTTAACTAACAAGGCTATAATACTAAAAATAGTTGCCAAAATAAGGCGAAAAAAATTTCCGAAGGTGGTGTCAAGAGTCTTCGCAACCGGCGTGTGTGTATGAAAAGAGTGATGAATGTGGAGGAAGCGAGACAAGCCTGCAAGGATCGTGATGTATGGCACTCGGTTCTCTCTGCCTACCCCGTAAGGGATCTGGCGTGAAGATATGTATGTATGAAAAAAAATTTTCGATCGTAAAGCACTCTCTGATGCTTCGCATCATGAGTCGTGCAATAGTTTAAAATTAAAAAAACAAGCTATTATAAATAAACCAAACTAAAAAGTAGAAAATAAATAATAGTTTAAAAAAACTAAAAAACACGCTTTTTATAGAAAACCGAACTAAAAAATATAAAATAAATTTTAATAAATTTAAATTAAGAATAGTGTTAAAAATTTCAATAATTATAAATTAATAATAGTGTGAATAAAAAAAAATAATTTAATTTAAAAAAAAGCGTGGGGTGCTTTTTAAGGCATTACCGAAATGATAATCACTCTACTCATATCTGTCAATAAAATATTTATAACTATTGACACCATGCACCCCACGCTTTTTTTTAAATAAAATTATTTTTTTTATTCACACTATTATTAATTTATAATTATTGAAATTTTTAACACTATTCTTAATTTAAATTTATTAAAATTTATTTTATATTTTTTAGTTCGGTTTTCTATAAAAAGCGTGTTTTTTAGTTTTTTTAAACTATTATTTATTTTATTATCGATGGGGAAGTTCACTCTTCTCTTGAAGATTCCCAGATTGTACTCCAAGGGGAACACAGATTTAGGAAGCATGTTCCAGTCCTTTGCGGTTTGAATGAAGAATGTTAAGTCTAACCGCTTTGTCCGGGCATGTGGAATGTCCACCATATGGCGCTGCCTAGAATCTGTGCGCCTCGACGATCGATAGCATGTATTTGGTCTATAAAACTTCACTTATAGGTAGGCTATTGTGAAAATTTGCAATATTTGTTTTTATGTCGCAAAATTAGCATTCAATGTTTTTACGTTGTAAATTTTTCAAAATTATATAAATACTAAAATTGTCAAATATTCTAATAACATGTGAGAAAAATGAATCAAAAGGTATTTATAATAATTTTATGTTGAGTTCGAAGAGTTCAAAAAATCTAGTTTGTAAAAATAATATTTAGGAAATTAATAGTTGAAAAATATACATCATATTTTTTTAAATTGATGATCGATTATGATCTTTTGAATGGCATTCAACGCAATTTTTGAACTCAAAATTGTTTTAATAGCTAAAAAATCGATAGGTTAAAAAATTTCAAAGAATGTAAAAAAAAACTTTTTTTTTAAATTTTCGTCATTGACAAATCCCAAATAAATCAAACGATTTTGATCCAATTTCCAGTATTTGGCGCAGTTTTTTAGAGGGAAACTCTAATTCGATTTTTATATCAATCGGTATATAAACCTGTAAGTTATTTAAACAATATGTAATAAGTTTTAATGTAGTTTTTTAGTAAGTACTAAAATATTGCAGAAGAGAAGACATGCAATGTAGTTTTTTAGTAAGTACTAAAATATTGCAGAAGATCAAAAATGATAAGTTAAAAAATTTCGAAGTTATGCCGAAAATATACTTTTGCAAAATTTTTCTTCAACTATAAACTCCCGAACGGATAAATAAATTTTGATGCAATTTATGCATTGGTCGCAGTTTTTTAAGATGTAAAGCTGATTAAATTTTGTACTCTATCGGTACATTAATCTGGAAATTGTATTAAAAAAATACTGTTTCGCCAAAAACTTATGTGAGGTTTGTTCAAAATTTCTCAAAATCTCCTTGACTGAATTGGTTAAAATTTTAAGGAACTCTAAGTTGAGTGGAATCCAATCGAATCCTATTAACCGCGTTTCGATCGGTCAAGCCGTTCAAAGTTATGAGATGTTTACATACACACATACACATACACATACACATACACATACACATACACATACACATACACATACACATACACATACACATACACATACACATACACATACACATACACATACACATACACATACACAAACACATACACATACACATACACATACACATACACATACACATACACATACAAATACACACACACACACATACACATACACATACACGTACACATACACATACACAAACACATACACATACACATACACACACACACACGCATACGCACACACATACACACGTCATCATGAAAGTAGTCGAAAAAGGTTCGTAGGACCTCAAAACGTGGAGATCTGGTGAACACTCGATTTTCGTAAATCGGGGTAAAATCAATAACTTCCTTATCTAGACACGTAGCGGGAAGTTAAAAATATATACCTAGTTAGAAAGATGAAAAGTTATTTATTCAGTTTTATTTTTTGAATCATTTTTATTTAAGGCACTTTTGTAGCGGGAAGTATAAAAATAAATTAATTAACACATGGCTTTGTGGTTTGTTATTAATAAAAAACAAAATAGCTTTTGACTAAGAAGCTTATCTTTGTTCATTGAAAACGATTTGCAGTAAAAAAATCTGGTTGCACTTTTCTTAAATTTATTATTATTTTTAAATCTCTAAAAGATTTAATGTAAATTTGTATCATTTTTAATAAGCAAGATAAGCAGTCAAGGGTTTTTTTATTAATAACAAACTACTCTGCCTCGTGGTCTTGGGATAGCCTATTCGGCTCAGATCCTGTGGTCCCGGGTTTGATCCCCGGATCGGGCAAACGTGTTATTGAGATATTTTCGAGGATTTTCTCGAAAATCCAAAATCTCAGTAGCAAGTCGGAGACTGGCGGAGTGGTATATTACCACTCCCGTGCCTCGGATGAGCAGGCACGTAAAACTTTCGGTCCCAGTTATCGCTAAAAATAGTCGATAATCGTTAACGTGTCGGTATATACGGCGATGAGGATTACCATTTATATCACTAACCGACAAACCGGTGAATCGCGGTGAAACGGAAAGTCTATAGACGTTCGGTTTATTCTGCCTACCCCGCAAGGGAACCAGGAGTGATGATACTTCAGTAAAAAACAACAAAGCCACGTATTTTTTTCTCACATTTTTGATTTTCGATTCTCACAAATAAAGGAAAGTTAAGTAACTTTTTATTGAATTTGTTTTGATGAAGTTATCTTTGTCTAAAGTTTTTTCTGTAAGATGTTGATCTTATCCAGGACTGAAGTTACATGTTCGTATATTCTACTTAACAATTTTTTAAAAAGTATTTTGAAGTCTGACTTTAATGAGTACACAAAGTAGGCACTCCAACATCTACACTTCGCAGAAGTTTCATTCACCGTGTTGTTCAGTGGCCCAGTGTCATCGTTGACCATATGAGGTCCCGGGTTCGATTCCCGGGTCGGGCAAAACAAAACGTGTTTTTAACTTTTCTGATAAAACAACGTTGCCCGGGATTGGAAAGGGCCCGGTTGGCAATAGGCTTGCCACCTATCACATTGTGTGAGATAGTATTTTCGGCTAATCGTGGGTACACTTCTTGTACCTCTGCCTACGTATTTCGGGTATGGGCGGATAGATAATTTTTTACCCTTTTTTACGTTATGCAATGTAAAAACAAAATAGTGAACTTTTTCAATAGCCTATCCTTACGTAAAATTTTATAAATAACAAATTTTATTAGTATACTTAATGTCGATTAGATGCATATTTTCTGAGAAATTGGCAAAAAACTGAAAAATGACCTGTTTTATTTTCAAATATATTATAGGTTTACATTGTACACATATTTTACTCATTTTTAGGCTAGTAAAATTGCATTTATAACATTTTAATAAAACAATATATATCCTTAATTGATCTCTCGGGTTATATCCATTATACAAACATTATGAAATGATTACCCTAACTTATAATGAGCCTTGCGTTCAAAGGTTTTGTATACAATGCGGGTGTCACGTTCAACTGGACTCTCCACCCGGAAACCGTTGAAACTTGTGATGTCTGTAACTTTTAAATTATAAAACTGATGACTTTGAAATTTGTAAGGGATAAATTTTATAGTACTTACTTTTGAACAAAATAATAATAAAGGATTTCGGACTGCAGGTTAATGAATTAAAGCTAAACATACGTTTTTATTTTCATCCCCTATTCCACGGGAACCGTATTGAATTTTGGGATAAAAAGTATCCTATAACCTTCTTCGGAGTATGAATTTTAACCATGCTAAATTTCATTTGAATGCGTTCAGTAGATTCGGCGTGATGCGCGGCCTTGATACAGACAGACAGACAGACAGACAGACAGACAAAAATTAAAAAAAATACATTTTTCGCTTCAGTGTCGATTAAAGAGTACCTTCCAAAAAAAATTTTTAAAATATCTTCAATGTACAGAATTCGACCTCTTACATTTTTATTATATGTATAGATATAGATTACATTTTGTATTACAAAAAGTTTTTTTTATTATATTTTTCGTCAAAAGTAGAAAACATAACCTTTCACTCGGTATTAGTTTTTTTTTTGGTGAAGTAGTTAAAGAGATCGAGCCACTCCTGAAAAAAACGACTTTTAGAAATAATATAGGTATAACTCTTGTTTCTTGTTTCCCATTCAACACAGCCAGTAAATTTTGTAAGTTTTCTTGTAAGGAAAACGCTTTAAATTTGGTTCCAATACACAATAATGGCGGATTGGTCGCCCCTTTAATCGGGTGTTTTCCGACCCTGACTATGCAATCAACGGGGTTTGGGTTCGATTACCGACGGGGACGAGCATTTTTGTGATGAGCATACATGTTTGTATTGCTGGGTATGGATGCTTAACAATACATAGTATAAAACAAAGTCACTTTCTCTGTCTGTCCCTATGTCCCTATGTATGCTTAAATCTTTAAAATTACGCAACGGATTTTGATGCGGTCATTTTAATAGATAGATTGATTCTTGAGGAAGTTTTTAGTATATAAATCTCTCCGATATTCCCTTGGCAACAAAAGCTACGCGGCTGAAACCACGGGCAGGTCGTTAGTTAAATATATTATAATATTCTAATAATAGTTCTAATAATATTCTAGTATTTATATAAGTATTTCTATGTATAATTAGTACCTATCGTTGACACCAATACCACAAGCATATAATTTGCTTACTTTGGGATTAGATCAATCAGTGTAATTTATCCAAAAAGAAATTTAATTTTTATATGTCAATTGTCAGTGGAATTAAAATTAATTTCGCTGTATGATGTATGTTCAGCAAACTTGAACAATTTTGATATTTACTTTTAGTACTTATCAAATAAAACTCAAACAAGCTATTAAGAATTAGATCTTAATAGCTTATTTAATTAATTATTCCTGCCGCAATAGCGTTAGCTTGTCGCTGTCGTGTTCCGGTTTGGAGGGTAAGGTAGCTGGTAAACTTTATTGTGGCATTAGACCTCGCCACAAGATAGCAACGCACCATTAACAGCTTTGGTGTCTATAGGCGATGGTTGACTCTTTCCATCAGGAGACCCATCTGCTTGTTTGCTATCTTATGATATAAAAAAAATTGCGTAGTGAGAATTTTTTATTGGTGAGAGCATTTTTTTCCATACTTAATCCGTTGCATCAAAGAAATGATTTGAAAAATATAGGTTAAATATAAAAGATTGCTTTCAAAAGTTTCAAAGCAGGAGAAAGAAGACCCAGTGTAACACAGGGTCTACACACAACACAGGGTGTGTTGTGTGTGCACTCTGTGTTAATCTGGGCCCCTCTAAGAAGGGAACAACTACCTTATAGCTAGGTATCTCCATTAGTGACTTTTTATTAATACTTGAAGTTAAAACTTTGGTCCCCTTTCTAAGACAATTAAACAAATGGTGGAGTATGAAATTTGGCACCGTTAAAGTTTACGTTGTGGAGGATTGCAGAAACCTAATATTTTTAAATAATGTGCTTTAGAAATACATTAAATTAATAAAAACAAACATTACACGCACTATATTCATGCAATATACATGATAATATACACACATGTATACTATTTTCTTTGACTAAAGTTTAATTTTAAATAATACGATAGTTTAAATATTACGGCGATAGTTTAAATAATTTTTAAATTACTTTGAAAATTATATACAAGTTTTTTAGTAAGTAGTTAATTTAATGAAATGTTGTCGGTAAAAAATTATTTAGGTTGAAATTAAACATTTCATTTTCAAATATTTAAGTAACAGTATAAAAGTAACAATTACTCCCACATAAAGCGAAAAAACGGCATACCAATCAATGGGGTTATCACGTAAATCGCAATGCGAAATTATCGTAATTGTTTAGTTATTGCTAGACATATAACAGCCTTGTATATTAGTGGCAGCTGTTGCCACTTGATTAGTTTTGGTTCTCTGACATTACAAAAAGTGCATCTAGTGACCAGCAATTAATTGGCGACGATTTTGATGATTTTTTTGAGTTATCGCTGATCGCTAGCCGATTGCAAACGTTAGATGATAAGCTTGCGGGGCCTAGGGCGGCATCAAGCCTAAATTCGCTTCTGGGCCATAGATATTTTTATTTTTCAATTTGAAGGTTGTGGTAGACAGTGAATATATGCACAGGGATAGTCGCCTCTGAGATCCAGTGTCGGTATTGACCACATGAGGTCGGGAGTTCGATGCCCATGTCGATCAAATCAAAAATGTGTTTTTTCAGGTTTTTGATAAAAACAACGTTGCCCGGGATTGGATAAGTACCCGATTGGCGATAGGCTTACCGCCTATCACATTGTAGGAATGGCCAATTGCACTATCATTGTCTTTGCTGAGGACAATCCTACATAGTATGCTGTCACATTATTTTCATTTAGAATAAGAAGTGACAGCATACTATTTAGATTGTCCTAAGATAAGATAATGTTAGTGCAATTGGCCCTAAGTATCTTTGACTAATCATGGGTGCACTGGTATGTGCCTCTGCCTACCTCTTCGGTGATTCGGGGGTGAATAAATAAATGCATGAAGCATTATATCCCTGCCACAAAGATGACAACGCGCCGTTAACAACAGTGCCTATGTCTACAAACGATGACTATCTTATTTCATGAGGACATCTGCTTTTTTACTGACATACGCTATTAAAACATTTTTTAATCGTGCTTCTTTTTTATTATATTGATTACGTAAGTGACCTAAGCATACTGAGTCATCATTTCTTGTATTCATTGAACTCGGCTTGGTCGCAAATCGATTAGGCATTGTCACGATGCTGTTGACAGACTTTTAAAGCTTTAACGGTACTCTAAAATTTACAAAGTGAACCGTTCCCTTGTCACGGTGGAAGCGTATTAGTATGTTATATTAAATGTACCTAACCAACGATCGCTCTGTTGTTGAAATTCCACGTCTATAATAAATAAAATTTAAATAAAATAAAATAAAATAAAATAAAATTTGTTTTAAATTTGACAACAGATATAGTGTAAAAATAACCTGGGCCAAATTTTTTTGCGCTTACCCTCCTGGGTGCCATTTGTAGAAACTTATACAGTAAACTTCACTCAGGAAAAGAATGAAGGCTTCAGGTTAACAATTCAGGATCCTGTACTATTAATATTATTTTCTCAAACATGCGTGAAAATAGTGTTATTACATTTAATAAAGAACATTCGAAGCTCGCGAAGTACTTATCGTATTTACGTACACAGAAAAATGAAACTCATTGCCGTCGCGTTTTTTTTTAAATTTGGAACAGGATGGAAGAAACACGCCTGTAATTTAATATTGCTGGCGCGTTAAATTAAAAAACTCTTTTAACCTGGTACAAGTTGCGTTCACTTGACTATATATTATATAACCACAACTTAAATTTATTACATAAAAAGTTTTTTTTTTTATTTCCTTGTATTTTTTTAAAAAAAAAGCACCATTTAATATACTTCGGTAGAAATGGCAATTGCCTGTCTCGATCATTGAAGCCCTCGCCTACGGCTCGGTCTTCAAATTCATACTCGACCTGCAATTGCCTATTTCCCGGCCTTTGCAATAATGTATTTTTAGCACGTATTTTGATTAACCGGCCTCAAAATCCACGTTGATTCTTATTATGAAGTCAGATTCGACGAACAGTATAGTAACACTATACTAGTCAGACCTAATAAATAAATAAATATCACGGGAAAAACTACACGAATTGATCTAACCCCAACGTAGGTAAAATTATTTGCTTTTGTTAAAGGTTACTAATACATAGAAATACACATAATAATAAATGCGTAATAAACAGCCAAACCTAGAAATACAAACATCTAATGCGCATCACATAAATGTTTCTTTGTCGGGAATAGAATCTGAGCCCCATCGATTCATAGTTATGTTTGCTAACCACTTAACCACGGGGTGGTCACTAAAAAAAAACAATTAATATGATTATATCTTTCTTTAGCGCGTATTTTAATTTTTCAGTGACTCAAAGTCCATATTTAATCTTATTTTACAAGTCAGATTAGACGAACAGTTATTCTATACTACTCGTATTCATACTATTATTATATATGCAAAAGTCTATCTGTCTGCCTTTCTATCTGGCTGTCTGTTTGTCTATCTGTCTGTTATGCTTTTACGGCTAAATCGCTGAACTGTTTTAATGAAATTTGGCAAAGATGCAGTTTAAAATCCCGAGCCATATCAGGCCATTGAAAGGAAAAAACAATTCCTCAGGGGCTGAAATAGATGATTAAATTTTGTAGGAAAGATGATATTGATGACGTTACTGTATTCACAGGCGAAACTGCGCGGTTCAACTAGTGAACAATGTAAGTCCAAACAAGGTTATTAATCGACCGGTTTCGCTTTTTAAAGCATCTTCAGGACGTCTTCAGGAATCTAAAATTATATGTCTATATTTGTAGTGAAATTAAAGTACAAGTGATTATAACCTTGTTTGGACTTATAACAATGGAATTTCACCAAGTGCCGACGATTGAAAGTGTAAAATCTAGTGAACAATATTTTTAAATACATAATTGTACAAGGGAGGGTGTTCGACCCTGAAGCCGC
The DNA here is from genome assembly GCA_036924255.1 of Apodemia mormo. Taxonomy (NCBI): domain Eukaryota; kingdom Metazoa; phylum Arthropoda; class Insecta; order Lepidoptera; family Riodinidae; genus Apodemia; species Apodemia mormo. Next base: position 14,204,371 of record JAUPFN010000020.1, read on the forward strand.
CGCCGCCACTCTATAGACAATGTATGCCGTCGCTAATTGCCCTTCCGGACACTAGATGAGCATAGCCATTGTGAATCTCCATTAACAATCGCGTTAATGTTATACACGCTCTTGAATTTAATCATCATTTGTTTATACGTAAGATAATGGGGGGGGGGGGGGGGATCGAAAAATAATATTTTTTTAATATCTTAGCATGGGGGTAGAATTTGTACAGTATAAAAAAAGAAAAACTTTCAAGAAAAAAAAATGTTTACTCTATGTTTTGAGGTAGCCCACTCGTTTTTTTTAAATAAATAAGTAATCAAAATTGTTCAATAAATAAAAATTTTGTTTAGTCAAAAATCGTGGAATGCGTCTATAAATCGTTTAGCATGTTTTTTTTTACTCCGCTTTTTCTTAACACAAAAAAAGATAAATCATTTTTTTTAAATTTTACTCTGATTGTATTATAGTGAAAGAAGATTCAAAAATTATATTTAACAATTTTTAGGTGAATCTCACGATTTTTGACCACAATTTTTTTTTGTCGGAACTACGTCATTTGATTATTTATTTATTTAAAAAACGTGTAGGCTACCTCAAAACATTGGATTTTTTTTTCTTGAAAATATTTATTTTTTATAAGGTACAAGTTCTATCCCCATGCTAAGAAAATAAAAAATATTTTTTTTCGACCCACCGGCACCCTAATAGGTCATTTTGAAAAATCCCAAATTATACAGGTTGACAGGCTTTTCCCGTGCTGGTTCGACTTCTTTGAAGAGAAGACCAACTACCATTCTGCCAGGCAAAAAAAGCCAAAAAAGGTCGTAAAAATATATTGGCAATACGTGTCAGTGCCATCGTGACTACTAGGTGGTAGTATTCCGCAACGTCTCGCCCAGGTATTCGGTACCACCGCCTTACCCTATTCCTGTCGCAATAGCGTCAATGCTTGTCACTGTCGTGTTCCGGTTTGGGTGGTAATGTAGTCGGTAGACTCCTGCATGTGACATTGTTATCTCACCATACGGATAGCAACGCACCATTAACATCGTTGGTGTCTCTAGGAAACGATTTCTCTTTCCATTAGGAGAGCCATCTGCTTATTTACTATTATTTATATAAAAGACTAACACTCATATCACAAGCAAATAATTTGCTTACTATAGTATTAGATCAATGTGTGTAATTTGTCCAGCGGTTATTATCATTTATTACTTCCACATTTCACGAATTCCTACATATTGCAGTAATCAAAAACATCTATGTGGCCTCTGTGGTCTAGTGGTCCAACGTTGGCGTCGACCACGTAAGGTCCCGGGTTCGTTTCCCGGGTCGGGCACTTAAAAAAAATGTTTTTTCAGTTTTCTGTTGCCCGGGATTGGAAAGTGCCCGGTTGGCGATAGGCTTGCCACCTATCACATTTGTGCCCGTGCCCGTATCCCCGAAGGGATAGGCAGAGGTACAAAAAGTGCACCCACGATTAGCCGAAGATACTTGGTCCCACAAATGTGATAGGTGGCAAGCCTATCGCCAACCGGGCACTTTCCGATCCCGGGTAACATTGTTTTTATCAGAAAATCGAAAAAACACGTTTTCCAAATTACCCGACCCGGGAATCGAACCCGGGACCTTACGTGGTCAACAACACTGGACCACTACACTACAGAGTCGATCATTAATATTAATTAATACTAATTAATAATTATTAATAGTAATGAATTGGTTAATTAATTAATAATAATATTATTTTATTAATTAATAATAATATTATTAGATCTATGTTTTAGTGTCGTTGACACCTGTACCTGTAAAATTATTTGCTTGTGTTATCAAGCAAATAATTTGGTTACTTTGGGGTTAGATCAATTCGTGTAAAATTGTCCAAAAATATTTATCTATTTATATAATATATAAATATTTTTGGACAATTATTATTATTTTATGGAATCTTATAATATCAAATGATAACAAATCAAGACTGAAATTAAAATAAGAACATTTCACTACATAGTATAAAACAAACTTGCTTTCCGCAATGTATGCTTAGATCTTTAAAACTACGCAACGGATTTTGATGCGGTTTTTTTTAATATATAGAGTGATTCAAGAGGAAGGTTCATATGTATAGTAATTTATAGCAAAACAATGTTTGCCGGGTCAGCTTGTGTGTATATCTACAAATAATAAAATCGTAGGAAAGCCAAAACTGTACATTGAATATTTTTTTAAAAGAATACTTGAGGCGTGATCTACAATCGATATCGAAGCCAAAAATATAGTTTTTAGAATTTTTGACTGTTTGTCTGTTTGTTTATCTGTTTGTCTGTTCGTCTATTCGTCTGTTCATCTGTTCGTCTGTTTGCTTGTTTGTCTGTTTGTCTGTTTGTCTGGCTGTCTGTCTGTCTGTCTGTCTGTCTGTCTGTCTGTATGTCTGTATGTCTGTCTGTCTGGCTGTCTGTCTGTCTGTTTGTATGTTTGTCTGTCTGTCTGTCTGTTTTTCTGTTTGTCTTTTTGTCTTTTTGTCTGTTTGTCTGTCTGTCTGTCTGTCTGTCTGTCCGTCCGTCCGTCCGCCCGTCCGCCCGTCCGCCCGTCCGCCCGTCCGCCCGTCCGCCCGTCCGCCCGTCCGCCCGTCCGCCCGTCCGCCCGTCCGCCCGTCCGCCCGTCCGCCCGTCCGCCCGTCCGCCCGTCCGCCCGTCCGCCCGTCCGCCCGTCCGCCCGTCCGCCCGTCCGCCCGTCCGCCCGTCCGCCCGTCCGCCCGTCCGCCCGTCCGCCCGTCCGCCCGTCCGCCCGTCCGCCCGTCCGTCCGTCCGTCCGTCCGTCCGTCCGTCCGTCCGTCCGTCCGTCCGTCCGTCCGTCCGTCCGTCCGTCCGTCCGTCCGTCCGTCCGTCCGTCCGTCCGTCCGTCCGTCCGTCCGTCCGTCCGTCCGTCCGTCCGTCCGTCCGTCCGTCCGTCCGTCCGTCCGTCCGTCCGTCCGTCCGTCCGTCCGTCCGTCCGTCCGTCCGTCCGTCCGTCCGTCCGTCCGTCCGTCCGTCCGTCCGTCCGTCCGTCCGTCCGTCCGTCCGTCCGTCCGTATGTCTGTCTGTCTGTCTGTCTGTCTGTCTGTCTGTCTGTCTGTCTGTCTGTCTGTCTGTCTGTCTGTCTGTCTGTCTGTCTGTCTGTCTGTCTGTCTGTCTGTCTGTCTGTCTGTCTGTCTGTCTGTCTGTCTGTCTGTCTGTCTGTCTGTCTGTCTGTCTGTCTGTCTGTCTGTCTGTCTGTCTGTCTGTCTGTCTGTCTGTCTGTCTGTCTGTCTGTCTGTCTGTCTGTCTGTCTGTCTGTCTGTCTGTCTGTCTGTCTGTCTGTCTGTCTGTCTGTCTGTCTGTCTGTCTGTCTGTCTGTCTGTTTGTCTGTTTGTCTGTTTGTCTGTTTGTCTGTCTGTCTGTTTGTCTGTTTGTCTGTTTGTCTGTTTGTCTGTTTGTCTGTTTGTCTGTTTGTCTGTTTGTCTGTTTGTCTGTTTGTCTGTTTGTCTGTTTGTCTGTCTGTCTGTCTGTCTGTCTGTCTGTCTGTCTGTCTGTCTGTCTGTCTGTTTGTCTGTTTGTCTGTTTGTCTGTTTGTCTGTTTGTCTGTTTGTCTGTTTGTCTGTTTGTCTGTTTGTCTGTTTGTCTGTTTGTCTGTATGAATGTCCGGAAAAAACTCAAAAAGTACTGCATGGATTTACTTCAAATTTTACATGAATGTTACTAACAGGTCGGGTCAACATATAGGCTACATATTACCACGCTATCAACCATGGGGCAGGTGTTGTGCGGAGTAAACGAAGACCGCGCGGACGAAGTCGCTGGCAACAGCTGGTGTGAAGAATAAAATTGTTTTTCTGTTTTATGAATAATTGTATTATAGTTCGCTATTATGTCCAACAATTTTATGCATATATCTGGAGTATAAATAATTTTAGCAGAACCTGATGACTATTCTACGAAACCCCTAGGTTCCACGGAATCCAGTTTATGAATTCCTGCTATACAGTACTTGAATTGATAAAACACAGTAACTGTTCTGCTTGTATACAATGTTGTTGATTGCAAATAAATAAACTGACAATTTTTTAATGTCGCATCTCGAATGGAGAAAGTGTCATATTGCATTCCCAATTTGGGAACATAAATTGCTATATTTATTGGTGTTATTATTAAAACATAATGTTGAAGTTTAAACCTTATAGTTACAGAGTTAGGACATAAAATATATAACAATAACCCCATTAAGATATTTTTATTCAGGCTTTATCAAAGGCTATAAGAGAAAGCTTGTACCTTTTCCCTTTATTGTAAGATTGTAAATAAAAAATCGTTACAATTTTTAATGCTTGAGATCTTACTTTTGAGTAATTATGACAGTTTAGGTGATAATTTTAAAGGTATATTATCTATACAAGTTTCCACCCTGGATTTGCACGTGTTTTTGCACAATAAATTCAATTAAAAATAAATTGAGTAAAATTGTTGTTTTTTTGTCCTTTCGACCGAAATACCACCATAAACTAAACAATAAATTATATTATAATTTTAACCTAATAATAATTAGTCTATGCTTTTAAAATATTATAAATATACAGTCGTGTATATTATTATCATGTATGTATGCATGTAATGTGTGCATTGTTTATTTATTTTTTTTACATTAGAAGATAGCAAACAAGCAGATGGGTAGGGTAGTCTCCTGATGGTAAGAGTCAAGGTGTTAATGGTGCGTTGCTATCTTGTGGCGAGGTCTTATGCCACGTGCATAAGTTTACCGGCTACCTTACACTCCAAACCGGAACACGACAGTGAGAAGCATTGATGCTATTTTGGTAGGAATAGGTAAGGCGGTAGTACCAGACCCGGGCGAGACAATGCAGATTTCTACTACCTAGCAGCTACGATGTTAGTGAATCGGTCGCCTTTTACGATCTGCCTGGTAGAACGGCAGTTGGTCTATTCTTCAAAGGAGCCCCGGACCAGCACGGGGAAAATTAATTTAATAAATTAATATATTTCTAACTAGCATTTACCCGTGGCTTCACTCGAATTTAAGTTTTTTTTTAATAAAAAGTATCCTATGTTATTTCTCCTCCTCCAAATATATGTATAATATATACCTCCAAAAATATGTGTACAAAGCTTCGTGATGATCAGTTAAGTTCTTTCGGGTGAAAGCGTAATAAACAAAGTTACATTACAGTTGACCTTATGCCCGCGTACGGGCGAGCATAGTGCTAGGCCAGACTTTTAATTCAAATTGCGGCTATAAACGGCCGTGCTAAAGGCTGTCTCCTGTGAGACCGGACCTCGGCTTAGTGCGGCGTTCAGACTAAATATGGTGGACGGAGTCGTAAGCTAATTGTTCCTATGAATGTCAAATTGCCAAATATCTAAACCACATGTAGAACGTTATTGTTAAATTGGTTGCAAATGGTTACTGCTGCGATTGACGGATCGTTGATTTTAGGAACCCGGCATTTATGGTGGCTCCGCTCTGAATATATTTCTTGTAAACACTGAATTCTTTCTTGATTTCAACATTAGTTATGGCTGTTACTGAACTCTCCGAACTTAAAAATCTAAAGCTTGTTAAAAACGACACTACCTACTCCAATTTTAGAAACACCATAGGGGGAGACATTGATACATGGGGCAAATAGATACAGTTAATATACATTGAAAACAAAACGCGTTAGAAGAGCCGTTCGCCACACGTAGAAAGGTAATTGTACATCCTACACACATACTAACGCGGAGCAACGCTAACTCGATGATTAGCGCTTGACACGTGTAAACCTGTTTCCGACGTCCGCAAAAAAAATTTCATAGTTTTCTTTCGGATGTGATTCTTCTAATATGTTTATCGTTTAGTATTACCAGTGAAATATGAAGATATTTGGTGAGTACATATCTGTCATAACATTATGTAGACTTGAATTTTTTGATTATTTATTGCTTTAATTTTATAAAATATTTATTTCGATTGTAGTAGGCAGGGGCACATTGATACAAGTGCTGTCGGGGTACATTGATAGGTACGTACTTACTTCATAAAAACTAGTACCTAATTACTGTTATTATTAGTTATTGTATAAGTATAAAACGAGTGATGAATTATTAAGTCAATCGAAGATTAATTATAACTTTTATTTAAAAGAGTTTTTATGGCATAGTTTAGATTTAATTGTGCTATTTTTATATAAAAAACACAAAAAAAAATTTATTTCAATTAGTACTAGATTAAACTTAATCACATATAATTTACCAACAGTAAAAAGGCAAGTAATTAATAAATAAATGTAGTAAAAATCTATAAAAACTTATTTAATTTGTAGAAATGTTTCTATGAATAAAATTGATACAAATTTCAATTTTTAGTAAATAGGCTTTTATATTTTTGAAGTGAAAACTTCTTTAGGCGCGTTGAGCGTTTTGGTAGAGGGTAAAATCCTCGGTTCGCGTCACCGACATGCTAATGATAATAGTATATCTATAGCTATGTTTTGCATATAGTTTTAATTACTCTCAACTTAATAGTTCCGTTTTCACTTCTATCGGCAGTCCCACGACTGCTACTGTTTTTTGTGATTAAATCTAACGGTTAATTTGTGTTTGAAAAGTTAGTTGAATACATATTGAATAGATTGCGATTCTAAAATTGGATGTTATTGTCAATAGGTCGTCTTTTATTAGGTCTAAGTAAAATTTGTATCAAGATGCCCCGCCCCAACTCCCCTTTAAACTCCCCCACCATTAAAACGTTATGATCGATTTCAATTTTTGAAACAGCTTTCAATGCAGTTTTTGATATATTTAATGTTGTCTTGAGTAAGAAATCAATTTCATGAAAATTCACAAATTGATATTAAATTAAAATTTTCACATGTTTTTGTCACTCCCGAACAAAAAAACCAATTTTGATCCGCTTTGAGGCATTTAACGCAAATTTGCAAGAAGAGTTGACTAGATTTAGAAATCAATTACACTAGTTTCCCCACATTTTTTTTAATTAAAAAAGTGTTTTTTTTTGTTGTTTTTATTATTAAAAAGGATTGCTTTGGCAACTCTTTTTTTGTGGTTTGTGGTTTTTTGAAATTTCTCAAAACTCAACTTTTTGAGGTCTTAGGTAGATTTATTTTTATAATAACGTCAGTAGGTATGTCTGTATTTATTTATGTACGTATTTGTATATGTGTATGTTAACCTCTCATAACTTATGAAGGGTTTGACCGTTCAAAACCCATTTGAGTTCCTGAAAATTTAGACTTGGACTTCCTGAAAATTTTACCTGGCTCGGCTCAGTTTAAAAAAATCTGATAGACATAGTAACCTAAACAAAGGTTTTATTAAAAAAATCGGCATTCCAGACTAATGTACCGATTGATTACAAAATCGAATGAGCTCATTTTCTTGAAAAACTAGTGGAAATGTTAGAAGCCACAAATGGGATTAAAGGTTCGTTCGTTTCATTCGAAAGTTCAAAATGTCAACAAAATTTTTTTATAAGAAATATTTTTTCGAGAAATGAATTTTGACTTCGAGATTCTTTAACCAAGGCACCAAATTTAGGACTTGAAAAATGTGATAAAAAAGTTAATAGATCAAAATCGATCATCACGTTAAAAGTTGCAGTTTATCATTAATTAAAATAATATAATTTTTAACAAAACTTTAGATTTTTGAACTCTTTAAGCTCGTGGCGCCGCAGGTCGATACCGCTGGAGAGTTTTGCGGTAAAACCAGCGAGCCAACTAACGTCCGGGTGACGTCATAACTGTGGAGTTTGATGACGTCACACTCGTCGTTGTCGTCAAAAGGAAGATTTTCCCAACCAGGCAAGGTGGGGCCTTGGGCCTTTTCTATCTTGGTGCCGAAGTCCAATTGAGAAGCGTTGAAACTTGTATACAGTGTGTACAAGATATATAATTATGATATCGCGATTTAGAATTTTAATTTTTGAATTTCATTATTTTCTTTTTATTTTATTATCGATAAGGAAGCGCTTGACCACGATCTCGCCTGGTAGTAAGCTATGATGCGGTCTAAGATGGAACGCGCTTCCCTCGAAGGTACCTGTTCACTTTTCTCTTGAATTCTTGTTTCTATTTTTTATCATAGCGTTTATAGATAGTTTGAAGCGCTACAAGCTCTAAAATCTATGCTTATGTATGTTTCTGACTGTTTAGTGTTTAAAATACCTCAACTTAGTGACAAGTTTCAGGGATGGCTTGCAAGGTCAACCAGCTTACAGATTTTTGGGTCTTGGTTTCCTGCAATTTAATTGCAATTAGACAATGACATACCTACCTGCACTTTGGGAAAATTCCCAAACTGCTTAATTTTGTTATAAGCCTTGATATTTATTGTTAAAGCGAATTGTGTTTTAAAAATGACTATTTTTTTCACTTTTACCTTGAAATCAATTTTAATTAAATTTATAGCTACGAGTAATTAGTTTGCTCGCAGTATTATTAGCTTTGAATTTAATGTTATCTCCTCAACGATTGAATTTTAAGAACTGTATTTAGCGTATACATATCCATACACATATTATACCGCCTAACCGATTCTGATGAATTTCAGCATAGCGATAGCTGAAGGCACAAGGTTATACATACGTTACTTTTTTATTAATTCAGGCTTTACTTTGCGGAAATCCATCATTAAAAGTGAAATACAACTAAAATACTCAACGCACAACAAACAACGCGTGACGAATTTATCCGAAACCTGTATATGTAAAAAAAATTTTTAGTACAAAAAATACTACATATGATTTAAATTATACTTAACATATTATGTACTATTTGTTGCATTATTTTTAATACTTTCGGTTTTAATCGGTTTTTTGTATTTTTCACTGTGACTACTACTACTACAAAAAAAAAATAAGTTCACTGCAATCATTACCATCGTTTGTAGTATACAAATCGAAAAAAAATTTGGTTTTTGGAAAAGCGGGTTCCAGCGTGATGGAGCTTAAATTGTGTGCTTTTGTGCTTGGTGCTGAGTGGTGCTGACGTAGGGGGAAGTATGGTGGATGTGAGTGGATAGTGGGGTCTTCTTTTTGTCCGGACCATCGGCATCGTGAGTTTTATCCATTTATGAAACCAGCGTCTTTCTTTTCGGTACCATGGCGAAGGTTACTTAGAATAATTCGCAGGTAATAGCAAATATATTTAATTTTACCTTTTTAAGTCACCTTTTTCAGAAATCAACCCCCCATATAATAAGGCTATAATAAGGGGTAAAAATCATAGTGATATATGAAGATCCTAACTTTTTTTTATAAATCGATTCCTAGAGGCTGAAATAGAGATTGAGAGTTTGTGTGAAAAACTAAATCGACGACATGTTAATCTACTCACTTGCGAAGCTGCGCGAGTCAACTAGTGATGTAATAAAAACCTATCAAGAGCGAGTTGGAATCTCACACGTAAGGTTTCGTACGAACAAGCGATATTAAATGAGACTACTTGTATAGGGACGCCATGGAATCTACATTTTTAGTTTTTTATTAATTGTTATGATTGGCTACAGCAACATGCATTCTGTAAATATTTCAAGTGTCAAGAAACTTAAAAGTTTATAAAAAAATTAATAATTGTTGTAAAAATAAGTTTAAGAGATAAAGCCTTGTGATACACAAACATACAGAGAGTCAGATAGCGGGGCATATTAACGGGTCATTTGCCTATTTGTTTGATATAAAAAATATCGGGTAATACATAAGAAAAGCGTGAGTGTCAGTGTGTGTGTACAAAACTTCATTCCACGAAAAACTTCATTCAATGAAGTTTTCTAGTTATTATCCTATTTTTTATGTTCCTCTCCCTTTTCCCGCTCTCCTCTCCTCCCTCTCTTTCTCCTCTTACCACTCCTCCCCTTTGCTATCCTGTCCTCTTTTCCCACTCCTTCTTACTTTTCTCCCTCTATTCCATTCCTTTCCCTTTTCTCCTGCTTTAGCGTTTTCCCCATCTTTCTCTCCATTCCACCTTTCCCTCCATTCACATTTTTTCCACTCTTCCCCGTCTCTTTTCCCTTCCCTCTCACCGCACTCCTCTCTCGCTGTCTTTCTCTGTATTCCCGCTATCTTGCCCTCTCCTCCTCCCCTGTCTCATGTTTCCCCACTCTCCACCTCCTCTTTAACCGCTTTGTTTGAAAGAGAAGGTTGAGAGAAGGGGCTCTCAACCTTCTCTTTCAAACAAAAGGACTTTTTTAACGACTATTTAATTATAATTAATAAATCTTTCGTGAGACATTGTTAACTATTAATTAAAATCGGCTCACACACTCACGAAAACAACTGTCGCAACATAACTTTCCAGAAGTTCCAGACGAGGCGCTACCGAGCTAACGTCAAACCCACCCTGAGGAAGGACCTCATATAGGTCCGAAACTAGTTGGAACCTGCGCCGATTAAACGTGGGTGCAGCCGATTTAAATAAATGACTATTTAATTTTTCTTCATTTTTAATGTTACTAGTTCTTTTTTGGAGTTTTTTAAAATCGTTCACACTAAAAAAAAAAACTCGTGACTATAGGTAACTCGTGGCAAAAAATTCTCACACTTTTTTTCCGTCTAGCCTCCATCCAGCAAGTCCGTACCGTCCAATAAGTAAAGCCCTGTTTTCACTTTGATTAGTGCTAGTGCAAGTGTTTAATGCAGGTGCTTAGTATTAAGCAAAAAATACGTGAAGACAGCCGTTGATCAGTGCGAGTGATCAGTATTCAGCGTAGTAAAAGTGAATAGACGCTGATTGCTAATCACTCGCATCGACGGATGTCTTCACGTATTTTTTGCTTAATACTAAGCACCTGCATTAAACACTCGCACTCGCACTACACAAAGTGAACGTTCCAAAAATCATAAGTAGTTCCACCATCACTCAACGATAAGCTTACATAAAAGCAAAAGCTGTATTTGTTTATGAGACGTCCGCGATATCGTTTCGACCGCATTCCGCGTCACTGTCACTGTCAAGGCAACGCAACTTTCTTTGAATTAATGTTTGCGAATTTCGAAATACTACCAGTATTATAATATACGGAAGGAATAAATAAAGTGAATCATGTCCGTGCCTGGAGCCGGAATAAGTGAATAAATTTACCCCAAAGAATAAAAATTACCCGCCGCTAGTTTTGAGGGTGGTAAAAAGTCATGGTAGTAATAAATATAGGTAATGAAATTAAAAGGAAAACTATCACCGCTTAGAAGTTTTTGAGTAATAGTCGACCAACTTATAAAATTTACTTAGAGAAGGTTTTATAGGCGGTGAACCTGTGGTGCGGATATGTGTGTGGTTACTAGGTGGTAGAGTTGTCTCGCCCGGGTCAGGTACCACCGCTTTACCTATTCCTACCGCAATAGCGTTAGTACTTGTCGCTGTCGTGTTCTGGTTTGGAGGGTAAGGTAGCCGGTAAACTTATGCATGTGGCACTAGATCTCGCCACAAGATAGCAACGCACCATTAACATCGTTGGTCTATAGGCGATGGTTGACTCTTTTCATCAGGAGACCCATCTGCTTGTTTGCTATCTTATGATATAAAAAAATAAATAAAAAAAGACTCGCAGTTATGTAAACGGTAGTTCCTCTTGTTGATATGCACCCCTTTAATGATATAAAAATACACCACGTTAAGCGTTGAAGCTTATATGCTTATCGACCAACGACACGTTTTAAAACGAATAACATTTTTCAGATCTCATCCTATAATAATTCAAGTATAATTATAGGCATAAAACATATTGAGTATCATCATAAAAACAACATCAATATAAACAAAATCGTCATTCAGACAGTCAGTGTCGTCGCTTGAACGCATTTGAACGTGCGCGCGTCTGACGCATCGCGCGCATCTTCGGTTTTTTCAACTATTGTGCCCGTGATAATTTTTTTTAACTTGGTATGTAATATTTTACACTATGTTTAAAATTGTTTTAGAAGTAATACTTATTATCATATTTTTTGGGATCTTTGAGATTTAAGGGCCCGGGTTTTTCAGCAATGTAAAAAAGTAATAGAGAAATCAAAAAAATAAAAGTTCTCGAATTTTTGCCAGTTCCAATTTGTGTGTTGTCAAAAAATTATACCTAATAGGTATTTACTAATATTTTTTAATAGATTTTATTTGATAAAGCATTGCAAAAAACAGTTCTTGATTAAATAAGGCGATTGTAATCTGTATTTCATTGTTTACAAATAAATTTTGACTATTAAATAAAAGTAATAATATATTAGACCTTCATTTGTGTAGGTAATACAGCGGGCTGCAGTTAATTTAATCTATACATATAATAAAATCGTAGGAAAGTCAAAACTGTACATTGAATATTTTTTAAAAGAATACTTGGGGCGTGATCTGCAATCGATATCGAAGCCAAAAATATAGTTTTTAGAATTTTTGTCTGTTTTTCTGTATGTATGTTTGTTTGTTTGTCTGTATGTATGTCCGGGGTAAACTCAAAAAGTACTGCATTGATTTACTTCAAATTTTGCATGAATATTACTATGAGGTCGGGTCAACATATAGGCTACATATTATCACGCTATCACTTACAGGGGAGGAGCAGTGCGGAGTAAACGAAGTCCGCGCGGACGAAGTCGCAGGCAACAGCTAGTATAATATAATATTAAATAAAAAAATATCACTAGACAAATTACACGAATTGATCTAACCCCAAAGTAAGCAATTTATTTGCTTGTAGTATGTGTGTCAGTCAACGATACTAATACATAGAGATACACATGTATATAAATACTCAAATAGATTTAGTAAACACCCAAATAAGAAATATAAACATATAGATGACAACATATGATGATAACATATATATGATGATAACATAGGCATAGGCTAATCACATAAAATTTTGTCCCTGTCAGGAATCGAATCCGAGCCCCATTGATGCGCAGTCAAGTTCGCTATCCACCCGACCAACGGGGCGGTCAAAATTATCAACCTATAATACTATTTATCTTGATAATTATCAATAATACTCACTTCAGACCCAGTCAAAATTTATTATTTTTAAATTTTTTGTAGATAGTATTTATATTCATATTAATTTTTAAATAATAGACTTTAAAAGCCTAATCGATGTATTTTTTTAATGGCTATTGCAGTTGAATGTAATGATACATAAGTAAGCTTTACCGACGAGCCATTAAATCGCGGTTTTATTCGTTTGTCGATCAGTTTGTTACATTTAGAAAATAAATTAATTTTAAAATGTAATTTTTGGAACCAAGTTCCTTAAGGGGCGTTGCGGAGTCGTACCCTAACCAGCAAGAAACGTTCGTAACGTTAAAAAGTTTACTAACTACAAAACGTTGATTTTTAACGAAATTTATTTAAATCTAATATAAGATTTACTTAATATTTTGATCAAACTAAAAACTCTTTTATTTGTATACTAGCTGTTTATTATATGTATAGATATATAGATATTAAAATATTTTTTTTCAATTAACTTTCAAGATTCAAGATTCTTATTTGAAAAATAAATTATTAGTTGTGTATTGTTGAAACTAAAAGAAATAGTATTTTTTTAGTTTCAAGTTTAGTAATAATAATATGGTAGGAAAGTAAATCTTTTAAAAAAATATTAGAATAGAGTCCAAATATTGCTGCTCTAAAGATGCGGGAAATGGTGAAAGGAAACTAAATACCGTTGTTTTGTAAAACAGAATAAGTAAATTTTAACATAAATATATATTTTTTTATATGTAAGGATAACAAACAAGTATGTTTTTTTTAAATAATAGACTTTAAAACGCTAATCGACGTGCAAGCTATAATAAAAAGCGTAATACCGTAGTTTTAAAGAACAACGGTCTTATTAATAGCTCATTGGTGCTGATTATGGTGCCCGTGGTGGAAAGAAAAACTATCGCCTGTAGACCAAAGATAATGCGTTGCTATCCGTGTAGCGAGTTGGTAATGCTACATGCATAAGCATACCGATTACCTTACCCTGTAATCAGGAGCACGAAAGTGAAAAGCGCTGACGCTATTGCGGTAGACAGGTACGGCGGTGGTACTAGATCCGGGCGAGACGTTACGAAACTAGTAGTTACGATAATAGTGACAAGTTTGGCCAAATATTCGCCTTTTACAAACTGCCTGGCAGAACGGCAAATAGTCTATTCTTCAAAAGATATAGGTACATATCCACACTAATATTATAAATGCGAAAGTAACTCTGTCTGTCTGTCTCTTCACGCCTAAACCGCTGAACCGATTTAGATGAAATTTGGTGCAAAGATAGTTCGAGACCTGAGAAAGGAAATAGAATAGTTTTTATGCCGGAAATCCCACGGGAACAGGAACTATGCGGGTTTTTATTTTAGAATTTTTTCCACGCGAACGAAGTCGCGGGCACAGCTAGTTTAATATAAACTGAGGATGACTGTGAGGTGATTAATTGTTTAATTTTTTAATTATACAAAAAAAAAAACTTACTGTTTTTCAAACTTATAATAAGACCAACTGAATCTACTTAAAAGAATATCTTCAAGGATACAATATATAGGGATATAATACAACAGCGCTCATTCTAACACATCGACTACTATTACTACATCGATATCAACTAGGGCATTGATAATGAACGAGACTGAATGAGCGCTGACTTATGCACACAATCAAGTTCGCGTTAACAGTCCTTGTTTGGACCCTTTAGGTTCAAAACGACAACTTCCCAAAACGTTCACTCTCCCAAAACATCCACTTCCCAAAATGGTAATTCCCTAAATGTCTATTTACCATTTCGTCCACTTCCTAAAACGACCAGTTCCCAAATAGTCCGTTTCTCAAAACGGCTATTCCCAAAACGTCTAGTTTACAAAATTTAATACTGCCCCTTTTTGTTTCGGCCCCCTTTGAAGAAACATCAACAGCTGCCGTTCTTCCAGGCAGGGCGTAAAAACGACCAATGGCTATGTGTCTCGCCCGGGTTTTTTTACATATATATTCCATAACTTGACTATATTTCCGACTAATTTACATTAAAAAAACATGTTATGTATAGATATGATATCTTTTGACGTATCCAAAGTGGGCATCTCCACTAAGTGGTTGCCAACCGACACAATGACCCTACAATGAGTAAATAAAAAACGTAATGGAGATTAAAAAGGTGTATTAATGCTTTCTTTAAAATTTTAATACGAATGTTTGGTAGGTATACGCATATGAAACCACGCATAATGTACGAGGAAATAAATATATAATATTATTGTTTAATAATTTAATATTGTCTGTACACTAAATATAATAATTACTTCTGAAAATTCCATACTTCGGAACCCTAAATAAAAACCGGCTAAGTGCAAGTCCGTAAATTTCTTATTCAAGTTTCTACCTGTTTATTAAGACCGAGTAAAAATGTTTAAAAATTAGGTTTGTTATATGGGAGCCTCCTTTAATAGCTTTTGTATAGCTTTTAGCTTTTAATTTCCGAAAAATTCGTGAACAAACATACAAACTTAGAGGAATAACGCTCAGAGTGATAATTGCATTCAACGTTTCGTACATATTTTATTAAACCAAAACCATATCGATGTACGTATGACCTTCGTGTAGTTACTTGCGTTGACACGCACACAAAGATTTGAATAATGTTGCAAGCAAATAAATATTTTCCCAAGACGGTATTTAAAATATGTCTACCTCACCGGTATGCACATAGTCTTTCAAATAACATTGATAGTCATTTAGTATAAACTTGAAACTTACACTTTTTGATCGGTTATGTAAAAATATATTTTAAATAAGTATCTTCACGCCCATATCCCCGAAGGGGTAGGCAGAGGTACAACAAGTGCACCCACGATTAGCCGAAGATACTTGGTCCCACAAATGTGATAGGTGGCAAGCCTATCGTCAATCGGGCACTTTCCACTCCCGGGCAACTTTGTGTTTTTCAGAAATCTGAAAAAACACTTTTTTTTAAAGTGCCCGACCCGGGAATCGAACCCGGGACCTCATGTGGTCAACTCCAACGCTGGACCACTAGACCACAGAGGCGATTATATTTTAAATGCCGAGAAATATTCTAGATGTTCTCAAGATGATATTCCAAAATTATTTAACTTTATATTTTTTTAGTTTTTGTGATTTTATTTGTAATTTAAAATATCTCCTCACTGAAATAAAGATTGTGTTTCCTTCCAATAGTATTATTAGTCATATAGAAAACTTAAAACTTACAATTTTTTATCCCGGTAAGGTAAAATTATTAAAATTACAGAGAAATGTTCTAGAACATTTCCCTGTAATTCTACTAATTTTACCGCTAGGTAGAGGTTCTCAAGAGACTTATTTTTTGTATATTTCAAAAATCGAACAGCTGTAACCAATCAGCACCAAGCGTAAATAAAAAATATGGCCAATACAAGTTTACATTATTGAAGTTATAAAAACAGTGATTGAAGTAATTCTTTAAAAAAAAAAACATTATTTAAATGTATATCTACTAAAATATAATTGTATATCTTACAAATATTATTACAAATTTGTGCATTACTTGGCGAATACTTGTGTGTCTTTATGTGTATGTTTACTTTAGGTGTATGTTAACAAACATACACACATACATGCACACAAAGTGCATGTATGTGTGTATGTTTGTTCAAAGCTATTACCTTGGAACTTTTTCATTATAACTTTCATAAAAATCTTGCCATGATTGTAAACCCTAAACTAGCTTGGACGTTAGCAGATGGGTGGGCAAGCAGAAGCAGTACTTATGAACGCTTTGAGGTAAAAAGTTATAGGATAGGTATGCTTATGTATCAAATTATTTATCTAAATCAATTTAAAAAGTTAAAACGTTTTAAGCTAATCATAATATTTCTGACTACTATATTGAGTTCGATTCAACTAAATGTTGAGCTGAAAATATTTATGTAACAAAGTAAACCAATTAAACCAATAACTGTGAAAGGAGATTGATTAAGGCCTTAAAGTCCTATAAGAAAATAGCCTGAACAGAATTTATCGAATTAATGTAATGTTCAAATAACTTATCAGAATTCAATGAACACTTTTTACTAATACTGTCTGTCTGTCTGTCTGTCTGTTACGCTTTCACGGCCAAACCACTGAACCGATTTGGTACAAATATAGTTTGAGACCCAAGAAAGGACATAGGATAGTTCTTATCCCGGAAATCCCACGGGAACGGCAACTATGCGGGTTTTTATTTTAGAATTTTTTTCACGCGAACGAAGTCGCGGGCACAGCTAGTTTAATATAAACTGAGGATGACTGTGAGGTGATTAATTGTTTAATTTTTTAATTATACAAAAAAAACTTACTGTTTTTCAAACTTATAATAAGGCCAACTGAATCTACTTAAAAGAATATCTTCAAGGATATAAGTATTATTGTTTAGGTGTTTAATTTGAAATATTTCGGAATTCAATCATATAATTATTATTACTAGCAATCGCCCTGTGGTCAAAATTCGACCATAGACTAATCTCCTTTGGATTTAAGAACAGATTTTAGCCGTAAAGAAAATACTAGGTATGTATATATGTGTGTATAATCATGTATGACACATGAATGTAGTATATAATGTATATAATGCTTCAATCGTCTTCCCAAAAGAACGAGGTTATCAATTCTCCTGTATGGTTTTTTAATGTGTGTTACTCAGAACTTTTTTGTATATCATAAGACAGCAAACAAGCAGATGGTTCTCCTGATGGAAAGAGTCAATCATCGCCTATAGACACCAAACATGTTAATGGTGCGTTGCTATTTTTTGGCGAGGTCTAATGTTGGGAGGATAAGGTAGCCGGTAAACTTATACATTTCGTATAAGTTTATACGTACGTCAAGCGTTGGCGCTATTATGGCAGGAATAGATAAGGCAGTGGTACCAGACCCGAGCGAGACAATGCAGAGCTCTACTACCCCCTAGCAGCCACGACGGTAGTGACTCGCATAGCCAATTGATCACCTTTTACGTCCTACCTGGCAGAACTGCAGTTGGAATATTCTTCAAAGGAGCCCGGGACCAGAATTGTCTTAAAAAGGGTAGATATTTATATTGTATGTTACATTATTGTAGGTAAAAAAGGTATTTACATCGGTTTTCCCGTTTTACGTTTATAAATAGCTTATAAGCTAGATGATTGTCAGCGTGGTAACTAAATGCTTCCGCGTAACGGAGAATACGTCAGACGTTCAGAGTGCTAAGTGTGAGTTTTTCTTATAGAGCCCGGGACTATATGTATATATATATATAAAGTTGGCCCGCTAAATACAGCGATCAGCACTGATGCTATTGCGGTAGGAGTAGGCAAAACGGTGTTACACGATTACGATTACACGATTGGCCTATCATTGACACTTTAAAACCTGCCCAGTTTATATTTTCCTCAAAGAATAATGGGGAAATGGGGAAAAAAGAAAAAAGGAAACCTTAGAATAATGGGGAAACCATACAAAGTGTCGTGTTTCTCAGGCTTGAGTGCTTGGCTTGTGTGTCAGCGTTAGTTTGGTTAGATTTATGGAATAACAATATTGGCAAAATAAAGTTTTGGGGAAATCGTTTGAAGCTGAGTTTTTACCTAGAAGAAATATGCCTGTCATTCTACGCATGTTAAACAGATTTGAAACGTGCGATAATTCGATTTTAAAGGTGCGCCAACTTCGATAGTTCAATTTGAAACCTTTTGTTGTTGTTTTTTTAAATCATAGAATAGCAAACAAGTTGATGGTTTTCCTGATGGAAAGAGACAACCATCGTCTTAGAGATGTTAAATAGTGCATTGTTATTTGTGCGGTAGGAATGGATGCCATATTATGTATAAGTTTACTGGCTGTTTTACCTTCCAAACCGGTATACTGCTGCAACAAGCACCAAAGCTATTGGCGGGAATAGGTATAGCGGTGGTCATTGGCAAATATAGGGGAGGGGGAGGGCGTGCCCTGCATTTTTGAAATTTTCCGCTAAATTGAGATATTTTATGCAAAGGAGTAAATATACATATGAGCACAGAATTTAAAGCTCAACGAGTTTAAAACTTTAAGCAAAAATACAGTTTTATAAGGAACCCGGGGTATGCGATTCCAATTCACACTTGGCCATTTTTTTTTGTAGTTGAGTCCCAGATCCCCCTGAAAATAATTTTAGATACGCCAATAGTGATACTAAAACCAGAGCGTGATCTTGCAGGACTCTACCACATATTTAGCAGGTATTGTCACGATATTAGTGACGTAGTAGTATATTAGTGGCATACTTAAGTAATAAATTAAAGAAAACGCAACTTAACGATGACATTTATTTTATTTTTTGTTCTTATTAAGTATCTTTACGCCCATATCCCCGAAGGGGTAGGCAGAGGTACAAACAAGTGTACCCACGATTAGCCGAAGATACTTGGTCCCACAAATGTGATAGGTGGCAAGCCTATCGCCAACCGGGCACTTTCCAATCCCGGGTAACTTTGTGTTTCTCAGAAAACTGAAAAAACACTTTTTTTATGTGCCCGACCCGGGAATATTACCCGGGACCTCATGTTGTCAACGCCAACGCTGGACCACTAGACCACAAAGACGATTTAATAAACTTCGAATGTAGTGTATATAATGATTCAATCGTCTTCCCAAAAGGACGAGGTTATCAATTCGCCAGTGTGGTTTTTTAATGTTACATGTCAAACTGATAACCTCCGTTTCTTCATCGATGAATAGAAACAATATTCATTCAAAATTGGTAAATATGACGAACGTGTGGGGGGACCACACACTTCACGAGAAATTTAGTAATCGTGTTGAATCTGAGCGTCTGACGTATTCTCCGTTACGCGGAAGCATTTAGGTACCACGACAATCATCTAACTTATAAGCTATTTATAAACGTAAAACGGGAAAACCGATATAAAAACTATAAAAAATATAGTCTAAGAGCCCATGATTGTTAGATTTGAATTATAGTATTATACTTAATATAACATAGAATAGAAAACAAGTAGATGGGTCTCCTGATGAAAAGAGAAAACCATCGCTAATAAACACCAAAGAAGTTACAGCTACATACAAAAGTTTAGCGGCTATCTTAATGAATGATAACTCTTTATTGTGCAAATAATTACAGTAAAAATACATGCTTAGTACAAATACTTTAATATTAACCTCCAATCCAGAACACGACAATGTCAAGCATTGATGCTGTTGTGGCTGGAGGATGCTAAAGCTGTGACCCGTACGCGGACGAGATGTTGCAGAACTCTACCACCTAGTAGTCACGATGTTAGTGTCATGTATATCGTTCGCCGTTCGTATTATTTGAAAGTACTGTATTGGTACTATACTCAATACACGGTTCTCTCTCGGTTCGACTCGGCAATATACAGGCGCACACCGCTTAATAAACCTTTTACGAATTGCTCAGCAGAATGTCAGATGGTCTATTCCTCAAAGAGGATCCAGACCAACACGGGTATGTTACAA
Organism: Apodemia mormo; assembly: GCA_036924255.1. Lineage (NCBI taxonomy): Eukaryota > Metazoa > Arthropoda > Insecta > Lepidoptera > Riodinidae > Apodemia > Apodemia mormo. The sequence goes on from JAUPFN010000020.1 coordinate 14,224,835, forward strand.
AATATGATATTACAAAAACAACTAATAAGGACTCTAGCGTACTCACAATAGATATTACAAATATTTATTTCAAACATAAGTATAAGGCCTCAAACTGGATGTCGGTGATCTGCAACGCGGCCGCGTGAGCAGCGCGATAGCGCTCTGACACAGCTGCCCGCGCCGCTGTCACCCAGTTTACTTTCCTAAGAATCTATGTGTAAGATCCCCGCTGCGCCGCAGATCGCCGACATCCAGTTTAAGATTGACCTAATTTTCTAAAAAAATTTAAGTACGGACGGATACCTGCGCACGGCCCCATAGAAGCTACAAACGGCGAGTGACCGAACAAATAGCGAGTGACCGAGCAAACGGCGATTGACTGAGCTAGCTTAGTAAAATGAATAGAAATTTTGCGAGTAACACTGCTCCGTCCGCTTCCTAGTTCCTACGTCTGTCTCGAGGCTTGCAAGGCCCTAAACACGTTTGGGCGTGTTTGTTTAGTGATAAGTGTTATGCATTCTTGAGTTTCTTCGTTCATTCTTCAACGCCTGAATCTTAATGTAAGTACTAAATTACTAATCATAAACAGTGTTGGACACAACTCAGATTGACTAATCGCAATATCACTCGCAACTGCTGATCACTCACACTCCCGCAAATCAAAATGTAAACCAGGCATAAGTGACATAACGAGTGTTTACTCGAGTGACTACTGTCACTATAAATGATAAATATTAAATCTATGCAAATATATAAGTACACTAACAATCTAAACAACTATTTATAAACCTACAACAGGAAAATCAGCATTAAAAGTAAAAAAATATAGTCTAAGAGTTGGGGAGCGTAAATAAGTTTTAAGTTAAAGTGTCAAACTTATTTTTCTTCTAGAATGCCTACCACTAATCTTATAGTAAACTTTGCAAGTTTAGGTATACAAAAACTGATTACTGTGACGATAAAGAATCAAATCTAATTTTTAAAAGAAATGTAATCTCTGTATAGACGCTTTTCAACCGACGAAAAAATTGAAGAGGTTCTCAATTCGACGCATATATTTTTTTATGTCAAACCAAGCGTTACTTTTTACACAGTAACCTTTATTTTGATAATTCTTCTTTTATTAGATAGAACCACAGAGAACATACCCCGAGGGTTGTTTCATTTCATTTTTGAAAAAATCCACTTAAGAGGGTACGAAAACTGAGGATAATTGATTATTCACACACTGATTGATGATATGTATATATTGCCACGCACAATTTTTCATCGATTTAAATTTGTGTTAAAAAGATTCTCTTACGAATCGCGATTCCCACTACACCTAGAAGATTTTCTAAAGAAGGATGTCAATTATCATAGTAATAAATCTTAATCTGGTCCTTGTAACTATATAACAATGTCTAGCAGTCAGTCTATGCCGAGTAGTCAGATATATTTAAGAAGTCTGAGTCTCCTCCAGCTATGATAAAAGTCAATAATCAAATACATAGCAACACAAGCTTCATTCTAGTTCAAGGATTCATAACGAATGCATATCCGATAAAACACTAGAATTGTTAAAAATATATTAGTTGTATATGAAAACTATTAATAAACAAAATGATAAATGGCTGTAAATAATGTTGATGTTAATTTATTAAATAAAAATATAAAGTTAAAAATTTGACGAGGCCAATGTAAGAACAGTCATCTATCAGTTTTTCCGGGAAAATATTAAAAAAAATAAATACGTAAATACTGTTATGGACTCCCTAAACATAATATAATAAGTCATTGTAGAAAAAAAAATTATAATTAAAATAGAATATGCGTAGAATTATTTTAAGAGATTTTCCAGTAAACCTCAGTTTTTGACATGTCCCTTTATATGTAGGCACCGTCGATATACTTTCCATCATCGGCACTTGGTGTGATTGGACACTTCTATTGCACTTGTACTTAAATTTCATTTCTAAATATATATTTTTATTATTTTACTCGACCACTTTCACTTTTTGAAGCATCCTCAGGATGTAATATACTTAGCTGATTATATTATTGAGTGTTGTAAGATATAAATAAACATAAATATTGGTTGTAAGAGGGTAAGCTTAAATATCGCTAATATGTATTGTCAGCTTAAACAATTTTACCCTGAGTTTTAAAGTAAAGGAAAGGAAAGTTTAATTTACAATTTTGATGCACTAATTTATAACTATAAACACACTACAAATATGGATACAAAAATGTAATAATTAATTAGGTCATATAAATTATGTCAGTTAAAATCAAAAGTTTTGAATTAATTGTTGAAGTCCAGGGAAGATTTAAAAGGTGAGAAAATATAGAAAAAAATAAGAGTAGTAAAAAGGGCAAAACAACGTTTGCCGGGTCAGCTAGTAAAAAATAAAAATAGATTAACACATATATTACCTATTACACAGTTATTAATGTCAAAATTGAGTAAAAATAATTATCAAAATCAAATTAATAATTTAAATTTAAATATTTAAAGTAGAATAATGATAATAAAATGATGCAGAACAAAATAATAATCAGAAATGTGAAATTTAAACTGAATTTAAAATCGTTTAAATCGTTTCGGTTAACGTGTTTTGTTAAAATGGATGAAGCATTTTAATCCATTTTTAATGCAATTTAAATTTGACGTTTCTGATTATTAGGTATTTTGTTCTGTAAACTATCAAGGTAAAAGTAAAGACGAGCTATAATCGCTTCAAACTGTATGTCAATATTGCCGTTAGTTTGCATACCGTAACGTCTACTCCAAGTTTCTCGCCGTACACTCACTTATGTAAATAATCCTTTTGTAGTTTAGTGCTAAAAACCATATCTATGTCAACATAACGCGATGTAAAAATTCGTTTTCTGGAAAGCAGGCCGAATTCTTCATTTGCTATAATCAATCTTTCATTTCTTCATTAGCAAATTATATAAAGAAAGTAACAACAATATAATTGCCGTATTTTGTCGCTGTGATGATTGTAGTAGTTCGCCTGTTGAACTTAAATCGTGACATCCCGGATTTGTTTCACAAAATTGTAAAAATTCTATTTTTTTTTTTCTTAATCAATATCAATTGCCTGGAGTCTAGTGGTGATATGTTTACACCCCGTACCTTCTTTAACACGTAAAGCTGTTATATCCTTTTATCGCAAATATCAAACAATAATCGGTAAATGTGCCAAATGCGGTGCTGAAAATCACAATCCATCTTTTCAGTCGACACACCGGTGAATCATGACGGTGTGAGAAACCATGAACCTCTTTAGATGTTTTGTTAGATAAAAATAGGGTACCTACTAGAGATATCAAGAGAATAAAAAGCGTTTCTAAGTGAATAAATATCTTTAGACAAATTACACGAATTGATCTAACCCTAGAGTAAACAAATCATTTACTTGTGTTATGGGTGTTCAATCAGAATTCATATATATATATATATATATATATATATATATATATATATATATATATATATATATATATATATATATATAAAAAGACATACAACCTAATTGACAACCTCCTCCTTTTGGGAAGTCGGTTGAAAATTTCTAATATCATGGTATCGCGATAATAATATTGTTGTGTACGGTACGTACAATCAAATAGGCTGTAATAAGATTAAGTTTTAATATAAAATACCGTCGACCCTGACTGTGTAATCGAAGGGACGAATTTGTGTGATAAGCATAGATGTTTGTATTCTGTGTTAGGATGTTTATTAAATATTTTTCAGTATTCATATATATATATATATATATATATATATATATATATATATATATATATATATATATATATATATATATATATATATATATATATATATATATATATATATATATATATATATATATATATATATATATATATATATATATATGAATACTGAAAAATATTTAATAAACATCCTAACACAGAATACAAACATCTATGCTTATCACACAAATTCGTCCCTTCGATTACACAGTCAGGGTCGACGGTATTTTATATTAAAACTTAATCTTATTACAGCCTATTTGATTGTACGTACCGTACACAACAATATTATTATCGCGATACCATGATATTAGAAATTTTCAACCGACTTCCCAAAAGGAGGAGGTTGTCAATTAGGTTGTATGTCTTTTTATGTTTGTAACCTTAGAATTTGGTCATTTATTTTAATTTTATTTATTAACAAGCGATTGCCCACGACTTCGTCCGCGCGGACTTCGTTTATTCCGCACAGCTCCTACCCCGTAGGTGATAGCGTGATAATATGTAGCCTATATGTTGACCCGACCTGTTAGTAATATTCATACAAAATTTGTGCTTCTTGCTTTATAAGTCACAGCAGTAGCAAGCAGAAGCAGTAATGTTAGGCGATATGCTCGGCACATTACATATCACGTATTATGAACTAGCTGTTGCCAGCGACTTCGTCCGCGCGGACTTTGTTTACTCCGCACAGCCCCTACCCCGTGGGTGATAGCGTGATAATATGTAGCCTATGCGTTGACCCGACCTGTTCATGCAATTCATGCAAAATTTGAAGTAAATCCATGCAGTACTTTTTGAGTTTACCCCGGACATACATACAGACAAACAGACAAATATACAAAAATTCCAAAAACTATATTTTTGGCTTCGATATCGATTGTAGATCACGCTCCAAGTATTCTTTTTAAAAAATATTCAATGTACAGTTTTGATTTTCCTACGATTTTATTATATGTAGATGAAAGTCCCGAAGACTTTCATCTAAAGAAGTAAGAGAAACACACACACACACACACACACTTTCTCTCATACTCATACACACATATACTATTTCATTGGGATTAATGGGATTGAGACGAGCTGGTTAATTTTAAGTCTTATTTATGCTATATCGAATAATTATAACTCAAAATTTTTATTTTCTTTATTTTAGGTAGTTTCCGTGTGACCAACGAAAATGATTAGAGCAGCAGAGGTAAGTAAAGTTAACCATTTTTTATAAAAACATTTGATGAATAGATTTATTTCCTGATTTCTTGGTAAATTCAAAATGTTGGTATTAATGAAAGAATTTAGAAGGTATTATTATATTAACGGAATAAAATCGACCGACGTTTCTGTCACTACCATGGGAATTCCACAGAGCTCCGTCCTTGGTCGACTGTTGTTTATTGTAAACATAAATGACTTACGCTGAAGTAAGCAAGGATGCTCAAGTTATAAACTGGCTAAAACGTACATAACTAAGACGATCTCGCTGAATTTTTTCGGCTGTATCATCTCAATGTACTAAGAAATATTAACTTATAAATAACTGTTTACATGAATAAAAATAACTGTTTAGTAAAGAATAATTTGTATGCATTTTTAATTTGGTTTGATTGTCTAGACTAGACAGTCGAATCGTAGATAATCAAATACATTGTTAATGAATATTTTATATTTATGACATTAGAAGAATATCAGGTAAAATTATATTGCACCAAAAATATAAAACAATTAGTCAATATACTCGTCCTCTGAGATTGATATTTCAGGTCTACCATCAGTCAGCGTAGGGGATATGCAACGTTATTAATAAAATTGAATTTTGTATTTGTATGACTGTCTGATAATTGATTTAATGTTAAATTGATCAATATTTTTCAAAAATATATTACCATAGCAGCAAAATTCATCATACGCACGCGCGTACTCACGTGATAATATCTACTTTTCCTGTAACCTGTGGATAAGTTTGCACAAAATGCGTTTTAGTAAATATTTTCATTGCAAATGTAGAAACTATGCTAAATTTCGAATCAAGTCGAATAGGTTTGGTGATCTGGTGAATTGTGTTAGACAAAAGTATTTCGCAATATTACGCAAAATAAAGCGGCAATGCGAAAATTGAAATCCAAAATTAAAGCTTTAGAAACAGTAGCTGAGGATTGAAATTAAATGTTGAATTTAAGATGTAATGAAAATCCACAAATTTATAATTAATATTATACTTAATTAGGTACTCTAGACTTCGGTGCTATTGCAGCTTATTATTCATTATTCTTACTTAGAAGGCCAACTACATATTAATATTATTTTTGTTTATTTTATTATTTTTTAAGATGTTATAATTAATATTACAATCGAGGTTAAATGTAACACGCTATTTATGATGGTTACAGACCAATTTTCCAAAACTGAATGGAAATTTTTTGGTACACATTTTATAGAATCAAATATTACTTTGTGGAAATTCATAATTTAAAGGAGAAATCAATTGAATTTGTAACTATAACGATACACCCTCATTAGTAACTGTTACTATGGCACTGAAAGGATGAAGCAATCTAAGAAATGGAATAAACTCACCAAATATTCGAAAATAAAGAAGACCCCTGCGGCACAATTATCCACCGGCGACGGGTCGCCACGCTATAATATTATGTACTAAGGTAGGGTATACAGCGAAGTATACAGTCCATATTTAGTAGCGTGTACGATGTGGCGATGTGTCGGCAACCAACTACGCGACCCCGATGTTTCACATCTGTCAGGAGTCCCGTGACGGCTCAGTTTTTTTTTTACGTAATTATTACAACGAGATAGATCATTAGGGATCACGAGGATGCCATGGCGACGACGCCGGCCAAACAGTTTATATTGAAATATTTGGCGGCTAACTTACTAAGCTACGCAGCTATTCGTAAAATTTAATACAAATTGTTTGGATACGTGGCGACGCTGCCATAGCATCTCGATGAGTTACCACTCTTACGTGACCCCGAAAGTCAACACTTTAGTCAACTTAAAAAGCACGGATTTTCGAACACCCTTACTTTTCATGTTTATTGGTCTGTTTATCATCTAAGTGAATTCTTTGGTGCTGTTTTTGGTGCAGGTCCAGACGTGATGCCCTCAGCAATTGCTTGATTAGTTTATGGGTTGAACCGGCACTGATCCACCCACGTCGGTCACACTTTCCATCATCAGTAGCAAAAACAAACAAAGCAAAGTAATATACGTACTCAACGTACGTTTCACATCGCACGCAAGAGCTGGAGTAAGAATGAAATGATTCGCGCCGCGGATTAAACTTGATTTTATAGGTCCGTACCGGCGTGATAAAGAGCTTTCATTGTGCAACAGACGAATTTGTTCCATTTTTTGTTCATTACAATTAAGAGATTATTCTGTTTTATGATATTTAATTTCAACCCCTTGTCACATGAATAAATCACGTGAAATGAATGAGTTGCTGATAAAATATGTTTTTTTTATATCATAAGATAGTCAACAGTCAGATGGGTCTCCTGATGTTAAGAGTCAACCATCGCCTATAGACACTAAAGATGTTAATGGTGCGTTGCTTTGGTGGCGAGGTCTAATGCCACATGCACAAGTTTCCCGGCTACCTTACCCTCGAAACCGGAACACGACAGTGACAAGCACTGACACTACTGCGACAGGAACAGGTAAGGCGGTGGTAGCAGACACGGGCGAGACAATGCAGAACTCTACCACCTAGTAGCCACGATGGTAGTGACTCGTATAGCCAATCGGTCACCTTTTACGACCTGCCTGCCAGAGCGGCAGTAGGCCTATTCTTTAAAGGAGCCCGGGACCAACACGGGGGAAATTTCTTTATAGTGTATTATTAATGTTTGACTTGCATTCAATAAGCGTTGAAATTATTCTGTCCCAAGTCTCATTATTTCCATTTCTTCTGGTTTAAACTCAGTCAAATCTTGTCTCCTTTAAATAACTTCTGCATATCTATGGTGTTATTTTACAATAAATATACTGACTAGAAAGGATTCTTGTATTGATAACATAATTAGTAATATTTTTAAAAAACAAAACATATATGACTCATAAATTTATCCTATCTAATCATGATACATCACAGACATAATAGCGTTTTTAACGATATATATATATATATATATATATATATATATATATATATATATATATATATATATATATATATATATATATATATATATATATATATATATATATATAAAGCAATCCTCATTTTCCCTGGTCACGACGTCCCGCGTGAATGGCTGGACCAATTTCGGTAATTTTTTTTTGTTGTGTTTGTTATTGTAAGGAGTAGGTTCTTATAAAAGAAAATATTAAGAAAATTGCGCGGAAAATTAGAAAATTTAAGAATACTTAACTACTATATAAAGTTTAATGCCATTTTGGCTGCGTGGAAGGACAATCCCGTAGTCTTATATAAATTACGTGTCACGTTGTTTGCCCGCTATGGATTCCTAATATGTAAGGCAAAACAACGTTTGTCGGGTCAGCTAGTATTATATAATTTTGAGATAAATAATTACCTTTTTTATATTTTAACAGTATTATTAAAATACATATATGAATAAACTAGTGTCAATTAGAAACAACGTTAATAGATATTCAACTTTATGTCATTCCACTAGAAGTTGATTTTGTTTGACGGATATTTCAGATGAAACTAGTTTTATAGTGCATATACATGACTTCTGGTTATTATTAATGCACTAATGTTAAAAAAAGCTACACTTGGTAAATATATTATGATGGACCGGAAATAATAATAAAAAAGGTTAAAAGACGTTAAAATTAACTTATGTAGACGATGTATAACAAAATTTGGCAATATCAAATTTATAAGAAAACTGCGGATTAAGTGACCCTGTAGGCCATTCCTAAAATTTCTTGCTAAATTAAAGTATTTTAAGCTCAAAATCAACTTCTTGTGTAATGACATAAAGTTGAATATCTGTTAACGTTGTTTCTAATTAACGCTAGTTTTTATTTAATTTATGTATATTAATAATACTGTTAAATATAAAAATGATGGTACTAAATATCCGGGTGAAACGTTGCGGCACTCTACTACCTAGTAGTCATGATGGCAGTGACACATAAAGCCAGTCGGTTGCCTTTTACGACATGCCTGGCAGAACAGCAGTTGGTCTATTCTTTAAAAGAACCCGGAACAACACGGGGGAAAACGGTATTCATTTATTTAAGTAAAAACATGCTTTTGTTTACAAATGGAGCTCACTTTTTTACAAACATACATTATAATGCTCCAGTCGTGAAAACTTTATACCTAATCGTTTTATGTTCCTATAGTTATGATTCTTTATGAGTACAAAAAGCACTCGTTCTTTTTGAGCATTATCGTTTTTATTTTAAAATAATTAAAAGACAAACCAAGTCATAACATTGATGTAGGAAATAATTTAGCAAATTAGTACAACTTTTTGTACTTGTTTGAAAATATAAAAACTATGATAATTGTCGAGTACTGACTCATAGTTTGCTGTTGTATCTATGTTCGGTAAAAATAATAGCGTCTTAGGTTATAAACGCATCCAAATAAACCTCCGGGAAGTTGGCCCTGATTTAACTATTTTAACATTTCGTTAACGCTAATCGTTAGTAGGATAAGAGAGAAAAGAAAAATTGTTAGAGAGTAATTAATTTTTTATATAAAAACGATTTTAATTTATTGTGTGAAGTTGGCACCATGATGCCGTCAAAATTTACTTAGACGTTTAATTTTTTTAATCGTTAGAGAGAGTAATAAAGAAAAGAAAAATTGTTAAAGAGTAATTATTTCAATTCATATTAAATAATTACGAAAGGTATGAAATGCTTCAGTCCTAGGGACCCTAGGACTGAAGCACTTCCGGTATTCGCAGCGCACTTGCACAATGTATGTAAATACAACAAACTCATACCACGACGGGGTTAATCGGCTAATATTTATCAAATAATCGTAATAATTTGGCTGAATCGGGTGTAATCCATAATATAACGGCGTTCGGATGTAACTAGTGAAAGTAGATTCGAGGTTTTTGCTACAAATGCGTCAAATGATTGTGACTTGTGCGTAGCGAGCGAGTGTCATGACATGCAGCCCAAACATTGTACAATTCGTTTGATATAATAGCCTGTGTTGATTGAGCTTTAACGATTCTGTAACGACGGAATTTTTAAATAACTAAACCAGGGGGCCAACTTCACGGAGGTTCCAAATAGTGATTATTATAGGGTGTCGTCATACTTTATTATTTGAGTATCATCCACAAATAAACAGAGTAAAATCGGGTGCAATGTTGCCACACGCATGTCACTTCTGAGTTTTACGCCAGTCGTACTATACTTAAATAGGAAAAACGATAATGATGCTGCCAATATCACCCTTAATGTAAACAAAGGTAATTAATTTACTAGTGTTTGCTACGACATGGTAAGTAAAAAGATATGTGAGGATCCTAAACACTTCGACTCGATTCACGTTTTGTTATGTTAATCGAGCCCTGGTCGTGATGTATTAGTTATTAACCTTTGCTTGTGTTGTTGTGAAGATATTTCTTTACTTTAACTACATTGTCGATACAAAAAGCTCGAAGTGATCGATTACAATGACAATTGATTGAAAGATGTGAGTAAATTCCGCGTATCATTATACTAATTATCTATTACAATTGTTATGATAATGTTAGCTTGGGGTTTCCAGTTCTTACGTAAGTGAAGAATATATTTTCCACTACTTTTTTGGGAAAGAAAAAAAAAGTACGAAATATTTCCTTAAGTTGTAGTTGTAGTTAGAGTTCCCTGCGCGTTTGGTACCAGCACCTTACCTTTTTCCTTAGAAATAGCGTCAGTGCTTAATTATATCGTTTTTTCTAGATCTAAGCGTTTTGTTGATAAACATATAATAAAACAAAACTAGTGCTTTTTAAATCACTAAAATGTGAAGGAAAAAAATATCTTCACGTCCCTATCCCCGAAGAAGTAAGCGAAGGAACAAATGCACCTACGATTAGCTGAAGGTATTTGGTCCCACAATGTGATAGGTGGCAAGTCGGGCATTTTCCAATCTCGGGAAACGTTGTTTTAGTCAGAAAACTGGAAAACACATTTTCAAAATACTCGACCCGGAAATCGAACCTGGGACCTCATGTGGTTAACACCGGCACTGGACCATTAGACCACAGGCGATTGATTTGATTGAATGTGAAGAAATACGAATATTATATACATATATAGCATCCGTCAGTTGGACCCAAATTAAGAAGAAAGAAGAATTAGTTCTCATAGCGCCAGCTGGGAGAGCAGGATTAAACACACACTTTAAAACGCATAAAGTCCATTTTATTTTGAAATGCTACATACGTGAGTTTACCTGCCACCTTGACCTCTAAACTGGAATAAGCGTTGACGCTATTGTAACAGGAATGGGTAAATTGGATAGTTTCCATCGTCGACACTTGGTGAAACTGCATTTTAAATTATGTATTACAAATAAACTCACTTGTACTTCCAGTTCACGTATATTTTTAATTTTTTACTGTTCACATCCAACCGGTTTCGCTTATTAAAACATCATCAGGGATGTTTTACACATATTTTATAATATCTTTAACATATTTTATACAATTCAAGTTATATTATTAGCTACTTTTTATAGGTGGGTATTAGACAAATATTTTAATTTGACACAAACGTCTGGCTGTCTGGGTTACCAACATGATATTTTTTCCCCAAAAAGCGGAGACTATATTATTAGCTATTTTATTATATGCTTATTTTGCATATATAGGAATAGGTAAAGCAGTGGTATGAAACCTGGGTGAGACGTTGCAGATATCCTCCACCTAGTAGTCATGATGGTAGTGACACGTATAGCCAGTCGGTCGCCTTTTACGACAGAATAGTAGGTGGTCTATTCTTAAAAAAAACTCCCAGATCACACGGGAGTCTATAACGGGGGACGTGTCTTAGCCTTTTCTGTCGCAATAGCATCAGTACTTGTCACTGTCATATTCCAAATTAGAGAGTAAGGTAGCCGGTAAATTCCTGCCTCACTAATGCAGATAGTAACACATCATTTTCGTCGTTGGTGTCCCTCTTCATTAGGAGAACCATCTGCTTGTTTGCTTTTTTATTATATAAAAAAATAATGTTCATAGCACGTTCATGGCAATGTTTATGAAGCAAACCTTATTACACAATTATTACATTAAAACCACAATACCTTCGGCATCTATAGTAATTATTGACATATCTCTGTAATTCGTTCCGCAGTATTCGTGCTATTGTTATTATATTGTTCCCAGAGTTCCAAGTATTTTTTATCGCGCTAGGCATTGATCTGATAATCATCAGATCTGGTTATTTAAAACAGTTATTCTATAACTGCTTCTTTGTTCTGAGCAATTCCTCTCAGATTATAAGGTTGCAAGATCGTTCGGATTGATGATAAAAACTTCCCCACTTTACGTGTAGAGGAGGTACTGACTCTATTTATATTTTAAAATATGAATAGCTAAATAAAATTGACATTTTATTTTACCATTTAGCCATTAGCCATTTTGTCGCCGTGACTATTTAGCACGTTGTAGTTTTTTGAGTGTTATGCATCCAGCGCGCGGGCCAGTTCGGCACAGATTCGGTCTCTCAGGGAGGCGATGGTCGATCGTTTTAATCGGTCCTTACAGGCAGTCTCCGATTGGGTCGATGCCAATTTGATCTAGTTTAATGCGACTAAGACCTAGGCGTGTCTTTTCTCCGCTAAACGGAATCCATTCCACTTATCTCCGTTTTGCCTAGGTGTGTCCGTGCCGATAAATAACCACCTCGAGATCCTAGGTATCACCTTAACACCCTCTCTCAACTTTGGTTCATAGTTGCCTCAAAAAAGCTTGATATTCTGGTGAAGGTGAGACAGTAGTTCGGCCCGGGACAGTTGCTCAACCTTTATCAAGCACAAGTCCGTTCGTGCATGGAATACTGCTCTCACCTCTGGGATGGATCAGCCAAATACCAGCTGGAAACACTTGAGGCGATAGAGTGGCGTGCCAAGAGGCTCATAAACGACGATGATCTGGTAGGCAAAAAAATCCAGAGCTTCGCTCATCGCCGCAGAGTGGCTAGTTTATCGGTTTTTAACGGATACACTTTGGAGAATGCGCTGCGGAATCGCACGACTTGATTCCACAGATTCTAGGCATCGCCATATGGTGGACGTTCCACGTACCCGGACACCCGGACGCGGTTCGACTCGATATTCTTCATTCGAACCGCAAGGGACTGGAACATGCTTCCTGAGTCTGTGTTCCCTGACGAGTACAATCTAGGGATTTTCAAGAGAAGAGTCAACAGGTACCTTCTAGGGAAGCGCGTTCCATCTGAGACCGCATCTTAGCTTACCAACAGGCGAGATCGTGGTCAAGCGCTTCCCTATCGATAAAAAAAAACGTGTACATTAATTGCACTTTATAACTATAAAGTGAAGTAATAATTAGAAAGTGAAATTAATGTACAACTGCTAATTTAATCATGTGACAATAAATAAATTTCACCAAGTGCCGAGCTAAACTCCAGGCAGTCGGACGGACCGAAATGGCAAAACTAAAAGAGTTCCTAGTAGACTTCGGAATCCTAAACTGAGTATAGTAAGAAGTAAAGTTTTGTGCACTTTTTGTAAAGATTGACGAGCTCTCTGAAATTCTATTAAGCTCCGAGCAAAGAGTACACAATCACTACGTTGCTCCAACTTGCATTATTATGTACCTACTCGCTAGCTTTCAACCCGAGGCTTCACCTGCGTGAACTAATCTATTTTGGTTGTTCCATTTTTTCCAGGTCTAGCGGGATATTGAATATATCCATACATAGTTTTCCGGCGGCGTCTTTATTCTTGTAGGCCACGAAACTTGCTCAGTTTTATTATAATAAATAATAATAATAATAAATATTCACGGGACAAATTACACTTACTGATCTAACCTCAAAGTAAGCAAATTATTTGCTTGTGTTATGGGTATTAGTCAACGATACTAATACATAGAAATCTATATGTAAATACTGGAATATATATTTAATAAATACCCAAACCCGGAAATACAAACATTTATGCTCATCACACAAATGCTTGTCTCCGTCGGGGATTTAACCCGAGCCCTGTCGATTGCGTAGTCAGGGTTGCTAACTACTCAACCAACGGGGCAGTTATTTTATTGTTATATCAAAAACATAATAATTACATTTTATATGAGTGAAATACGTATTTAATAATATTTCAAGTTCAAAAAATATTGAATATCTGCATATTCTTTTTTTTAGGTAAAAAAAAATCTACATATTCCATTATTTTTTACTAAAAGACTAATTACCACACTTCATTCTTTACTAGTTGAAAATGACAGAGTTTCATACAAAATTTTACCCCCTGATTATATTGACACAATTCTCAGGGGATGAATTAAAAAAAAACCTTCCTTATTCGTTGTCTACATCATAAGTAACCCCTGTAAAAAAATCAGCCTTCTCGGTCCAGGGGTACATATACAGGTGGTAGAGTTCTGCATTGTCTCGCCCGGGTCTGGTACAACCGCTTTATCTATTCTTGCCGCAATAGCTTCAGTTCTTGTCGCTGTCGTGTTCCGGTTTGGAGGGTAGGGTAGCCGGTAAACTTATACATGTGGCATTAGACCTCGCCACAAGATAGTAACGCACCATTAACACCTTTGGTGTCTATAGGCGATGGTTGCTCTTTCCATCAGGAGACCCATCTGCTTGTTTGCTATCTTATGATATAAAAAAAAATACAGATTAGTTGCAGCAACGGATTAAATAGACACTCAGTTTGTCAGTGTAGCTTGCAATTACACACAGACATACCGAGTTATACTACTTACCAATGAAATTTAGTGCGGTTTGAAAGATTAAAATCGATAATCGGGTTCAAAAGTTTTAGCTTTAAGAAATTAAATAGGTGTTGTTAGTTACAACAACTTTAGGTAATATTATCATAACGGCTTACAGATTTTTTTGAGAGAAAAATATTGAAGGTGAAAGTATCGGCTTGTACCATCGTTCTTAATTGGCAACGATGTTATTAAGCTGTTTTTAAAACCGATGCTGTATTTTTGATTATTTAACACTATCTGACCACTTTGCATTAATTTAGATTTTACAATATGACAAATAATATTTGCTTCCAGTAAACTTTCCAGTAAAATTTTCTGAGATATTGGCAGAAAACTGAAAAAGGACCTGTCTTATTTTCTTACAAATAAAATGCTCCCGGCCTCATAAGAGGTGAAGAATTTATGCTTACATTGTATATATATATATATATATATATATATATATATATATATATATATATATATATATATATATATATATATATACATAATAAAATCGTAGAAAAGTCAATGTATGTCCCGGGTAAACTCAAAAAGTACTGCATGAATTTACTCCAAATTTTGCATCAATATCACTAACAGGTCGGGTCAACATATAGGCTATATATATATATATATATATATATATCAGGGATAGGGAGTACTCCTTAAGAGCCGCTCATTTTCGAAAACTGACCGCTCTTATTGAGAGTTACTCGTCAAAAGAGTATCGTGCACGAGAGTATAGATTTCCAAATACTCTATAGTAGTAGTATACATAGATCTAACTCCGAGTCGGAGCGAAATAGACTTGCTCTTTAGTATATTTCTCCTACTCCGAGTAACTGACTGAAGAGTATTGTCAGAAGACTCGTTTAGAACTTACTCGTAAAAGGAGCGATTCACTCTCCGAGGATAGCCAAGATACTCCTCCCACCATTTGACAAAAATTTGTCTGTCTGTGATTTTTCGTTGTTTTTTTTTGTAACCATTTTTGAATTTTTATTTTTCAACATATGAAAATTTAGTATTTTCTGCTAATTCTCAAATTTTTTCGGAGTGGTGTTCTTTTGATATATTTTTTTTCCGATTGAAAAAATTTTTTTTTTTAACTTTTTTTCTCATAACACCGTTTTGAAAATTTTTTTGTTCAAAGAAAATTTCGAAATATGAAGAAAATACATAAAAACAAAAATTGGAGGTAGTAATCATCGAAAAAATAAATTGTTTTTTCGAAAAATTAAAAAAAAATCTTCAAACATTTTATTTGTATTTTTTCTTTCAATAACTAGATTGAAAACCAAAAAAAAAAGTTCTTCGGTCATTTCTCGAAACCATGAAGAAATAAATCAATTTAACGAATCAAAAAGTAGAAAATTTTGAAAAGGCGAAAATTCATCAAATGTGTTGTTCTAAACGCCTGTCCATTGTTAAAAAATGGACCGAAAAACAATTTTTTTTTTTACTTTCTTTATTTTTCAAATTAGTTGTGGAAAAAAATGTTCAAAAAAATTTGTCGTATTTTTTTTGGAAAGTACATTAAAAAAAATTGAAAAAAAAACGTTTTAATATGTCAAATTTTGAAAAAGTAATAGGCATTTGAAAAAAAAAATTTCCTTACTGTACCGCCTACACTAGAAAACTTATCACTTACATTTTTATTTACCTTCTTCAGAGGGCGCTAATATTCAACACTTAACAGTCGAAATTTATGTGGAATGAATCGTGAAAAGAGTAAGGGTGGGAGGAGTATTTGGCTCGGAGTCTTAGTCCCTATCACTCGTTTTGGGAGCGGCTGACGAATTTTCACTACCACTCGACTCGTTCACTGAGCGCCCCAAACGAGTATCCTAAATAGAGTATCTTAACAAGACTGCTCGAGGAGTATAGCTTAAAACGAGTAAAACTCTTACTCCCTATCCCTGATATATATATATATATATATATATATATATATATATATATATATATATATATATATATATATATATATATATATATATATATATATATATATATATACATAATAAAATCGTAGGAAAGTCAATGTATGTCCGGGGTAAACTCAAAAAGTACTGCATGAATTTACTCCAAATTTTGCATCAATATCACTAACAGGTCGGGTCAACATATAGGCTACATATTATCACGCTATCACCTAAGGGAGAGGAGCTGTGCGGAGTAAACGAAGTCCGCACGAACGAAGTCGCGGGCAATAGCTAGTATTATACTAAAACGGATACGAGAGACGAAAACATTCTACAAGAACTGATTCTTCCATTTAGTGAATATTACGATGTTCGCTTCTAATTTATAATGACCCGTACGTTCAAAGGTATCCATACGCTCCGTGTGTCATGTTTAACTGGAATTGCTACTCAGAACCTTTGAAACTTGCGATGTTTGTAGTTCCTGAACTATAAAACCGATGATCTTAAAATTTTCAAGGGTCAGTCTTTGTACTAGATACTTAATTTCTAACAAAAAAATAAAAAAGGATTTTGGACAAAGGGATATTGATTTACAGCTACATTTTGACTTTCATCTCCGAATTGTCCTCATATAATTTTCTAACAATTAATCATTGATATAAAATACCCAAGATACACAGTTCCGAACAAAACTGACACTCAAAACTGTCGCTAATTCAGTCTAAACAGTTTATAGTTATGGCACAAACGTGTTTTTGCATATTCAACCTTAAACGCAAGATTTAAAGTCATTTTTAAAAAACAATGTACAAAAAGCAATAAAATTTTTGACTTAAGTTAGTAGGACAAGGCACATGTGGAGTCGAATATAAATATTTTTATGCATTGAGGTAATATTTTAAGGGTTTGTAAAATTTACATAAAAAAAAATCTTGTCGAAAATCTGTTTTTGCGTAGAACATCTATATATCAATAAAACAAATAATGACGATTAAAATAATTTATTTATATTTCAAACGTTATAGGTTATTGGCTCTATTACACAGAACCTACACATATAGGCAAACTGTGGGTTTATAGCCATGTAGTATTTGACGCTTGATATTGATACATTTAGTTTGCATAGTCTAATAGATTTAGAATATACTGAAATAGGAAATTTACTGCAATGGTGACTACGACTACGTTATAAAGTTCATAGATTCTTACATGATAACAGGAACGATTTTTTTTCAGACTTATTATGTAATGTATCGACAACACAGTAAGGAAACGCATTAATTTCCTATAAATAAGTTTAGCTTTTCGTAGAATTCTCGTTTTGAATTAGATTTCAGTTTTTCTGTTTTTTTTTGCAGTATTATGTAAACGAATATTTATCTGCAGACGTACGAGCGAATACTGCCCATAGACATTTGAAACACAATAGGTTAGTTACTAATGCGATGTCGGCTTCTGAAAATGTTATTGACCCTCGTATAAAAAATTCCAATAAAACAATTTAGAGCTAAAAAATTGTGTTCAATGTTATTCGGAAGATCAAACTCGTTGATAATTTTGAAAAAATATACATCTTTTTAAATACTGAATAACTAAGTATCGTTTAAAAAAAACTTTGGATTTTTGAACTTTTTTAATTCAATAGTCTATGCTTAGGCATAGTTTTTTTCTTTGAGGTTAAAATACTTAAATTTAGCGGGAAGTTACAGGTTGCCTGTAGGGTCAACCAGCTCACAGATATTTTTAATATAGTTACATTAGTTGGTTACATAGGTGTGTTACATACACAGAAATCCTAATAGATACGTATATTTAGTTTGGAGTATAGTTTAGTACATATAATATTATTGCCAAAGGTAATGTTAGATTAGATATTTCCTGTTAATTATAAATTTCTTTTATAATTACGTTAGTTTTTTCGATAGGTGTGTTACTAATAGGTATTTTTAGTTTGAGGTATAGTTAGTTATGATATTAGGTATAGAAAATTTAGAATTTATAGGAAGTTCAGGTCTTATTTATTTATTTATTTATTTAATACTTTATTGTACACTTATATAATGACAAAAAAAAATTAAACTATACTTAAAATAATGTACAAAAGGTGAGCTTATCCCTAACGACAGAGATTTCTTCCAGCTAACCCAGAAAGTGAAGCTGGGAAAGGAAAGTGGAAGGCATCGTGCACAAGCATAAAGACAAACACAAATATATAAATTACATTGAAATTCTAATTATTCATACATTGCAAGGGTAAGATTACACATAGATAAGAAAAGGCTAAAACGCAAATTGATGACTATAGTAAAGAGAAGTTAACACAGTAATAAAATAAATAGGTCAGAAAAAAAAACTTACGTTTTTTACCTACATTTTAATAACAAAAATGTCGTATATAAATAATTAAGATGAATATGTAAATATTATTTTTAACGTACTAGCGGACCACCCGGCAATGTAGAGATTTTTAATAAAATAAAGAAAGGTTAAATAAGTTCTAAAGTAAATGCAAATAAAACAACTCGTACATATAAACAGTCACTTAAAATTTATACGAGACTAGCTGCAGATCTCTGCATTAGGATAAAAGTATTCTATGTGCTATTCCAGGTCATCTTATATCCGAGTCCAAATCCAAATTGGTACAGCCATTTTTTACGTGATTGATTATCAAACATCCAAACATACAAACTTTAACATTTATAATATGTATAGTATAAGATATCCGCAATCAAAAACGACATTTTATTAAAAATAAATTATTAAATCAAAAAATAAACATTCTTAATGCAACCTGTGCCTTCCACTTAAGAAATCGTTATCAACAACACGTGTAAACGAACAAAATTCGATGCTACTTATGATTTCCAATTGTTATATTAAAAGTTTCGTAATATATCTCCAAAGTTCATCGTAAGAATCACAATTATATATTGTTATTTTATATTCGTACAAATAGAATAAAAAGAATCACCTAACTTGGTCCTCAAAATAAGTAATCAAAATAATCAAACATTTTAAATCGTCAAATTGATGTCCTCTTCTCTTTTGGCAGTTGGTTAACAACTATAAAAGGTATTCAAAATTATTAATGAAAAAAATTAATCTTATTAAAAAAAATAACCTATTAATGAAAAAAAATCGACTCCACTAATAATAACAGGATCAATTTGTATTATTCGACTAAATTAAAAGGAGGTTGTAATGCACTGTCCTTTTACTGAAAAAGTGACCATTGAAATTTTGCCGTATTATATTTGGAGCGTCGAGTACATTTTTAAGACAAATAAAATGAAAATCATACATTACACCCTATATTTAGTAATATAAACGACAAAAATAAATCGATAAACTCTTATATTTACCGAAAATACAATATCTTATATTTTTTTAACGTTCATGATGTTTTATTTTACAATTTATCAGAGAACAATTTTGTATTTTTGACACGCGGGCAGTGACGTGAGCGACGGGCTTCTATTTGAAGTGAGTGCACAATTTTAAATTGTGCACTCATTCTTAGAGGACGTTTTTGAGACACTGATTATGTATCTTGGATTTTTATATATCAATGCAATTAATAGACAAAAAAGTCGTTATTAATAAGTTCAATCAAAAAGAGTATTAAGAACTTTTACATGGGACTCACACATTGACCAAATAACATAGAAATGATCATCCCTTATTCGAGTAGTATACTTTCTTTTAGTTCAAATAAAAAAATGTTGAAGATTTGATTAAGGATTTTTGAGATACAGGGGGTGAAAGTCGCCTATATTATTAATTCATTCTTTTGCAAGTTCTTTTAAAATTTTGATACGTAAATTCAAATTGTCATTCCTTGTCCAGGACCTATGCGCATCTGTCTTCGATGATATTGGATGTTTGCTGTATTTAATGACGACTCTAAGCATATCCGTATTTAGGGAATACCTGAACTAATATTATAACACTATTTTTTTTTTTTCAGGCATGTTCGTGTCCAATTTTAGAAGTGGGGCCACCAATGGCGGGAAGCTGTCCCAGTCAGTTCTTACTGTTCATGAGCATATTGGAATCGTTTGTTAATGGAAGGTGTGACCTGGCTGATCCATGCAATCGTATAAAAGACAGGGAAACAGTGGATCCCAATTATGATTTTGTTGTGGTCGGCGGAGGTACTGCCGGTTCTGTTGTAGCAGCTAGACTATCAGAAAATCCTCAATGGAAAGTAAGTAACACATGTATGATTTCAACAACAAAAGAAACTCAGGTGATTTTCGTATTTCAGGACAAATCAAACAAAGCAAATAGCCATGACTTTGAGACACTAAAATAGTTAATGGATCGTTGCTATCCATGTCGTAGAGAAGTCTCGTCGAAATTGAAACATGACAGTGACAAAAGCTGACGCTGTTGCAGCCAAAATAGTTAAAGCGGAGATACGAGGCTCACTCGATAGGTTTTGAGATTAAGAAAAACTATTGACGATATTACTTTTTTTTTTTTTTTTTTATGTCATAAGATAGCAAACAAGCAGATGGGTCTCTTGATGGAAAGAGTCAACCATCGCCTATAGACACCAAAGATGTTAATGGTGCGTTGCTATCTATTATTATTTATTACTATTATTTATTTTATATATTTTTTAAAATACTTATAATTTTCTACACGAAGTTTCATTTGTATAGATATACTTTGGAAACACTTTTCCCCAGTCTTGATCCGATAGATAAGAAATTGCTACTTCATAAGCAGTGACCGTTTCTTCAGCCCTCGAAAAAAACTTGCCTTAATTATATATATTTGCCTGCTGATTGTAACACTAAATTGTATCCCCCAAATGTGTTATCATCAGTTTTCTTGAACTGTCCCTATAAATGAAAGCAAATTTAAAGACGTATTTACGTCAAAACATGGGAACTGTTGTAGTAAATTGACTGGAAACATTGGCTACTTTTGTCCTATTTTTTAATTAATTTCCTTTTTATAAACATAATATAACACCGATACATTCTTTTTTTAATTTTCGAACATCTCAAAACTTATCGAGTGACTGAAACACACTCGATTGCAAAGTCTACTTTGTAATCATAATTAGGGAATATAACTACCTAATCTAATAAATATAAATTGAATTCAAAGGAGAATGATGAGGGTCCATACAAAGTTAGCCTTAAAACAACGCATGTTGATATATGCTTATCGTATTGTAATCCATTATTAATATTAGATACTTGAATTCACTATTATTTCACACATACTATTTTAATACATAATAATACATGCTATTTTCGTTGGAATATATCGTCAATATACATATAATACATTTTTCTATCACTCATCATGATGATTATTTGATTTTAACCACTTAAAAGTTAAACGATGAACAACGTTTGTTTACTGCAAAATATTTATTATTCATTTACAGCACAGAACACATACTCTCTAGTGTCTACGAGAGGTTCACAGATTAAATAGATGACACTTGTTTTTTTGGTTTCTTTAGAATTGTACTTAGAAGAGTAGCTATTTTATACAACTTTCTGTATTTTAAGTTACGACTAAAGTAATTAATACTTTATATTATATATTACAATAATAATAATTATATATAATAGAGAATATTTATTATAATAATAAATACTTTCTATTATAAATATAAATACTAATAATTTTTGTTGCATTTTACACGATAGGTATATATAACTATATAGTATGTTTGGTTGGTCATAAATAAAAGAAATAGTTAACTTTAAGGCAGATAAGAAATATTTTTGCTTGGTTTAGAAATAAGAAAAGCGTAGGTATAAGTTTGATTAGTTTCATGACTTTAACTATATTTCTTTTTAAAATTTACTTGCTATTAAAAAGTGTCCGATGACTTCTAATATGGGCTTATTGTACATTGAATTAATCCGTAAAATTCAGGTTATTTAAATTTAACCAAAAGTCCGATGTATATTTGCATTTTCTGGGTAAAGATAACACATACAGCCTCCAAATCTCCATCTAGTCAATGGATAAAACGGTTTATCTCTTGTTATTCTGTTTGGCTTATCATGTGGTCCAGATCTCCGGGTTGGGAAAAAAATATCGAAGTAGCCCGGAGTTAAAAATTGGTGTGTTTCGCCCACGGATTAAATGGATACGCCTTTCAATATAATTTCTTGGTTTGTCAGTGTAGCTTTCAATTACACACAGAAATACAGAGTTAACTACTTACCAATGAAATAAAATCACTTCAAAAGTAATTTTTAAACCTTGTCATCTCATTCGGTACGATAAAACAGTATATTTATAGGTTATATTCATTACAGTTTGTACACATACGTTGTTATATTCATTACAGTTGCCAATATGGGGATAAAAATCACAACTAGAACTGCCATTTGCCACTTTTTTATTTTAGGGTTAACATTATCAAAAAACATTGATTTTTTGGGAGATAATTGAAAGGGTTTTAATTTATTTATTTCTTCGCAGAGGAAACATCATTTAAAAGATATACATTTTGAAAAAAAAAAACGTTAAACAATATTTATATGTCAAACACACGAATTAACGAATTCAAAGATAATTAAGGTCAAATCTGTCTCGGTGGATCATGCAAAACCCTCGTATTTATCTGCCCTGGCGGAATTTGTAAAAATATGGGAGCTTTATTTTTCCCATATTCCATTTTAATAATTTTTTTATATCATGAGATAGCAAACAAGCAGATAGGTCTCCTGATAGAAAAAGATAACCATCGCCTATAGACACCAAATATTTTAATGGTGCGTTGCTATACGTGTGGTAAGGTGTTAATGCCTCATGCATAAGTTTACCGGTTACCATAGCCTCCGAACCGGAACACGACAGTGACAAGCACTATTGTGGCAGGCAGGGGCGGCTTAACCTATAGGGTGTGCAATGCACGCTGGCCCCGGCGTCTCAGGGGGCGCCGCGGCGCTCCCTGAGACATTTAAGAGCATCGTCTTGGACCCATTAGGAGGCGCCAGAGTTTCACACGGGCGCTACACGAGCTATAGCCGCCCCTGATAGCAGGAATAGGTAAGGCGGTGGTATCAGACCCAGACGAGATAATTCAAAACTCTACCATCTAGTAGCCACGACGATAGTGACTCGCATAGCCAAACGTTCGCCGCTTACGAACTGCCTCGCAGAACGGCAGAATGTCTATTCCCTAACCAACACGGGTTAATAAATTTTTGTAGCAAAAAAATAAGGTAATCCGTAAAATACGGGCCATTTGGCCACCCTAATCAATACCCATCTATCCAGCCGATAAATAATGAATCGTCATGAACCTGACTATCTACTGAAGTTCGGTTTAATCTACCTATCCCACAAGAGAACAGATTATATATATATATATATATATATATATATATATATATATATATATATATATATATATATATATATATATTTTAATTTCATTTTATTATAGGTATTGTTAATTGAAGCAGGCGGCGATGAGCCCGTGCCGTCCGCCGTTCCAGCCTGGGTGACCGCTTATTGGGGTCGAAATGAAACCGACTGGGATTACTACACGGTACCACAGGAAAAAGCTTGCCTCTCATCTGGTGGGAAATGTTGGTGGCCGAGAGGAAAAATGCTTGGTAAGCACCTGGTAATGCTTTAAATATTAAAAGGAAAATGACGAGTAATGCTTAAGGTATAATACTATTTAACTTGTTAGTAAAGGCCCTGATCGACCATTTCTATATCGCGGTTTTGTTCTGGGTTCGTTAGTGCTGACCGACCAGTAAATAAAATTGTCGTGTCCAAGAATCATGGAAAAAATGTAACAAACATGACGAGTCACAAGCTTAGTTCATCGGTATTTAAGACCTCGGTATTGTAATGATAAACGCGCGAGCTTTACGCACGAGCTTTGCCGTAAAACCGCGATTTTACTCCCCTGTCGATCAGGACTGTAACATTTGTAACGGTATATGCAAAGCACACATCTAAGCACGAGCCTCGTTGGGCACAAAAGGGAACTACTCTATTTATACTATAGCGTTTACTCATAGAACTATTTGTATGTGTGTGCGTGTGTGTGTATATAATATGGGTAATTCTTGCAGTATTTATTAGAATGTTTTAATATCTCTTGAAGGAAAAATGGCCACCACCTATCATCTGTGATAACTGATAAACACATAACTATTTGCGTTTACAAAAATATTACTAAATTATAACCAAAAATGATTTTCTTATTAGTATAAATCTTAATCAAAAATTGATGATTTCTATGCAACGTACACATTTCTTGCAACTAACTTCAACTAAATAAAAATAAATCGCTAAATGTGCTAAGTGCAAAACTCGAGAATGGCAGAACTATTTCTGCTGTTTTAAAATCTTTTATTTTTTAAAGTATTCACTGAAGTCCAAGTCAGGTATTTATGAGAGAAAAAATTAAGAAATTGCGGGGAAAATAATAAAAACATTTCTATTTTCCTATAAGAACAGTTCTTAACTGTCAAACATTTAATAATTTTTAGTATATTTCTAAGGCGATACATAGTTCGCCAGTTCAGCAAGTTTCTTGTAAAAAATATATCTTTTTCAATTGTAATTCAGGTGGATGTTCAGTAATAAATGGCATGATGTATATGCGCGGCGATCCCTCGGACTATGACGGCTGGGCGGTGAACGGCGCAACGGGCTGGTCGTGGTACGAGGTTCTGCCATATTTCTTGAAGAGTGAAAATAACAAGGAGATTGGAAACAGTGTCTCAGGCCACTATCATAATACGGGTGGGCCTATGCCTGTGCAACGGGTGAGTTTTGTTGCGACACCGTAAGTGACATTCATTGTCTAGTTTAAGATGCGAGAATCAGATTATGCCAAATGAAACTAAACAAAACAGTTGACTGCTTCGTTAGTCTAGACTCTAGGGCACTATTGGATCTGAGCCTTTTCGGCTAAAAAGACGTGATCTGGATTCTCCGTGTCAGACAAAATATTATTGGATTATTTTTTTGATGGTGATGGTGATGACATGGTGATATTTATTTACTTTACTACATGTTTACAGTGGCAAATACTGTTAGTACAGAGCTGTATGCTGGCTAGTCAAGAGAATTTTTCTCTGAGTAATTTTTGTGACGATAACTCGGTAAGCCCAAGCCCAAATAGGCATGGGTTTATTTTATATAATATTTCAGGTCTAAAAAAATAAAACCAATTAAGCAAGATCCAAAACTATTTATTTTTTTATTGTGACGTGGTGATGTCGTTACTGCTTGTGTGTACATCGATACTAATGATGGTTAATATAACGCATAGCGCCATTTTGTAGCGCGCTGTGTATACTAAACGTATAGCGTACGCTATATAGATCTCCATTTCGCGTTATAATATAACGCCACGCTATATACCTACCTATCGGCTAGCGTAGGCTTTAGTTGTAACATACGAAGCGCGTGAGACGGTCGGGATAGCGCGCGACATAATATAACGTTACAACGAACGCTAGCATGCGGTGACTAAGCGTATAAACTATAAACTGTTGTCAGTTATAACGTCTAACGTCTACGGTCTAGCACGTTTCGATCATTGCTCGTAAAATAGCGTAGTATGTAATTTAAGATCATAGTCTTACAGCTACATGTTATAATATAGTCATAACATAGCGCGCTAGAAAAATATAGTTTATAGTCCATAGCACGCTATCATAAAATAGTTTATATGAACAATACGTTTAAACGGCGACATAACCAGAGTGATGTATTACGTAAGTACTTACATAGAAGTCTTTGGACATGACCATCTAAACAGTCTACAGAATAACTTCTATAGGGACCTTCATTTACCACAGTTTGTGTTATCTCCTAAAGTATATCTAAAGTCCTTTTTTACGGTCTGACTTTGTATAGATTAAAACTTATAATAATTCTGTGGATTAAAATATCAGATTTAAATGTCACAGGGAATTAAATACTTAGAAATACGTCTTAAGTGTCAGTCCTTAATCCTAACCTACGTAACGACTGGCATTTAAAACAAACATGTAGGTAACTTAAGTTAGTATTGTCCTTTCAAAATGTCAAATATTCTTATAACCTATTTTTGTATAATAATAGGAATAAGTTGGTACGACTTGTTCCCCGATATCTGATCTGAAGCAGACCTATTGCTCCAATGGTTAATTACTTTGGCTACAGTTGTCGGTCTAATTCGGTTTCAACATAGCAAAAAATTTCTTTAGCCACGGTAACAAGCGATATAGGTATGCTGGTTTTGTTGATACGTTATCCACCTATAGTTTCATGTACCTACCGTTAGTTTATCGTGTGTACACATCCACGGATTTTTTCGGCTCGACATAAATCGACGTTATTTATATATTCAAGACTATTTAATTTAATAATTATAATCGTGTTTTCACAAACGGATCTAATGATTTCTATGGATTTTGTAATAATATTTGGGATGGTGAAAAATCATTGACAACCTTCACGAAAAATTGATTTAGCTGCGTAGTTTCACATAAAAAAGTTGCCCCGCCTCGGCCGTTTGAGTAGCCTAATGATAACAGTGATGGCCTACTAGACCGAAGGCTGCGGGTTCCCACGCGGCTAAGTATAGCTAAGTGTTTGTTTCAACTTGGCAGTCAACTCGGCTCAACTCACCAGTTTTGGATTTGTCCATTAGGGGTAATCAAAGCTGGGCATGAAATCGTTAATCCGTTAACTTGTTATTAACGAAGTTAGCATTTCAATTAACAGATTAACTTTTAACATAACTTTGAAAGTTGTTAATGGACTCATTCACTTTTCATAAGTTATTTTAGCTAACCGTCACGTCACATTGGTATTCCGCGTAGGCGCGAGATAGGCGTTAATACAAAATACCGCTAGTGAAGTGAAACTGTGCAAATGGCACGTGAAAACTGCAAAAAAAGTTTGATAGTTTTTTAAATTTCTGTACAGTCTTAGGTAAGATACGACTTCCATAGCACGCGTACGGCTGCTGCGGCATGCGTATGCATCCGTTCCGGGCGGACCGATGCGAACCGGTCGGTGTGAATCGTACCAACTGCAATAGGTTGTCCATAATAACTTCTTTTTATGAAGTTAAATAAAATCAGGAACGGATTAGCCAATGAAAGAGGTGTTAATAGATATATTTATATCTATATTTCAATAGCAAACAAACAAGTAACTCCTCTGATCGAAAGGAATAACCAACGCTTATAAACTACAAGATTTTAAAGATTCGTTAAAAGGGACCCAGCATAAAAGAAAATATCTTTTTGTGATAACTTCTTTAGAAAATACTTGATTCTCATAGGACTCACAGACATTATTATCATAGCGAGATGCGGAATTTAGTAACATACTATATTAAAGAATATTTTTTCAGTTCCGTTATGCGCCTAGATTCGCACACGATGTGGTCTCCGCTGCGATAGAGTTGGGGTACCCTCCCACTACTGATCTCAACGGCGAAACAACCACCGGCTTTACCATTGCACAGACGTTTAATGAGTAAGTTTCAAAATCTTAACGACTTTTCAGGCTACGATTTTTTGGCTACAATATGTGGTCTGAGACTAGGATTGCCTTCTGTCTAGTTTTTACCGGACATATTTAGCCTTTTTGGATCGTTAATTTCGAGAATTGACCGCTAGTCAATTCTCTCTCGTAACCCCTAAGCGATTTGGCGTGATTACATGAATGTATGTGACCAACCAAATATTGATGTGTATACCCAGTCATGCCTTTGCTAGGCTTTTTGTTCATATAGTATGCTGCACACAGAATGATCACAACAGTACTAATTTAAAGTAAAAAATGTCCGGTGCTTAAGGTAAAATGTTAAACCTGATACACCACCATAAAATTGAACCAGCGAAATTAACTAGTATATACAGAGATAATCATCGGAATGAGCATAAATCAAAGGAAAATGACGCCACACATTAAAGCCCAGCCGTGTAAAAAATTTTCTTAGATTAAAAAGTATTAAAATTTCCCTAGCACATACTACTCCATCAAAATTCACAATTTAATGACGTTAGAAAAAGTGAATTTCAAACTCTTGGATTTAGTCCATTATTGCTTTGCTTTCCATATTGTCTTGATATTATAGAGAATAGGAAGAGTCTGACAGATTTAATAGCACGGTCCATGGATTTTTTCCAAAATTGCACTTAAAAACTTATCAAAAGTGCACTCGTGAAAAACTTCTAACACCATATTGAGTTCCTCACCATATTGAGTTCCTCTATCGAAGTGGTCTATTGCATGAGAGATAGACAAAATGAAGAGCTGTCGATAGAAGTGAACTTCACAAACCCTACTAACAAAAAAGTATATCATGCATTCTATTAAAATATGAAGAGCTGTGAAAACTAGAAATAGGCTGAATAGATTCATTAGGCAGAGATTGTAAGACCTCAATATTTACGTCAGAGCTTTTACATAGCGACCTCTTGCTAACCCGCGATTGACAAAGATCTTCAATTATGATTTTTCTTGCAAGGTAAATGGCAGAGTTTTTCTTGACGAGGTAGAAAATTCAGCCCCAAAAGTATTCGACAAGAAGCCATGCAGCTACCAACTTTCACAGCGAATTATACCGCATTTAGTCATAGTACAAGTCATTGTGCGAAAAAGTAAGGCTTTCCTGCCAATTCAGTTCATACCAAACAAGTGCCATCGATGGATGCTTACTACTTTCTTTCATAACTGGACCCCTGGGTATTTAATATCCTTGCAATCAAATAACATGTAGTGAGAAGTTTTTATCATTAGGTTGGGACAACCCTGCTTCGTGGACTATCAAGGCAGCTACATATTACCAGTCCAATTAACTATGAATTTTGGTTTTACAACATTATTATTATGTTAACAGTGGCGGATCCCGATACAGCACAGCGCGTGGATTCCTCCGTCCAGCGTCCAAAAGGGACAACCTCCATGTGATTCTCAACGCGCACGGCTCTAGGGTAATAGTGGACCCGGTCACAAAGAGAGTTACTGGCGTCGAGTACATCAAGAATGGAGAGAAGAATGTCGTCGGCGTAACTAAAGAGGTAAACTATCCGAGGAGGCTACTTCTAGAATTATTACCTGCATTCATTTTTCGCCAACGTACTACACGCCTACTGCTATTCGCTTTCCACGGGTATTCCTTACCCGAATGGAAAAAACTCTGGAACTATCTCCCCCACACGATGTTACAAAGGAGCTTTGACATGAGAATTTTTAAGCAGAGGATTAATATGTTATTCGGAGGTCAACATGGCAATGGCTATTAAACTCTTTTGAGAATGTCAATAGAATTTCTATTAAGAAAGTAATGTATACTTACTTATGTTAGCGATTTCTATAAATATATACGAGTTTTAGACTTATATGTGATAAATTTGTCGCCTTTGTGGTCTAGTGGTCCAGCGTTGGCGTTGGCCACATGAGGTCCCGGGTTTGATTCCCGGGTCGGGCACATTAAAAAGTGTTTTCTGTTTTCTGATAAACATAGTTGCCCGGGATTGGAAAGCGCCCGGTTGGCGATAGGCTTGCCATTATCACATTTGTGGGACCAAGTATCTTCAGCTAATCGTGGGTGCACTTGTTGTGCCTGCCCCTTCGGGGATACGGGCGTGAAGATACGTTTTTTGTGATAAATCAAGTGCATCATTTTCACTTTCATCAAGTGCACACACTTACAACAAAGAAAGGTGCCATTATTCATTAGTTTTAGGTGCATAGTATTATAGATGGCCTAGTAGTCAAATTCAACTATATAAGCAATACTAAACGCACACTAATTGTATAAATACAGGTCCGTACGTTACGCTTTTACAGCTAAGAGGAGAGGAGATAGTTGAAAAAAAGTAGGTCAAGTATAAGTCACTTTAGAGTGACTTATACTTGACCGACTTTTTTTTAAAGTAGGTCAAGTATAAGACTATTTTTTTTTTCAATAATCAACAACTAAGGGAGGGGAAAGTTTAAATGAATGATATTGATTGAAACATATTGATGACGTTCTGAACTCGCATCGATTAGTTTTTATGTAAATTTTAGTTTTCTGTAGTACACAGTATAAACTTTAATGATTTCTTAGCTTTCACGAGAAGAAGGCTTCAACGAGGGGCCCGCATCAACACTAGAAACTTACTTCATTACCTTCCTATCCATAGTTATAACTGCGAAAGTAACTCTGTCTGTCTGTCTCTTCTTCACGCCTAAACCACTGAACCAATTTGGATGAAATTTGGTACAAAGATAGTTTGAGACCTGAAAAAGGACATAGGATAGTTTTTATCCCAGAAATCACATGGGAACTATGCGGGTAAAACCCCAGGACTGTCTCTTTTAAACCACGTTAATAAGGAGTAACTTAGGCTACTTTTATTTTAGAAATATTTCCACGCGGACGAAGTCGCGACAGCCAGTTTTCCATAAACACTATATTTAAACCTGTCGACCCTTAACTTCAACGAAACCAGCGCTTTTTATTCTCCATGCATTTTTACTGCGGCCATGTTTATTTTATTTATTTTCTTGTAGGCAATTTTATCCAGTGGGACACTAAATTCACCACAAATTCTTCTCCTGTCTGGCATCGGGCCCAAGCAAACGCTGGACAAGTTTAATATACCAGTGGTGAAAGACCTGCCGGGCGTAGGTCAGAACCTTCATAACCATGTTGGAGTAGATCTAGAGTTTACCTTGACCAAGGAGCCTGACGTTCCGGAGTTAACTTGGGAGAGTGCTATGTACTACATGTTAAATAGAGCAGGACCTTTGTCGGGAACAGGATTGTCTCAAGTAAGTTTATTTTTTATACCTACACGTTTACCACATGAGGTCCCGGGTTCGATTCCCGTGTCGGGCACATAAAAAGTGATTTTTCAGTTTTTCTGAGAAATACAAAGTTGCCCGGGATTGGAAAGTGCCCGGTTGGCGATAGGCTTGCCACCTATCACATTTGTGGAACCAAGTATCTTCGGCTAATCGCGGGTGCACTCCTTGCACCTCTGCCTACCCCTTCGGGGATATGGGCGTGAAGATACCTCCACAAAGTTTTTTTTTTAAATTTATTTCTTTCTGTAGTGTTTTTGTCAAGTCTAAATACATGCAAAACAAAAAATACTCTAGTGTAAAAGACAGTGCTGCCTCAATTATAGGCAATAACAATATTGAGTTAATTTTAATTTAATACTAGATATAATATAGCACGTATTTATCAGAAGTTAGGTATTACAAAATAAATAACAAAAAATCCTAATTAGTGTGTAATAAAAACTTTATAAATTAAAATTAAAAATAGAAACATAATAATGTTAAAAAAAGAAGTAATTATATTTGTATTATATATCAGGTATTTTAAGTGTCTAAAATCTTGTAAAACATGCAACAAAACTAAAACTAATAAAAGAAGCAATAAACGAGCAAGGGGTTCGTCTTTTTTTATGGAAGAGGAGGCAAACGAGCAGGAGATGCACCTAACGGTAAGTGATTCGAAATTCGAAAAAATCCCTGCCGGTAATTGATTCCACAAAAAATTAGTGCGAGGCAAAAAGTTCCGGGAGAACCGCACGGTTGTAAATTTCATCGAGATGGTGAGGGTGGAACTTCGTTTATCACTAGAAATACTTTAGAAAAAGTGAAATATGCCTAAACAAAATTTTGATACTTATAAAAAATTAATACATTTTATTTTATATTATAGCAATAAATATTTACATTCATATTCCGGACAGTCTTTAAGCTTATTTGTAGGAAAATATTATAAAAAGCAGCAATAAACGTATGATTTGTTTACAAATAAAACTTACTATGATTATAAAGAGGTTTTTGTTAATAAAATTAAATAATGTAAATACTCTTTACTACGTGGTAGAGTTCCGCATTGTCTCGCCCGGGTCTGGTACCACAGCCTTACCTATTCCTGCCGCGATAGTGTCAGTGCTTGTCGCTGTCGTGTTCCGGTTTGGAGGGTAATGTAGCCGGTAAACTTATGCATGTGGCATTAAACCTCGGCACAAGATAGCAACGCACCATTAACATTTTTATTGTCTATTGGCGATGGGTGACTCTTTCCATCAGGAGACCCATCTGCTTGTTTGCAATCTTATGATATAAAAAAACTCTGCTTTTGGCAACATTATATTATATTATTATAACATTTACTTACACGATTTTATTAAAATAAATTGGTAAATTGCGTGTCGGGCTACGCGTAATGTAGAATTCCGAAGCTGCCCATCACAATAATGCAGACTAAGGAACTTTTATTGTTTCATACAAATTTAACCTATTTAACGTCACTGACGAATATATCGGCACCACAGGTTGATCGGTTATTGACTTTTTTAAGTACAAAAATAAGTTGGTCGACTATTACTCAAAATCTTGTAAAGCCTTCTAAGCCATGATAGTTTTTCTTTTAACTTCATTATATTTACTACTACTGTGAATTTTTCCCACCCCCAAAACTAACCGTTTAGCTGACAGAGAGAGGAAGACACTTGACTCTATTGAATTTTACAAATTTGAAGTTCCACCCACACCATCTTGATGTCTGGAAATCCACAACCGTGCGGTTCTCCCGGCACTTTTTGCCTCGCACTACTCTTTTGTGGAATCAATTACCGGCGGGGGTTTTTCCGAACAAATACGACATGGGGACCTTCAAGAAAAGAGCGTACTCATTTTTAAAAGGGCGGCAACGCAACTGCAAGGCCTCTGGTATTGCAGATGTCCATGGGCGGCGGTGATCACTCAACATTAGGTGCACCTCCTGCTCGTTTGCCCCCTCTTCCATAAAAAAAAAAACTCTACCCAAAATTTGAACCGTAAAGCAAAAGGAAGTTATGCTGACTTGCGAACGTGATCGCGGTCAACAGCTAAGTAGTATTGTATCAAAATGTTAAATATTTTAATACCGTGTTGGTCCCGGGCTCCTTTGAAGAATAGGCCAACTGCTGTTCTGCCAGGCAGGTCGTAAAAGGCGACCGATTGGCTATACGAGTCACTACCATCATGACTACTAGGTGGTAGAGTTCTGCATTGTCTCGCCCGGGTCTGGTACCACCGCCTTACCTATTCCTGCCGCAATAGCGTCAGTGCTTGTCACTGTCGTGTTTCGGTTTGGAGGGTAAGGTAGCCGGTAAACTTATTCATGTGGCATTAGACCTCGCCACAAGATAGCAACGCACCATTAACCCCTTTGGTGTCTATAGGCGATGGTTGACTCTTTCCATCAGGAGACCCATCTGCTTGTTTGTTATCTTATTGTATAAAAAAAAACCATATCATTTTCCCCGTGTTGATTCCAGGCTCCTTTGAAGAATAGACCAACTGTCGTTCAGCCAGGCAGGTCATAAAAGGCGACCGATTGGCTATGCGGGTCACTACCATCGTGACTACTAGGTGATAGAGTTCTGCATTGTCTCGCCCGGGTCTGGTACCACCGCCTTACCTATTCCTGCCGCAATACCGTCAGTGCTTGCCACTGTCGTGTTTCGGTTTGGAGGGTAAGGTAGCCGGTAAACTTATGCATGTGGCATTAGACCACGCCACAAGGTAGCAACGCACCATTAAAACCTTCGGTGTCTATAGGCGATGGTTGACTCTTTTCATCAGGAGACCCATCTGCTTGTTTGCTATCTTATGATATAAAAAAAAATTGTATCAAAATATTTAATATTTTAATACAATATCGTGGTAAAATACACAGACCACATGAATACTAATAGACACGCCATTGAGAAGGAAAAGTGTCGGCACGCATATGAGCAAACACTTCTGTTACTGTCGATAATTTATACATTTGTAGATAATATTATATTGTGAAATAGAAATAAACCATATTGTGCTGTTTTTCGGACCGAATGAGATGACAACGTTTAAAAATTACCCTGAAAATTATTTTATTTCATTGGTAATCTGTAACTCTGTGTTTCTGTATGTGATTGCAAACTACACTGACAAACAAACTGTCTTCAAAGGCGTATCCATTTAATCCGTAGTGAAATATATCGATACTCGGTATAATGCACTACGACGTAATATTTTGTAACACCCATGCAAATGAACAATAAATAAATAATAAACAAATATTCACGGGACTAATCACACTTACTGATCTAACCCCAAAGTAAGCAAATTATTTGCTTGTGTTGTGGGTGTTAGTCAACGATACTAATAATACATAGAAATACATATATAAATACTAGAACATCTATACATATAATAAAATCGTAGGAAAGTCAAAACTGTACATTGAATATTTTTTTAAAAGAATACTTGGGGCGTGATCTACAATCGATATCGAAGCCAAAAATATAGTTTTCAGAATTTTTGTCTGTTTATCTGTTTGTCTGTATATATGTCCGGGGTAAACTCAAAAAGTACTGCATGGATTTACTTCAAATTTTGTATGAATATTACTAATAGGTCGGGTCAACATATAGGCTACATATTATCACACTATCACCTACGGGGGAGGTGCTGTACGGAATAAACGAAGTCCGCGCGGACGAAGTCGCTGGCTGGCTGGCTAGTATTTAATAAAGATCCAAACCCGGAAATACAAACGTTTATGCTCATCACACAAATGCTTGTCTCCGTCGGGGATCGAACGCGAGCCCCGTCTATTGCGTAGTCAGGGTCGCAAACCACTCGACCAACGGGGCGGCGGTATAAGCAATGTTTCCGTCCTCAGTTGACCGGTAAAGTGAACTCGCGACTAGCGGCGGCGGGCGGCAGACGGCCCGACGTGCAGATGTTCTTCAGCGGGTACTACGCCTCCTGCGCCAGCGGCGACATCGCAGACGCCGATGCCATCGCCGACGAACACAACAGGAGGACTGTCTCGTAAGATCCATACCAATCTATATTCTATACGATATCTGGATATGTTTTTCTCCGTGTTGGTCCCGAGCTCCTTTGAAAAGTAGGCCTACTGCCGTTCTGCCAGGCAGGTCGTAAAAGGCGACCGATTGGCTATACA
This sequence comes from Apodemia mormo, assembly GCA_036924255.1. Taxonomy (NCBI): domain Eukaryota; kingdom Metazoa; phylum Arthropoda; class Insecta; order Lepidoptera; family Riodinidae; genus Apodemia; species Apodemia mormo. The sequence continues at coordinate 14,260,396 of JAUPFN010000020.1, forward strand.
AGTCACTACCATTGTGGCTACTAGGTGATAGAGTTCTGCATTGTCTCGCCCGGATCTCGTACCTCCTCTGGTACAGCCTTACCTATTCCTGCCGCAATAGCGTCAGTGCTTGCCACTGTCGTGTTCCGGTTGGTAAGGTAGCCGGTAAACTTATGCACGTGGTATTAGATCTCGCCACAAGATAGAAACGCACCATTAACATCTTTGGTGTCAATAGGCGATGGTTAACTCTTTCCAACAAGAGACCTATCTGCTTGTTTGCTATCTCATGTTATAAAAAAAATATCACTACATAGTATAAAACAAAGTCGCTTTCCGCTGTCTGTCCCTATGAATGCTTAGATCTTTAAAACTACGCAAGGGATTTCGATGCGGTTTTTTCAATAGATAGAGTGATTCAAGATGAAGGTTTATATGTATTATATACTAGCGGCCCGATACGTGTTTCGCTACGTATCGCCATTGATTGAATCCGTTTGTTACAAAAAATGTGATAAATGAAGAACCGCTCTACCGATTTTAGGCAAACTTCACATAAACCATCTACTAAATAGTCCGGACAAAGCCTAAACATTTGGTTTGGATAGGTGAGCCTGTTCTTGAGTTATAAAATTACAACGAAAAGTGGCATTGATTTTTATATATATAGATAAGCAAGAAATCTTCACGGTATAGGGAAAGGGGAATTGTTTCAGTCCGAATTTAACGCGTACGAAGCCCGGCCATAAGCTAGTTTATATTATAATTGCGCAAGTTTGGAAGTTCGGATGGATGGATGGATGTTTATTACTAAAACACGCAAAAACTACTGAACGGATTTGGATAAAATTTAGCACACAGATAGATGATGACCTGAGATAGCACCAGTGGCGGAGCATGATAAATTTTCGCGAGATTTTTTTTTTACCAACGTTTCTCGCCTGTATCACTTTTGTTGGCCTGTTCTCATTTTCATACAACCATTTTTGCTGTTTTTTTGGGTTCAAAACAATAAATCCACGTTTCCGGGGGGGTCTTGACTTTGCTTATTTTTGATTATATGGGTGATAGGGGTCTGTATGGTGATTACGTCAACAAGAACTTTCTAGTTTTTAGGGTTTTTTACAAAATTAAGTCGATTTTGATTTGAACACAAATGGCAATCTTGTTTAATGATGGGTAATTTTCGGAAAAATTTCAAACGTTGGAAATTTTTCCTTTTATTTTTCAGAAAAATAAAAAATTGGAAAAATAATGGAAAAATATTGTTTACTGTAAAATATTTATTACTATAAAATTTAAAATATTGTTCTGATATTACTTATCATAAACACGTTTGATTAGACATACGCGTTTGATGCATATGATTCAAATAACTGCCAAACTTTTTTTTTATAAACTCTTTTACTATAGATTTATATAACATTTACATAATTTTCAACTGGAATGTACATATGTAATGTAGGAACGTTGTATAATTAATCTGAATCATCACTTTCGAACAGTAGATAATTTTCTGTATTTTGTGCTGCATCTATAAATAATATGTCTTCAATTAGTGTGTTTTCATCATATCATCTTGACATTTTTTTCATTTCATCATATTCTTTATCAATGTGTGACGTTAAAGTTTTTCTAGTAGGTAACTGATATGATGGTGCCAAAGCAGCAAAAACTTTCTTCCATAATGGATGTTCTACCCAAGAATAGGGGTTCCGGATATATATAGTCCTCTTCACCGCGTCCGGTGACAGCGACCCTGACTAGCTAGATCTAATCATTTCTATCATGTGCCCTACTATGACTGGCAAAGCCAAACTTGGTTTTAAATATACGGTCACACTTAGGGCAATACAGTTGACCGGTGTATATATGTATACGAGATTTTCAGTCAATTTTTACGTATCGCACGTTTTGAATCAAGATCTGCGAGACGATTTGTTTCGAATATTTCTACAGCTCTATAAGTGATTGTGCGCCACCTTTGCCGATTCTGAGTAAGTTCTTCCCAGCCATCAGTGGATATGCCGCTAGATGTTAGACGGCGTTTCAAAACATCTTTAAAATGTAAGTATTGCCCACCTTGCTTGCGTTTCCCTTCGAGGAGCTCTGAGTAGAACACAGCTTTTGGTAGTCTACTCTCGTCCATACGTTGGACGTGTCCACACCAACGTAGCTGGGTTTTCATTAAAACGTTCCGGATACTGCAGTAGTTAAAGCTATTAATTTATTTATGCTTTTTTTTCATTTACTTATCGAAAATCGAAAATCGAAAGTTATACTGTTTTAATAAAATTGACAAAGAAAAAACACCACTTGCATGAAACGTAAGTATACACTGTAGAGAAGTTGCACGCCAATTGAGTAAAAATTACGTAGCTAGTATTCAAAAGGTCTTGCGGGAAATCCCCGAAACATATGTAGCAACTAGTACAAAATATTTTAGTGTTGCCAAATAATAGAAGACGTATTTATTAATCGATTGTTCGAATATATTTAAATAATAATCTAAAATAGCGGTTAAGTATCGTTGTTATTCAGCGAGATGAAATAAGTACCCTAACCTTCTAGTGGGGCGCAGTGAGGTCATAGAAAAATATGTTTAGTAATATCTTCACAATTTAGGAATAGATAATGACGGTAATTAATCAATAGCTTAAATTATTTAGACATATATTCCATTATTTGGCAACGCTAGAATATCTACATTGTACTAAATAACATACTTTATTTATCATTTTAACATTTACCTTGAATTGAATCACTTATGTATTTGATATTTTTATGTATTAGATTGGTTTAAAGATGTGGGTACGTGCGGTCTCTGTTAAAAACGGAACTCGTTAATATATTTATGTTGCCAATTATCGATACTGCAAAATTATCTATTCACGGGGATTCCCCATAGACATATTATGTCATAAATTATTTTATAAAGTGGAAGCCCCGTGATCTTGATTCACTTGTTTAATCGTGTTTGTGATACTAAATATAGTATACAATAATATTTGTTCCGTTTGAAATTGAGCTCATCAATATGAGTCCAATGATATTACTGTACTGTACAATACAATATGTATGAGTCTATGTACGTATAATAAGTAAAATGTTATATTTTTTCTTTCATTATAACTAACCGTGCTGAAAACTATGATAATTTGTTTCATATGTGGATATTATTGTTATTTTAGCAAAAAAAAAGGAAATTTTCACAAGACTGTCTCTAAGCAGAAGAAATTGAATTGTCGCAGGTTTGGGAGGGAAAATGGAAAAAAAGCGGAACTAATGAAGAATGCACAAATACTTCGCCGATCTACGAAATCGAAGAAAAAGATAAACCAAGTCCAGTCAGCACAGTCAGCTACAATGTAGATGAAGTGAGAGTTTTGTGTCCTCCAGTTACCTCAGTCTGATCAAAATTGAGTGTTTACATAGAGCGAACTGTTATTACTTTTGCCGCTGTAAGAATAGTGCTTTCATATACTTAAATAAAACAGTAGCAATAAATATTCAATATCGTAATTATTTTATTTACAATCCAAGTTTAGGGGAAAAATATTGGAAAAGAAATGGAAAAATATCGGAAAAATATTTTTTTTCTTTTCTTTTCCATCCGAAACTTTTCCATTGCCCATCACTAATCTTGTTTGTCCGTGCTCAAAATGAAAACACATTTAAGGGATTCTCCATATATGAATATGCTTACTGAGCATACACTCAATGCAGCAAACATCTAATGTCATCGAAAACTTAGGGTTATGGATGCATGTGTTATGGAAGTTACGGAAGCAAGTACTGTTAATTCGATTTTATATGCTAAAAATTTAAAAGATCAAAACAAATGAACGCTTTAAATCGTTGATTCTGTATGTTCTAAGATCCAACTTCTAAGATCTGCCCTAAGAACCCCTCATTTTATATCGGTGGCATTGCACATGTCACCGCGGAAAGTTACAAAAAAATTACCCGTCTAAAATTCGTTTTTGAATTATTAATTTGCAAATGAATGCCCAAATCTAAAAATAAAATGATGAAACTTTCTTAGACAATAGACAAATGTTTATTTGGCACTAGAACCGATAAAGTAAAAATGTTGTTAGTAAAATGCTAACATTTTTACAAGCAAACTTAAATCGTGAAAAAATAACTTAAAGTTTTCCCCGTGTTGGTTCCGGCTCTTTTGAAGAATATACCAACTGCCGTTCTGCCAGGCAGGTCGTAAAAGACGACCACTTGGCTTTGCGAGTCATTACCATCGTGGCTACTGGGTGGTAGAGTTCTGCATTGTCTCGCCCGGGTCTGGTACCACCGCCTTACCTATTCCTGCCGCAATAGCGTCAGTGCTTGTCATTGCCGTGTTCCGGTTTGGAGGGTAAGGTAGCCGGTAAACTTATGCATGTGACATTAATCCTCGCCAGAAGATAGCATCGCATCATTAACACCTTTGGTGTCTTTAGGCGATGGTTGACTCTTCCCATCAGGAGACCCATCTGCTTGTTTGCTATCTTATGATAAAAAAAAAATCACCCTCAGTATAAAATAAACATTTGTACAGTAAAATAATTTAACACAGTAAAACTGCAAATACCGAATATCCTTTACCTGTATATCTGGAACCCTGCATCAGAGTTCTTCAATTTTAAATGGGACTACACTACAAATAATTTGTTTGTTTCTTTGTATAGGATTAGCGCGGTAGCGCTACAACCACGTAGTCGTGGTTACCTGACACTGCAGTCTATAGATCCGCTGCAGCCGCCTCTGATGCAGCCTAATTATTTCTACAACGACCACGAGCTCAACGTTTTAGTGGATGCCGCGAAAATTGCCTACCGTCTTGCCAATACTACAGTAAGTCACTCTTTATGCTACTAATATTGCATATTTATTTATTCAGGAAACTTACAGCAGTTTATCCCCGTGTTGGTTTCGGGCTCCTGAAGAATAGACCAAGCTGCATTAGCTGCAGAGATCATATGGTACTAAATAAATATGTCGAATGAAAAGGTTTCCTTGAGGGGAACTTCGATGGTATCTAGCCCAAAAATATGGATAGACCGAAATATACGAGGGTGGATTAAAAAGTATTCGGCCTAACCAAAAAAATAAAATAAACACATACTAAATCAGTTATATTTTTATTTTTTTACATATTCAACATCAAGGTCGATGCACTTTTGCCATCACCAATTCAAAGCATTTAGACCGTTGAAAAAAAATGATTCTTCCTTAGAGTCAAAATATGCGTCTACTGCTGTTTTGACTTTGCCGTTTGTCGAAAATCTTTGACCTCCCAAGTGCTTTTTTAGGTTAGGGAACAGAAAGAAGTCTGACGGTGCCAGATCAGATAAATAAGGCGGATACGGTACAGTTCAAAGCCACAATTGTGGATTTCAGCCATTGATTACACAGAGGTGTGAACACGGGTGTTATCTTGATGAAACAGGACTTTTCTTCTGAGCATTCCTGGACGTTTTTCTTTTATTTCCTCCCGTAAACGACGTAGTAAGACAGTCGTAATCAGAGTTTATACTCTGATCCCTTTCAGGATAATCAATCATAATCCCACCCTTCGAGTCTCAGAATACTGAAGCCATTACCTTATTTGCAGACAAAAGTGCCTTAGCCTTCTTGGGGGGTGGTGAAACAGGTCTTCTCCACTGTTTTGATTGTTTTGTTTCTAGCGTACAGTAGTGAACCTATATTTCGTCCATTGTAACAAAACGATTAAAAAATCGGCTTCAAGTGACTCCAAACAGACACGTGAAATAGTCAATTGCGTCCTTTTTTGTTCAACTGAAAGTAGTCGCGGAACCCACCTCGCAGACACTTTGTGGAAACCCAATTCATTGACTATGATATTTTGAGTTCGTTCATAAGAGATGCTTATAATCTCTCTAATTTTTAATCTGCGGTCTCCCATAATTAAATCAAGTATTTTTTTAATACTTTCGTCAGTGGTGGACGTCGAAGGCCTTCCAGATTGGGGTTCATCTTTCACACAATATCTGCCACGTTTGAATTGAGCTATCCATTTTTTGACGGATGAATAAGACAAAGCAGAATCCCCTAATGTACTGACCATGTCATCATGGATGGCTTTCGGTGATAGCGCCATCTTATGGAGGTATTTAATGACGGCACGTTGATCGATTTGCTCCATTTGCAGAAATTATGTCCGATTGCTTTGTTAAAATATTTATAAAATCACAACAAATTATTGCACACGTTTCGAACTTCACACAATCAATTACTGTGAACTGAACTAAATAATGTGGGTACATTAGATTTTTAGAACTGAATGGATCTATGTAAGGCACTCATAGACCTACAATAATATTGCGCAATTTTACGTATTGTGCAATATTATTGACCGTTTACGGTTAATATTGAAAATTGCTCAAAGATTGAACGAAAGTTTGAGCGAGACAATTTTTTATTGTCCAATATTTTTTTCTTGCACTTTGTAGGATTAATATTGCACAATATTTTCACTTCAGACTTCAGAGTTTGGAGCGGTCGCGTTCGGTCACGGTATTTAATGTATGGTCGTGTCGTAAATTTAAGCAAAATGGCGAGCAAGAATGCTGCATAAGTTAAAGAACGGGAGTTTTTACTCGCGTGAATAGAATTGTATAGAGATTTATTTAACAAAAGCATGGTTGCCGCCAAAACTTCGTCTCAGATCGGTTCAGACGTGTTGCTTGCACGAAAATATTGACTGGTTTGTCCATTTTGAGTGAATTTATTGAACGTTTGAAATCAAAGGGGATATTCAATATTATTGCACAATAAAAGTATTTCGTAATATTATTGAAGGTCTATGGGGCGCCTTAGGCCGAGTACTTTTCAATTCACCCTCGTATCGTCACGCCTCTTAGAGAAGCGCAACCATTAAACCAACGTACCCTCACTCACTACTGTTGTTGCGAGACCTGTGTATATATTCATTCGTTTTTGCGAGTTTATGCTGTTGCGAGACAAGATGCAATCGTCTCGCGATAGTATTAGTTTAGCTCCGTATTGTACTCCATTAGACTATTTATTATGTAGTTCTAGGTGATGTAGGGTATTAATTTTTCACTTCTGTAGGCACTAGGCAGTCCCTATAGCTGTCTTTTTTATTCCAGATAATGCGTGAAAAATACGGCATGAAGCCTACAGAAGGTCATGGGTCCGAGTGTCCTGGCGGTGGAATAAACCCGACCGACGAGTTCTTCAGATGCCTCGCCATGCACTATACTGCTCCCGAAAACCACCAGGTCGGCACTTGCAAAATTGGAGCTAAAGACGATCCTATGGCTGTTGTTGATCCGCAACTTAAAGTTTATGGGATTGAAGGTGAGTGTTAGAAGGAAGATTAAAGAAAAAATAAAAAAGATTTAGAGACACTCTGGAGATTATTTAGGTTATCTATACTACTAATATAAAACATTTATATTCTTGTATGTTTGTAACGAATAAACTACATATTCTTTTAATTTATGATAATCTATATATATAAAAATCAATCCCTATTTTCCTTGGTCACGACATCACGCCTGAATGGCTGGACCAATTTCGGTAATTTTTTTTTTGTTGTGTTTGTAATTGTAAGGAGAAGGTTCTTATATAAGAAAATATTAAGAAAATTGTGCGGAAAATTAGAAAATTTAAGAATACTTAATTTTAATAAAGTTTCATGCCATTTTGGCTGCGTGGAAGGACAACCCTTGTGGAAAAATTTCTCGGATAAAAGTAGGTAAATAACTTACAAAGTGAAAGTAACAGTTTATGAATGTTTATTTTTATTTAAAAAGTCGAAAAAAGTCTTACAAAGTCGGAAAAACTCTGAATTTGATATAAAAATTCGGAGTAATTCCAAAATTTCGGACTCTTCCAGAAGAGTTATTCAGTGTTAATAAATCTTTCTGCCGTGCAACGTTTATGGGTACTAAAAGAAATATATTAAAAGTTATTAATACTACGAAAGTGTAATAAAGGGGAAAAAAATATAACTAATACTTCCCCGGTTTTCCGTTTAAGAATTTGAAACTTTCTTCTTTGTTTAAAAAAAGGTTACCGTTACTGTCGATCAATATTATAAACTTTGTTTCTTCAATTTTTGATAATTATTATTAAAATCTATTATATCACAACGTTATTTGCCAATTTTTATTTTATTGTACTTTTATTACATAAATATATTTATAAATTAAGTAAAAATTAAAACAGCTGATCTAATTAGCTTTTGACAGGTTGAGTCAGTGTTGCCAGAGAAAAAGTCAATCTTTCGTCCTTAAGAGCATGTGTCAGAGGCCTAGTAGCATATCAAAGCAGTCAAGAATAACGACGTTAATAAGTCGGCGATTGCTAAACATCTACAGCTGTAGTCGGGCCGTAATCACTGGATGGAATTTCATAGGCCACGCGTATTTTCGACAGAACGCCATATTACATTCCACGGCTAGTGAAAGAAGCCATTGAAATCAAAAAACATCCAAATTTCAACCGGGAAGACGCACGTAGTACGTCCTTGATAAGTTTTCTTGGCACGTATTGATTTTTGAAAAGCTGTATATTTTGGAAACGATGATCGATTTGATCTTTCAAATGGCATTCAACTCAATTTAAATATTGCTTTAGCTAAAAAATCGGTAGGTTCAAAAATTTCGAAGCAATGTCAAAAAAACATTTTCGTCTATGATAGATCCCAAACAAATTTACCGATTTTTATCCAATTAACGGTACTTGGCGCAGTTTTTAAAGGAGAAACGATGATAAGATTTTGAAGTCAATCGGTATATTAGCCTGAAAGTTATTTCCAAAATATTAAGTAACTTTGCTAAAGAAAACGTAATTTTAATATTTGAAAAGTTGTAACCTTTGAAAATAAGGTTCGGTTTTGATTTTTAAAAGGGCATTCGACGTAATTTTTATAGTATTAAAATATCGTAGAATACCAAAAAATAATTGGTTGAAATATTTCGAAGTTATGTCGAAAAAACACTTTTTTCAAAATTTTCGTCAACGATTACTTCCAAACGAATAAACTGATTTTGAGGCAATTTATGCATTAGATGTATTTTTTTGAGGAATAGTTTTTGTACTCAATCGGTACATTAATCTGGAAGTTATTAAAAAAAAAATTGTTTCGTCACAATTTGTTTAGGGTATTTTCAAAATTTCTCAAAATCTCTTAGGCCCATTTGGTACAAAATTTCAGGAAGTATAAGTTGAGCGGAATCCAATCGAATGCCACCAACCGCGTTTCAATCGGTCCAGGCGTCCAAAACTTATGAGTTGTTGACACACACACACACACTCACACACACACACTCACACACACACATACATACAGACATACTGACGTCATCGCGAAAATAGTCGAAAATGGTTCCTAAGCCCACAAAACGCGGACATACGCGTGGCCTATGAAATTCCATCCAGTGATTACGGCCCGACTACAGCTGTAGATGTTTAGCAATCGCCGACTTATTAACGTCGTTATTCTTGACTGCTTTGATATGCTACTAGGCCTCTGACACATGCTCTTAAGGACGAAAGATTGACTTTTTCTCTGGCAACACTGACTCAACCTGTCAAAAGCTAATTAGATCAGCTGTTTTAATTTTTACTTAATTTATAAATATATTTATGTAATAAAAGTACAATAAAATAAAAATTGGCAAATAACGTTGTGATATAATAGATTTTAATAATAATTATCAAAAATTGAAGAAACAAAGTTTATAATATTGATCGACAGTAACGGTAACCTTTTTTTAAACAAAGAAGAAAGTTTCAAATTCTTAAACGGAAAACCGGGGAAGTATTAGTTATATTTTTTCCCCTTTATTACACTTTCGTAGTATTAATAACTTTTAATATATTTCTTTTAGTACCCATAAACGTTGCACGGCAGAAAGATTTATTAACACTGAATAACTCTTCTGGAAGAGTCCGAAATTTTGGAATTACTCCGAATTTTTATATCAAATTCAGAGTTTTTCCGACTTTGTAAGACTTTTTTCGACTTTTTAAATAAAAATAAACATTCATAAACTGTTACTTTCACTTTGTAAGTTATTTACCTACTTTTATCCGAGAAATTTTTCCACAAGGGAATTCCGTAGTCTTATATAAATTACGTGTCACGTTGTTTGTCCGCTATGGATTCCTAATATGTAAGGCAAAACAACGTTTGCCAGGTCAGCTAGTACATTAATATATTTGTGGCGACGCTGGTCCTTACCGCTGAAGGGTCATAGTGATGGAACCAGCGGGTCAGCTCCTTGTCAGGTGGCGTCATAACTGTGGAGGTTGATGACGTCACACAAGGACAAGAAAGGGAAAAAGATCTTCCCAGCCAGGCAAGGTGTACTGCCTGGGGACCGAAGTCCATTTGAGAAGCGTTGAAATTTGTATATAGTGTTACAAGATAAATAATTGTGATATCGCGATCAATCAAATCCTGAATCGCGATTCAGGATTTGATTTTTGAATTTCATCATTTTCTATTTTTTATTGTAGCATTTATGATTGCTTGAGCCGCTACATATTATAATAAACAATAAATTGTATTTTAATTACTTTTATATACAAATAATATACAACTCAAAGTAAAAGTCAAATAAAGTATTGGACCGATCTTTAAAAATGATTTTACCATTAAATAGATATACTAAAACTAGTACTTCCTCCATGTTGGTCCGGTTTAAGATTAGACCAACTGCTGTCCTGCCAGGCAGGTCGTAAAAGGCAACGATTTGCTATATGTGTCACTACCATCCATTGCAGACAGGCAAGACGTTGCGGAATTTTACCATGTTGTAAAGTTCCGCAACGTCTCGCCTCGGTATTTGGTACCACCGCCTTACCTATTCCGGCTGCAATAGGTGTGCCTTAATTCTTGTCACTGTCGTGTTCCGGTTTGGAAGGTAAGATAGGCGGTAGACTTATGTGGCATAGTCATCAGTAGGTCTATTGTGAAGAATAGATCAACTGCTATTCTGCCAGGCAGATCGTAAAAGGCGACGATTGGCTATATGTGACCATCGTGACAACTAGGTGGTAAAAATTCTGCAACGTCTTGGCTGGCTACTTGTTACCACCGCCTTACCTATTCCTGCCGCGATATTGTTGTTTCTTGTCATTGTCGTGTTCCGTTTTTGCAGTTAAAATAGGCGGTAGACAATTCGACTGGGCAAAAAGAGTATATGATTTTGGGTTACGCGGACGAAATCGCAAATAAAAGCTAGTTACTTAGCTAGCTTTTATTTAGCTAGCAAAGAATACTAGAAACAAACAGAAGTCAATGAAAATATTTAATGCTTCACCCTTCATAGAATAGAGTGCTATTCGACTCTCCCGAAGATGCTTCAGTTGCGAAGTGAAACGTGCGTTGAGTACATAACTTGTGTGTTTAGCCTTTACTTCTGACGTAGAAGAAAGTGTCCTGGAAGTGGGTGGATTATTGTGCCGCTGTGGTCTTCTATAATTTCAGACTTTGGATAAGTTTGCCTTATTCCTTACACTACCTTTCATTTCTGTTGCATCACGGCAGTTCCATATAACATTTCGCGGAAATTTGCAAATTAAATACCATAATTTCTCCTTTAATAGCAAGTTGGTGAATTTACGCACACTCGAAGCGAGCGGATATTAGCTAGTTGTAATATGTAAATAAATGCCGTTTGTCAGGTCTCCGAGTGATCGACGCATCAGTAATGCCGACGGTGCCGTCGGGCAACACGGCGGCGCCGGTGGTAATGGTAGCGGAGCGCGGCGCAGATATTATCATCATGAGGCATCAGCTCTTCAAGAACAAATTCGGGGAAGACGATGATAATTCCAGCGCATACAGCTCTAACGAGAGGTAATAAACAAAGGGCCAACATGGGGATACCTTATAGCAATATTATTTACCCGACTACTATAGAAGGGTAATCATTTTTTCCCCGTAAAATTAAAAATTTTTTTCCCCGTGTTGGTCCCGGGCCCCTTTAAAGAATAGACCAACTGCCGTTCCGCCAGGCAAGTCGTAAAAGGCGACCGATTGTTAATACGAGTCACTAACATCGTGGCTTCTAGTTGGTAGAGTTCTGCATTGTTTCGCCCGGGTCTGGTACCACCGCCTTACGTATTCCTGTCGCAATAGAGTCAGTGCTTGCCACTGTCGTATTCCGGTTTGGAGGGTAGGGCGGCCTGTAAACTTATGCATGTGGCATTAGACCTTGCCACAAGATAGCAACGCACCATTAACATCTTTGGTGTCTATAGGCGACAATTGACTCTTGCATCAGGAGACCCATCTGCTTGTTTGCTATCTTATGATATAAAAAAGCAGTACCTACATGTTGGATGTTCGAGCCTAGTCAAAAACTGCGGCGGACATTTTTTTACAAATGTGGTCTTTCATTTCGCGATAGCTATGCGATTTTTTTTTTCATTTGAGTACGAAACACAAATAACCCAGTAAACACATTTACGTAAAATTTACGTCAGGATGACATCATGTTGTCATGATTTACGTAAGAAGTAAGTCACTTATGACTCAGTATTTGATACTTCTTGACGTAAAACTTTTACGTAAAATATGTGACGTAAATATGACGACCATTTGACATCATTATGACTGATGTGATTATAGGCTAATACTGATAGTAAACTGCTTGGCGAGGACCCGGGACCCGGGCTTCGTAGTTCGGGTATAAACTATATAAATATACCTATTTTTTTTTCGCAATGAACTTAAGCAATTGGTCCAAATAACCGCTAATGTGAAACTGGGCGTTTTGCTTTTGGGCGAGCAAAGTGCTCAGCCAGAGCCCAGAACTATAAAAATATACAGAACATTATTGAAATAGCCACTAGCTAGCTATACTCGCGTGATCTTTTGTGTCCAGCGACATCTAGACCAGCATAGCGAACTATTTTGCGTAAAATTTTAATTAATTTGTTAAACTACATTTTATAGGTTGATCGACTAATACTCAAAAACTTGTCAAGCCTTCTAATCCATGATAGTTTTCCGTTTAATTTCATTATATTTACTACTACCATGACTTTTTTCCCACCCCCAAAATCAACCGTTTAGACTGCAGAGGGTGGGGGGGGGCACTTGACTAACAAAAATTAGTACTTAAAAGTTTAATATTTTACAAACGAGTCCCTCAATCGAAAATCTTTTTTTCACAAACCCACAATATTTTTAAAAGCCTATCTAACGATACCCCAAATGATGGGGTACGTGAGAGAAAAAAATAAACATCCCCACTTTACATGTAGGGTAGCTACCCTGAAAAAAAATATTTTTCAAAATTTTATGTTACTTACCACTTTGCTATTGTGACTAATATGTATATTCATGCCAAATTACAGCTTTCTAGTAATAAGGGTCTCTGAGCAATCGTGCGGACGGACGGACATACGGACATAGCGAAACTATAAGGGTTCCTAGTTTACTTCGAAACCCTAAAAGGAGGAGGTTTTATCCAAAGACTTCTATGTACTAACGTACTAGACAAGGCATGGGCCACGCCCCTTGTGTTCCATAATTTGCATACAAAACCTTCATTTATCTAGCACATGTATGATCTACGTACAAAATTTTTTTTGTTTTCATATATGATCACGATTTATAACTCCAATATTATATCAACAGTACGTAAACAAATGACTTATAACTGATGTAAGTTATGATGTTCTTGTTACATCAGTTTTACGTCAAAGTAGGGACTTTTGTCTTGCATACAAATATGATGGCATTATTATATCATTTTTACGTCAGGAACCTGACCTGTGCCATATGTGATTCATAGGACTTACTAATTACATAAATAATACATAAAATTATGACTCCAATATGACGTCATAGCACGATGAAAATATGATATAATATGTACGTAACAGTTTAGTCATATAAATGACATCATATCAAAGTCAAGTTTGATGTCAATATGAGGTCAAAGTGATGTTATACAACATGACCTCAAATAAAAGTCATCAACCATAGTCACTATTATGTCATACTTACGTGAAATTTTTTGGACCTCTATGATCTATATATGACGTTATTTTAAAGTCATGTGTTCACTGGGGAGTACCTACACTGTTTTTTTGTTAAAATAGGATAAAATAAACTAAAAGTAAAGTAATACTGGGAAAGGTTTCTTGTGCCTTTGCTATTTGCATAATAAAAATATTGCTTAATATCCTAGAACCATGTATCTAAATAAATATGCAATATTTACGTTACCACGTAATTTAAATTATTACAATAGATTTTTGTTATAATTTAGATTATTTTATCATATTACAAAAATTATTTTTATCAAAACTTGTTAAAACAATATCATAAATTTTATGTAAGACAAAATTGATTTCAGTAAGACACTTGCAAATGTCGCAAGTACATTTTACAACTCAGGTCAAATAAAATATTTTTTTAATATTTTTGTTTGTCTGAGGTGTACAATTATTATGTAATTTGCCTTATTTCATACAATTTATTAACTGTTCGGAGACGACGCGCTTACATAATGATTTCGCAAGGACGATTTATTTTGTCATCTATTATCCAGTACATATTGCAACAATTAATCCATACAGACTTATTGGTCCGCCGCCCCGTTGGTCGAGTGGTTAGCGACCCTGACTACGCAATCGACGGGGCTCGGGGTCGATCCCCGACGTGGACAAGCATTTGTGTGATGAGCATAAATGTTTGTATTTCCGGGTTTGGGTGTTTATTATATATATTCTAGTATTTATATATGTATTTCTATGTGCTAGTATCGTTGACTAACACCCAAAACACAAGCAAGTAATTTGCTTACTTTGGGGTTAGTTTAGTAAGTGTAATTTGTCCCGTGAATATTTATTATTTATTATTATTATCATCAATACCAGTTCTACTAGCACTATTACAGAAATATTATAGAAATACAAATTTAGTCTAGCATACAAAAACCAACAAAAAATCTCCTTTTTCAATGAAAGGAATAACTATATTAATAATCTACGTAGGGATAATTAACATCATACAATTTTCTGTAGCAAAAAATATTTTTATTCTGCTCTTTGTCTAATCGGTAAAGGAATAATTAATATGTTTAATAAAACATTTTTTTATTTTGCAGTCAAAAAACAGAAATCAATAATACAAATAAAGGAAACAAGCATGAGAATCATTGGAAGCCGTGGGACAAGAACTGGGGACATGACGCATGGATACACAACCCAGACCGCTATCGAAATAACTGGCACGCCAAGAACTATGTTAATCCAGACAAAAATCAACCTTCCAGATAATAATTTTAAGTTATATTTTATAATACGAAAATTCGATTTAAGTTATGCACCTCGGCCGACTACATCATTGATACTAATTAATAAAGTAGGTGTCTGTTTTTATGATTTTAGTCCAGAAATGAACGTTAATTCATCTGCAAGATCTGTAATCCCTTAAATTATAAAATGCAAAAATCTTTTGTATTGTATAATTTATGGGTATATTATGTTGTGATTCTATGCTTCATACTGCTTTTACTGTTGATTTTTTAAATTTTTTTATTGATAAATTAATCTCAAATTCCAATTTTAATTTTAAATCTGACGTCATTTAATAATTCTATTTTATTTCTTCTTGATTTTACCTATTTTTAAATTGAATTTTATATAACCGCATTTTTACAATATTTGTTAATTTTTAATGTAAATGTCATAAACTAACTAGCATAAGTGATTACGAACGCAATATGGATGTAAATCTGAAATAAATTGATTATTATTATTATTAGTATAGCGTTACAGAAGCGTACACGTGGGATAGACTAAACCACCGAGACGTAAACTTAATACCAAACGACATTACTTGACGACTTGACTTTTCTTAAATTATTTGAAACTAGCTGTTGCCAATGACTTCGTCCGCGCGGAGTTCGTTTACTCCGCACTGTCCCTCCCCCGTAGGTGATAGCGTGATAATATAGCGTAGCCTATATGTTGACCCGACCTGTTAGTAATATTCATACAAAATTTGAAGTAAATCCATGCAGTACTTTTTGAGTTTACCCCGGACATACAGACAAACAGACAAAAATTCTAAAAACTATATTTTTGGCTTCGATATCGATTGTAGATAACACCCCAAATATTCGTTTAAAAACATATTCAATGTACAGTTTTGACTTTTCTACGATTTTATTATATGTATAGATTAGAGCACTGACAAAATTACTGTAGCTTAGTCTATTATGAAAATTCGGACTTGTCAGACAGAGATAATATTTCAGCATTTTTATATGTTCAGCGTTGGAATGCATGCAATTTTATAATTTTGATTGCTTATGGAAATTAATTCCAAGTCCTTATCTTTTTCTTGTCAAAGGTATAAATTCGCAGTATTTAAATAAATACCTGTGATAACGTTCCCTACAGTTGTTTCTGAGTTTTATTTAAAAAAAAACGCAGAAACAATGAAGAATGTTAACTAATTTTGATTATTAGCACTCCATATTCTCTGTGAAAAATAAAAAATACTAGTGAAAGAATTACTTCGATACGTCAATTAGTTTCCGATTTAGAAGTAAAATAAGTTGAACCCAAGGAAGTTATATTCTATCTGGAAGGTCCACATGTACTTCAAAATCGTTCCGAAGAGTACCACGACATGAGTGGAGTGTGTCTCTTTCTACTAAATAAGGCGCCAATCGCCATATATAAGTGCGGCCATGCTTAGTTTGCAAATTACTACTAAGTAATTCTACTAATTTGAGAAACAGTTCATGCATTGAATAAGTAATTACGTAATAATTAAAATAAGCACATTTTGGAACTCACTATGTTAATTACAATACATTTTATGCTAATATATTTATCGACGTGTATGAATAAAAGGGATTTAACGGTTACCGGATATATAAAAAATCTACCATCCGAAAGTTTTATTTACACTGGCAATTGCAAGAAAGGGATAACATCCACTCATGTCGTTGTCTCGCTCAGAACGTTTTTCCCCTCTGTTAAGTAAGAAGCAAATGTCAACTTTATTACTAACGAAATAAAGTACATTTTTATTTTTCAAATATTGCTTCGTAGTAATTCCAGATATCATATATAAGTTCCTTGGTTGAACCGCACGACGCTGGCTGCCGTTGACGCTGTGACGTCATCTCACAACACGCTCAGTCTAGTTCGCTCGGCGGCCGGCGCTCGCGGTCGCGCGCCCGTG
This sequence comes from Apodemia mormo, assembly GCA_036924255.1. Classification (NCBI taxonomy): domain Eukaryota; kingdom Metazoa; phylum Arthropoda; class Insecta; order Lepidoptera; family Riodinidae; genus Apodemia; species Apodemia mormo. Next base: position 14,277,590 of record JAUPFN010000020.1, read on the forward strand.
CCGTCGAAATTACACCTCAATACTTTTCCAAAAAAAATGTCCAATCCAAATACTAGGAAATCATGAGTTGTGCCTACTGAACGGATCTGGACGAAGTCTGGAATAACTCACGGCTCCTTTTAATTCTGGGAAAATGTACAGTTCCCGAGGTTTTTTTTTTCGGAATGTCTCAATTGCTGTTAGCCTTATGGGCTGTTACAGCTTCACCGGTCGCGGGGGCGAGCAGAGTGCTCAGCCAGAATTTAAAGGTGTAGGGCTGTACGCCCTCCGCCCTAAGGGTGTCTCCTGTGAGACCGAACCTCGGCTTAGGGTGGGGTCGTGATTTGCGATGAGAGGGCTAATGGCATTGTTTTGTCCGTCCGCCGAACCTTGCCCTTGGGCTCGGTTCGCCGAAGGACGAAACAGGGGTCCTCGTCGCCGCCGGCGGCGACGGTGTCGCGAATGTAGGTGTGTAGTGTTATCGTGTAAACCGTTGGCCAGAGTTATCGGGTCATCGGGATCGGTAAGAACGTGGCGGGGCCTACGTAGTTTGGGATCGGGATTAGGGTCTGGGATGTAGTCAGCCGCGGCTACTACCAGTGGGTTCGGATGCGAGATGGCACGATCGAAGTATCTTTCGGAGATGTCTTTGAAATGCTTTGCTAAGCTCGGCAATTCAAGATCGTTATGGAGGTCTACGTTGCGCATATACCACGGTGCTCCCGTGGCAATACGCAAGAATTTATTTTGTACCACTTGCAACGGATGCAAGTCCGTACGGGGGAGATGGGCAAACGCTACGCAAGCGTATGAAAGGATGGAGTTCCCGAGGTATTTATTTAAATTAAGAGGAACGGTAGGTACCTATACACGTACATATACCTACGTAGGTAGGTCCTTCTATTATTTGAGTTGCATTCTTTCATTACGACATTAGTTGGGTGTTTTGTTTTGATAAAATAATTTAGAACAGATAAACTATTAAGCATAAGTAGTAGCAAGGAAAGTTTTCTTACCTTTGCATTTTTCTTCCTCGCATTTCGGCGCCAACGAAATGACCGCCCCGTTGGTCGAGTGGTTAGCGACCCTGACTACGCAATCAACGGGGTTCGGGTTCGATCCCCGACGGGACAAGCATTTGTGTGATGAGCATAAATGTTTGTATTTCCGGGTTTGGGTGTTTATTATATATATTCTGCTATTTATATATGTATTTCTATGTATTAGTATCGTTGACTAACACCCATAACACAAGCAAATATTTGCTTACTTTGGGGTTAGATCAGTAAGTGTAATTTGTCCCGTGAATATTTATTTATTTATTTATTTATTTATTTATTTATTTATTTAATCACTATTTGTTGATAAATAATGCGCAACCATTAATCCATCTATTTTAGGTGAAATATCCGATTGCCCTTTTTCGAATCCTTCATTCATTTTATTAATCGAATAATATTTACTATTAATAGACTATTAAAGTAATACGCTGACGAAAATAACAAAATACTGCGCAAGCTATTACACCTTACTATACTAATAACCGCTGGAGACTTGATTTGATACTAAGCGAAGCGCGGCGCGTTGTGTCATGACGTCACAAGCGGTCATGTGGCTGTTAGCGAGACTTGATATTTTTCGAAACTTTGAATGCCTATAAAATCAAAACTACTAGGTATTTTTTACTACAACAAAAACTAGTGTATTTGTATACATACAGGCTTTACTGAGACAAAATTGCAAGCGATTTGGCATACCTAGTAACATTCTTCATTTTAGATATAACAGTGATACAACTTCACATAAAAAATCCTTCCAGCGCAAGTTTGTAATCTTTTTGTACAACATTATAGAATTTCTTGGACTATTTGTGTTTGCGTCAACATCACAAATAGTAACAAAAAAATCTATTATAATGGGTGTGTCCAGCGAAACTCTAACCTAAGAATTGTGACACAGATAGTCAGAATTCTAAGCATAGATTTCCGGCGAGACACTTTATAGATACAAACATTTCAATGCCGCCATTTTTCTTAGTACATAACAGCGCCATCGTATAAATTAAGATTTGACATTTAAAGATAGAAAGCGTGCCTTGTCCGATACCGGCTGTCTTTAGAATAAAATATTGTTAACTCTATCAAAGTAACTGACTTCTGTGGTTAGTTTCGTTGAACACGCCCATTTTATATACTTACATGACTATCAGTTTGTTATTTATATCAAGTTATTACTTAAGATCGCATGTTTAAAGTGTGATTGTCAATTAACGCTTAATGCAGTCTTTTGCAATATACTGTTATACGACAACCCCATTAGTACTTGACTAAAAACTAACGGGTCTGTCGTGCTCAGCTTAGCGACCTTGACTTCGATTGACAGTGCTTGGGTTCAGTTCCAGACAAAAATTAGCGCTTGAGTGATGAACATGTGGCGCCGCTGGTCCGTACCGCTGAAGGGATATAGTGATGGAACCAGCGGGCCATTTATCCAATTTTTCCATTTGCTATTGATTTTTGTCCATTTTTAATTATTTTTTCCTGTAGCGTTTGTGATTGTTTGAGCCGCTACAAACACAAATATTTGTATTATTGCTGAACTGTTTTTTAAATATATTTCAGTGTTTTAGTATTTTAGTATCTATGATCACACCAGTAAATCACCTGGTGTGTGAACTTTGTCCAGTGATATTTATTTATTTATTACATCATAATCATAGGAAGTGTAAAAAGAATATGGAGTTGTTAACATACTCGTATTAAATATTCACCATTTGCCATGACAGTGCGTTACTAGTTACGTTATTAGGATACTGGTATTTATTTATATAAAACAAACACATTATTTACAGGAATGTCTCTTAATTTTAAATTTATATGAAATAAGTTTAAAATTAAGAGTTACACAATAAAGATGAATTACAATAATATTTTTATTATACTTATTATTTTTTCCCTTTGCCTTTAGTTTTATTTTTCACAGGAGCTACATCGGGTTCAGATTCCGATCTGTAAAAGAAATAATTTTTATTAAGTATTCTAAGAATATACGTTAATTATTTTATTAATTTTTAATGAACTTATTTTGATTATTTTTTATTGATATTTTTGATAGTAGCAAGCCTCAATATGATATTTTTGGCTATGCTTTGAACTATACAGCATGTAAGGGACAATTTACCGAAAAACAAAACCTTGAATTTGGTCTATCATTGTCGTGTGAATGCATGTAATTATCGTGTTCCGGTTTGGAGGATAAGGTAGCCGGTAGACTTATGCATGTGGCATTAGGCCTTGCTACAAGATAGCAACGCACCATTAACATCTTTGCTGTCTATAGGCGATGGTTGACTCTTTCCATCGGGAGACCCATCTTCTTGCTTGCTATCTTATGATATAAAGAAAAATTCAAAAAATTGATGAAGACGTTAACAAAGAGGAAATATACGAACACCATCCAGCTACAACATAGCAAAGCACCATTAATATTTTTGGGTGTCTATAGGCGATGTTTTTCTTGTCATCAGGAGGACTGATAGAAACCATAAGCATATGCTTGTTTGCTATCTTTTGATATAAAAAAAACACATTATACGTTATTATATCGTCGCCTTGGAGGTCAATGGGTCTAAGCCACATTTTTGGCGAAATGGAGTTAAGTATATTAACGTGTTGTGAACGAGTCAAAGTTTATATTAGTCAATTCATCTAACTGATATTATGACTGTTCATAATTATGATATAAATATGATATGAACAGTCATATATCAGTTAGATGAATTGACTAATATAAACTTTGACTCGTTCACAACACGTTAATATACTTAACTCCATTTCGCAAAAAATGTGGCTTAGACCAATTGCCCTCCAAGGCGACGAATTATAGAGATTGTACTTACTCTTCACTAGCGTCAGGGGTTTCAGGGATAGTTACATTTCCTTTAGAAATCCTCTTACTGCTGTTGTTTAATTCTTTGGAGTCATCTAAGAGCTCTTGTACCTTTAAAAAAGGTTTATACGTAAATATACAAAAGGGTTAATGTATTATTATTACTAACTATATTATTATGATAAGGCGGTTATTAAGCTTTTGGTTAAATTTGGCAAATATCCAATCTGTTTCCCAAAAAATTAAAAAACTCAAAAATAGTTTTGACTCTCTGGCTGGCTGGGCTCTAACTAGGAATGAAGGCCAGGATTTTATAATTTTGCATTTTTAGTGCTCCTAGATCAGTCACTAGGCCAACTTTCTTAATAGAACAATCTTCTTCAGGCAACTATGTTCAGAACAATATTTTATTTATAATATTAGACGAATCCGTGGTCTAGGGACTGCCTCATAGTCTAGGGGAATAGCCTATACAGTTAGGTTATACACTTTTACTGGACTTTGCTAGAAAAAATCATGATTTCTCGGATTAATTGCTGTTTTGTCTTTCTTATGTGCTAGGCTATAAAAATCATGGCTTTGACCTAATAATAAATTGCATTTAGATAATTGAATACTCACAAGTTCACTATCGTAAACAATCGTATGCAGTTCCGTCTCATCGGCAGAGTCCATGGAAACGAAGTGTTCGCTGGCCGTACTGCTGCGGGAGCCGGCGGATGAACGTGTCACTCGTTGGACCACCGCTGTTAAATCAAATAAAATATTATAGTCTTTTCATAAAGTCTTTACTACTGGTCTCGATGTGTTTCTCCATAAGCAGTGGTTTAGCATAATTTATACTTTCCATCGTCGGCACTTGGTGAAACTGCATCATATTGATTTTGTCAAACACTTGTACTATTTCACAAATATTTCACAACTAACCTTAGGTTGTGAAGCCAACCGGTTTCGCCTATTACAGCATCATCAGGGCTTTTAGTTTATAAATTCTTCGAACATAACAAATACATACGATAAATTTATGCAAGTGGCATTAACACCACGCCACACGGATAGCAACGCACAATTGACTAGTGTCTGTGGACGATGGTTGTTTTTTTTCCATTGGGAGAGCTATCCGAGAGCTAATCGCCTCATTGGTCGAATGGGTAGCGAACCTAACTACGAATCAATGGGGCTTGTATTTGATTACCAACAGAGACAAACATTTCTGTGATGAGCATAGATGTTAGTATTTCTGGGTATGGGTGTATATTATGTATGTAATAATAGTATTTATACGTGTATAAATAATATCATTATCTCTCTTTGTATTATCTATGCATTAGTATCATTGACTAATACCCATGGCACAAGCAAATAATTTGCTCAATTTTGGGGTGAGATCAATTTGTGTAATTTGTACAGCGATATTATATTATTATATTATCTGTTTGTTTGCTATATTATTATTAAAAAAAACTGCTAAACCACTGATTTTGTCAAACACTTGTACTATTTCACAAATATTTCACAACTAACCTTTAATTGTTGTGAAGCCAACCGGTTTTGCCTATTACAGCATCATCAGGGCTTTTAGTTTATAAATTCTTCGAACATAACAAATACACACGCAAGGCAACAACTAAATACAAGTACATCAGATAGTTGTTGATATATTTAGTTGTTGTCTTGCGTATGTATTTGTTATGTTCGAAGAATTTATAAACTAAAAGCCTTGATGGTGCTGTAATAGGCGAAACTGGTTGGCTTCACGCATACGCATACGCATGGCTTTTATCTAAATTCATTCCTTGTGTACAGTCAAAATAAAAGTAAACGAAGCACCTACGTTGCTTTTCGACAAAAAGTCTAAGGCAAAAAATATCACTAGATTAATTCATTCATAACTTAATACTTGTAACATGTGTCTTTATTGTCTTTCTTATGTGTCTACATTGTATTGTGCCTTTATTTTTTGATTACCTATATATTCAAATATATAATTGTTATTGTGAACGTTATTACAAAGAAAACTGCTAAATAACAAATTATCTAAGTATGAGTTAGTGTTAAATAAGTGTTAGAAGGTATTAATTAATTATTTCAAATTATTACTTAAAATATTATGTTAAGGATATATGTAAATATTAAGTATTAATAAAACAAGTAAGTGCATAATGTTAAATGCAGAACAACAAAGAACGTATAAAAATGTAAATAAATTTTAAATTAAATATGTATACTAATAGATATAGAAGAGCAATGCTTCTTGACACATGTATTTTTACCTAAAACGAAGCATTGTAAAAGGAACTTGTATAATGAAATGGTTTTACAGAAAATAAATATTATTATTATTATTCATAAATAATAATTATTTGATTGTAAAATTGTTAGATATAATATGTAAAAGTATCATCAAGTCAAACAACGGCAATAAGAATGAAATCTTAAGGAAATTATAGAAGTGCATAATATCTTACTGAGCTCCTTATTATTGCGATCGGAAAGAGATTCGAATGGCCCACAAACAAATCAGAAACAAGGCAGCAGTTAAGGATAGAATAACGAGTATCTCGAGGTACGAGGTACCATCAGTAATATTAGACCCACCAAAAACTATTTCTATGAAACGTATTCTTTGGTGCCTACCCAGGAAATAAATTTGACACAAATTCAGTGCTACTGATATAGAAAATTCAAAGTTGTTTTTGTAATTTAGATGTCTGGAAATAGACAACATTATGTTATCACCGCACTATTGCTTTGTTTAACCAAATGACAAGGGTGTTTTAGTAGGTATATGTCTTAGAAACTTTCAATAAAAGAATTTGTCTTAGAAACTCATGATAAAAGAGCTTAAATATTCCTAAGAAGCCAGCAACGCTATAGTGAAATCTCTGACATTGCGGATTTTGGATGGTGGTAATGATCTATCATCTGAATAACCTTGCTCTGCGTCTCAACTTCTAAATCTCCGAGTATCTAAAGTGTTCTGTTGCAATCATTCATATTAATAGACCGGGAGATGATGACACAAAATATTAGATGATTTGTACCAGTATTCTTCAGGGGTCTAATTATGTAATAACCAAAAGGAAAATAATGGTCATAGCGCTGGTACCGGCGGTCCAACGCGGCGGCGGCGTGGCCGTTAATCGAACGTGACGAATAAATTAGAAGAAATTAGAACTATTCGTTCCAAAAAATTCTTGTATTTTCCGATAGTCGATAAAAAAGAAGAAGGTGGTAGCATGATGCCATACTTCTCCTGTGTGGCCTTACAGCCAGCCATACCATCGCAGACACGTTAATTAAAAAAAAACAATTCAACTATTTGTATTAAGCTAATTTTTGCACAGCTAATCATCGTCGAGTAGCCATTCACGAAAATTACCTTGCCATGCAACGGTTCCAAATGGCCGCCATACCGCCGCAAAGGAGTAAACTTTTTCTTTTTGAAAAACGGTTCGTTTACTAAAGATTTGATAACTATATTAACGTTTTTACAATAGAATTAATTAAACTTACTCTCTTTTTGGGGTTTCTTTTGATTTTTCTTCTTTTCATTTTTATTAGGTTTTTCCGTTTCATTTTTGTTAGAATCTGAATTAGAGCCAGACTGGCCACCACGAGTTGATCTTCGTACAGTTACATTAGACACATCCAAGTTTTCTAATTCAGGTGGTGAAATCGGACTGGAGTTTGGAGGCTCTTGCTCATTTGGTTTTTCGTTATTGGCTTTCGCTGAAAAAAAAACATTACTTCATAAAATCAGATGTATAGGTTGAACAGTAAAATAATGTACATACAAAAGGAGGGTATTCGGTACTCGATTCTAATAACGAATATAAAAAAAAATTAGAATTTAAATTTTGACCTAATTATCCAATAAAAATGTTTATATATGTATAGACATCCTCACATAGATATGGTAGTTCATTATTTATTAACAGCGATTTGCCGAACTCGTGACCATTCACACCATTTCCGCGCACCCCACACTCCCTGTTCGTTATTTACGTACACAAGGCAAATGTTTTTTAATCCGTCCGCGTGTACACAATGTTATTTGAATATCACTACACTTCTTTCTGTGAGGCTTACTATGTACTATGCGTTCCAACTATGAATAGGACTGTTAGGACGCCATATTGTTCCGCATTTTGCAAAACTTCATTAATGATGAGTTTGGTGAGCAAAAAATACTAAAAAAGAAATTCATCAAAAAAATTATTTGCGTTCTAATTTGGTATATTTTCTATTCAGGTTCCTATTCTCCCGTGCTAGTATGTGTTAAAGTAAGATGTAGAAAAGAAAATAAAATATAAAAATACAAATAGATTTATTTTTGTAAACAAAATCTTTAATCAAATATGTCTATCGGATTTTAAATCCTTTACACCGCTTATAACGACTTTGTTGCTGACATCATTGGTGTACGAGTCTTTTTGTCGCACATAATCTAATATAATAATATATAATAAAAGGAAAATAGGGATTGATTTTTATTTATATATAAATAAAAATCAATCCCTATTTTCCTTGGTCACGACATCACGCCTGAATGGTTGGACCAATTTCGGTAATTTTTTATTTGTTGTGTTTGTAATTGTAAGAAGGTTCTTATAAAAGAAAATATTAAGAAAATTGCGCGGAAAATTAGAAAATTTAAGAATACTTAACCACCATATAAAGTTTAATGCCATTTTGGCTGTGTGGAAGGACAATCCCGTAGTCTTATATAAATTACGTGTCACGTTGTTTGTCCGCTATGGATTCCTAATATGTAAGGAAAACAACGTTTGCCGGGTCAGCTAGTATTGTATAAATCTAAAATTAATTATGTGTTTCAAATTATGTGTGTAACGACATTATGTAAATAGGTACACTTAGGTAGGTACATGTAGCATGACATGGGACACTAATATTATTATTATAGAATTATATGAAAGTTATTTGTTATTCAAAACAATCAGCTAATTTTTTAACAAATATTGTTTTGCTGACATTATTAATTTCACACGTCTTATAAAGTTGACAACAAGCGCGATCCCATTTTCAGTTGGAACGCATAGTACATAGTTAAGCACATATTCTCGCGACACTTTTTACCTCGCACTACTCTGTTGTGGAACCAATTACCGGCAGGGGTATTTCCGAACGGGTACGACATAGGGACCTTCAAGAAAAGAGCTTACTCATTCTTAAAAGGCCGGCAACGCAACTGCAAGACTTCTGGTATTGCAGATGTCCATGGGCGGCGGTGATCACTTACCATCAGGTGCACCTCTTGCTCGTTTGCCCCCTCTTCCATAAAAAAAGCAATATTTTCTTTTTATTATAAGGTTATAGGTTACATATTCTATTGTGTCCTTCATCCTCCTCATCAACTATCGTGTCCTTCAATATGTACAATTTTTTACCAGTCAACCCATATAAATCGGTGCTTGTGCTAGTCTGTCATTTACATTAATATTATAAGGAGGTAAGATATGATTGGTTTTTTGAAATAAATAAACGATAAAGACTATTGACTAACGAGGTGTTAAACGTGCATCGAGATTTTTGCAACGTCTCGATCCAATAGCATTAATGCTTGTGGCTGTCGTGTTCCGTTTTCGGGGGTAAGAAAGCTGACAAACTGGTGCATTTTGATATTCCATCCCTGCCCCACGGATAGCAATGCACCACTAATATTTTGGTATCTAAAGGCAAAAATCATATCTTTACATTAGGAGAACCATCAGCTTGTTTGCTAACCTATGGTATAAAAAAACTCAAAACTATTTGACCAATTTTAAGAATTCTTTCAGCAATGTAAATCTACATTAGAAGTGAGTAACATAGGCTACTTGTTCTAGCGACTGGTCAAATGAAGTAATGTATGTGAATCATGCGAACAAAGGCGCAGAGAGCAGCAATTTGCAAATATTGCAATACTTCTTTCTACAAAGCCTAAAAATTAACGCACCATTAACATTTTTGATATAACAATTGACTGTTGTCCTATACCAACAGAAGAGACATAGTCTTAGAGTAATCAAGGGAATTTTATACATGGTTTTACATCCCTGCAGATGTGTACAGCACCAACACCAACAATGGACGTCTACAATTGATGTTTGATTCTTACCATCAGAAAGCCATCGCCTGATGGAAAGAATTAACCATCTTGCAATACGTTTTTTTAACATATTTTATTTTAAAAAAATGTAAATGCATATCATGTAACAGTGTTTATACAAACCTCTGTTTAAATCCACCAATGAACGTTGAGACCTGCTTCTCTTTACCCCTTTCTCAGTTTGATCTTGTTTTTTCCTTTTATCTTTTCCCGCCTTTTTATTGCCGTCCTTGTCTGCATGTTTGTTTTTTCTAGACATTGACAATTTCTTTTTCTTGCCTACAAACGTTTTATGACCATAAAAATTTAACTTTAAAAATAAAACAACTGTATCCTTGTGCTTGTAAGGGCTCCTTTTAATGGAATAGGATTCATGCAAGGTAGTCAGAAAATGTCAAAATACAAAGATCAACTAAATGTGTATTCAAGTCATATAACGTTTCGTAGGGGTTTGGAACCATCACCTTACCTTTTGCTTGTTAGTATTGTGTACCACTTAGTTAGTACCAGTAAATTAATGGTTAACGCTATGCATTAAGGCAACGCACCATTAACATATTTGTTATCTATAGACGACGGTTATTTCAGTCTATCAGAACTATCTGTTTATCAACCTATGTGATAAATAAAACCGGCTACGAAAACTGACGGTCTGAAAAGTATGAAACAAACAATAAACCCCTTTTATTTTGACCGCCCCGTTGGTCGAGTGGTTAGCGACCCTGACTCGGCAATCGACTGGGCTCGGGTTCAATCCCCGACAGGGACAAGCATTTGTGTGATGAGCATAAAAGTTTGTATTTCCGGGTTTGGGTGTTTATTATGTATAATGTATGTAAAAGTATTCGTATATTATGTATTTCTATGTAATAGTATCGTTGACTAATACCCATAACACAAGCAAATAATTTGCTTACTTTGGGGTTAGATCAATAAGTGTAATTTGTCCCGTTAACATTTATTTATTTATTATTCATTTATTTGCCAAAGGAGTACTCGGGATCTTTTAAGATATTTTTTTATTTATGAATTTGTCCTCTAAATGCTACCATACTGGATGTGCTGTGATGTCTTATTACCAGTAAATAGTGAACGATTCAAACGCCTTCAATGATATTGCATTTTTTCTAATTAATATAGATAGTTTGGAAGTCGTGTATAAAAGTATAGCGGTTGAATCAATAACTTTCATTTTGGTTCCTTGTTAAAACCGACTATGTAGTCTCATTATTTTTATCGCATTCGGTTGTGAAAAGTGGGAAGTAATATTTTCAAGTTGAATACACATCTAACGAAACAATAATCATAAAATCCGTCTACAAATTTGACTAATATTACGTCCTATTTGGCTACTAGGTGGTAGAGTTCAGCATTGTCTCGTCCGGGTCTGGTACCACCGCCTTACCTATTCCTGCCGCAATAGCGTCAATGCTTGTGTCCGTCGTGTTCCGGTTTGGAGGGTAAGGTAGCCGGTAAACTTGTGCCACATGCATAAGTTTACCGGCTACCTTACCCTCCAAACCTCATCTTGTGGCATTAGACCTCGCCACAACATAGCAACGCACCATTTTAACATCTTTGGTGTCTATAGGCGATGGTTGACTCTTTCCATCAGGCGACTCATCTGCTCGTTTGCTATCTTATGATATACAAAAAAGTCCTATATGAATAAAAAAGCTAATCCAGAGCCTAAAGTAATTACTAATTAATAGTACAATAATTTTTCGAATAATTAAAGCTTTGAAGGTTTAAATACCTAAGATACACCGCTGCAGCATAATGGTCTAAGAGCCGGTGAAGATCGTCCTTCACCGATCTGATAACCAGATGAGACGTATATTTTATCAAATATTATTTATAAACAAATATGTAAAAAGTGCTCATGGCAAGTTTTTAGCCTGGCAACAGTACTTTGAGTACGATTTTTTGCAGGCAAGTATATGTGACCGATTTTGTAATAAAATAATCTAAAATTTGATATAACTTTCGATAAGTTAGCAGATCGATGGAGTCACCTATATTGACTTACCTGTTCACACCTGCTTGCCAGGTAGCCATGCACAGAAATGAGTAGGCAAGCCTACCTAGGCATATTCTGTGTGTTAAAAATTATCAGTGAAATAAATTTCATTTGGTTATCAAAAGTATGAAAGTGATGAAAAAAATACGATTAAAGTTAATTTAATAATAATAGCCATGAGCACTTTTTGATAGGCAAGTAATTATAGGCATATTTGTTTATAAATAATATTTGATAAAATATACGTCTCATCTGGTTATCAGATCGGTGAAGGACGATCTCCCACTGTCTCCTCTACTATAACGGCCCTGTATTGAGTACACATCATTAATGTGAAAAAATCCTTGGGGATCCCTTTGAATAATAGACCATCTGCCGTTCTGCCAGGCAATTCACAGGAGGCGAACTATTGGTTCTGCGAGTCACTACTATCATGGCTACCAGATAGTAGAGTTCTGCATTGTCTCGACCGGGCTTGGTACCTACCGCAATTGTGTCAGTGCTTGTCATTGTCGTGTTCCAGTTTGGAGGGTAATGCAGCCGGTAAACTCATTATGACCCCGCCATAAGGATATCATAACATCCTTGGTGTTTATAAGCGACGATTGCCTCTTTCCTATTACTACCAGCTTGTTTGGTATTTTATGATATAAAAATACAAATTTCCGACGGTTTATCTCAGAACCATTGTCCCAAGCCATGATTTTAACTTTCAGTATACCACTTCTAATAATCATGCTGTACAGTAGCGGTACGAATAGGTTCGTCAGTTTTCATTCATTCATTTTATTTTTTTATTTTATTTCATTCGTTCATTTAACAAGCTGCGAGCACATATGATCTTTTGAAAATTTGTCACATAATAGACTGTTGCATAGAAAATTATGCTTAACTGTTCGATAACATGGTTCAGACTTGCTTGCATCAACTCTATTTCCTTATTTTATTTGTGTGAATGATTATTATCTAGAGATGCTATATTTTTAATTAAAACCTTTTTACTGATTTGACCTGCCATTAATATTTATGATAAAACTGTTGTCATGGTTAATGTCACCATTACAGAAATAACAAAATTTCTAGATTTCTAGTGTTATTCAATATTTTATTGCAAAATATATTTGCCATAAATATAATATCCTTTTATTTCGTAATGTCATAATAATACCGAGACCTTTAAGAATTGAAGAACGAGCAGCAATAATTGATGCAATCATTATTGTTAGATAAACTTTATTTGATAGAAAACGTCACATTTATTTAATGTTAGTAGAACTGTTTTTTGTACTGGTATGTTGGCATGATTGATTCGTACAGTAGTGCAAGCGAAACTAGATCTTAAGGTGACGAACCTATTTTTAACCGTGACTATACATATATTTTTCAAACCAATGTATTAAATTTCACCTCTATCAAAAGTATGTATTTGTGTGTAATAAGTGCGTAGCTCTTATTACTACTTACCTTTCGTAACTTTAGCTCTCTTAACAGGTGACACCCCACTACTCTCGTCTGTATAAGAATCCGTCTTTTTATTAGACATGTCTTCTTTTGCATCTGTCTCTGACGATTGCTCTGATTTCCTATTTTCGGCAGGTTCTTGCGTCTGATCTAAGTAAGATAATGGTCGAATTTTTTTAATACTAACACAAATATCTAACTAATGAAACAACTTATTTATTTTTAGCTTATTGGCTACCTTTGGCTAACTAACTGTAAAATAAATCGATCTCTAATACACATACCCTTAATTTTCTCAGCTAAAATTTCACTGGGTGAATTCTCGTCAATTTCAACTTCCTCTTCAACAGTTTCATTTATAACTACATGTGTGCTTCGTGCCACAGGCTGAGCTACAACGAATAATTACATTTATCGTTACTTAACCACGTTTAAATAATAATTAGTAAGTAAATTATTAGAGAAACACAGCATTACTCGATATTTCATTTCAGTACCAAATAAAATATTTATAAGCTAATTATTTCCGTAACAGCTTAAAAAAAGATGAAGGATCAATCGTCCCTCGGGAAAAACCCTCCCACATGCAATCGATAGATCTCTCATCTTTCCTACAGCCTGTGGATCTACTTAGTACTAAAATATATTTTTAATTAAATAGCTATAACGTTTATAGCTAACTAATCTGCAATGAAACATGTACACTATGCGATAAGAAATAGTAATAATTTTATAATAAACACGGTGTTTCATACTTGATACAAAAGATGAAATAATCCAAGCGTAGCTTTACATGAACAATTCATAAAACAATAAAACAAAATAATTAAATAAAAGAGAAATAACAAATACTCTTAGTTAGTCTTACTTAGACGTATCAATAAAATTGCGTAATTATTGTCACCGTACGCGTCAATGAATCTAGTCTGGGCAGCAAGTGGTAGGAATGATTAAACATGTGATATCAACATTTTCTATCACATTTAGGAGTTTACGACTATCAGAATAGTTAAGTGGTACGAATCATGATAGTTCACGCGAAGAATAACAAGGCAAATAAATAAAACTTTAATAACAAAAATGTTCATAAATAAAGAAATTTTTAGATTTGTGGGAGAAAATAAAACATACTTTAAAAACCAATCAAGGTTCGGTTTTTGTATCAAGTAAGCAACATCTTGTATACTAAATGTAAAAACAGAAAATTCGTTTTTTATTCCTTGTCTACTTGATACTAAAGGCTATCCATAAACCACGTAACGAGCATTTTTAACCTCTGCCCGCAACTATATATACCATTTTGTATATAAAAGTTTTAATCTCATAAAATAATTGAAGTAGCCGAACGATAAAAATAAATACTTTCTAATTAATTACAATCCAGCGCTTTGTTAACACTAGACTTGAAGCACAAAGGTGGGAGACAAAAGACGGAGTGGGGTATTAAAATGCGCATTATGACTGCTATTACACAGCACTCGACTCGCACTATCCCCCACCCCTCCCCTTCTGTAACCGCACATAACTTGAGAGCATACGAGCATACTCCAATCCATTCATGTAATATGAATTAAGTGGTTTATATTTTTAAAGATTAAATAAAAACAAATATTATACTGGTAGATGAAATTAGAAAAATAGTGAAAAATTATGAGTCAAAAATAATAACATAAAAATTCGGATAAAGTATTAAGGAATCAAAGTTGACGTTACCTTGAGCAGAAGTTAGCATATGATATCTTTAAATTTGTTTTTTTTTAATATTATTAAAAAACAAATTTAAAGAACGAAAAATTTAACATAAACGTGACTTGGCTTAATACCTTTACATTACCTATAGAACTGAATATAAAGCACCTTTAAATTATTCCAGTTATGTGTCAAATTTTTCGTCTATTAATACACAATACTGCATAATATAATGTGAAACCTCTATATAATTAAACTAATGGGTAAAATACATCAACAATAACATACTCCAGCATAATCTTTCCATCAAACTTGTCCAACGCTTGCTTCTTTGAATCGACTGCGCCGATCCTTTGAAAACAAGTCAAAATAATTGAATCCTTTTATGAGTGCATTTGGAGCTTTGTTTCACCTCAAAGTGGCTACTTTCGGTCCGTATTACAAAAACGTTTTTTTAAAATTAAACTAATCTATATATCTATGTTAATTATTATTAATATTATAAATGCGAAAGTTTGGATGTATGAATGGATGGTTGTTAATCACACTAAAACGGCTGGATAGATATATGTAGACGAAATTTAGCACACAAGAAGAAAATATACAAAAACTGCATTTGATTCATTTGTTTACACACAGTCTTATCGTAGTTAGAAATTGCAAATAAATATTTGGAATAGTTGCAAAGAATATTGTAACTAATATCAAACGGCGTGTTAAAATGAACTCTCTAAATATATACCGTAATACCGATAAATATATACTCGACATCCGCTACGTTTTTCAAATCTCGTTAATTCGTCTTTAGTTTGAGCGTAACACAATCTTCGATTGTCGATTATTAGGCTCAACTAATGTATATATTCTGGCAATTGAAAAAAAAATACATACTCCACGAAGAGCGCATTTCTTCTACAAAACAAGGAATTAATTAAAAAATAAAAACATATAAGCATACTATGAGAAAAATTTGTGGGTGAAAATTAGGTATTTGAAGCCCCTTCTACATAAAAATAATTTTAGTTGGCGATTTTGTATTTGTAAGTAGTAATGCCAATTTAGCACACCATAAATTTATTGAATTTATTATGTGTTCCGATAGAAAAGATATAAAAAATATAGTCAACAACCAAAGATGGATATCGAAAGGTATAAAAAATCAGGTGATTACGTTGTACACCTTTTTAATACAATTTCCCGAACATAGGAGTTTGCGGAGGACTGCAGAAACTTAATAATATGCACTTGAAATACATTAAATTAATAACAATAAACATTACACAAAGTACATTCATGTGACCATACATGAAAATGTACACACATCCACACGATTTTTTTTTTGTCTAAGTCTGCCATCAAACTTAAAAGAGAATTAATTGTTTAATCTGATGGAATTGCAACCACAGGCCAGTCGCTAGTACAGATTAAAATAGATAATATAAAAAAATATATTTAATACTTACGTAATGAACCTGTAGCTCGACCTATAGTACTCATAGTATCTTCCGTTGGAATTGTTGCTTCTGTCATTTCTAAACAAGAAAGAAAATGAATTATTATTTTTATATTACATGCTACTATATGTAAACAAATTTTGGAATTTAAATTTAATCAACTTCTTATTGTAAAGATTTAAATTTATGCAGGCTGTAAGGATAAACATCGTTGTCACAAAAACCAGAGATAATTGACTTAATTATAAGTATGTTTATGTGAATTTAAAAATAAAAAACGTTATTTTCTTTCGAAAATATAAGAAAGTTTCTGTCCGACACCGTCCGTAAATTCATGGATACTGTGCGCAAAGGGTGCTGACCTGCTCCACTGGCCGTCCGATTTAACTAACTACACAATATTCCACAATATTCCCGCGCTCCGTCCACTTTGCCGTGCACTTTTCATAGGGTGAAAGAATTTTGAGGAAAAATGAAGACTTTAAAAAAAAATCATTAAATACACGTTCTATAAGTGGACCCAAACCACTGGTTTCAAGTATAACGGTGTATACAATAACAGCCTGTATATGAATATCAAACATAGGTCAGTACAATAACAACTCCGGTGTTGGTCTATGAACTTCCTGACAATAGGGCATTTGTGTCCTAGCCAAGCCAAGCAGTTAGTGTATAGCCGCAATAGTGTTAGTATTAATTACTATCATGTTCCACTTTGGGAAACAAGGTAGCATTTATAATATGTGCTATTACATCTACCATCCGCTAATGAATAAAATAAAATAAAAAGTAGGTTGTTTAACACCTAAACTATTCAATTGCTGTAGCCAATTACTACTTCAGGACAACGCTACACCATAAACACTACAAGACACTACAAATAATAGACGACCACTTAATTAGAGAGGCTGTGGTAGGAATACTTCGACTTCCACCAGTCTCCACAGACCTTGCTCCAACAAATTACATTTTTTCGGATTTCCGTATAATTTCTTGCCATGGAAAAACGTTCAAAGATTTTATCAGTTCTCGCTCACAAAATGTAGTTCAAAGATAGCAATTGTTCCATACTTTGATTATTGTACAATGTACATATAACTTTATATTTCTTCGTTGCGCCTTTTCCACATAAAACAGGTCAAATTCATTTGTAAAAAACTAATGTATAAATAAAATAGTTACGAGGTATCTGACCATTGATATAAAAAACCCAAGATACACAATCAATGTCTCAAAAACGTCCTCTAAAAATAAGCGCATTGGAAAAATAAAAATTGTGCGCTCATTTCAAATAGAATAACTTCGATCGCGACACTGACAATTTTATTACTTTTTGTACATTGCTTTGTAAAAACAACCATAAAACTTGCGCTTAAGGTTTGATATGTAAAAACATATATTTTTGCCATATCTATAACTACTTGTGTGAAATTAGGGACAGTTTTAAGTGTCAGTTTTGTTCGAATCTGTGCATCTTGGGTTTTTTATATCAATGTATCTGACAAAAAAAACGTGGTCATAGATTACCAAGCCCTTCAATTACTGCCAACTTGAGCGACACCCTAAATACTTCTAATTTTTATTATATTCATGCTTAATGATTTTTAAATTTACCGGTCGTAGATAGTTTGGTAGAACGTTCCAAAACTTCAAGAGCGCCTAAATATCGCGTCAGGTTGCGACAGGATTGTTTATCTGGAACTTTCTGTAACAAATTTTATGTATATGTATATTAATCAAGATATGTCTGTTTCATGCTGCAATACTGATCTGGTAACATCATTGTATTTTTTTTTTCAATCTTGAGGTAAAATATTGTATTTTTCTTAGGCCTGAACACGACCGCTATTATACAATATTATTGCCTAATACCCACCTACGATTATTTATATATTAGCTTAAAATTGTATAAATTTTGTTAGAAATATTATAAATGTGCAAAAGATCCCTGATGATGCTGTAATAAGCGAAATCGGTTGGGTGTGAACAATAAAAATAAAATTTACGTGAACTGGAAGTATAAGTTAGTTTATTTGTAATATAGAATTTTATGTTCAAAATAGTATAGTAGTTTAGAGTTTATGTATTGCAAACAAAAATAGAAATCACCTAATATTTTCTCTTTAGATTAACAGTATAGACAACCAACCTGTACAAGATCTCTTAGTGCAGTTGCAAGGTGTGAAGCAAGGCGAACATCTCTGGGCGGCGACATTAGTGCTAGTAGACGACAGCACAGAGCCAGCTCGCCTGCATTATTTTCTCCTGTGCCGCGTCGTAAACGAGAAACAACGAGCAACGCCAGAGCGCCTTGGCTGTCACAGGCCTAAAAATCAAAGTATCGTAATTACATTAAGTGTAATAATTTTATTTAAATTGTCTTTTACAAACTTTTTTCTACAAATTGATACAAAACACTGTATGCACAATGCAGTTGGCACTATCAATTTAATTTTTCGTAATAATAAAAAAGTTTTTCTTAAAATAAAAAAGAAATTTTAAACAAACTAGTTCGTATTTTTATCTAATAAATCTGGTAACACCATTTACAATATCTATTTAATAAGCGAAGTCACTCACGATAGGTTACCATTTATTATACCTTTGTTTGAGTCGGCGTAGTATTAGATTGTAGGGAATTAATTACATATTCATTTACTTAAGTTGCATTGTACTAGAATCGTTGTGAATGAATTACAATGAAATGGCAACGTTCAGTAAACAGAATCGTTGCGTAAAAATTACGAAGTCGAAAAGTTATAGTAAGCTGTTGAATTCCTTGGGTTATTTTTTTTTTGTATGGTCTAAAAATATTATGATCAAGATATTGTATTAAGTGAATTTTTCCGTTGGAAGTTTCCGACAACCTGTATATCTTCTGAACACTTCATAAAAAACGGTATCAAAGTTCTTAGCGTGGTTCAAAACATAGAGAGAAGTAGGTAGGACACGGAAAACAACTATTTAGTATACAATTAGAGACTATTGGTGGAGCACTTTATATTGAATTATAGTTTTGCAAAAAATTAAAATAGAATTTTCTCAAATCAAACAACAAAATGTATGTTTGTACATAGTCATGTCAAAATGATAATACTTTACATATAATATTCCTCTCATTATATTTTCCTTACCTCATGGTTAATTCGTGTAAGTGAAACAATAAACTTGACAACAGCCTCTTGATCTATTTCGGCGATGGGCGAACTCGAAGGTGCATTTGCTAATGCTCGTAACGTTGGTAATGTAGCTTTCTATATAATTAAATTAGAACACCTGAATTAGTAATACAACAACAATGTCAGAATTTAAAAGCCGGTTGACCCTGCAGGTTGACCAGTTGATCTCTGAAATTTCCCGCTAAATTGAGGTATTTTTGAAAAAAGTGTTTTTTCAACATAGCGTCGAAAGTTTTCAACCAATCATTTTTTGGTATTATACGATATTTTAGTACTAAAAAACTACGTCAAATGCCGCTTCAAAAATCGAAATCGAATCTAATTCTCAAAGCTTATAGATTTTCAAATATTAAAATTACGTTGTTTGTAGCCAACTTAATTTTTTTAAATAACTTTCAAGTTAATTTACCGATTGACTTAAAAAACTTATCAGCTCTTCTTCTTTAAAAACTGCGAGAAATACCTTTAATTTAATCAAAATCGGTCAATTTGTTTGGGATTAATCAAGAAGAAAATTAAAAATACAATGTTTTTTTGACATTGCATCGAAATTTTTCAACCTATCGATTGTTTAGCTTAAGCAATATTTTAGATCTCAAAAATTATGTTGAATGCCATCATCGTTTTTAAAATATACAGCTTTTCAAAAATTAATATACTGCCATTTTTAACAAAATAGATGTTTGAACTGGAAAATCTATGGTTATATTTTTTACTCTTTTGAGCTTAAAATACCTTAGTGGGAAGTTCCAGGGATGGCCCGTAGGATCAACCATTTACACATTTTTTAATGCCTGTTGTTACAATTTATAAATTTGATGCTGGGATTTCAACACTAAATTGAAAATAAATATAAAAACCGACTTTAGGATAAAGCTTTCGTAATTTTTACTTGGATTCTTTAGTAAAATAAGTAGCGGCTCCAGACTTCGCAATAAAATTTAGTAACTAAATAGTCGATATCAAAGTATGTTGTACTTATAACCTGCATATTATTAATAAATGTATTTTATTGTATCTAATGAAACCAGCTTAGGTTTAAAAGTATAAAGTGGGTCACGAAGGGGTAGTGTGAAAATTACCTAGTCACGGCAGAACGCAGTTTGAGAAACACTGCTCTAGGCGTTTCGCTAGCGTCCTATAGTTACGATTGTAGGTGTACATTTGGCCAAATGTCCACCTCTTACGAACTTCTTGGGAAAATGGCCGATAGCTTTTTTTTTAAAGGTAGTCCTGACCAGCACAAAAAATTACTCTCCTGAAGATGCTTAGGCTGGAAGCGAAATGTTTCCGTGTTTCGAGGGTGCTGCTTAACCGTTACATACTCGTATAATGTAGTGGCCATGACGCAGTTGTTGCGAGCCATTTTTGACTTGCTGTCATTGGTCGATTCACTTCAGTTTTATACGTCGCGTTATATATATTACTAACTGTTGCCAGCGACTTCGTCCGCGCGGACTTCGTTTACTCCGCACAGCTTCTCCCCCGTAAGTGATAGCGTGATAATATGTAGCCTATATTTTGACCCGACCTGTTAGTAATATTCATGCAAAATGTGAAGTAAATCCATGCAGTACTTTTTGAGTTTACCTCGGACATACAAACAGACAAAAATTCTAAAAACTATATTTTTGGCTTCGATATCGATTGTAGATCACGCCCCAAGTATTCTTTTAAAAAAATATTCAATGTACAGTTTTGACTTTCCTACGATTTTATTATATGTATAGATATCAACGTAAAATTGTAAAAACCTTTAGTTTATAATGTACCTAGGGAGTTTATTATTTGGTCAAGTTAGGTTTGCGGTTTTTTTATATTACTATGGACGATTGTATTTACAATTTTACGATAACGGTATGCATATAAGAATTTTCCAAACTTGTAAGCGTTTATGAGATGAGTTATAATCTAATTTGACCAATACAAAAATATCTCGAAGGATTATTTATACTGTCTTTTGTCATTACAAAACGTCATATCACAGAATACTGGAGACTAACAGACTTACTGGTGCGGGACAAACTGTTCCGAACCATTCCGAGATACCGCGTCCGTGAGAGGTGTCTATGTGTGCTATTGTCGAATATTACTTGTATGTAACATTGACTTCTGTTAATCTCAAGTTTTCTATTTTTTATTCTTGTCACTAACCTGTATTTGTTCTTGAGCGCCATCAACACTAATAGGAAATGTTTGGAAAAATACTCCAATATACTGCCGCAGCATATCTTCGTCCACTGTTAGAAACATTCACTTTTCAGAACAATATCAATAAAATTAAAGGTCTTTTCATCGATAAAACTAGCTGTTCCACGCAACTTTGTTTCCGTGACCAACACATGACTTCCTTTTACTTGACCGCCTTGTTGGGCGAGTGGTTAGCAAACCTAGCTACGAATCGAGGGATTCAGGTTTGATCCCCGACAGGGACAAACATTTGTGTGATGAGGGATAGATGTTTGTATTTCTGGGTTTGGGTGCTTATTATGGATATAACAGTATTTATATATGTATTTCTGATTTCTGTGTTAGCATCGTTCACTAACACCCATAATACAAGCAAATAATTTGCTTACTTTGGGGTTAGATCAATTCGTGTAATTTGTCCTGCAATATTTATTTATTTATTTTACTTAGTCGGGTAAAAAAATAATTTATATTACTACAGAGTAGTTATAATGTAGCTTTATATTGGTAAAAGATTTTTAAAATTGGTTCAGTAGTTTTAAATTTAACCAATATAAACAAACAAATCTTACATTTATAATATAAGTAAAGATTTAAAAAAAAATATTTAAATATTATATTATAAACATATTTTTTTAAATATATATTCATTAAAAAAAAGGTTTGAATTTTTGATTCTTTTGAATAAAGAGCATGTGAAGATTGTATTTAGGTACACAGAAAAATAAGTCATTGCCAGCGCGTTTCTTGTTACAAATTAAATTGTATGAAAAGGCATACTGGGTTGTAATTTGAATAAGGACTCTTTTACCTGGTGACAAATTGACTGTATAGACCACAAATTACATTAATTAAATGAAAAGTTTTTTTTGCATTTTTTTGAGAAAACCCCTATATGAGAATTGCCTGTCTCGTATCATTGAAACCCTCGCCTACTGCTCGGCTTTCAAACTTAAACTCGACCTGCAATTGCCTATTTCTCGGCCTTTGCAATAATGTACTATTACTTCACACTTAATGTGAATATTTGATTTAATGATATTAAAATTTTCACCCAATCCAATACTCAGCTCGACTTTATAGAGATAACTATAAATGTAATGGTTTGTAGCCATCCATGTAGTGAGGATGTAACGCTACATAAAATAATTAACTGTTTTAGGGTTCCGTACCTCCGCTGTCTGCCTGTCCGTCTGTCACCAGGCTGTATCTCATAAACCTTGACAACTATAAGGCTGAAATTTTCACAAATTATGTATTTCTGTTGCCGCTATAACAATACTAAAAATAAAAAAAAATTAAAATATTAGGGGGAAGCATACAACAAACGTAATTTTTTGCCATTTTTTATAGATGATTTCAAGGAACCCTTCATGCGCGTATCCGACTCACACTTGGCCGTTTTTTTTAAATAGACGATATACAAGCAATGGGCCACCTGATACAACTAATAAATTGTTTCCTGATAAGGTAAAAAAAACAGTGTTTCAGTCAACTAGTCTATTGGACCTGGCAGATGTCATTGTTGTTAAATCCTGAAACAGGAAGGCAAGACATGTATGCTAGACAGTAGACCTGTAAGAAAATATAAATACCTGTAGCAGGGTTGAACCATAGAAGAATCAACCGGCTAAGAATGGCTGGAGATTCAATATGGCCAAGATACAGCAAACGGCACAGTCCTTGTACTATTATCAGCCTGTAAGCTGCACACTAAAACAAAACATGTATCAGTTACAAATAAATTAAACGCAGTAAAACTGCAACACCAAAACCCCACGTGTATTTCCAGGGGCCTTATTCACGGAACACAACGTCAATCGAGTCGAAGCCTTTAAGACCCTGACACATTTTCTTACATATTATGCTGCGTCGTAAGCAGGTCGCGACGTTCTATCGTATTTATGTGTGCGAGAGCCCTATGCGTATTAACTTAATTACGTGAATCGGGGGCAGACTGGTTTAAAGAACAGACCAACTACTGTTCTGCCAGGCAGGTCATAAAAGGTGACCGGTTGGCTATACTTATAGGTATAGGTAAGGTGGTGGTACCAGATCCGGGCGAGACAATGCAGAACTCTACCACCTAGTAGCCACGATGGTAGTGACTCGCATAGTCAATCAGTTGCTTTTTGCGACCTGCCTAGCTGAACAGCAATTGGGCTATTCTTCAAAGGCGCCCGGAACCAACACGGGGTGAAAACGAGGGTTTCTTGCTGATTTCTCCAAAAGCTGAAATAAGCCCAGAGTCAGATGATGGAGTATTAATGCTTCGCTATCGCGGATAAGCACGGAAATTAATAATAGGCTCCGGTTATAACAACAAACCAATTGGTCAAATATGGCAAAAGGGATCATTTTTTTAATGAAATTTTGTTTCATTATATTAATGAAATAAAACTTACGGCACTGTCCATTATCTTCAGTAATAATTCTATAACGGTACTGTGGTTTGGGGTTAATGAAAGAGCCGACTCGGATATAGTGCCTGAAACAAACATGTTATTAAAATATAAAAACAGTAGTTGCATGTGATGTGTAACATCTGACATCTAAGTCATTAAGTAGGTACAATCTGATAGCTTCCGCACGCGCTCATTGGTCAGCTCAAATAGCGCGTGCTCATTGACAATTCAAATAGCACGCGCTCATTGGTCATTTCAAATAGCGCGCGATTCCTCGGCTTCCTGTTACACGCTTCCATTACATTTCACAAAATCACTCCCAGATATTGCAGTAAAGCAAGAAAAAAGATGTCATACATCAATAAAGCAAATTAAATATAGAAATTGTTTACGTAACGCAGAAATCAGAAATCAGAAATACTTTATTCAATAAAACTTTTTACAAGTTATTTTGACACGTCAACATATTTTTTTAAAAACTACTACCGGATCGGAAACGCGGCCACACAACACGCCATATTTGACTTTATATGATTTTCCCTCTGAAATAAATGTAATCGAACATTTTTAGTTAATAACTAGGTGGTAAACTTAGACACATACAACCAATCATACATCCCTGCAGATCTAAAAGCAACACACCACTCTCATATTTTCTCTAGTATATACAAAAAAAGATTATCTCTTTTCAGTAGGAAAGCTGTTTCCTTGACTACAATAACATTCCTAATAATAAAAGACGTATTTTCCGGGTCAGCATATTAAAAATTAAAGTAATTGACGGCGCGTTAAAGGATATTGATGAGGGTCTATAGAAAGTTCGCCTCAAAAGCAACGAATGTTCATAGATGCTTATATTATTGTAACAAAGTATTATTTTTTTCTGAAATGCAAATTGTATCGCGGACACTTCTTATAATACTAAAATTCACAAATAACCTTTAAAGATTATTATTTTATTTATTCATTTTATTTAATACTTTATTGTACACTTATATAATGACAAAAGAATTAAACGATACTTAAAATATATATATATATATATATATATATATATATATATATATATATATATATATATATATATATATATATATATATATTCATTTGCGACGAACCTTTTTTTTTTAGGTGCTCAAGCAAAATTTTGTTCTACATATTGAAAAAAAAAATTTCCACCAAGTTAGAGTTAATTCGAGTATGAAGTGCTTGCCGTTTTAATTTGATTTTTTCCCATTAGAAATGCATGTAAATTTTATTTTTTTTCAAATTTCTAATGATTGGACACATTTAATGATATTGGCATTCTGATTGCTGAAATATATCCAGGATTCCACGCTCTTTAAATGACTTTTCGTCAATTTTAATGTCGCCTGCTTTGGTCCACTGGTACCATCTGTCAAAGTTATGTTTTCGAATAAAATGCACATTTTTTTATTTTTATAGCGAAAATTGATTGATAGATGGAAAAAATAATACATATTTTTATAAAAAATTTGATTCTCTTCAAAAAAGGTCGTAACTTAAGTCTCTCAGACTCATAGTTTTTAACTTGCAGTAACTTTTGTAACTAAAAATTTAGAAAAATGATAAAAAAATTACAAATTATGATGTTTAAATTCAAGTTTTTGTTTCAAATTTATTTTTTTCATTACATTGTCAATTTTACTTTTTGTACTTTTATACCTGACATGTTACACATACTGACATACAGACACACATACATACACAAATAAATAAATAACACAATAAGCGGGAAACAAAAAGTTAATACAAAATTTTATTAAATTTGTAATTTATCATAGTTTATATTTTTATTAGAAATACAACCGAAAGAAAATGAATTGTTATTTTATAAACTTTAAATGAAAGCTCTGTTTACTAAATATATCTTCACATAAGTTAGGTATTACTTTGTTGTTGAATGAAGTTTTTGGTACATGTTGGGAATTCTTTTCTATAATTTTGAACAGGTAATAATAGGCATTGTTTTTGATCTTCGTCGTATGTGCCAAACTCATTGAATTTTTCAATGAGCGCAACACATCGCTCGGCTGTGTCGTTTACAACTTTTACCTGCTCAAATGTATTATGCCTTTATTATATATATATATATATATATATATATATATATATATATATATATATATATATATATATATATATATAAGTATGCACAAAAGGTGAGCTTATCCCTAACGACAGAGATTTCTTCTAGCTAACCCAGAAAGAAAGTGAATCTGGGAAAAGAAAGTGGAAGGTATAGTGCAGAAGCATAACGACAAACACAAATATATAAATTACGTTAAAATTCTAATTATTCATACAATACAAGGATAAGATTGCACATTACTTATTACTTGAATTACAATTATTACATAACATTTAAAAACCATTCACGTCCCAATATACCGTCAACTTAGATATAATAAGTTTTTGTATCTCTCATCATGAAGATTATTTTATTCTAACCACTTAAAAATTATAAAATGAAACATTAGTTTACAATAACAAAACAATATATTTATTGCCACACTTTCTTAAAACTCATACTCGACTTGCAATTGCCTATTTCCCGGCCTTGCAATAATGTAATTTTTATGCGTTAGTAAAAAAATTATAAGTAACAACT
Source organism: Apodemia mormo (assembly GCA_036924255.1). Classification (NCBI taxonomy): domain Eukaryota; kingdom Metazoa; phylum Arthropoda; class Insecta; order Lepidoptera; family Riodinidae; genus Apodemia; species Apodemia mormo. The sequence goes on from JAUPFN010000020.1 coordinate 14,304,599, forward strand.
TTGTTATTTTTATTTACCGTCATCATCCAAAATATCTGTAGATTGACTAATTAGCCGTTTTTTCCTTGTATCCGATTTTGATTCATTTTGAGTAGTGTCATCGTCTTCAAAAACTTTTGCTCCATGCACACATAATATGTCCACTATACATTTTAGCACTGTTGACACGATTGGCTCATTTGTTGTATCTATAAGCTATTGAAACCAAAATATTAAATTACTATTGATCATTCTACAAAAGAAAATATCCTTTTAAATCATTGGTTATGTATGTATTATTCTGAGGTAGGAATGTTTTGGAAGAATTTTGAATAAAGTTAACAGAAGGTATAGCTTCAACAGAATCTGTAGTATCGAGGTTAATGAGTAATAAACATTAGTTAAAACAATAAAACTTTTTTCTTACATTTCTAATATATCTATGCAAAATCGTACTTTTCTTGTATGTTATAAGATAGTAAACAAGCATATGGGTCTCTTGATGGAGAGTCAACCATCGCCTATAGACACCAAATGTGTTAATGGTGCGTTGCTATCTTGTGGCGAGGTCTAAAGCCACACGTATAAGTTTACCGGCTACCTTACCCTCCAAACCGGAACACACAAAACCGAAACAGTCACAAGCACTGACGCTATTGCGGCAGGAATGGGTAAGGCGGTGGTATCTGACCCGGATGAGACAATGCAGAACTCTACCACCTAGTAGTCACGATGATAGTGACTTGTATAGCCAATCGGTCGCCTTTGTGGACCTGCCTGGCAGAACAGCAGTTGGCCTATTCTCCAAAGAAGCCCGGGACCAACACGGGGATATACTTACTTACAATAAAAATACACTTAAACTCATATCCTCATATCCTTCGATCCTTCGATATACATATATCCGGAGATACAACTTGTGAATCAACGATTAGCCAACGGAGTAAGGCTAAACATTCAACAAAAGAGCACAAATCCAATCCTAGTCAAGTTATTTTTTTTACAGACAAATTGAAAAATTCAATCTGAACATATTAACCCTATAGGTGGTAGAGTTCTGCTAGATGTCGTTCATATTCGGTATTGTCACCTTACTTTTCCTGTCGCAATAATATCAGTACCATCACCATCTTAGGTCATAAGTGGTACCCGTGTTTGTCCTGGCCTCCTTAAGAATAACCCATTTGCCATTCTACCAGCAGTTCATAAAAGACTAACAATTGGATATGCAATGTCACTACCATCGTGACTACTAGGTGGTACATTTCCGCAACGTCTCGCCCATGTATTTGGTACCACTGCCTCGCGTATTCCTGCTGTAATAGCGTCAATGCTCGTCATTGCCGTGTTTCTGTTTGGAGAGTGAGGTAATAAATATTTCAACCAATATCTAATATTTCCTAGCTATAACAGTAATTATTACAAGATGAATATAATACTTACATTAGCAAAAAAGAAAGCTTTGTGATCTTTAGCAAATCCTTTATCCAGCATTCCATACAACGCCACAGTCTCCAAAGCATTTTCCAAGATGTCTGGGTTTTGGAATATTTCAGTCTAAAATTTTTATTAAATTTAAACTTTACGACGGTGAAGAACACAAGTTGGTGGGATCGTTTGATAAAGTGGAAGACTGAGCAAAGCCAAAACTAGACGTAGTGCATACTGCCTAGGAGTGTAATTTGGTTAATAAAGAAATATTATAAAAGAAAAAAATCAGGAAGAACTTCACTCTACTTAGTATAAATGCTGGGAAAAATCACCGATTTCGTTAGATCCTGAATAATATAACGTTGATTTAGACACGAATCAAAAAATTCTAGAGACTAGTATCTTATGTACATATTTTCCAAAAAAATAAGTTTAGGTATTTAGAAAAAAAATCCATAGGCTTATCTATTTGCCGCATACTTAATTAAGAGTCAATAATCGTGGTTAAAATTAAAGATAAGGATTTTTTAAAGTTATCCTATATGTCAATATTTGAAGAGAAAAACTAGCTCTATTCTCAGGCATATTTCTATTGTAATTAAAAAAGGCCTAAACATTTTGTCAGGCCTTAATGCAAAATTGATAAGAATTCTAACTTTTATAACATCAAATTATTTCCCAAATTATTTTAAAAAATAGTTCTTCGAAATCAATAATTGAGCATATCACTCCATCTACTTTGAAAATAATTTACCCTGCAGAAAAAAATATGATAAAATATTGGAAAAGATATCGCTGCTTAATACATATGCTAAACATTAAACGTTAAAAAATATTTCATGGACCTTTGAATAAAATCTTACTTCATAAAGTAAAACTCATATTTATACCATTCCTTCAGGGCCCGAAATACCGCCCTCTCGTAATACAAACATCATTTTAACATATTAGCTTGAAAGATGTCTATTAAGGAGTTCTTACTAGATATGAGAAGGTTTAATTTATTGCGTCATCTAATCAATACAATAATACAAGGGTTTCTAAATTGTCTGTAATCCTTATGACCACTTCCATGAACATTACGCATATGAGTGACAAGCATCGGTGAAAAAATGTCTCGTGTCTTGATTCAAAAGTGTAAGATTTTTTCTAGTGTTTCTGAGTTATCTGCTAATAAGTCCGCCAGTTCCTTGAACATATGCAACATGGATATGATGGGTGCCACTTAAAAATATCTTGAGTTCTATTTATAATAAGACATTTGTTAAATAAACCTGTCTGTGACTTGTTTATACTGACCTCAAGTTCTGTGAACATCATTTGTAACATGGGCGTGATAGAAGTCAGTTGAGGCGTATCTAGTGCGCCATTCAGGATCGTAAGACATTTATTAAGGGAGGCTGCATCGCATTGCTTCTCTTTGATGGTCTGAAATTTGTTTAATTAATAAACAATAACTGAGTTCAGAGTCGAGGCTAAATTACACTACCTATCGATTATATTTTATTTGAAAGCACCTATCGGCCCGGATTTGTTCAATTATTTTCTTTTGTAAAAAATCTGTTTCTGTACACCTATTCTGTACATCGAACCGTTCCAAAATATACGAACTAAATAATTGGAGAATTTAATAATACTAAAGATCACCCTGTGGTTGAAATTCTACCATAGACCAAATAATAAATTCTTTTTTTGACAACTGACATTAGCTGTAAACAAACTAGTATGCATGTGCGTGTGTTATCAGTATGTCACATGAACTGTGTGTAATGTTTATTTTTTTAATACATTTCTCGATCAAAAGATACCAATTATTGTTTCCTCCAAAACTGTGAGTAATATATCCTCGAGAATTGAGAGAAGGCATACATTTATAACTTCCCGCTACGTAGTACGTAATGTACGTAGATAGGAAGTTACTGAATTTGCCCCGATTTCCGAAAATCGAGTTTTCACCGGATCTCCACGTTTTGAGGTCCTAGGAATCTTTTCCGACTATTTTCGCGATGACGTCAGTATGTCTGTATGTGTGTGTGTGTGTGTGTGTGTCTGTATGTAAACATCTCATAACTTTTGAACGGCTGGACCGATCGAAACGCGGCTGATGGCATTCGATTGGATTCTGCTCAACTTAGACTTAAATGATTGATTATTTCCTGAAAATTTGAACCAAGTCGGCCTAGGAGATGTTGAGAAATTTTTAAAAAACCCCAAAAATAATTCTGTTGAAACAGTATTTTTTTATCATAACTTCCAGATTAATGTACCGATTATGTACAAAAACTACTCAGCTCTATTCCTCAAAAAACTACATCTAATATATAAATTGCATCAAAATCGGTTTATCCGTTTGGGGGAAATCGTTGACGAAAAATTTAAAAAAAAGTGTTTTTTCGCCATAACTTCGAAATTTTTCAACCAATCATTTTTTGGTATTCTACAATATTTTAGTACTAAAAAAATACGTCAAATGGCATTTCAAGAATCAAAATCGAACCTAATTTTCAAAAGTTACAGCTTTTCAAATATTAAAATTACGTCATTTTTAGCATATTTACATTTTTAAAATAATTTTCAAGTAAAATAATACACCGATAGACTTAAAAACTTTACTAGCTTTTCTCCTTTAAAAACTACGTCAAATACCGTTAATTGGATCAAAATCAGTCAATTTGTTTAGGATTTATTAATTATGAAAATATTTGAAAAAAATGTTTTTGACATTGCTACGAAATTTTTCAACCCATCGATTATTCAGCTAAAGCAATATTTCAGATCTCAAAAATTAAGTTGAATGTCATTCGAAAGATCAAATTGACAGCGTTTCCAAAATATACAACTTTTCAAAAATCAATATACAGCCATTTTAACAAAATAGTTGTTTGAACTGAATAAATCTACGCTTATAGTTTTTACTCTTTTGAGCTAAAATACCTTATCTTAATTTAGCGGGAAGATACAGGTAGGATAGCGGTAGGATCAACCATTTACACATTTTTTTAAGATACAGTGACGGTCATATATTTCCATCTCCTTATCATTAGCCATAGAAGACTTTACGACCTCCCTTGAGATTAAAGGTTCAATGTCTGCCTGTAGGGTCAACCACCTACACATTTTTTTTGTGTATTTTATTGATGTTTCGCGATGTTCTCTACCTAGATTGTTAGTGTAAAATAGTGTGTTAAGCTATCAATTTATGTTGTTAATTTCAAAAGCAAACTTACAGGCATTGGTGTTGGTGTTGGCGTCGCAGTTTGAATGTTTAATTCCTCCAATTTTTTCTGGATGTCCGCTACCTAGAAAAAATTGTATTATTTAAAATAAGATAATACTAGGTATCTTTACCCGTGTTATATAACATAAAATTAATTAGGACAAAATAAAATAACTGGATTTACATCCAGTTGTTTTATTTAGCAATAAATATTTTTTTCTTAATACTTTTCATTACAATACTGAAATTTCCTTAGAGTAACAAATGCATTACAAAATAATGAATTGAGACCATATTAAGATCTACATATAATGAGAACACTGGACAGTTCAAATTTTATTTATTACACACACATAGGTGTGTATAGGTGATAGCCAGGGGCGTGCACTGTTTAGAGGCAAAGAAGCACTGCTTTACCTATATTTTAATAAAACGTTCATACGTTTTAGATAACTTATAAATAAATGAATAAACAAAATATAATAACTTAAAAACGCCTAATATTTTTAAATAGCACCTATTTGCAAGCACAGCACTTAAACATGTTTGCCAGGCGTTTATTAAACGATAAATAATATTGAACACAAAATCAAGGCCGCTAATATTCTGCCTCACATTGTAAATGTGTGCGAGACATAATTACCTATCCGCACGTAATTGGCTCACTCACACAATCATGCTATTTTATATAGCAGCTACTGCGGGCTTGTTCTATAATCCGGGTAAAGATAATAGACGAAATATTATTGACAAACAATATGCTCACATTATGCATTTTTGTTTAGTAAGGTTTTAATTGTTGAAATGTTATTGAAAAAAGTGAAGCCATTTTAAATTTTTATGTGATACGTGATATGCATTGTATATTATTATGTTTTATTATTGTATATGTTTTCTTAAAATATATATATTAATGATATTATTATTTTAACATTTGAAAGTGTGTAAATTAAATTAAATAAACAGTAAATAATTAAAGTAAACAGTTGTATATATCTAAAATAATTAGTGATTTGTTTAATCTAGCGCGTTTCTTGATTTTTTAAAATGTTATTTGATTGTGACGTATGTTTTGATAATGTGTGCTTACTAAAAATTAAAAGTAACAAGTTCTCACAATTGTCATTTAGTGAAAAGATTAAATTCTATCTAAAGGTAGGTGTATACCCGAGTTACCACAATTAAACCAGCAAAAAAGAAATGTAACTCGCAAGTTTCATGTTAAAAGTTATGAAACGTGTGTGGTTGTCTCCCTACGATTAAATTATTTTGTTTTCCTTGCATATTGTTTAGTAATTCTAATACAGTGTGGACTGATTCTGGATATTCAGATTTAAATAATTTCCATTCCGCGGCAAAGAAGCATGACCCTACAGAAAAACATCTGGAGGCCTGCTTAAAATTAAATTCCTTTTGGTAAATCTCGTATTGAAATGAGTATCAACAGTCAGTTACGAGTAGATATTGAGAGGCATAATGCTTAAGTCGATCGCAATAGAAACATTTTTCAAAGGCTGATCGATGTTGTTTGCTTTCTGGGAAAACAAGAATTAGCTTTTCGCGGCCACGACGAGTCAGTTTCGTCGTTGAATAGGGGGTAATTATTTAGAAATAGTAGATTTATTAGCCAAGTATGATGGAGTTTTAGAAACTAATTTACAGAGTGCAAGTACCTCATTCACGGGTATGTCGAACCGTACGCAGAATGATTTGATCTCGAGCGTTGCATCTGTGATGATCGATCGCATTAAAGCCGAAATTAAACAGTCCGATTTTGTCGCCATCATGGTAGATGAGACTCCTGATGTTAGCGGCCGTGAACAATTAGCATTAGTTTTGAGATATTTTCATGATTCTGAAATAGTAGATCGATTTATCAAATATGTTGATGTGAGCGCGGATCGGACCGCTGTAACCTTGAGTTCTATAATTTTGAAAATTTTAGAAGAGTTCGATTGTTTATCCAAATTAGTCGCACAAACCTACGACGGGGCAGCAGTTTTGTCCTCACAAATTAATGGTGTGCAGGCTTTGGTGAGACAAAAATGTCCACAAGTTATGTACGTTTGGTGTTCAGCACATATATTAAATTTAGTTTTATCGAAATCGTTTGAATGAGTTGCTGAAACAAAACGCTTTTTTAGTATTATAAAATCAATCGCGGCTTTTTTTCACACCAGTACAAAGCGAATGGCCCATTACAACAACTCTGACGATATGAAAAAGCTGCCTCGTGTCGCGGAAACAAGGTGGACATATCACTCACGCACGGTTAATGTAATTAATAATGCGTCCACCGACCTCCTAGAATTGTTCGAAAATATGTACGAAAATACACAAGACTGGGATTGTGAAACACTGACAAGTCAGTTCATTTTTATTTATTATGAAAGAATTTGAATTTAATTTTCTTTTAAAATCTTTCACAGATATTTTTACAGAAACTGATATTCTGTACGATGTTTTGCAAAAAAAAAAAACTAGTGACATCGCGTATTGCGTAACAAAGATAAAAGAGTTAGAGTCATTTTTGGAACTTTTCAGAGAGAAGTTCGAGATCTATTATGATGCCGCCGTTCACATTACCGGACCACCTAAGAGAAAGCGCAATGTCGATGATGTAAAAATACATTATCGACGAATTTTTGTTGAAATAATTGATAATGTAGTCAGTGAATTAAGAAATCGCTATAAAAACATTAAAAAATTAAAGTTTATTGAGCTACTTTCTTGTGAGAATTTTAAAAAATATAGTGAACATTTCCCTGAAAATGAAATCAGAGAGTTCACCAATAATTATCAGGCAAATTTTAATTTTGATAAATTAAAAAATGAATTGCGCTGTATTTATAGATCACCTCAATTTGCAAATAGTTGTGTATTTAGTATTATTCAAAATTTGTATAAGGACAATTTAAATAAAGTTTTTTCTGAAGTGTTACTATTAGCGAAATTCATTGCGACTATCCCAGCAAGCAGCGCATCGGCAGAGCGTTCATTTTCGTGTTTAAAACGTATCCACAAATATTTGAGAAACACACAAAATCAACAACGACTCACAGAGCTTTCCACGATTTCTATAGAAACGACATTAATGATAGAATTAAAACGCAGTCCAACTTTCATGACGATATCCTAAAATCATATTTAAAAAAGGATAGGCGCATATATTTAATCTATAAATGAATGAGTAGTTTGTTTGTTTTTTACCAACCCGTAGTTTTATTATTTGGCCGCCCCGTTGGTGGAGTGGTTAGCAACCCTGACTACGCAATCAACGGGGCTCGGGTTCGATCCCCGACGGGGACAAGCATTTGTGTGATGAGCATGTTTGTATTTCCGGGTTTGGGTGTTTATTACGTATGTAAACGTATTTATGTATGTATTTCTATGTATTAATATCGTTGACTAACACCCATAACACAAGCAAATAAATTGCTCACATTGGGGTTAGATCAATAAGTGTAATTTGCCCCGTGATTATTTATTTATTTATTTATTATTATTATTAAGTGTATTTATATATTTTGCGAATCACATGAAAATCGGCCTTTTAAAGGCCACATCGGATATCTTGCAAGGGACGTGTATTGTAACCATCACTCACTTGCTTAAGATATTTGAGGTGGCCGAAATATTTACATCGGGAAATAGTACCTATTTTAAATAACAAGAACCTTGAACATGAAAACATACCTAGAATATATATACAGCTGACTAGGTAAGTAGTTACCTGTTATAATGTTTTAGTTAGCGACGACCGACCGCTGTTTTTTCTGTGTTACCGTAGAAGATGTAGATAAATAGTAGTACATCTAAGACATGTTCTGTTGGCATGATTCCCGGCTTAGAGATCCGTCGCGTGGCTGAGGCTACGCTAAAAATCTATATAAGAGTACTCCGCCGCATACCCAGTCTCATAATCCTGTGCACGCCAGTGGTGATAGCTCTTTCCATCAAGAGAGCTATCTCCTTGTTTGCTGTCATATGATATGAAAAATATTCATGTATATGCAAAATAAAGTGATTTTCTTTTGTATACAGGATGTAAAGAAAACCCTGTCCGATCTGAAAGAAGCATATAGGTAGGACATTGACATTATCAAAAAAAAAATATATTTTTTTTATTAAAATAAGAAAAAATCATAGTTTATAGGGCCACTTTAAAAAGAGTACTAAAATACTAAAATTGAGCAACTTTCCCATAAATCAATAAATATTTTGAAAATGTATGTATCAATACCCATAAAATAATGAGACAAATGTTTGCATTAAGCTACCAAATAATGCCTTTGACGATCGGACAGGGTTTTTCTTCACATTGTATTATACATGCGTTTATTTGATATTATTTACCTTAGCTTTACATTCAGCTGCGAGAGCATAATTTTCATCTCTGACGGCTTCCTCCTGTGCTTCTATCGCGACGTTCAAAGATACTCGCAAACGTGCTCTCTGTAAATAAATATTTTTTCAATTTCTCAAAGCAGTTTCATGACAAAGTTACGATAAACTTGTTTCACAAACACAAGAAAAACCCGCCTGCGCCCCGATACAAAACATAATCCTCCTTCCAGCACTCAGGTTTAAATTATATAATAAACTATTTAATATATATGTAATTATTTAGTGACATAGTAACACAATCTAATTAGTCTAATTTCACCTCAATCAAGCTACAGACATGCCAAATAAATATACATAAACACACTCGAAAAACATAACCCTTCTTCTAGCACAGACGGGTCATAAATTAATTAATGTATTGCATAGTTTTTCTAGGTTTTCCAATTGAGTTTCATCAATAGTAATAGTATATTTTCTTACTTGCAGTTTAAGTTCCGTACAATCAACAGTTGGTGGAGTAACAACTTCTTCTTCCTGTTCGGGAGGTTCCCGAATAGATGACACAATACTGCAAATAATTTCCATTCGCTGCGAGACCTCCGGTACTACGAGCTCAAATGCCGCAACGAATGCTCTAATGACATCTGTATTCAGTGGTCCGTGGTCCCCTTTTATAAAAAAATGTCTATATATTAATACGTGAAAGAAAAAGTTTGTACCCCTTCTTAAGATGATTCCGCGAACGAGTGGAGTATGAAATTTGGCACAGTTAAAGTTTAGATTGCGAAAGACTGCGAAAAAATAAACATTACACACACTACATTCAAGTGACGTATGTGACAATATAGATAAACACATGTATTTTTTTTAAGGTTTAACCTCTTCCACGATCGTAGTAAGAAATTGATCTAATACCTATAATGACAGATGTCAGATAGCTCACGCTTTTTTTGTAGGGATTTTAGGAAATTCGTTTAATCATGTATGTTAGTTTATATAAAGTATATGAATTATACATAATCGAAATCTGCATTAAATTTTGTATTCACTTATTATCTAATAAAAAGTAACGTAAGCTTACTTCATATTAAAATCCTGTGATAATTATTAACTTAACGGAAAATTATACTACATACATATACCACACCTATATAACACTAATTGCTCATACACTATCACTAAAATAACACACTCTAATGCTTACACTATCAACTAACAATCACATAAATTACACTTAGAAATAAAGTAACTATTTCACAAAATCATAAATACACCGATAAAAAAACGGCCATTTTGGGTAGCAAATTATCTTGTGCGTTAGCCGCCGATCGATTACGTAATGAGTCATTACTATCTTGGTATATGTTCCTTCACACAAATTACAAAACAAAAACCACCGATTCAAAATAACAAACTAATACGTGAAGAGGACGTATTAAACGTTGTCGAATCAATAGCCAATTGGAGCGTGCTGCTTATGTACACCCGTGTGTTCAAGAATCACTATCCGTTATAAAAATTTATGAACACCCGTGTGTTCGAAAATCAGTATAGGCGTTGTCAGTTGTCAAACTTACGAGATTTATTTAGTCTATGGTCAAATTTCGGTCACAGGCGATCGCTAGTTTAATGAATTTCACTTTTTCATTATGGATTTTCGCAACGTAACACCTGAATCAAGAAAGTCACGCCCCGTTGTGTATTTGTTGTAATAGAAAATGAGTTTTTCTTATGTTATCTGTTGTATTTGTTAATTAATAAATCGACGGGTCCTACATAAGTTGTCGTAACTTAAAAAATGCGATTTTGTTTTATTTATGAAAATGATTCCACTTTTATAGATATTTTAATAATTCGAAGAATAAAAATAAAATTTCTATAAGATAAATCCGACTTCTAATAGAAATTTCATTTTTATTCTTCGTGATATTAATTATATTAGTTCTATAAAAGTGGAATCATTTTCATATCTAAACCAAACACGCATTTTTTAAGGTACGTAGGACCCGTCGAAATATTTGTATACTGTCCAAAAATATTTCCATACACAGGTTGATCGGCAAAATACTGTACATATTGAAGGACCCAATAGTATGAACTAATAAAAATAAAATAAAATAGTGCTTAACTACATAGTAAATCTCAATGAAATTAGTGTAGTGTTTAAAAAATTATGGTCACCGCGCGGGCGATTACAGTGTGTCTAGTCACGTTTTCGGCAAATCACTGTTTATCAACAGTAAACTTTTATATCTATTTCTCTATTCTATATACCCGGGTGTCCGTAAATAAACATATTATTAGTTAACTTGGTATATTTGGACCTATATTTTACATATTCTGTATCAGAATTGAATACTGAACAGTCTCCGTCAATGTTTATAGTCTTTTTCTAGTGAACCTGCATAATTCACCTGTCAAAGTGTCTGTGATGAGTGACTGTAAAGCGGCTCGTCCGGTGGGATCAGAAGCATCATACACCCTCAACAAACAAGCTAACTCGTGTAGTACGTACTGCCGTGTACTAAATTGCACGGGATCTTCGCTCTCCGGTGGGCAAGGGGCCTCCACTATCCTGCAAGAAATATACAATGAAAATAATTATAATCAATGGACTCCTATGCGTAACAGGTTCACAGCAATTGCCTTCATTGCTGGCTCCCAAGATGATTGTGAACCCCAATAAGCATGTTTTTGCTAAATACCACATAATTTATTGTATATTTGTATATGTAATATTCTGCATACTATTGCAGAATACAAATTTGCAAATCAATTTGTATTATAACATAATAAGACAAGAACAAAACCGTCCTTAAAATTGCAAGTATCTTAGAAATATATATACTGACTATATAATTTAATAAACACTTAATGAATACTTACGTTCTTATATATCCAGTAAGGACAACTAAATCAGGCACAACCATTTCCAATGTCTCATCATCGTCAATCTTCTGCAAGTGTTCTGCCAAATGACGCCAATACCAGGCAGTCTCCTTATTGAGCTTATCCGCCGGTATAAGACGAAGAGATTTATTGGTGGGCAACCATTCTAGGAGTTCAGAAATTGGAAGACGTCTGGAGATAAATTTATTTACCATAAGACTGCGAATTAAATAAGTTATTATATATAGCAAGTAGATCTGCACAAACAACTATACAGTATACAATGATGTAAAAATGTATAGATGCGTTGTTTGCATTCTAAAATGCCTCGTTGGTCGAGTGGTTAGCGGCCCTGACTACGCAATCAACGTGGCTCGGGTTCGATCCCCGACGGGGACAAGCATTTGTGTGATGAGCATAAATGTTTGTATTTCCGGGTTTGGGTGTTTATTATATATATTCTGGTATTTATATATGTATTTCTATGTATTAGTATCGTTGACTAACACCCATAACACAAGCAAATAATTTGCTTACTTTGGGGTTAGATCAGTAAGTGTAATTTGTCCCGTGAATATTTATTTATTTATTTATTATCATGAAAGCAAGGCATTGGCTGACTTTTATTTTGATCGCCCTATTGGTCGAGTGGTTAGCAACCCTGACTACTGACGCCCTACCCTGACAATCGACGGTGCTCGGGTTCGATCCCCGACGGGGACAAGCATTTGTGTGATGAGCATAAATGTTTGTATTTCCGGATTTGGGTGTTTACTAAACCTATTCCAGTATTTATCAATGGATTTCTATGTATTAGTATTGTTGACTAACACCCAAAACAAAAGCAAATAATTTGCTTACTTTGGGGTTAGATCAGTCAGTGTAATTTGTCCTGTGAATATTTATATTTATATTTATTTATTTATTATTTACACTCACACGTCACATGTCATAATATAAGTAGCTGTAGTAACATTTACATTTGCACTGTTTTAAATCGCAGTAATGTTGGCCAAGACCTGTCTATTAGTAAAATGTCATTGGCTGTACATACAATGTTAGCTATGCGTCTATGTGAATGATAAAATACTATAACGACTACATCACTATGTAGCTAAAACAGTCGCCATTCAAGCCTTGGTTAGAATATTAAAATGTTGTACCTATTCAATGCAATTGTATGTATTCAATGAAAAGTTTTTCAGTTCTTCCACTGATAAAAATCATACCATTTATTGCCACTAGATCCTATTGTTTAGCAAGTATAAATATTTAAAAATTTTTGCTTGTAACTTCAAAAGAAAATCAAAAATATTTCGTTCAATTTAACCTTTGACAAGTAAACATTTTTAAAAATATAAGTAAATCTATATAATAAAATAAATATAATAAAATAAAAAGAAATTAATTTGTAAGACGTATCCACTTAATCCGTGATTCGCATGCTAGAGATAATTTATTATATTTGCAACAAAAAATAACCAACACTGGTTACATTTGATCCAGCAACCTCAATTTATGTTGATGTAGACTTCGACATACCACTGATTTAATTTGGCGAAATTCCTATTGGTATCTTTTAGATATCGAATGTAACGCCTCCAGTTTTATGTATATATAAACTGGTTAAATGAGCCATTTCAGATGTTCATTACCAAACGCCTAGAAAACATAATTTAATATTTGAATGCTTTACTTATTTAATACTAGCTTTGCCAGTGACTTCGTCCGCGCGGAGTTCGTTTACTCTCCACTGCCCCTCCCCCGTAGGTTACAGCGTGATAATATGTAGCCTATATGTTGACCTGACCTATTAGTAATACTCATACAAAATTTGAAGTAAATCCATGCAGTACTTTTTGAGTTTACCCCGGATATATATATAGACAAACAGACAAAAATTCTAAAAACTATATTTTTGGCTTCGATATCAATTGTAGATCACGCCCCAAGTATTCTTTTAAAAAAATATTCAATGTACAGTTTTGACTTTCCTACGATTTTATTATATGTATAGATAACAATATCTTATATCAATAACAATAGTTTATAAATATGTATAATAATAGTATTTGAAAATGTCACAACTCACACTTACAACAATTATTAGATACTAGCAGATCGGAATTGCCGATTCACAGTGATATTATTAATTTTTAGCAGTTCTTTCCTAACTTTAGCTGGAATTACAAGAGAAATTTGAGATATGAGTGGATCATAGATAAAAAAATGAGTGGGCCTTACAATATTCATATATGATGTGTAACTTCTAACATACAAGTAGTTAAATTGGTACAATCTCAAAACCAACTCTATGACGGACTCTATGGTAGAGTTGGTCATTCTTTAGTTCAATTCAAGATCATTAGTTAATTCAGATAGTGCATATTCATTGATCAAATAATGCACACTCATTGGTCAATCTAAATAGCGCCCGATTCCCCAGCTTCCTGTTACATACTTACGTTGTGTTTTACGAAATCACTTCCAGTGGCTTTACGGAAACGAAAGAAAAGATGTTAACACATCAATATAAAAATACTTACTTGAAAAGTGATTCCAATAGTTTTCCTGCCGCATATTGTGAGTCCTTGGCATCCTGTGCATTATCCAATCTAATGGCTTTTAGCAGTTCAACAATATTTCCTTCAAAAGTACTTAACCATCCAGGAATCAATATTTCTTCAACCACACGACGTACCCTTTGGCTCCTTTCAGTAAGTCCTACCTGTAATATACAGGTTATATGTATAATCTTGTTATTGGTTATACTACTAACTTTAAGCAGAGAGTACATGTTAATTGTTGGTGTAATTTTTTTACTCATCTGCATAACATATTTAATATTGTAGAAGATAAATTTTAAAATTACTCAACAAATCATAAAAATACTGTTTTGAAGTTTTGCTCGAAGCATCTCTTTCTCAAGGTGCTTATTAGTAAGCTAAGTACAATTTGTCCAGGTTTTTTACAACAAATAGGTTATCTACCTACATTCCTGCCCTATAATTTGTAAGATGAATGGTTAAATGAGTATAATACCATGACCACAAGCTACTTTGACAACTTGCCTGGGTATGGTGCTTCTATTTATTTCTATGTTTACAGAAATAGGCAGTGTTAACTGATTAACATATAAAAATAATTCCTGTCACTATATTGTGAGTGCTTGTAGCTGGCATTTGCTGACTTGCATGTTTTATTTTAAATTGACAGTGTCTCACCAAGTAGAAATTAGCCTTGTACAGTTTTGTTATATGAGGGGAAGTCTTTTGACATAACAAAAATATTATGGTTTGGTAAAAAAACTTAATATATTTTTTACGATATCCTGTGGAATAGCAAACCAGCAGATAGTTCTCACATTGAACAGAGATCATTACCGATGGACACCTAAGACTAGTGTGTTGCTATGTATGTGGAAGGGTTAGAATGCCAGATCCATAAGTTCATCAACTATTTTACACTCCAAACTGGAACACGACTGCGACAAGCACCAATGCAATTGCAGCAGGAATAGGTAAGACAGTAGTATCAAACCTGATCAAAACGTTTCAGAACTCAATCACCTAGGAAATTAGTAGCCAGAATGTGATACATATTAGCTTTCTCAATCCTATTACGAGATGCCTAGCACAAAAGCAGTCGATCTATTCTTTAAGAAAAGGCCCGGAGCTACATCAAATATGATATAGACATAACTATTTATAGTTTAAAGAATGACATTACTTACCTTCAACGTGAGCATGCGTTGTCTCACTCTCAGCTGTGTGACGTTAAGAGCAGCTATATACAGAAATGCTGCACGTCGCACGGCTTCGTCCACATCACAGAGCCTTTCCAAAACATACGGCACATTGCGGGTGCACTTGGCTATTGACATTACTATAGCTCTACAAACAGAAGAGTGTGTCATTTATTGTTTTTGACCTGTATATTCTTTTACTCATTGGTCCACTAATTGACACAGAACATGAGGCCCCAGTAAGGGTAAATTGTTATTAATTTTTCTGACCAGAAAAATCTCAACTCTCTAGAGCCTAGTGGTAGATTATTGTCTCCGAATCTTAGTAATGCATGTAAAGCATTGTAAAAATTATTTGATAATTAGATTATTCGTTGGCGTAAGTATATCGGTTGTGTAGGAGCATACTTTGAAGACGATAAAATAAATCTGGTTGAATAACTAACATTTTGTGTATTATTGATGGTTTCCTGGTAATTTCTTGATAGGGTAGTACATCAGTTTGCAAATTACCCAACACTCCTGTCCGCAACACGGCACTGATGAGTAGTAGCACTATTTTGAATGGAACAGTAAAGTCTGTGGTACCAAATCTAAGTAAGAGATATAGGGACAGATATATAGACCCCATAGATGATTTTACATTACTATCTATGTGACTTCTCTGTCCACCATCGATGTAATGGACACTGAAAACCTGTCACGTCCATGACGTGAGAGTGGGCACACCACATTCCAATAGGTCGGAGTGTGTACATGGCTAAATTCGAGCAGGGACCCATTATCGCGGAGTACCTCGCGGCCTCCAGCCCAGGGTTACGGGTGAAATGAAGACCTTAACAGCAACTGCGGCAGGAAAGAATAGCTTTGTTACGTCGTATATTAGCGGACGAGGTAGCCGATCCAAAGTACCGTAGATGACGTTAGTGTCTAACCCTGACAAGGCGGCATTCTCTGCAATCAAATTGGCTACACACATGACTCATCATTCCTGTGGAAACAATCGAAGAAATCGAGAGAAAGTTATGAATGCCAGGCAAGTCCATAATCATAACAAGTGTGGCACAATCATCTGTGATAGATAAGGTCGCCATGTGGCAAACCATAAAGCATCAAGTGTAAGTATAGGCTAGGCTAAGGCTAAACTACCATGCTTTCTAAGCCAGAACACGAAAGTGACAAGCACTGACAAAAAAATTGAAAAGATGTCTTTCGACACAGTCTCAGCGTATTCTGCATACATAGCCAAATAATATACCTAAATAGACATCAATATCTTTATTATTTTATTTTATGTTTCATAAAAATGTACATAGTATGATGATCGTTTAACATATCCATACGAATATTATAAATGCGAAATTGTCAGTCCATCCATCCGTTTGTCTTTCCGTCTATTACGCTTACATGGCTAAACTGCTGAACTGATTTTGGTGAAATTTGATATCGAGATAGTTTAACACCCGGGGTAGTTTAACACAAAACACAGGCTATTTTTTTTTTCAAAAATCAACACCTAAGGAGCTGAAATAGACGATGAAGTTTGTATGAAAACTTATGTAGATGACATATTAATCTACCCGTGGGCGAAGCTGCGCGGGTCAGCTGATCCTAAAATATGTTTATTAACTGCTACGTGACACAACTGTCATTTTAGAAATATTTTAGATGCTTTATTTAATTTATTATAACAATAGTCAATATTATTCACACGGGATCGGTCATTGACGATTCGTAAAAACAGTATACGGCATGAGGAGTGGACGTTCACAATGCATAATTTTCACATTCGTTTCGTGATTCACCGCCCGGCCACGCGAACCGGTGTCAGCGGAGGCGACGGCGCGGCGGTCTAGGCGAGAATTCGCGAGGCGCGGGTTTACAGGCCACGGGAACTTGCTTTCACCGCCGCGACCAGTATAGTCCGAGAACAAAGACTTTTTCAAAACTTTATCTCGATATTGCTTGGAGGGGACTAGTTTTGTACTTCCAACACTTACTATTTGGAAGAGAATGTGTAGTACATGATTTAAATAATACGTTTACCAAAAACTTGTAGACACGCAGCACACTGTGAGGTGCATCTAGCACCTATAAAATGCGAAAGTTTTGTTGGATCCATATTTTATGAATTTGTCATTAGTTACTCTTTTACGAAAACAACTGGACGATTTTATCAGAATAACTAAAAGTGTGTGATACTTCACATAAGATGTATGGGAGCGATCTAGGCGGATTTTCGAGATGCGGCCTTAAGGCTTTCAACTTCACGCTATGTTGCAAGCTACAACCTGCACATTAAATTAATGTTGTAATATTTGTAAGCTATTTCACCTTCTGACGGAAGAACTAGGATCACAGCTCATATGAAAACGATAAGCTCTTGTTACAACATCATCTGGATCCATTGGATTTTGTAATCTTTGCAGAGCAAGTGCCGCACGGCAGCGAACTGCACCTCGAGTGTCTTGGAGACGTTGCATCTAAAAAATATAGAATTATATAAGCAAATGAGAAATTAAGTAACATAACAGAAACTTATTATATAACATGAAACATTAAATCTCCTAAAGAGAACTCTAAATTACTATATTTTTTCACAGCACTTAAAAATATGATTTTCAGGGAACCAGATAACTACTACAACATGTAACAGATAACATCTTTGAATTTCAGGCAGTTTGTAAAAAAACGTACACTTCTCTAAATCTGTCACTTTTACAATCGTGTCTTACATCTACGTCTTACATCATCTTATTAGGTACATGAGTTATGCAAAAAATTGGCCAAGCTACATATTGTTGCGAATTTTCTAGGAAAAGTGAAGAGTGAGAATACTGGAATAATCTGGAAATAAAAGAGACAGCTGCTTTTATCGGTAAACAAAGGTAACTGACACAAACAGCTTTGCCATAATGGACCTTTTTGCATAAGACATAAGGGTCATTCCATGTCAAATCGACCAATAGTTGGAATCGACCCCTTTCGATTTAGATGAATTTTGGTCAGAAGTTTTCTTTTATCATAAAACGAAGTTCTGCCAAAGGAAAAAAAATTAAAAAAAATTTTTTTCGAAAGATATACAAATTCAAAATTTCGCGATTTTTCCAGCTTTTCAATTTTGTTTTTGCAATATCTCAAATGCTATTATAGATACAGGAATGGGCTTTCGTTTGTTTAAAAGGGGACACTTGGGGCTATAGAAAAAAAAATATTTTGGAAAAAAAATTTGAAAAATGCCAAATTTGTAAAATTTTGAATTTTTGAAAATCGTCAAAAATGAAGACCGCCATGAAAATTTTGGCTCAATTTTTTTGTATGATACCTTGTAATGATCTTAAAAGATCCTGAAATTTTTGGATAAGGGTTTTTTTTTATTTTTGAATTTAAATTTGAATTGTTATTAAAGTAAATTTGAATGTAAAATTGAATTTTTGATTTGTAAATACTCAAAATTACAATATTATGTATCTGCATAACTTAAACTTGTATAGAAGTTGCAAAAAACAAAAATATTTTTTTTTCTGAAATTAAATATTTTTTTTTTTGAAATTCAAAAATTCATATTTTCTAAATAAAAAAAAAACCTATCCAAAAATTTCAGGATCTTTTAAGATCATTACAAGGTATCATATAAAAAAAATTGAGCCAAAATTTTCATGGCGGTCTTCATTTTTCACGATTTTCAAAAATTCAAAATTTTACAAATTTAGCATTTTTCAAAATTTTTTTCCAAAATATTTTTTTATCAATAGCC
Source organism: Apodemia mormo (assembly GCA_036924255.1). Taxonomy (NCBI): domain Eukaryota; kingdom Metazoa; phylum Arthropoda; class Insecta; order Lepidoptera; family Riodinidae; genus Apodemia; species Apodemia mormo. The sequence continues at coordinate 14,323,964 of JAUPFN010000020.1, forward strand.
CCAAGTGTCCCCTTTTAAACAAACGAAAGCCCATTCCTGTTTCTATAATAGCATTCGAGATATTGCAAAAACAAAATTGAAAAACTGGAAAAATCGCAAAATTTTGAATTTGCATATCTTTCGAAAAAAATTTTTTTATTTTTTTTTCCTTTGGCAGAACTTCGTTTTATGATAAAAGAAAACTTCTGACCAAAATTCATCCAAATCGAAAGGGGTCGATTCCAACTATTGGTCGATTTGACATGGAATGACCCATAAGGTGAAGGAAATGAGCATGTACAATGACACTTGCGCTCAAGTTATTTAAAAGTTATTGATAATTCCTGGCTACTGTAGAGCTTTTGTGAATGTTATTAAATGTTTACCTGGGATATATGTAGGTATATAAGGAAGTGTCGGCGAGAAGAGAGTTTTGTAATGCGATAAAAAGTGAATGTATAAGGACTATATCAATATTAATCTTTAATTTTAAATGCGAAAGGTTGGATGTTTGGATGGATGTTTGTTACTCGATCACGCAAAAGCTACTGAACGGATTTGAATGAAATTTGGCACACAGGTAGATGATGACCTGGAATAGCACATAGGCTACTTTTATCCTGGAAAATTTAAATGATCCCACGAGATTCGCAAAAAAAAATTATAATGCAGCGGGCTGCAGGCTGCAGCTAGTAAGGATTATTTAGGATATAATGAAAATTGATAGAACAATTTAGTCTGCATACGGAAAGTGTTTTGGTTTAGTGATTTGGATTAGTCTGTTAGTTCTAGTGCGAATATAGTGACGATTTGTGCTATCAGTGTAAATCAGTGCATTTATATATGTATTGTATCATTGTGTATCATACATTTGTGTGGCCAATAAACACAGTTTAATATAAATGGTATATTACACAATAACAAACAATAAGCTCGTCACAAAATATAACACCACCTTGGAGGAGGATGGATACACCGCCCTTTGGTTTGATTGGTGTCCCTTTTTCCCTTGAGTGTCCAAACATACATTTTTGCAGCATAAATGGCCATATCTTTTTTATGTCAACGCACACAGCATAAAGGGTCTTGACAGACAGACAACAAAGTAATCTTATAAGGTTTTTTTCCTTTTGAAATACAGAAACATAAATATGAGTGTCATCCGCAAATGACACAACTCCAAGCTTATCCTCTACTAACAGTTACTCACGACTTCGAAACCAAAAATCATTACTTCCCCTCATTTATTAGAGTAAAGAAGTAGTCTATGTCACTCCTGGATAATGTAATTTCTAAGGGCAAAAGAATTTTTAAAATAGGTCAAACAGTTTTCGAGTTAATTCATAACAAGAAAAAATTAAATCTTTCCTCTATATAATGTTAGTTTAGATTGTGATAGATGTAATAAGGTAAGTCATTAATGTATATGAGAAACAAAAATAGATCTAGGAGGGAGTTCTGTGGGACACCCGTGGATCATGGTTACACCTTTATCTTATACTAGCTGGGCGACTGAGCTTCGCTGTTTTTGATATTTGTTTTTATGCAAAAACCGATTTTTACAGGTAGGACCTTATCTAGATCAATTAAATAGTAAAAAACTATCTACATACAATATTTTTTTTCAAAATCGTTATAGCCGTTTTGGAGAATTACATACAAATATACAAGAATTGCTCTTTTGAAAGTACATGATTTATCCTACACCTATAGCTCATATTAATCATTTATCTCATTTCTTAGCTTACATTAAAATCCTCCAATTAATTCTTCAATTTAAACCAAACTTTGATGGTCTCTATGGTTAGGTCAATATTATTTAAAAACTTTTGACCTAGGGTTTATACTGTACATAACATGATAATCCCAATTGTTTCTGTGAAATTGTAAGTCACACTCAGTGCGAAAAAAATTGAAGGTGGCTTACATCAAATAAATATTTTTAAAAGACCACTGTAAACCAATTTATTGATAAAAAGCCCTTATAATTTTGCTCCATACGGAAAGCAATATTTGAGGTTAAGGTAGAGGCAAACCTTTACAAAACACTTCTTATGTACTTGTACTAATTTAAGTTTGAAAATTAACTGGTTAACAAGCCCTGGTATCAATTAATTCGATACTAATTCCAGTACTCTGTATAATCTCACATTCACTTATCTTTTTAACGGTATGAGGACATATATATAGCTTTGTTAATAGTATTAAAATTAAAATAATAACTTACCTACCTACCTACTTAAATCCTGCTAGGTAGTACAATATACAAAACTCACATTCAAATTTTTTTTCTATATTTATTAACATGTTACTATGTCATTCTTGGTATATTGACAAGGTTTTTAAAAACATAGATACCTGAGACTGTAGAAGCTTATCACATAAATCATCATCTAGGGATGCATCATCACCTAAAGCTGACAGCACAGCTGCCAACAACTGACTTGCCCTGTAACGCACTGACTGCCCAGATACACATTGGCACTGAAAGAGATAACATATTGAAATGTTAAAATAAAGTCTGTTATTTCAAAATTTTTTTCTTAAAGTTAAAGCTTAAAAATTTTTAAAGAAATTTTTTAAAATATATATGTACTGTGTGGCCACGTTCTGATCCGGTAGTAGTTTTTATTAAATAAAGTTCTTCTGATTTCTCATTTCTGCTTGGTGAGCACAAGGCATAGACCACTTTTAACGTTTTTCATTGCTTTTGGTCTGCCATTGCTCTTAATCAAAGGGTCATAATAAAAAACTCGATGTCTGTAAAGTCAGTTTATGGACAATAACTTTACGTGATAACATCATAAAAAAACAAGATTGTGTCTCTCGATTGCTTGTTTTGTACTCTTGCTTACATGCTCGGCTCAGGTGGAACATGACAATTAGTCATGCTTTTTTGTGCATGCAGCCGGTGTTCATCGATTTATAAGATGTTATCACGTCAAAAACGGTAAAAATGTTAAATAAATGTTTAGACTACCTGGTTAGTGTAGTTAAATAAATAAAAAAATATCATCATGCAGGCTAAATTGTAGGTTAGATAGGAAGCATTGATGTCTACTAATATTCCAGTATTAAATGGACATTCTGGTTTTCATCAAGATTCAAGAGATTAGCAAATCATGGTTCGACCCATTATGTTATTTTGTCAACCTAATAACAACTGCGGGCAAACAAAAAAGGGAATACATAGGTAAACCTGCAGTTATCACACAACTTAATAAAACTAAACAAAACCAAATCTGCACAATAGCTGGTGCTAGGGTGAAGTAGCCAAATGTCGGCCCCCAACGAAAAACAAAACTTTCGAACCTTAGTAGGCTTAAACTGTTATCGTAAAAACATATTATTTTGCTTTCTCGTATTATTAAATATTTAAATTTTTACAATATTGATGCTTCAAATTGACTTCAAAACAAAATACAAATATGACGTGTGTTCTGTGCTCATCACACAAATGTTTGTCCCTGCCAGGAATTGAATCCAGCCCCATTAATTTGTAGTTGGGTTTGCTAACCACTCGACCAATGGGGCAGTCAATTTGATGCATTGAGTTAATATCTATACATATAACAAAATCGTAGGAAAATCAAAACTGTACATTGAATATTTTTTTAAAAGAATACTTGGGGCGTGATCTACAATCGATATCAAAGCCAAAAATATAGTTTTTAGAATTTTTGTCTGTTTGTCTGTTTATCTGTTTGTCTGTATGTATGTCCGGGGTAAACTCAAAAAGTACTGCATGGATTTACTTCAAATTTTGCATGAATATTACTAACAGGTTGGGTCAACATATAGACTACATATTATCACTCTATCACCTACGGGGGAGGTGCTGTGCGGAGTAAACGAAGTCAGCGCGGACGAAGTCGCTAGCAACAGCTAGTACATATATATAACAACAATATAAATGAAGATATTACTTTATAATCAATTTTTAAACATCCTGTGTATATATGGAATATGTAAAGGGGCCGACATTAGGTTGTTTGAATTCTCTAATGTCGGACATGATTTAAAATGTTTATTATTTCAATATATGTAATAAATAAAGGTGGCCGGACTTTGGTCATTAAAATATTGGATTCAAAACACTCTTAAAAATCAAATTATTGAACAAAATATAACTGTATCTACCTTGAAATTCTGTAGTCATAAATTTGTGTCTTTCGGCCTAATGTCAGCCAGGGGCCAACTATAAGCTCTTGTATCAAAATGAGTGCCCTAATCTTGGACGCTATTATTTCTTAATAACAAATAGAAACATTCATCAAAATTATCAGGGATGATATTCTATACCCTTTTATATTTCTGTAGAAGAGAAGTAAAAGCTATTGAAAGATTATTTATGGTCAAAAACACAATCCCCGTGTGTGGTCTTCTCTAATGTTTTTAGCTAAATCGGAAACAATACAGCTCTTTATGATGATTCATTGGCTTCTACGTAATATAAATTTGGAGTATATGACACAAATTGGTTAAATTGTGTGTTAATATACAGTTATATGAGTAAAGTCATGATTCGCAACACAAATTTAAACCTATATGGAATTTAAACAGCATAACCATGTTAGGTGGCCGACATTAGGCAACGATCGACTTTACAGCCCATTTTTTCCTATTACAGGACACAGTCCCTAATCATAATTTGCTTAATCCAGGTACAACATACAGTACAATAACCAATTATATTTATTTTTGAGGATATTTTATGTAGATATGAAATTATACTTATTCTATCTTTGTTTTATTACTTACCTCAAAAATTATATCAAATATAAACAGTAGAAATTCCTCTTCATCATCAAGAGAAACGCAGAATGTTGCAACAAACTGAATCACTCGATCAACATTAGCACTTGTATCGCCAAAAGTGAATAAATATTGTAAAGCATTTTTAAAACTTTCTCTAAAAGAACTTTCATCTATCTATAATATACATAAAAAAAATATAATAATCACAAGAAAATAATAAATCCTTACAACAGATATTCAAAAATTGTTCAGACATGTCATTATCGCTCAGGTGGCCTAGAAATTCTGTCCCTAAATAGCCTTATACATCCTGGAACCTTAAAAGACCACAGAATTTTTTTTACAATTCCATCAACAAAAAATATTACAACTTGTTACATAATTGGGTAGTAGGTTAAAACTAGAACTCTAACCAACTTGTAAGAATTTTTTTTGGAACAATATGTAGATGGTTTATTGCCAACTGTAGAGCAATCTACCTACACATTATGGAACATCACTTAGAAAATAACGAAGATGCTAATATTGCATTGCCATTTGTGTGCTTCAGACATAATATTTATATTATATACTAGCTGCTGCCTGCAACTTCGTTCACGTGGACTTCGTTTATTCCGCACAGCTCCTCTCCTTAGGTGATAGAGTGATAATATGTAGCCTATATGTTGACCCGATCTGTTAGTAATATTCATGCAAAATTTGAAGTAAACCCATGCAGTACTTTTTGAGTTTACCCTGAACATACATTGACTTTCCTACGATTTTATTATATGTAATATAATATAGATATAGATGTAAATGTAAGTATTCCATTTTTATCAGACCTATTGAGTCTTAGTTGCATACATAGCTATATATACATGGAATTTTACTAATACATGGAAACAGCCCTCTACATGTGTAACTATATAGTTTTGCCACCAACGAGTAATGACATAAATCTGGATGTGACTACAAGCCTGCATAACCAACAAGCCCCATGATAAACAGGGGAAACCACACTTAGGTTTCACACATCAGCTAGATTGTTAGGTTTAGATTAGGTATATTTTTTATATAATAATATTTAATGTAAGTAATTAAGGATAGTAATTATTTTGTTTTGGGTCCTCTGGCTGTGACTTGCGTAGTTTAGTAGTATATTTATTTGTTTTTTGTTAAAAATAGTTACCTTGTGTATACAGTGTGTAAAGAAAACCCTGTCCGATCGTCAAAGGCATTATTTGGTAGTTTAATACAAACATATTTGTGTCATTATTTTATGGATATTGATACATAAATTTTCGAAATATTTGCTTGATTTAAGGAGAAGTTTCTCAATTGTAGTACCTACAAAAACTTTAAATCTTATTTTAATATAAATAATTATTTTAATTATTTTTGTCGATAATGTCACTGACCTACCTATATGCCTCTTTCGGATCGAACAGGGTTTTCTTTACAGCCTGTATATATATTTATAATATGAATACTGAATATTTTAAGAACTTGGTAAAATTCCATCACAATGTTTAATTATTAAATACTGTTTAGGACACTTTTATCAAGTGAAACAGTCACTTGATTTATTTACCAACAACTGGTTTTGGATTTTTTGCATTATGCATTAAAACAAGAATCTATACATATAATAAAATCATAGGAAAGTCAATGTATGTCCAGGGTAAACTCAAAAAGTACTGCATGGATTTACTTCAAATTTTGTATGAATATTACTAACAGATCGGGTCAACATATAGGCTACACATTATCACGCTATCACCTACGGGGGAGGAGCTATGTGGAGAAACGAAGTCCGCGTGAACGAAGTCGCGGGCAACAGCTAGTTAATAAATAAAATAAGTAAAACAGTACAAGTGTCTTAAAAGTATATAGTTACACATTGATGAGTATGTCTATATTGGATTAGTACTTTTAGTTTCGTTTGTTTTATTATCATTTCGTTCTTGATAATATTTATATTATTAAAAAAGTATCTTTCAAAGAGGTAGGCAGCAGTATAACCAGTGCACCCACAATTAGCCAAAGATACTTATTCCCACAATGTGAGCAAGCCTATCGCCAACCAGGCACTTATCCAACCTCAAGAAACTTTATTTTAATCAGAAAATGGAAAAAACACATTTTTTATTCGCCTGACACAGGAATCGAACCCAGAACTCATGTGAGCAACTCCCAACACCGAAACATTAGACCACAGTGGCAATAATAGGTTTATTATCTATACGTATGTGAGTGGTTATGCAAAAAGGGACCTGAAGGGATTGGAAACGTTTTTTTTTTTTTAATAAATTCTGATTCTATGGTCCTTCATCTTTGTTTTGTTCTAATCAAAATAATTTTAGGTGCCGTAGTTTTTTTTAATGATTTTTTATGTAAGCCGAGGCAGTTTTGAAAATATTACACCTTATACACAGCGCACACTAGTTTCTTTTTCTAGCGCGCACATAAAGACAAGTAAAAGACGAATAAATAAGTCACCAATAATACAGCTATCGCAAACACGTGCTATTTCTCACTGACGAAGTCGCTCACTAACGACACTAACATAAAACACCCCACGCCTCTCTCATTTCGACTCAACATTTTAAACGTGATTTACTCGAAATCAATTATTTTCCCTTGAGGTCCCTTTTTGCGTAACCACTCACATATAATAAAATCGTGGAAAAGTCAAAACTGTACATTGAATATTTTTTTAAAAGAACACTTGGGGCGTGATCTACAATCGACATTGAAGCATAAAATATAGTTTTTAGAATTTTTGTCTGTTTATCTGTTTGTATGTATGTCCGGGGTAAACTCAAAAAGTACTGCATGGATTTACTTCAAATTTTGCGTGAATATTACTAACAGGTCGGGTCAACATGTAGGCTACATACTATCACGCTATCACCTACAGGGGAGGAGCAGTGCGGAGTAAACAAAGTCCGCACGGACGAAGACGCAGGCAACAGCTAGTCAATAAATATTTTCTCTCTGTAAGCATTTGGCAGAATAATGGTGTTACGTGCTATGGCAGTATATGTATGTATATATGTATTTATATAACTATATATAAATATGTACTTGTATATATATAGGTATTTATGTAGGTATATGTATAATGTATTATATATGTAATATATTACTTGTATCTAAGTATATTGTAATATTGTATTATCTTATTGTTTTCTTTAATTTTAATTTATTTTAATAATAATTAAGAAGGTATGTCAATAGTAAACGATTGTAATAAGTTTCTCTGTGCACCCCATCGTAAACACTGTTTATATTTGTTTAAGGTTGACTGGTAGAGAATGTCATGTAGCAATAAGTCCACCTCTATACATGTTGTGCATAAATTTTAAATAAATAAATAAATATATAAAATAACAACCCTTCATTCCAATTTTATTTTAACCACATTTAATCAGCCCGTTTATATAAAGCTTAGTTTCATATGGGCATATGATTTTCGCCATTTAAGCAGGGCCGTCTTAGACTATGCTGGGGCTCTTGGGCACACAAGAATTCGTGGCCCTTTTGAAATGTAAAGAAAGCAAATTATACAATTATTTTCACTATGACCTGCTTTATTAATCCAACATATTATCATAACATGTCATTAATGATATTAGTATGTGTATGTTGCTGTTTTTTATTGTGATTACGACAATTGTTTCTTTAGAGATTTCTGTTAAGCAAAATCTTCTATTAAATCCTTAAACTCAATTTTTTGTAGAATATCATTTTCTATGCCCATAATTGACAAATTACTTAGCCGTTTTTGTAACATTGTTGTTCGCAATTCATTTTTTATTCTCTTATGCTGCGAAAATGCCCTACCATAATATTTTGATATATAATGTGAGAGAAAATTTCGATCCTTTAGGGTCCTCTGAAGATGGGGGCCCTGGGCACTGGCCCCGAGTGCCCTTACGGTAAAGACGGTATTGCATTTAAGAACTAGTCTATTGTAAGCAAATCTACCTGATAAAAATAATTAGACTGTTTACCTTCTTATAAAGTTTTATCATTTCTTTCACATACTTCTTATGCTGAACAACATTAAATTGAACATTTTGAAATATCTTGAACATAGTAGGATTATTACGAGGATTTGGTTTGCAGACGGTTGGAGGCACTTCTGCGTCTGTAGGTGGCATTTTTATGATATATTAAATTCTATATTACATAAAATACACCTTAGTGTAAAATAACACGACTATTATAAAAATTAAAGTATTGTTTCCCAAAATTTAGACCCTGGTTTCAGTTCAGACTTCAATGTTTATTTTTTGTTATTCACTACGGTTTGCTTTTCAAATTCGAAAAACTCGAAAATGTGCGTCACAGACTATTATATTTAACAGTGTTGCCAACCCCTGTACAATTTTCCCCCCAAATTTCTCATAAAATCCGCCTAAAACCTCTTATTATTTTTTAATATGCATAGAATAGTTTGTATACCTAAGTTTACAAATAATTTTTATTGGCATATTAAATAAATAATAATTTTACCTTAGATGATGAAAACTACTACTAGATTGAAATAACCAAAGGAAAACCGTGTCATTTCGTCCCTAACAATGGCGGACTAAAAGAACAGCTGTTTACTATCTACCTACTCATCAATTGGTAAATTATGGGCATGTTATTTTAAAAATTAGTTTTTATTTTAGATTTAAGGTACACACTAAAATTATAGAAAAATACAAACAAACGAAAAATCAATTTTATAATTTGTAATCAAAAGGTTATTTGACATTAAATTTAAACGTACCTACATTGACAGCGTATTTTAGTAATGGCGTTTTGGCTGCAAGCTGTTTAAGGTGACGTTAATTTTCTTAAATATTTGAAATTAGAACTCCTGAAGAAATATTGTTATTGACGTGACAAACGTTGCACGTAATATAACAAAAACTAAACCGTGCAGTTGTTAAACAGCGGACAGCTGTCAATGGAGCAAGGATAACGCCGTAAACAACTCTGGATGGAAATGTTTTTTGGACTCACTTTAAGATAGACGTAAACATTTTTTTTACAAATAAGGATTAAATTCGCAGCCTCTTGGCTGATTATAATTGTCCTGGCAGTGGCGTCTTTTAGTTGCGACATTTTTATCCGGTGGAAGGATAGCCTCAGCCAAGTTTAAAAATACAGATAAAGACATTCGCTTCACCGCTGTGTAATTTTTCTCCCTATAAATAATAGGTTTTGCAAAAATGATCTTTAGTCAAATGTAGTCAAATAGAATGAATATATGTATAATGACAGACAAATGAAACTGTAAGCATGACTGTAGAAAATAAAAAACGAGGTGACTTCAGTTAAATATTGCCTGAAACCCTACAAGGCACAAGGGTCGTTATCAAAGTCAACGTGTTTTCAAATCCACACTAAAGAATCCTTTTGGTACTTCATCTCCGTGTGGTACTCCATCAGGAGAAAGTTTATTGTTCTATGCTTTTCTATTTTACCATACACAGTATATACTTATCTATAAAACTATCCCTGAAGCTTATTGGTTTCGTAAAGTCCGTTTTGACATTGTCTTAGTTAAAATGGGTTTTTAGGGTTCCATAATCAAAAGGTAAAATGGGGCTCTGTTACTAAGACTTAGTTTCAGTAGCAGTGGATAATTGTGGCGATACCATTGTGCTACTACAACTACTACTGAATTATATTAAAGTTATAAACGATTATATTTTAACCTGTTTAGTAGTGTTCACAGAGTATATTTATGGCTTACAACGTAAGTACATAGCAAGGAAGTTACATTCTACCCGGAATGTTCACACGCGCTTCAAAATCGGTCCGAAGAGTACCACGACATGGGTGGAGTGTGTCTCTTTTTCTACTAAATAAAGTGCCAATCGCCATATATAAGTGCGGCCATGCGTAGTTTGCAAATTACTACTAACTAATTCTACTAATTTGAGAAACAGCTTTGCATTACATAAGTAATTATGTAGTAATTAAAATAAGCACATTTTAGAATTCACGATGTTAATTACAACACACATACATATCTTCACGCCAGATCCCTTACGGGGTAGGCAGAGAGAACCGAGTGCCATACATCACGATCCTTGCAGGCTTGTCCCGCTTCTTCCACATTCATCACTCTCTTCATACACACACGCCGATTGCGAAGACTCTTGACACCACCTTCGGACAGTACTCGATCAATCTGATCGTGGTATGTCAGTCTTGGTCTTCCCCGGTACCTACATCCTTCCACATTCGCGTTGTATATCTGTTTTGTTAACTCTATCTACCATTCTTTCTACATGTCCGAACGAACGGTGCATGCCCTTTCTCATCTTTACACCGACACTTTCTTTCAAACCTAACCTCTCTCTCACTTCGACATTACGAACCCGGTCCGCGAGTGTCACACCACATATTTTTCTTAGCGACCTCATCTCGACCGCGTTGATTCTACTTTCATGCCCTTTCTGACATACCTAACTCTCACTTCCATACAATAGCGTTGGGATAAGTACATGATTATGCAGGGCTAGACGGGCACCCTGACTTAAAATTGTGCTATTAAGTAATCTCCCTAACGCTCCATTCACTCTGTTCCCTGCACACACTCTTCTTTCAACATCAGCAGTGTACCTTCCATCCCTGCTAAAAGCACATCCAAGATATACAAACTCATCCACTTGTACCAGCACTACATCATCGACCACAACTCTTACATCCGTTCTGGTTGCTTCTCTTTCAAATACCAAAACTTTAGTTTTCTTCGCATTCAAATGTAAGCCCATACTCTTATAATCCTCATTCATAACTGTGACCAGTGTTTGCAGCTCAGATGGAGTTGAGCCTAAAAGTACACCGTCATCTGCATAAAGCAGGCAGTTCACCACTAGATCACTCATGCGCATTCCCACATTCAATGACCTCAATCTTTGGAGACACTTATCCAGATATAGAATAAACAGACGAGCTGACAACACACAACCCTGCTTGACGCCGATATTGACATCGAACCAGGGCGATATGTTGCCGTCCACCCGCACACATGCTTTGCAATCCCAGTACATGGATAGCAAAGCACGCAGCAGACGCCCATCTATTAATTACAATACATTTTATGGTAATGTATTTGTCGACGTGTATGAATAAAAGGGCTTTAACGATTACCGAATATATAAAAATCTACCATCAGTAGTTTTATTTAAACACTGGCAATTACAAGAAAGGGACAGCATCCACTCTTGTCGTTGTCTTGCTCAGAACGTTTTTCGCCTCTGTTAAGTAAGAAACAAATGTTAACTTTATATGTAACGAAATAAAGTACATTTTTATTTTTCAAATATTGCTTCGTAATAATTCCAGTTATCATACATAAGTTCCTTGGTACATAGCGACGAAAAATGGCGGCTATTAGCAAAACTATTGCGTAGAGAACTAGCCTATTTTCACTGCATATGTTAGACAAAGACGCCATTATGTTAGTTATTTCGTCTTCTAAACTATTAAATTTTATGAAAGTATCTATATGACATTGTAACATATCCATAGTTTCCTTAATCAGAAATCAGTGGTTATCAGTTATGTCAACTGTCAAGTTCCCTGTTTTGCAGTGAAGTTGCAGCCATGAAGTTTTAGGTACAGATGGATCTAGCACTCGTATAAATCACTTGAAACTCATATTTTCGTCATATATCTGTCTGTGAGGTCTCTTCGTCACTTTTTAGACAGCAGCTGTGTTAGAAAATGACAGCAATTTTTCTTCTTCTTCTTCTTTATACGAATGGCAATTATCAGAGAATTCTGCCAGTGTCGAGTAAACTTAGGAAGTCACACGTGTTAACCATTCTAGAAATGGAATTAAGGAGGCTTCTTTTTGGATCGTAGGCTTCTTCTAATAAAAGTTTAACAAAAACAACACAAAAATATACGGTACTTAAAACAAGAACAACAAAAATCTAAATACTACAAACAAATGTTGTTAGAATCAATAAAGTTAAGTAACAATTTAGCGACAGGACTAAACACAAGTGACAATAAATATTTTAGGTTGACAGGACGAGGAAGGTCATCCGGAAGAGAATCATGGAGTGAAGAAGAGGTATTAGGGCAACTGAAAAAAAATATATGATCAACTGATCCTTCATCTAACCCACATTCACAGACAGAAGTGTCCTTAATCCTAAGTTTATGTAAAAAAACAGGAGAACAAACATGTCCAAGTCTTAATCTACAGAGAACAGATGTAGCATGCTTTGAGGCTGAACGATATTTGAAGAACCAAGGTTTTGAGGGAATTGATTCTTGAACGTCAGCATAATATTTGCCTTTCACTATCTTAGATTGCTGCCATAACCTTTCCCAAGAGGACTGGAGATCATTTGTGGCAAGGGGAAGTAAATCATAGTAGAAACATTCGGTGTAAGTAAAGGTTCCATACAGAGAAGCTTCTTTGGCGAGGGAATCAGCAGTCTCATTCCCGAGAATGCCATTATGACCTGGGATCCATACCAATTTGACATCAATATTTTTAAAAGAGCATTTATAAAGTGCTTTTTTAATATCCAAAATGATAGGAAAGTTTGTCTTAGATTTAAATTGATTGGATAGAATTGCTTCTAGACAACTCTTTGAATCAGTAAAAATTAATGATTTATTCAGATTATGAGATTCAATAAAATTTACAGCTTCTAATATAGCTATGGCTTCAGCTGTAAAGATTGAAGAATACAAGGAAGACTTGACACTCAGAATGACTCTAAATTTAGGCATCCATACTGCGGATCCTACATTATTATCAGGAGACTTGGATGCATCGGTATAAAAAAGATTCCAGTCTTTCCAATATTCATTAACAATTTGATTGAATTTAAAGTTAGCCAGAGAATCATCCTTTTGGATACCAAAGTTAAAAATAATTTCGGGCTTAAAAGTTAAAACTTCAAACGGTATAAGAAATATAGGATTAGCAAAAGATTTGTATAAAGTACAATTAACTGAAAATATTTTAGAAAAACTTTTTAAGATACAAGGGATATCTTTATCAGCCCAGTAACCACGTGATTTATCTACATTTAAAAGAACCAAAAGTCTCGAAATTAAAGGATGATTGGATAAACGAATGGCTTTGAATATAAACCTGTCTGATAGGTATTGTCTACGTAGTGAGAGGAGGTTCCTTGCATTCTATTTGTAGGGCGTTGATGGGAGAAGACCTCATAGCCCCAACAATAATTCTCAAACATTTGTATTGTATTTTATTCCAAGTATCTAAATGATGTTTATTACAGGGTTCCAGAAGAAACGAACCGTAATCGAAATAACTGCGGATAAGAGCATTATATAATAGTTTTTGTGTATATGGATGAGCACCCCACCAAACTCCGGAGAGAGAGCGGAGGATATTGACATTTTTCTCACATTTATGACTTATGTATGAAAAGTGAGGAATTCCTGTTAATTTTGAATCCAGTATAATTCCTAAAAATTTTACTTCAGTTTTATTTGGGATAGTTTCACCCGATGAAATTATGTTAACGGAAGGTAAGAGCTTTTTCCTTGAGAAAACGACAGTACAGCTTTTACTTACTGATAATGAAAGGCTATGGTCGTGGAGCCAACTGTCAAGATAAGAAATTGCATTATTTATACGATTACATGCAAGAGAAAGGTGTTTTGATGAGAAATAAAGGGCGAGATCGTCTGCGTACTGTAAAATATTACAAAAAGGACTGACAGAAAGTTCAAGATTAGCTGTATAAATATTATATAAAATTGGGCTAAGTACAGAGCCTTGCGGTAAACCCCTCCAAATAAGTCTAGGAGGAAGGAACTCACCTTGAATTTTAACAACGATAGTTCTGCAGATAAGAGAATTATTGATAAAAGAGACAATCCTGTCAGGAATATCTAACTGTTGTAACTTTTGTTTAAGGAGAGGGATGCTTACATTATCATATGCAGATGATACATCTAGGAAGACTCCTACAACTGACTCTTGTTTAGTAAAAGCCAGTCTTATATCTGTGATAAAAGTAGCTAGACTGTCAAGGGTACTAAACCCTTTACGAAATCCGAATTGGCTCTTAGCAAGTAAACTACGATTTTCAACAATCCATTCAAGTCTTGTTTTAATAAGATGCTCGAGTATTTTAAGAAATGTAACAGAAAGAGCAATCGGTCTATAACTATTAGAGTCCAGTGGGTCTTTCCCGGGTTTTTTGATGGGAAGTATAATTTGCATTTTCCAAACATCTGGAGGAGAAGCTGATGTGAAAATTTTATTAATTATGTTTAAAAATAATAATTTCGTAAGTGGGCCTGCTTTACAGATAAAAGAATACGGAATACCATCTAGGCCCGATGAAGAGTCTTTTAGATGCGTCAATACGTTGTTTAATTCATCTACTGAAAACTCACTATTCATATTATCACTAACCTGAATATTGCTTGGTTGCATTGGCTCAGATTCTTCTCTCGACGGAACCCAGGGAGAGGCGAGCTTATTACAAAAGTCAGTTTTCCAAGTTCCTGGGTCATTAGAGGAGTCATCAGAACCTGAGTTAACGCACCTCGAAACCTTCTGATACATTGCCACATATAAGTGGCAGGGGTTCTTGGACAAATGCTTTCACAAAATTTTTGCCAACCTAACCTTTTCTTTTCTGCAAGCAATTTAGTCGTTTGCGCAGCCACACGTTTATAGTTCAAGAAATTTTCTATGGTCATCTCGCGAGAATAGATACGTTCAGCCTCCTTACGTTTCTTTACAGCTGTAGTGCAGCTATTGTCCCACCAAGGAGGGGAAGCTAGGCGTGACTGAGATGATCTTTTAGGCGGAAAACATTTATTGGCAGCACAAATAATAGCATTTATAAAATTTTCATAGAGTGATTGAATATTATCGTTGACATTTACGCGACGAATTTCCATGTCAACTGTATTATAATATTCAATCCAGCCAGCATCAATGAGGTTGTAGCGTAATAGGGGTGAATAATTTACAATGTTG
Organism: Apodemia mormo; assembly: GCA_036924255.1. Lineage (NCBI taxonomy): Eukaryota > Metazoa > Arthropoda > Insecta > Lepidoptera > Riodinidae > Apodemia > Apodemia mormo. The sequence goes on from JAUPFN010000020.1 coordinate 14,339,685, forward strand.
ATCCGAGAGAAATTTAATAAGGATATAAGAATTGGAAAATGGTCACTACCGTAAGAATGGGGGAGAACTTTCCAAGACAAATTGGAAGCTAGTCGGGGAGAGCATAACGAGAGATCGACAGCACTATTTAAATTTTGGGACGGCAAAACCCTTCTCGTGGGAGAACCGTCGTTTAAGATACAAAGGTTAAACTGGTCCATGATGTCAATAAGTGAGTAGGAAAAATTGTCGTTTCTGGAGCAACCCCATAACGCATTGTGACAGTTGAAGTCACCTAATATTAGACATGGAGGAGGAAGAGCAGAAAAAATTGAATGAAGGTCTGATACATGAGAAGAGTTCGGATGTGCAATATAAATAGACAGTATAGAAATGTCCAAACAACGTACAGCCACAGCATTAATTTCATTAGAGTGCTGGGGTAAAGAAAGCTTACAAAAATTTATTGATTTGTTAATCAAGATAGTGGTTCCAGCATAACCATCTCTTCTGTCCTCCCGAAGGCATGAAAAACCGGACACTCTAAAATGGGAGTCAGGTCTAAGCCAAACCTCCGACAGGCACACAAGAGTTGGATTAAAACTATTAATTAAGTAAATTAAATCTGCTTTTTTGTGTTTGATGCTACGACAGTTCCACTGCAGAATCATGCATTGATCCATGTGAGCTATTTTGTTTTATAATGCGAGAAAGGTTATTTATAAGTTGAATCACGTTGGACGGTAGTGATACGTCATCGAATTTTGAAATCATGTTAATTAATAAACTAAGGAGAAGCTCCATGAGGTTATCATTAGAGCTTTCATCGACTCCAGAGAGCGCGCAGCCATTAGAAAGGGAAGATTTTGGCGTTTGGATTAGCTTCTGATGAACATCACGATTGTATCCATGACTAGAAGCTGGGGAGTGACGTTCGCGAGTAATGAATACGGTTTTTTTATGGTTTTGTTGCGTATTTTTGTAGCATGATTCAGCAGTAGAGGCTGTGACATTTGCATACCCTTGTCTCGTAGGACGACATCTTGCTGATGCTTCTGAATATGAAATGTTCTCCTGTGACATAATAATTTTGATTTCTTTCTGCCTTTTTAGTTCCGGACAAACTTCATCAATTGCCGCATGATTGCCTCTACAATGTAGACACGAGGAAGCGACGCATTCACACAAGTTACCAGCGTGTGGTTCTCCACACCTGTAACATCTGGGATTGGACCTGCACTTTGATTTTACATGTCCAAACCGACAACAGTTGAAACATTGAATTGTTGGAAGAATGTATTTTTCTACGGTGAAAGAGGAGTAGAAGCAATATACGTGAGATGGTGAAATTTGTCCAGAAAATGTAAGAACAACTGTTTGAGTAGGAATCCATTCGACCATATTGTTTTCTTTAACGGATTTTCGATTAAGCCTTCGGGCTTTGATAATTTCAGTGTCAATATCAAATTCTAAGGATGACACTAGCTCGTCCATACCAATGTCAACAGGGACACCGCGAATGACACCCATGCGAGTAATTATATGTGTAGGAATTATCGCTTCGTAATTATATGACACAAGAATTGGATTCGACAAAAAATTATTGGCGTCTACGGCCGAATTAAACTGGACGGAAATTCTATTCCGACCAATTTTTTTCAAACCGTCTTTAGATATATTTTTAATATTATTTTTAAAAAGAAATTGGCCAAATTTAATCGGCCGAAGCGTGGCTCCAGAGTAAGACGACGAATTTATGTAAGACACGTGAATTATGAATGGACCTGGATCGGTAGAATTGTATCTTTTTACACGCTTTTTATTAGCTTCACCTGTATGTTTGTATGTTTGTTTGTATGTTTGTTTGTATGTTTGTTTGTAACCGACTTCTTTGGGCGCGATTTTGACCCACTTTAAACGGCCAGATTTCGTTCAAACTTTGTAGATTTATCGAGGACCGATGACAATACACTATTTTGATAAAATTATTCCATTTTTAACCGACTTCAAAAAAAGGAGAAGGTTCTCAATTCGGCTGGTATATTTTTTTTATGTATGTACACCGATTTCTCCGAGGTTTCTGAACCGAATTACGTGATTCTTTTTTTGTTTGATGCGGAATAGTTTCGAATTAGTCCCATAAAAATTTGATTCAGGTAGGCCCAGTAGTTTTTGTTTTATGAGCATTTTTTATTTATTGTACCTATCTCGATGTTTGAAATCAAATCTCGCAAGTAAATTTGATCCACTTCCCGGTTACCGATTGAGCTGAAATTTTGTATACGTATGTTAATGGAATGACAATGAAACCTTATTATGACATGCAGCGGATCTGATGAATCTGAATCGGAAGGTGACCACAGGAACTTAATAATTAAATGGTTAAAAATCGGTTAATGACTATTGACTAGGTAGAATGAAAAGTCTATTGAGTTTGGACCCATTTGATTCATGTTGACGAGCACTTTGGTGCTTGGTGGTAACTAGGATCCTGCAAGGTCCGATGATGAAGCCAGAAGGTGGCCCTAGGAGCTCAGTAATTAAATGACAGAACTCTATCGAGTTTGCGTTCGTTTGATTGATGTTGACGATCACATTGGTGCTTGGTGGTAAATAGGTTCTTGCAGGGTTCAATGATGAAGCCAGAAGGTGGTCATAGGAGCTCAGTAATTTAATGACACAACTCTATCGAGTTTGGGCTCGTTTCATTCGTATCGACGAGCACTTTGGTGCTTGGTGCTAACCAAGATCCTGCAGGGTCCGACGATGAAGCTAGAAGGTGGCCATAGGAGCTCAATAATTAAGTGACAGAACTCTTTCAAGTTTGCGCTTGTTTGATTGATGTTGACGAGCACTTTATTGCTTGGTGGTAACTAAGATCCTAGAGGGTCCGATGATGAAGCCAGAAGGTGACCATAGGAGCTCAGCAATTAAATAACACAACTCTATCGAGTTTGGTCTCGTTTGATTCGTGTTGACGAGCACTTTGGTGCGGATGGAAACTAGTTATAAAAGGAACTACTCTTAACAAAAGTCGTTGTTCTACGTCTGTCAAGTCAGTCAGTTCAAGAGGTAAAGATATAACTTCCATGTTGTTCCAGTAGGCCTGAGAAAGAACTTTTTTTTTTATGGTAGTCGAGCAAAAAAAAACAAAACGTGCTTTAACTAATGACGTCTGTTGTTGAATAGCACATATACTATTTTTATCCCGGAAAAATTAGATAATCCCGCGGGATTCACCAAAAACTTATAATGCAGCGGGCTGCACACTGCAGCTAGTTTTTAATAAACTACAAAACTAAAATGGTTAAAAAAATAGTTCTGATAAAAGAATAGTAGCCCATACAGGAAGCCCCAGAGTCGAACGACTGGGCCATACCTGGGACATTATTGGGAAGCCCATCTTGGCAAACCTATATTGTCCTATGCCTGGGCCATAACTGGGCAATCAGCCTTGGCCATTCCAATGATTACCCAGGCTTGGGCCAAGACTGAATAACCTAGCCTTGGCCAAGCCTAGAGTCACCCTAACTTGGGCCAAGTTTGTGTAACCTAACCTTGGCCAAGAGTCTTCGCAACTGGCGTGTGTGTATGAAAAGAGTGATGAATGTGGAGGAAGCGAGACAAACCGGCAAGGATCGTGATGTATGGCACTCGGTTCTCTCTGCCTACCCCGTAAGGGATCTGGCGTGAAGATATGTATATATGAAAAAAATTTTTCGATCGTAAAGCACTCTCTGATGCTTCGCATCATGAGTCGTGCAATAGCTTAAAATTAAAAAAACAAGCTATTATAAATAAACCAAACTAAAAAGTAGAAAATAAATAATAGTTTAAAAAAACTAAAAAACACGCTTTTTATAGAAAACCGAACTAAAAAATAGAAAATAAATTTTAATAAATTTAAATTAAGAATAGTGTCAAAAATTTCAATAATTATAAATTAATAATAGTGTGAATAAAAAAAAAATATTTAAAAAAAAGCGTGGGGTGCTTTTTAAGATGTTACCGAAATGATAATCACTCTACTCATATCTGTCAATAAAATATTTATAACTATTGACACCATGCACCCCACGCTTTTTTTAAAATATTTTTTTTTTTATTCACACTATTATTAATTTATAATTATTGAAATTTTTGACACTATTCTTAATTTAAATTTATTAAAATTTATTTTCTATTTTTTAGTTCGGTTTTCTATAAAAAGCGTGTTTTTTAGTTTTTTTAAACTATTATTTTTTTAATATCTGCTTCCGGGTGGATGTAAATAGTTGAAAGTGCCGAGTTTGGAGGAGAGGACATGTTTGTTTTAAGTTTAGGTTCTGATTCTGAACCTAAGGCATCCGTATGCTTTCTTTTTTTTGGTTTACAGTCACACTTTCAAGTGAATCTAAAAAAATGTCCTGATACGATCCTCCAATGTCAGGAGGACCAGGGCCTTCGTTGCCGTCCATGTTGTGAAAATGTAAAAGAACTAAATGACAATTGATGAACCTATACAGTACCCGGCGATAAATATTGCACATCGACCTTTGGAAAGAGACAATCGGCTAATTTCAGCTTCGTAGAGCGTTATCTCTGTCGCACAAAATACAAACAGTCCGGTACCTATTAGGAGCTGTTAAAACAAGTATGATTTGCTTCTTTTGATATTTTTATTCTTTGTATAAAATACACTAATTTTTCTATAAGTGATGGCTTTAGGTTGGGGTAAAATAAAATAAAAAAACATTTTTACATTATGTTTACGTATTTAATTATTTTGGAACATTACAGCTTTAGTGTACATAATAAACACCATTATACCTATTGCTAAAATGAGACATTGCAATAAAAATAATAATAATTCTAATTCTCAATTACTTCCATTTCACTATCTGTGCTCTCAAAGAGGTCAATATCACTGTCACTATCAGCCGTATTTATTACTAATCTATCAGTGTAATTGTCTAAACTGTGTTGAATGCTTCTATATTCATTCTCACATTTGATTGCATGATCGCAAACCTTTTTCCACTCTTCAGCGCCGATCATGTTTACTTTTTCAGTCAATAATGTTTTTACTGTAGTTAAGTTCATACCCACATTTCTAGAGGCTACATAGCCTTTCAGTTGAGACCATATATTTTCAATTGGATTAAAATCCGAATGATATGGTGGCAATCGCAACACAGTGTGCCCATGTTCGGCAAGTATTTTGTCCACAGAAAACTCTGTATACCTCTCCTTGTGCTGACATATAACAGCGTAAATCTGGGTTTTTGTTAATTTTGGATCAACTGGAATTTCATGTCTGTTTAACCAGTTGATCATTTCCCGTTTAATGGTGTTTGAGTTGGGGGGTCTCTCAACATACTTGTTGTGATAGGGTGCGTTGTCGATAACTAGAACAGAATCACTGGGTATATTTGGGATTAATTGGTTAACCAGCCATTTCTCATAGTTATCGTTATTCATTTCATTGTGATAGTCACCTGTAGTGTCCGTGGATTTATACGTTAAAAAAGCACCGGGTACAAAGCCTTTTTCATTTCCCGCATGAACTATTATCAAACGTTGACCTTTTGAAATTGGCTTTTTTACTCCTTTTTTCTTATCGTCACTCCAAGATTTCCCTTTAGTGTGGGATGCATATATATATATGACTCATCCATGTAGACGATATTTTTTCCTGTTTCGCGAAATTTGCGTATTTTATCAAGGTATTCCATTCGTTTGAGACTAACGTCGTGCTTTTCCATTAGAATTTTTCGATTATCTTCCATTTTAGTGAACTGAAATCCCATGTCATGAAGTATTTTTCTCAACGTTTTTTCAGACCCATTGTAATTAATAGCTTCAGATAACTTAGCTTTTAATGATTTTATTGTTGGCAGTTCATTAAATCGTAAGTGAAAATCATACACCATTCTTCGAACAACATCGTAATCAAAATCGTCCATATCCAAACGAAATTGCTTTTTTGGTCTCCTTTTTTTTGGAGTGCTGAACTTAATTTCAGTCGAATGTGTTTCAGTACTGACTTCGTTTAATATATTGTTCAAAGTTCTTCTTGAAATTCCAGTGGCATTTGCTACTCGCTCTTGAATCTTCTTAAAATAACAACTTACATTTTCATCTACTTTTTTTTTAAATCTATCAGCTTCGCTTACAAAGTATTTATAAACATTGTAGATAATTTCACGTGACTGACCTCGTAAAGGTTTCCCTCTTTTTCCGAAAGATGCCATATTACAACTTTAAATTATTTAAATTTGTGGGTGTTACAACTCTAAATATATATTTTGATCGGGACGCGACTGCACTCTATCGTACTTGAACAACGACTGACTAAACGTCACATAGGTAGTGTGGGACAGAGATAACGCTTTACGAAGCCGAAATTATCCGATTGTCTCTTTCCAAAGTTCGATGTGCAATATTTATCGCCGGGTACTGTACCTATGTGAAACTAACTACTATTAGAACTAATTGGTGTGAGAAATTAAAAATAATTTTTTGAAAGACTAATTAAAAACGAAATAATAAATTGTATACGATTACCAACTAAGAAGAAGCCTACTAATTATTTAATAACTGAAAAAAAAATCGCGACACGAGTGACAACCGCCGTCCATCTTTTTTTCCTGATCACGAATCCAGCAATTTTTAAAATTATGCTTAAAGTAGGTAGGTATTAGAAATGCTGTCAGCTGTCAGATATAATACACCTTCATGGTGTCAGCAGACGTACAATAATTTTGTGCATGTACCTCATGATTTTTTTAACCCTCAACCGTAAGCATATAAGTTCCTTGGGTAATCTTGACAAAAATACAATAATTTGGACGAAAATCATTTTCTATGTAAAACTATTATTTTCTTTAAAAAATAATTATTATTAAAATATTTGAGTCAAATTTCCCGCCTTAGTTGTTAGCAATAAATGTTATCAAGTAAATATTTTATATTATTATACTCTTTGTTCGCAAGCATGTTTTCAAGTATATTATATAGATAATTGACTGAAAAATTGTATTGAAAAATTTTTTTTTTTATATCATAAGATAGCAAACAAGCAGATGGGTCTCCTGATGGAAAGAGTCAACCATCGCCTATAGACACCAAAGATGTTAATGGTGCGTTGCTATCTTGTGGCGAGATCTAATGCCACATGCATAAGTTTACCGGCTACCTTACCCTCCAAACCGGAACACGACAGCGACAAGCACTGACGCTATTGCGGCAGGAATAGGTAAGGCGGTGGTACCAGACCCGGGCGAGACAATGCAGAACTCTACCACCTAGTAGCCACGATGGTAGTGACTCGATAGCCAATCGGTCGCCTTTTACGACCTGCCTGGCAGAACGGCAGTTGGCCTATTCTACAAAGGAGGCCGGGACCAACACGGCGCTAAATAATTGTAGGAATATCATTTAAATAAAATTACTTTAATGATTCTCTTTTAAACTAAAGCTTTCAGACGACAACCAAATCTAATTTTGAAATGTACAATAATTTTTTTGAAGATTTAGGTAATAATTTCTGGCCCTGATACAAAATAATATTTCCCGGGTCTGTCAACACTATTTTTCTGTCAATTGTCATTATACTTATAGTAAAGAACAATAATATACTCAAGGAAGTTATAATAAGTTCCTTGAATATACTCCTAACCATAGACTAATATTGTAAGTATATATAATAGATGACTGACTTTAATATTTTTCCTGAACCCTTATGATTAAAGCGCCACCAACGGCAATTTACATGAAATTACTTTCATTACATGAAAGCGCTTTTGTACCTACTTACCCCTCTATTTTTTTAATTAAAATTAATAAAACATTTTAAACTATCCAAATTACGATGTTTAAAATGTTTCAATTATTTCATAATTTGAAATAAAACAACTTAGTCATTCAAAATGTTTATATTTCTTTACTACAGTTTGTTTTTAATGAATTGTATACTTTTTAACGTCGGCACTATCACTTTCACTTATACACTTATACTTGTAGTTCACACTTTATTATTAATACACTTAACCGGTTTCGCAATTTACAGCATCATCAGGGATGTTTTACTTCATTAACTAAACAATAACAATAATTTCAATTTACTCAATACTAATGGAACCCGCCATTTTGGCATAAAACTCAATATTAACAGGGTTACCAACACAAATGTCTTACTTTGCCAAAAATAGGAAAACTATTAGTCATGTTGCGTATTTATTTTAAATATATACGATTTTTAGTATTAATATAAATTAAGTAGTTGGAGAAAATAAATTCTACATACTATGTCCATTCATTTTTTTTATGTAAGAGAATAACAATTAGTGTAATTTTGAACTAATAAACAACTAATTTAAGTAGTTGGATACAACAAATTCTACATATTATGTACATTCATTTTTTATGTAAGTGAATAAATAAATGAAAATTAATATGACAATAATTATGTAAAATTGGTTAAATTATGTTTGTTATTAACAAATTGATCAGAGTAAATAATAGATTAAAATTTTGTTTTTGAATTGGATCAGTAGGGGCATAAGTTGTTGTAACAGATGCCGCTAATAATTTGATTAATTCTAGCACCAATTATTCATAAAAATGTGACAGCTATATTGGTCACATCATTTTGAATAGCCATTTGATGTACACTGCAATTTATAAATGATCCACATTAAATGCTCATAACATTTTACAGTGCACCATAATTAATTTTGGACTGATAACTAACTGTACATTAATAACCTTATAAATAATACAATGGCAAATTTGACGTTCAATTTTATGACCAGTTGGTGGTCACATCTATCATCTACACATCCAACTGTAAAGAAATAATTCGTTCACTCTGTATCGGTTGGACCCCTTTTAAAGAATAAACCATCTAGTATTCTATCAGGCGGTCTGTAAAAGGTGAACGATTGGCTATACTTATCAATATCAATTTGAATACAAGGTATTAGAGTTCCGCAATGTCTTGCCTGAGTATATGGTACCGCCGCCTTACTTTATCCTGCCACAATAGAGTCAACGTTTGTCATTTTCGTGTTTCGGTTTGTGGGTTAAGGTAGCCGTTATACTTATTCAAGTGGCGTTAAAGCCTCGCCACACGAACGATAGGAACGCAACATTACATTTTTAATTTCCTTTATTTTCAAGTAAAATATTAATTGAAAAATAGCAACATTGTCTTAATTTGCATATACTGCTGCAACAAATTTTCTACGAAAGTTTTGTGACGATACTCAACAGATGGCACCTATGTATTACCAATGTTGTATAGTGTATACTCAATACTCATACTCTGGAGTTTGGATTATAGTCTTTGTTGTCATTTGTGTTGACTGTTGTGCTATGTGCATAGATAAGCTATGTGTAATGTGCGTTGCAACTTGCATTTGTCTTACGTAGTATTGTTGTGCATTGTAATTTGTAAACAAACACTGAAGTTATACACAAATCACAATTGATATCTCGAGGTCGAAGACAGTCGAAGCCTTCACACCAAATAATTTATTGCACCCTAGAGGTCAAAACCATCTAACCTGTTTTTAAAATGGAAGACTTTATAGAAGTCATTTCATCTTTTTTTCCAGTTGGTTCCAGTGTCCCAGAAAATGCTAACACTTTTAATATTTGTGAAGAATTTCTAAAACTTATCGACACACTAAACGATTCATTGGATAAATACCAGTTACCTAGTAGTGTTAAATGTGTCTACAATCCTACTGTTTATGCTAGATACACATTTGAAATATTTATAAGAAAATATTGTAATTCAACAAAAAAGATAATGTTCTTTGGTATGAACCCAGGACCTTGGGGTATGTCTCAAACTGGGGTGAATATAAAAACAAGAAAAATTGGTATGAACTTTTGAAATTACTCTGTTCATTAATTACAACTTATTCTTTTTTTAGGTACCATTTGGCGAAATTTCATCTGTTAGAGATTGGCTAGGAATAAATGGGCCAGTTGGCAAGCCCCCTCTGGAGTTAAGAGAACGTCCTGTTAAAGGCTTTGAGTGTACTAGGACAGAGGTAATTATGAATAGGGTCACTGCGTCAGTAACGCGACCGGCTCTAGTATGCCACCATATGAGGGCCTAGGTTTTTTCAATTAGATATTAGCATTTTTTCATGAGAAAACAATGAACAGTAAGCATTAAATATTCATTGAATACTTATTTAACAAGAAAATCATAAATTTAAACCTATCTGCTTAACCCAAATCTAGAAACAGTGCCTGAGTTTGGGTGATGACTCAATGGTGTGTTTATGCGTTGCGTATTGCAACAAAAATACCACACCAGGTGGCAAACAAAATTGCCTTTTGTTACCTTATGTTACACTCAAACAAGAAGCATTGTTATTTCAATTTTAGAACAATGTTTGTTGGAAAGTTGTAGTGATATAATTTTTTAGATTATATTTTTTCAAAATCCAGTGGTCACATACTGAAGTACGTATATATCTAATAGGCTAGAAAGCGACCGCGTAGTCGCATTCTGACACTTAAAGCTATATAATATTTTGCTTATTATGATCTCAATTATGCTTTTATGATTCTATAATTCAGAATCTGATCTTGTAGAAGCATAAAGATGCATCCCATCAGTTTACGACCATACATTTTCTTAATAGAACCTTGTTTAATTTACTTACTAAAATAGGTGGTTGCAAACCCACTCTGGTCGAAAATTATGATGTTAGTTTGCGACTCCCCCTGATTTAGTACGAAAGAAAGTAAACTAAAATAAGTAAATAAATAAAATATTGCTTTCTTTAGATGATGGGAGTCCCACTAGATAAAAAAAAAACACAAAATGAAAAATACCAGTTTTTTAGGATTACTTTATGGAAAATTTATTTGACTCGGGTGTATAATGGAGAGGAAAATGACGTTATCAAAATACTGCTTAACTATTATGTAGTTGTCAACCACAACAAAATTAGTAGAGTAATATTCAGAATATACAGTCACCGTGCAGGTGATAGCACCGTTATCATCCGTGTGGTGACTAATGAGTCTAGTCACGAGTTCGGCAAATCACCTTTGTAAATAATGAACTTCGATAGTGCCTATAAAGGATAATTTGAAGAAAAATGTTTTGATATCTATGAGTGGGCGCCCGTATGAGTATAAACACATTGGATAATTAGCTCAATATTCAAGTACCAATTTTACATATTTGGTATTAAATCGAGTACTGAGCACCCTCCTTTAGTATGGACAGTTTTTATCAGTCAATTTCTATATAAGATAATTTACAGATGTGAAAAAAAAACTACTTGTTATTAGTATAGATGATTAGTGTTTAAAATGAATATTTGTTTTTTATATTATAAGATAGCAAACAAGTTGACATCTCTCCTGATGGAAAGAGAAACCATCGCCTTTAGACAGGAAAGATATAAATGTTGCGTTGCCATCCGTGTGGCGGGTTTGCAATGCCACATGCACAAGTCTACTGGCTACCTTATCCTTCAAACAGGAGCACGACAATGACAACTAGGTGGTAGATTTCTGCATTTTCTTGCCTGGATCTGGGACTGCCGCCTTATTTATTCCTGCCGCAATAGCGTAATTGCTTGTCAAAAAGTTTACTTAACTCTTGACAAGAAATAATGTCACTACCATCGTGTCTACCAGGTGGTTCTGCAACACCTTGTCCTGGTATTTGGTACCAACGCCTTGCCTATTAGTGCCGCCACAGAGTCAATGCTTATCATTGTCGTGATCCGGTTTGGATTGTAAGGTAGCCGGTAAACTTATGCATGTGGCCTTATATCTCGTCAATACATAGCAACGCATGCCTCTTTTCATCAGGAGACCCTGCTCTCTTGTTTGCAGAAAAATCGCTACTTCTAAAGTTATATTGTCGTTAAATATGGAAAAATATAAATATATGTATGAAATAATCTGATAGTTTCAATATATAACATTAGTTTTCATATCTTAAAAAAATTAAAAAAAAATCAGCATGAAAACGTCTTTCTACACATATTTTCCCCTTTAAGTAAAATTCTAGTAATAGGGCGGACTTTTTTCCGGTGCCCAGGAGCGGCATTGAGTTTAAATCCGGCCCTGTTTAGGACATGTAGAAAGATTGGTAGATGAAAAGTTAACAAAACACATGGGTTGTATACCCATTTACAATTCACAATTTACACATTCGCATATCGTACCGGGGAAGATCAAGAGTCAAGACTGGCAGATCATGATCAGATAGATTGAGTACCGTCTGAAGGTAGTGTCAAGACTCTTTGTAACCAGCGTATTTGTATAGAGTAATTAATTTGGAAGAAGCGAGGCAAGTCTGCAAGGATCGTGATGTATGGCATTAGGTTCTCTGTGCCTATCCCGCAAGGATTCTGGCGTGAAGATATGTATGTGTATGTAAACTAGAAAATAAATATTTTATTTACATCAACAAGCGTTGTTTTACTTCTATATTATTATTTTTCATAGTGGTCGCATATTGGTTCAGTGGTGGTCGCAAACTGACAAAAGTGGTTGTATACTAGCGTTTTGGCTAATTTTGAACATTTTGAGTATTTTTCAAAATTTATTAATGGAAGTGAATTGTTTTATTACATATTCCATAACTTGACTATATTTACGACTAATTTACATAAAAAATATTTATGTTATGTATAGATATCATATATTTTGACATATCCAAAGTGAGCAACTCCTCTATGTGGACGCTAACCGGCACAGTGACCCTACCTACATTTTTTCTAATATCTATAGTAAGTCTATACAATGTGTTAAAAATACCTGTCTGACTGCAAAAGCATTGTTTAGTAGTCTTATACAATCACATATATGCTATAATTATGTGAATATAGATAGGTAAATCTTTACTGATCAAAATAATCTTAAATTATATTTCAAATATTACTTTGGCAACACAAAATGCTGGACTAAATGGTGATTGACACAGATGCAACTATGAGCAAATACAAGGCTACCCCTGCTTACTCGTTGGAGTGTTGTACAGTTTGAAATACTCCCTAAATTCTAGAAAAATTGAACATTACATACCAGGATTTCAAAATACCATTTTTTTTTAAATTTTGAACACACTTTTATCTATCTCCTCTTAAATTCAGGCAGGGTTGTTTTATACGCTATATAAATGTACACTAAACTAATAACAGTAAATTTTATGTTGTAATGTCTAAAACAAGCATGCATAATACTGTCGATAGTCAATGTTTTTATGTTTTATATCAACACTAGCTGTTGCCCGCAACTTCGTCCGCGCGGACTTGGTTTACTCCGCACAGCTCACCGCCGTAGGTGATAGCGTGATAATATTTAGCCTATATGTTGACTCGACCTGTTAGTAATATTCATGCAAAATATATCACACATATGCTATAATTATGTGAATATAGATAGGTAAATCTTTACTGATCAAAATAATCTTAAATTATATTTCAAATATTACTTTGGCAACACAAAATGCTGGACAAAATGGTGATTGACACAGATGCAACTATGAGCAAATACAAGGCTACCCCTGCTTACTCGTTGGAGTGTTGTACAGTTTGAAATACTCCCTAAATTCTAGAAAAATTGAACATTACATACCAGGATTTCAAAATACCATTTTTTTTAAATTTTGAACACACTTTTATCTATCTCCTCTTAAATTCAGGCAGGGTTGTTTTATACACTATATAAATGTACACTAAATTAATAACAGTAAATTTTATGTTGTAATGTCTAAAACAAGCATGCATAATACTGTCGATAGTCAATGTTTTTATGTTTTATATCAACACTAGCTGTTGCCCGCAACTTCGTCCGCGCGGACTTGGTTTACTCCGCACAGCTCACCGCCGTAGGTGATAGCGTGATAATATTTAGCCTATATGTTGACCCGACCTGTTAGTAATATTCATGCAAAATATATCACACATATGCTATAATTATGTGAATATAGATAGGTAAATCTTTACTGATCAAAATAATCTTAAAGTAATATTTCAAATATTACTTTGGCAACACAAAATGCTGGACAAAATGGTGATTGACACAGATGCAACTATGAGCAAATACAAGGCTACCCCTGCTTACTCGTTGGAGTGTTGTACAGTTTGAAATACTCCCTAAATTCTAGAAAAATTGAACATTACATACCAGGATTTCAAAATACCATTTTTTTTTTAAATTTTGAACACACTTTTATCTATCTCCTCTTAAATTCAGGCAGGGTTGTTTTATACACTATATAAATGTACACTAAACTAATAACAGTAAATTTTATGTTGTAATGTATAAAACAAGCATGCATAATACTGTCGATAGTCAATGTTTTTATGTTTTATATCAATACTAGCTGTTGCCCGCAACTTCGTCCGCGTGGCTTGGTTTACTCCGCACAGCTCACCGTCGTAGGTGATAGCGTGATAATATTTAGCCTATATGTTGACCCGACCTGTTAGTAATATTCATGCCAAATTTGAAGTAAATCTATGCAGTACTTTTTGAGTTTACCCCGGACATACATACAGACGAATAGACAAAAATTCTAAAAACTATATTTTTGGCTTCGATATCGATTGTAGATCACTCCCCAAGTATTCTTTTAAAAAAATATTCAATGTACAGTTTTGACTTTCCTATGATTTTATTATATGTATACTTATAGATTAAAAAGACGAGTGTTCGACATAATGCACCCCGGTGCAACACTGTCACTTTTGTAAAAATTACAAAAATGAGTTAAATATAATATATTTAACTCATTTTTACAATATTAAGTGATCATTATTTATCCAAAAGTAAAGTTAAAGTCGACGATGTAGTATAAGATATTCATCTTATCTATATCTTCTAAAGTCATTGTTTTGTGAGGTGTCAAAGTTTTGCTGAAAAACTTCATTTTTGCATAAGTGACAGTGTTGCACCAGGTGTGCAATAAAACAATAACAAATTGTAGCTCAATTAATGTATTAAAGTATACTATAATCTACACTAATATAATAGAGGTAAGTTTTTTATTGTAATAAATTAACGCAATATCTACCTGGACAAACTACCTCATGGTCTAGGGGTTTGCTTATTTGGCTCCGATCTTGTGGACCATGTGTGGTTCGATCCCTGTGTCGAGCAAGTGTTTAAGGTTTTTCCCAAAAATCTAAAGTTTCATTAGCAAATTGAAGTCTGGCGGGCGGTGTGTTACCACTCCCGTGCCTCCAATGAGCTCGTAATACTGTCAGTCCTGGTTATTGCTAGAAATAGTCGATGATTGTTATCAGGTTGGTAAAATGTGGTGATGTGGAACACCACTCATCTCACAAGCTAACAAGCTGGTGAATCGTGATGAACTGAAATGTCTGTAGATCTTTAGTTTACTCTGCCTACCCTGCAAGGAATCCGGGCGTAATATATTTTGTCTTAATATATACTAAACCAATTTTTAAATTTCTTTCACGGATATAAATCTACATTACTACTTAATTATATAGGCTTCTTTTTACCCAAATAAGTAAAAGGAAATAATGTGAGTTTTTTTTTATATCAGAAAATAGCAAACAAGCAGATGGGTCTCCTGATGGAAAGAGTAAACCATCGCCTATAGACACCAAAGATGTTAAGGGTGCGTTGCTATCGTGTGGCGAGGTCTAATGCCACATGCATAAGTTTACTGGCTACCTTACCCTCCAAACCGGAACACGACAGTGACAAGCACTGACGCTAGTGCGGTAGGAATAGGTAAGGTGGTGGTACCAGACCCGGGCGAGACAATCAGAACTCTACCACCTAGTAGCCACGGTGTTAGTGACTTGCATAGCCAATCGGTCGCCTTTTATGACATGTCTGGCAGAACGGCAGTTGGTCTATTTTTCAAAGGAGCCCGGAAACACACATATGTGGGTCTATCTATCTATCAAAGCGGGCTATACTGCACTTACTGGTACGTAAAAAGTACCGACGTGTGACAATGTTTCCTTTATGGGGAGAACACTAAAATAAAATTTATATTATTAAATAATAATGTTGAAACATATATTATTTTAAATAAAATATTTTCGAGAATCTAAGCTAAGAGGAAAAAAAATTGTAATTTACTAATATTAAAAAAAAGGTTTTATATGAATTGACCATTCGATTGTAGGGAACGTGAAATATACGCGTTACAAGTTGACACATTAAAATAACTTGTATAATGTTTTATTGAATAAATTCCTTCTGATTTCTGATTTCATGTGGCATTATATCCTTACCGCCCAGAGCATCGCATGATTAACATTTTTGGTGTCTTTAGGCGATGTTTGTCGCTTTGCAAGACGAGAATTTTCTGTTTATTTGCTTTATTATGTTAGAAAAAATACCAAATAGTTGTTTAGTCGTTTTTGTGTGTGTTAAATAATTTACCTATAAATTACCACATTTCTTATATTAATTTTTACCTTTTTTCAATAGATAAGTGGAAAACGATTCTGGGGATTACTACAAAAGATGTGTGGAGTGCCTGAAAAGTTCTTTGCCACAAGTTTTGTTTATAATTACTTGAATCAACAATGGATGAAAGGCAATGGTTGTAATTTAACGCCAGGAGATTTTAAAGTAATAAAGTATTCTGTACTTTGCATGTAATTAATAGGTGTTAAATATTTTAATATTTTCAAGGTCAAATCAGTAATGTGATACACAAGGGTGGTTTTAAGGGCGGATCCAGCCTTCGGTACAGAGGGGGGTGGGGGGCACATATACAAGGGTCGATCCAGTCTTCGTTTCAGGGGGGTGTCACATATTTGAGGTTCAGTTATGATAGGCTCTAATCCTTATCTGATTCTAATAAATCCATACCTAGGACACCCATGATCCCCCCCCCGTGCTGGATCCGCCCTTGGGTGGTTCAAATTAAAACCGTGATTCTCATATCAAGAGTTGAAATCTATAGTATATATATGTATATATATATATATATATATATATATATATATATATATATATATATATATATATATATATATATATATATATATATATATATATATGCTGTTATTATATATTATTTATTATATATTATTGCTGTTTGTTAGTCTCGCTAAAACTTGAGAACAGCTGAACCGATTTGGCTAATTTTAGTTTTGAATTAATTATTGAAGTCATATAGAAAATATAGAAAAAAAATAAGAGTAGTTAAAAAGGCAGAACAACGTTTGCCGTATCAGCTAGTAATCTATATTAATATGAATGCGAAAGTTTGAATGGATGAATGGATGTCTGTTAATCACGCAAAAATAGATTTGAATGAAATTTAGCACACAGGTAGATGATAATCTGACAACTATTTATCCTGGAAATAAATAAATAAATTACACCAATTAATCTAACCCAAAACCAAAGTAAGCAAATTCTTTGTTTGTGTTATGGGGGTTAATCAACGACACTAATACATAGAAATACATATATAAATACTGTAACATACATAATAAACACCCCGACCCAGAAATAAAAAACATCTATTCTCATCACATAAATGCTTGTCCCTGTCGGGAATCGAACCCGGGGCCCCTCGATTCACAGTTAGGTTCGATAACCACTCGACCAAGGGGCGGAAAAATAAGTTGATTCCGCGGATTTGCCGAAAATATTTTAAAGGAAGTGCGCTGCACGCTGCAGCTAGTATTAAATATGCAAAAGCTTGGATGTTTTAAATGTATGGATGTATGTTACTCAATCACGCAAAATTGGCTACCGATTAGGATAACATTTGGCACACAGTTAGATGATAAACAGATGGTAATCTGGAATACCCTGTCAGTTTTCCCCCGTATTGGTCCCGGGCTCCTTTAAGAATAGGACAACTGCCGTTCTGCCAGGCAGGTCGTAAAAAGCGACCGAGTGGCTATGCGCGTCACTACCATCGTGACTACTAGGTCGTAGAGTTCTGCATCGGCTCGACCGGATCTGGTACCATCGCCTTGCCTATTTTTGCCGCAATAGCGTCAGTGCTAGTCGCTGTCGTGTTCCGGTTTGGAGGGTAAGGTAGCCGGTAAACTTAATGCATGTGGCATTAGACCTTGCCACAAGATAGCAATGCACCATTAACATCTTTGGTGTCTATAGGCGATGGTTGACTCTTTCCATCAGGAGACTCATCTGCTATCTTAAAATATAAAAAAAAATACTGTTTTTGGAAAAATAAGTTGTTTCGGTAGGATTAATTAAAAATTTAATAGTGCATCGGGCTCCAGGGTGCAACTGGTTTGGGATAATTCAAAGAGTAAAATTGCAGCAACCGTGTTCAAAACTTCTGTATCTGGAACCCTGGATCAAGTCTTCATCAAATTTACCTATTATGAGATTAAAATGCAAAGTATATACAATTTTTAAAGCTTGTCAACTCATTTGGTATGATAAAGTACAACATGGTTTATTTCCATTTTTTCTCAATATATCTATCTACAAATGTATGTCGAAAAAATATTTTTTTTGTGTAATACAAAATTAAAAAAACGTTATTACCTAAATGTTATCGGTATTAGCAACCCTAATTTATCGAACGACGTCGTCAACAAAGATTATGCTTCTATCTCACTCATTTAATTTATGTCCATTAATGAAATTTAATAACGTTTTTTAATTTTGTATTAAATAAAAAAAAAGTCGACTTTAATTTTTTAAAATATTTTTAACATCAGCTACTTAATGCGTATGACCGCCACGCCCCGGCTTCTTATAGGCATTCTGGGACATACTGTATAAAAAAACAACAGCAACACCAGTCACCAGTAAGATATAATAAACATAGATAATTTATTAAATTATATTTTGGTTTTAGGCGTCAGAGATGGAGTCCTTATACGCTATCTGTGATCCAATATTTATTGAAGTATTGAAACTGTACGAAGTAGAAATAATAGTAGCAATAGGGAAATTCTGTGAAACAAGAGCACAGAAGGCTATTAAGAAATATATGCGAGATTCGACTATACAGGTATACCTATTTTAATTTAATTTGATTCAGACAATTTGCTATGTAAGCTCTTTGTATTTCTCCACGTGACGTTCATGATGTTTATATTATGTAATGAGTAGAACGAAAAAACTTAAAATAGTTCAATATCAAATTTTGCGCTGGTAAACTAGTCCCAATTACATTATCTCAGGTAAAAAATATAAAAACAAAAATAACTTCCAATCTTGAATTCTATAGGGCTGGATATAGATTTCCAATAATTTATCAATAATTTTGAAAAAAGTTGGAAGTATCTCTTTTGGTAACAGTTATTTAATTTCATATAACTTCCTAATTTGATACAAAAACATAATTGCACACATAATGGCATTATTTGTTTTCAAAATACAAATACTAAAATGTAGGTTGTGCCAATTATTAAGGATGCGTATGTTTTACACAGAAAAAATCTGTTATTGAATTTACCTGCGCGAAAGAACACAGGCGATTTTGGTTTTGTACATTCCTTGTGTGTCAGGAGTGACCAATATTAGATAAACTAGAATAATTTTCTACGTTTCCTAAATTAATTAAATAAAATATATTGCTAGGAACAATCATATAAAAAATATTGATTTGATTGACTTCTATCATCATTTTTTAGTGTTACCATTGTATAAAACTTTAATTACATTTGCATTAAAATTGCAATAAGTTTGAATATCATAATTTTCATTATAAGTATGAAATAAGGATTCTCCGTTTTATTGTACTAAAAATAGTTTAAAGCGAATTTCTTTTTTGTTATTTTAAGTATCTAAAAAGTGTCTTGGCAAAATCTTAACAAAGAATTTTGTCAATCTAACTTAGAGAAGCTTTTATTTTGCTTGAAGGCAAGCACTTCCACTCTTGCGAAAGCCGCATTCAAGTCCGTTGAGTAAGTTAAGACTTAGGTATACGGATGCAAAGAAATTGACGGAGAATAAACCAAAGCTTATTTGCTTTGTTACAGGTATTAGTCGACGATACTAATACATCGAAGTACTTATAAATACTGTTCCATACATAATAAACACCCAAACCCAGAAATACAAACATCTATGCACATCACACAAATGTTTGTCCCTGCCGGGAACCGAAACCGAGCCCCTTTGATTCGTAATTAGATTCGCTTACCACTCGACCATTGTGGCGTAACTAATATGTTTTTCTTATCGTCCCCATTTATTTTTGACACATATATTTAATAATATAAATAAATAAATATTGTTCACTTAATTACACAAATCGACCTAACTTCTAAAGGAAGCAAATTATTTGCTTGTGATAATATAAATAAATATTCACACAACAAATTACACTTACTGATCTAACCCCAAAGTAAGCAAATTATTTAACAAGCGTGTGATGGGTGTTAGTCAACGATACTAATACATAGAAATACATATATAAATACTAGAATATACTTCATAAACACCCACACCCGGAAATACAAACATATATTCTCATTACATAAATGCTTGTTCCCGTCGGGGATCGAACCCGAGCCCCGTCGATTTCGTAGTCAGGGTCGCTAACCACTCGACCAACGGGGCGGTCTGCGACCAACAGGGCGGTAATATGGATGTTAAGTCAAAGACTAATATATAGAGATAAATGTATAAACATTGAAATACTTGTAACAAACACCGAACTCCAAAATACAGACATCTATTGCTCATCACACAAATGTCTGTCCCTGTCGGGAAACGAACCCGAGCCTTGATTTGAGCCGAGCATTGATTGTATAGTCAAGATTGCTAACCACTCGACCAACAGGAAGGTCAAAACACTGGTTTCTGCTGTTCATTATATGTATGTTTGCCATTACAGATTCTGTATTTACCACATCCAAGCCCTCGATCAGTAAATAATAATGACTGGGAGGAAAAGGCAATGGAATTTTTTAAAAAGTGGGATCTTTTGAAGTATTACACGTAGCATTCCTGTTTTGTAAGATTTATTTTGTAATTGTTTATTTTTATGAGTCAATTTTGCTATAAGGTGTTGGGGACGAAGTAACATTCAATGTTTTATAAGATTCGATAGTATTATTTGATATGATTTAAGATTCGACTACTTTTTAGAGTGCTATAGAATAAGTGTATAGTTTTGCTAACGCAATTGCTATCATTATAGGTAAACAAAGAGTCTTGATACATTATCAAGACTATTTTTTGATAAAGTATGAAGACAGAGACTGTAGAGTAGAGGTGCCACGAATAGTGATTTTGCCAAATACCGAATATTCGGCTAGGCTTTTGGCGAAAACCCAATATTCGGCGGGGAAAACCGAATATATTTGTTTCATTAGCGAGTTGATGGTGTTACGGCACGTAATATTTGTTTATGATAAATTGAGAAACTATTCTTGCTGTACTATATTACTAAAAATCCATATTGTCTGATCTGACTGTCCGAAGAATAATCTGTGTCAAGAAATCCTGAAATAATGGTTCATTTGTAACAACTTATCTGTGATAAATTTTGAGTATCAATTGTGATGTTTCGAAGTAAAATATACTATTTTTTTAGTAATATGTGCCATATTTCTTGTTATTATTTATTCGACTGAATACCGGACACCGAAGAAAGTTGTCGAATTGGCCGAATACCAAATAGTAACCGAATATTCGTGGCATCACTACTATCAAGCACACGTATTGTACAAGACAGTGTCATGCAAAAACTACCTCCAAGTCTACTGCATTTAATTTATTATAAAACCTCCGAGAACCGTGCATTTCTCTCTTATTAAAAAATAGCTTTTCTGATAATTCTATAAGGATATAGATTATGTACTCAATAATATCATAATCGATTTTACTGTAAAGGCGTGAAATAACTTGCGTACACAAACTCATGATGATGATTATTCAAAGTAAAAATAGAATTATTTATTTTTAATGCTAACTTTAAGAAAAAAAAAAACAACTTCCAAATTATGTTTATTGTGCTTTAAATTATATATATAATTAAACTTACAATAAATGTAAAATTTTCAGCAGTGGCGTAATTAAATTATTAGTTTATTTTGTATATATTATACTTATTATGTACAAGCAAAAAATAATTTACAATCTGTACAAATAATACGTTATAATGTGCTGTAATTACATACCTATTTGATAGTAAAATAATTAGGTATATCAATATTTTTATTCAAGTAAATTTTGTAAGTACAGTAATACCCTGAACTTAAGCAGTTGGATAGTCTGATAACCACATACTAGTCGAATTTGCGTAAGTCGGGATATAATTTCGAATATAAAGTGTTACAAATTATATATTGTTAATTAGCGTAGAAAGCTAAAGATTTATACTAAAAATGATTATTAAAATCTCATTAAAATGATGTAAAATAATGTAGATTGCCACTAGCATTAAGTTCGCCTTTTGTACAAATTAATTTAAGGTGTACAATAAAGTTAAATAAATAAAAAAATTAAATCTTTAACCGAAGTTATTTTTTGCATTTGCATTTTTGTTATTTTTTGCATCTAATGCACATATTAAATTGTTTGAATATGAAAATAAGCAGAGCAATCGTGTGAGGGCAGTAAGTTTATAATCGATAATAGAGAGATTGTGTGACGCTCAAACAAAAGACAAAGCGTCGAGATTTGAAAATCGCGTTACTCCGCATTCACAAGTCGAGGTATTACTGTATTTGATAGATAACTTCATATATATTTTTTGTCAATATTCTTAAATATTTTAAAAACAAAATAAAATTTTAGGCTTTTAGCATAAAACTTTATTTTCCGTCTTGAATTATTCAATTATTCGTGATTTTTAATTAACTAGGATCCTGATGGGTTAGTGTTTTGGTTCTTATGTCATAATATGATTGTTTTATTTTTATTAGTAGTTTGTGTAATGTTTTATAAATCAGATTGATGTAGAGGTCCCATAGAAATTATTAGAGTTGGCGAGCCATAAGTGAAAATATCCCGTTAATTGAAAAAAAATCAAATATTATGTTCTTGCCAAATATATGTTCTTCCTTCTCTATTGATACGTTCGGTATAAGTGTTTTTCTCTCTGTATCGATAACACGACTTTTTGGTTCGCTCGCCGCATGTACGAGTATGTATACTTCCTCTATGAGCGGACCAGACACTATCGGCAATAATGCCATTAGTATTTGTATAATTTTTGAGCTTAGTAATTGATGACATTATAAAAACTTTATAACTATTACATACTTAAATTTACAATTTTACATTTTTTTTGTCCATATAAATTATATGTTCCACAGACTATCAAAGTCTGTCATTATTAGAATACTGATGTACTACACGGACAGATTATCCCTGGACCTGGCTGGAATGCGACGCTGTCTCGCTTCCATTTTTATCTCCCTGCGTTCGCCTCGTCCCGTGTTATGTTTTTTTTTCCACACTGCACCAAAATAGTGATATGACGCCATCAAATCCAGTTCCCGAAATACTGTAGCCGCTTAGTAAAATTACAAATATTTGGTATGATGCCGTTATTTTCGTTCTCTTCAATTTCCATACTAATTTGCTCGTTTAACTATAAATTTAAGAAAACGATATTATAATTTGTATTTTTTGATTAATTTTAATATAGGTATTTATAGTTTTAAGATATAATGTGATCTGTTATTTTGAAGACTGATTTTTGTTACAATTAGTATGCAAAGTTAAGTTTTTGAGCCATATTTTTTAATATTAACCAATAGCACGACTACTTATTTTTTAAGTAGGACTGTGTAGATGTGATATTAAATAGATTTCTTTGAATTAAAAAAGTAAATGCTTTTTAAGTTACTTTATAAGGTTTAAGTTGTATCTATTAAATAAGTATGTGTAAAAGAGAAATTGAAATACAATTCTTTAGATATATTTTTGTTTTTATGCATTTCTAAAAAATATTATCAAAATTAATTTCAAACGTAAAACCCTGAGAAACACTTTAAATCTGTTATTTTTAACTATAGCAGATTTTTTGAAAAATAAATTTAAAATATGTATGAAAAACTAAATATTGCAGGTCAAACACTACGAATTAATCTAACACAAAATTAGAAACATATTTCCATGTGATTTGGGTGTAAATTAACAATATTAATAGATGACATACCCAATATATAGATACGAACAAATCGTTTGACCAAGTTGGTATCGATTGCGTAGTGCCTAATCACCATCGAGTGGGATGATCGGGATGATCAACACAATAATAATGTAAGCCGCGCATATAAAGAAACAATTTGTAAATGGCGACAGTTACTTATAGAAACGTCATTAAAACTGGATGTCAAATGTCAAAAGAGGAAACAGAAAATGAATTCACTTTGAAAATATGAGTAATTTGGAAATTCCGCTAAGGGCTGTTGAGTATAAGGTAGTGTACCTACATTTATGTAATTGAATATTTTTAAGAACTGTCAATTTATAAATATTCTAATTAGATATTGAATCTAGTCAAGTTTAATTATTTTCAAATAATCAATTTTTTTTTGTACGCAATACGACAATGTGGAAATATTGACAGAGCGAACATATGAGCGAGATAGTATGAGACCGGCCGCCATTTGCAGGTCGTTTCTTTAAATACACGAGTTTAACAAACTTACAACTTAATAAATACTAAGTACCATAAAATTGGATTTTATAAGGCGGAAACGTCTGCCATTTTTATGGGTTTTCATCAGCGTTTGCACGCTTCTGCGACTACGAAGTGCCTTTGTAACTTATTTTTTCAATATTACTAAGTATCAATTAACTTAGTAAATATTATGGTTAACAATTATTCCATTATTATCAATTTGTTTCAAAGTTACTAGTCGTTTGAAACCTCAAGTGATGGTCATGTGACGCACTTGTATCATCAGAAATAAAAAGCGTACCTATATACTATTTCATTTGAAAAATTTACTATTGCTTCCAAATATGTAGGTATATCATACTTCTTACAGGTTAGACATTAGAATCGAGTGTCATACAAAACGATCCAGGCAGTTTTATTTGAATAAAACCCCAAAGCAAATGTTAAATACTTATTTACATTGTCGTCGCTTCTTACATGAACAATATTGGCTAAACAATTTTTTATATATCCTTAGTTGGTGAAATAACCGATGTGAAACTGATAAGTCTAAGTTTCAACTTTTTGTTCTTATACGTTTTGAAAATGATACAACACCGAATACGTTAAAATAGCATACAGCTTTGACGAATAATTTTAATAAATCTTATGAAACCGCACGATTTTATAACGCGATTTGTAATACATATATCTATTACGATAAAATGTCTAATAAAAATGTCCAAAAACCTAAATTTAATATCACACAAAAGTCCCACTTTCTGAGTAAACTTTGATGAATTGACCCCCAAAAATTAAAAGGGCGCAATTGCGCCCTTTTAATTTTTGGGGGTAGTTAATTAAATCTTCGGATTAATCGTACTGAGTTCGGTCAAATTTATGATTTTCTTAGTAAAAAAATTATTAGTTCTTAATACTAGGTAATACATGTATTTTATGAGCTTACATTAATAAGTATTATGATATTTATATCAGTGTGGTATACAATAGGTGCACATAATCCAAAAATATTTCAAAACTTAATCCAAATCATCTACTAGAGAGTCTAATTCCTTTTTCAATGCAAGTGATTCTTCTTTCTGTTTCAACACGTCGTCTTTCAACCTATCTACGTTTGCCACCAACAAGGCGTTACCCTTCTTAAGCGCGTTCACCCTCGTCTCGTGTCTTTTCAGACGCTTCATGAGATTGTCTTTCTTTTGAGGTAATGGAGCATCCTATAAATTAAAACAGCGAATTTAATTCTTTGGAGAAAAACTGTAACTTTAGACACATTTGAAGTTTTACAATAAAATTAGCTAATTACCACCCTTCGCTTCGTTAGGCGTAAACTCATTAATGATAAAAAAAGATGTTTGCGATAACATATGTACAATGGTATACCATCTTACATCAAGATCTTTCTTGACATTTTTGAGTTCCAACGTATCGTTGATTCGAGCATTCACTTTATCGTCTACTATATTTTTCAATTCAGAGAATATAAATATGCTAAGTATTGACGGTATACTTTTAGGATAAGTTGATGCGCGGATGTTAAACTTGGATGAGTCATCGCTGAAACTTTAAGTGCTACCGCTTTTCCTATTCCTGCTACAATTATTGTTACTCTTTGTTGATGTCATGCATGCCCTACCCCTCGATCAGGGAAAAGCAGAATTGTCGTTCAGCGTCCTCTATTGATATTTTCATCATTTGCAAACATGCAAGAGTATTTAACAACATCTACTCGCACCAAGCTTAGCACTTTTGTAAAGGCGTTATCGAAATATTATTCGCTCCAAATTGTTTCTTGGATTTCGCATTATGTTCCTCTTGCCACCTGTTATCTAGAGCAATCGCTCTTCTCGCTATACACTGGGGTGGATGTCATTCGAATCGGTGCGACAAATAGTTAACTTATGCACGTGGAATTGGAATGGAAAATATTCCTGCCACTTTGATAACACTAAAGATAATCTTTGGTGACTCTAAGAGATAGTTATCCCTTTTATCAGGAGAGCCATCTGCTTGTTTGCTATCTTATAAATATAAAAAAGTATAATACCTCAGGTTCACTTTCACTTTCTGTTTCACTTTCGGTGTCTTGTTCTGTCTCAGTCTCAGTTTCCTCTTCTGTTTCGCTTTTCTTTTCTTCTTCAGATTCTTCTTCCTCCTCTTCTTCCTCATCTTCGTCATCTGAACCCACCTCTTTCATCATAGCAGCCATTTTGTCAACTTCTCTTTTTAATTCTTTGTATTTCTTCTTCTCATCCCTATACATAGCGAAATATATCAATAGTTTTCAGTTTTTAAAGTAATCAAATCGGTAACAATATTTTTGATATTATGTACCTACTACCTATATGCAAAGAGAACTGAATGTTATTTATAATGGTCTAGACCAGTCTAGATAGACTTAACAACATTTACATTGTTTTTTAACAATCTGTCTTCTGTAATTCTTTTTGCATGTATGATACAACTGGCATAATTATAATTTATGTAGTCGGCTAATATAAACTAAAATAAATATCGTATTACGCCGAATGTATTTAAACAAACATTAAACATTCACGGGACAAATTACACTTATTAATCTAACCCCAAACTAAGCAAATTATTTGCTTGTGTTATGGGTGTTAGTCAACGATACTAATACATAGAAATACATATATAAGTACTTTTACATACAAAATACATAATAAACACCCAATCCCGGAAATACAAACATTTATGCTCATCACACAAATGCTTGTCCCCGTCGGGGATCGAACCCGAGCCCCGTCGATTGCGTAGTCAGGGTCGCTAACCACTCGACCAACGGGGCCGTCACAAATATATATACAAACATTTTCAAAATATTAAAATTGATGACAGTGATCATAAAAACAAAATTTATCACGAAATTTAACGTAAAAATGATCATTACAGATTTATATTGTTACTACCTGACCCGCGCAGCTTCGCCCGCGAGTAGTATAACATGTCATCAAGATAGCTTTTCATACAATTTTCATCCCCTATTTCAATTCTTTAAGGGTTGATTTTTTTTAAAAATCAGCCTATGTTTGGCTCCGGCTCTTCAACTACTTCTATGCCAAATTTCATTTCATTCGGTCTAGCGGTGTAGCCGTGAAAGCGTAACAGACAGACTTTCGCATTTATAATATTAGTATGGATATAGACTAATTAATTACGTTTGATCTTTGCGATATCCACCGAATTATTAAAAAGGCGATAACAATCTCTATGTTTTATATTTAATAGGCTAAGATATTAAGTTATTATTTAATAGCGGACACTTACTTCAAACATGCCTGTTGATTCTTCAGTGACATTTTATATGCCATTCTTTCCCTCTTCATGTTGTCTTGTTTTTCTTTTAGGTGTCTTATTTTATTTCTCATGTTTCGTATTTCTTTTTCCATTCGTTTTTGCTTCTTTTCTTCACTTTCTTCCTGTTTTATTTAAGATACCATTTAATTATATTGGACTATAATAAATACAACGTTTGCTCTTTTAGGTAATTGTTATAATAGTGATTTTTGGATTAAGCTCTAAATAGAAATATGGTGATAGTAGGTGCATATTTGATTTTGAAATACAAATCCGAAATCTAATCCATAAAAGTGTTTTTTTTTTCTATCAAATGAAAAAAAAAACAACAAACACAATATAAATATAAGCAATCAAAGCATCTCTTATAGTAGAGAAAATAATAGTGATATGTACTTTATGTTGTATATATTTTTTTCATGTACACGAATTTTTTACCACATTCTCTACCGGTACTACTCTATCTAAATATTCTTTTAAGTGTTAAATTGAATAGGAACCTTTGCTTGGGTAATTATAAAAATTATAAAAAAAATAAAGAAGGATTAATCACCCGAATAGATCTATTTGTGTGATATCGGTGCTAGTCAACGATACTAATTCATAGAAATATACATGTAATACGGAAATACATTTAATAAACACCCAGAAATACAAACATATAGGGTCACCGGGTCAGTTGGATACAGAGGGTCACGCAGAAAGAAAATATATCAAGTAGCAAGTAGGCGGGACAATCGTAGTACTAAGCGCAGAAAGTCTAATCTTCAAAGGAGCCCGGATAAACACAGGGGAGTCATGTGTTATTCGAACGGTACTCTACACACTCTACGCTGACTACGCAGCGTCACCAACTTAAAGGCCCTGATCGACAGGCGAGTAAATTCGCGGTTTTATGTACTACGAGCCTGGCACGCGGCTTGTCATATTTCCTAATTTTTTTTTTCGCAACTCTTCGACGCAA
This sequence comes from Apodemia mormo, assembly GCA_036924255.1. Classification (NCBI taxonomy): domain Eukaryota; kingdom Metazoa; phylum Arthropoda; class Insecta; order Lepidoptera; family Riodinidae; genus Apodemia; species Apodemia mormo. Next base: position 14,368,493 of record JAUPFN010000020.1, read on the forward strand.
CGGAACGCAAAGCGAATGCAATACTTGCCCGTCGATCAGCACCGAGTAAAACCGCTGTTATTTAAAACCGTGGTATATCTAAATTTTTATGTCGACAAGGACCTTAAGGGATGGTGGAGGTAAGTTCTATAAATATTTTTGAACACCCTGTGTACGAGCGATAGGTATTATAATTTTTTTAAAAGATCCTTTAATCTTCGTTCAACATAATATTACAATTAGATATTTAGGTTTAATATCATTACATATGTTATTTCTCACCTCTTCGTCTTCCGACTCCTCTTCCTCTTCGAAACTATCATCTTTTGTAACTGAAAGTTGTTTGATTGCATGACTTGATCTTCTGGATCCAACACCCGATGGAATAATTCCCTAAAATAATTATAAATTATTAAAATTTGACAATAAACAAATTGTCATAGTTGAAAAAGAAAACATCATAGTTGAAAAATAAATAATATATATATATCTTAACCGTGTGTGATGAACTTAAGAAGGTGTCATGAGTCATAGAAAAAGGTGCCGTGGGACAACCAATTGCAACGAAGTTCTTTTCGCTAAAAATAATGAACTTAATATTATAAAAAGCATAATGAAGGAAGGTAATAAAATTGTTATATTTATAAAGCGCTCGGTTTCTAAAAACTTCGTTTAGCGTCTCTTTCTCATTCGTCTCTGTCTATTTCTTACGAAACCTTTCTTTCTTAAGCACAACCGTAAGAAGCGTCAGTTAGATTTATTTCCCTTCAAGCTCCCATCCGCCAAATAAGCGATACCGAAATTCGTTCCAGTAATATTTTTATTAAAATAACTTATTCAAAATAAGAATTGTATCTACTCATTTTGAATAAAAATATGTTATATTGTATTTATAACTATTTTAATTTAGGAACCGTAAGAAGCGTCAGTTAGATTTTTTCCCTTCAAGCTCCCATCCGCCAAATAAGCGATACCGAAATTCGTTCCAGTAATATTTTTATTAAAATAACTTATTCAAAATAAGTATTGTATCTACTCATTTTGAATAAAATTATGTTATATTGTATTTATAACTATTTGGTCATATGTATGAATGAGTGAATATTTATTGCATTACCTCGTCTTGGTTATAGTTAGTAAAAGCAGCATTAGTTATGTTATTATTAGCATCATTAGCTCTTAATTTTTCAGCCTCTGGAGAATTAACATCTATGTTCAACAACCTACATTGCTTCAAGAAATCTAATTGATTTTTTTGGTAATAAGACATTGGTTCTTCAGAATGTAGTAATTCTTCGATTTTACCCTGGAATATTATAAGCATAGCAACATAATAATTATTAGTACCTTGTAAGCAGGTGATAAACCTGGCTACAGGTTAGTTTCAGCAAGATTTAAAGAAAAATAGCTAATATTAAAAAAAATGTTGTTAATTACTTGCACTGTTTCGCAAACCACTTTTAATTTATTTCATTTACATATTTAAACTAATATTTATTTTTTATCTAAAAGGCGACAACGGTTGGAATATTAACATCGGTTAATTAAATTGAAAGTGGTTTGTAAAACATTACAAGTGTATGAACAAAACTACAACTGGGGTTTCACCAAGTGCTGACGACAAAAAGTAGTATAAAATATAATAAAATAATCTAAATGCTTAAAAAAATCACTCGTACCGTTTCTTAACTTTGTTGAGAATAATTTTTGTTTCGATTTCACAGCATCTTGTGACTGATGTTTAAGTTTATGAAACGGTACTATTATAACTATATAAAAATTTGAGTTTTACGAATAAATAAACCAACTTACTGCAAGAGCTTGCTCTAATTTCTTTTCTAGTTCTGCATTTCTTCTCTTTACCTCTTCCAACTCAGACTGTGCGTCATCTCTTTCTTCTGCAGCTTTTAAGTATTGTTTCTCCAAGTTATCAGCTGTTTCTTTAGCTTTATCGACTTCCATCTTAAGATTCGTAACTAATCTTTCATCATAAGCGTCTGTGACGGATATAACAGTTTTGTGTTGTTCTTGTTTAATAATCGCACGCTCTCTCGCTAATTCAGCTTCCAGATTTTGAATTCTTGTCAAAAGGCGTTTATTTTCCCTTTCTTGTGCCTCTTTATTCCTAAAAAATATCATAGGAATGGTTAATTGAAAGTTCTACTTTTTATTGATCTAAATTCTCTTTTAAGTTTGGTAGAGTCCTGCGATGTCTCGCTCAGATTTTAGTACCGTCGTCTTACCTATTTCTTATGTCGCTGTCGTATTTTTGTTTGAAGGGTAAGGTAGTCGGTAAACTAATGTAATTGGCGTTCTATTTTGCCGCACGGTTAGTAAAGCACTATTAACATCGTTGGTGTCGTAGTCAATAGTTTTTTCTTTTCATCATGAGAACCATCAGCATGTTTGCTATCTTATGATATAAAAAATATTACTTGCCTAAGTTCAATTGCTAAAAGTTGTTTAGTAGACTGCAGATCGTCTCTTACTTTATCGATATCATCCATCTCATCAATTTCATTTTCTTCTGCTGCCACCGCCTAGAATTTAGATTTGAATGATAATATAATTTTTTTTAATATAATAATTTCACATGTTATGGTATAAGCAATATTACCTCGGCAACAGACGCGCCTGAAGGACTAGCAGCTAGATTTGCCTGTGACATAGACTTTTGCACCTGTTCTTCTATCGTCATTTGCCTTCTGAACTTCCTCAAACCTTCTAAATTAGGCTTACTTCTATCATTACATTTTACTTTCTTTAATTTGATTCCTTTGTTTATTTCTTTCAGTAGCTCATTGTGTGAATTTGGCTGCTCAGATTCAAATATAAATTGTCCTTTGTTTTTGACAACTACTGATCTCGTAATTATTGGACTAGATCTGAAAATAGCAAAATTTACTAACAGTTACACTGTGTGCGCATCAATAAAATTGTGTGGATATCTATTTTCATTACTTATCTAGACTAATTATGAAAATAGTTTTACTTTTAAAGTTGTATAATAAAAAAATAGTGAGATTCGACTTATTTTTACTAATGTTAACAACTTTAAGAAAAATATATTGACGTAGGCAAGGCAAGGGCAAATCCATATGTTAATACGGGAAGGTAACACTTTGGATCCTTTTTAGGACAATTGTGCGAACGGCATTTTCCTCGTGTTGGTCCCGGGCTCCTTTAAAGAATAGGCCAACTGCCGTTCTGCCAGGCAGGTCGTAAAAGACGAGTGATTAGCTGAGCGAGTCACTACCATCATGGCTGCTAGGTGGTAGAGTTCTGTATTGTCTCGCCCGGGTCTGGTACCACCGCCTTACCTATTCCGGCCGCAATAGCGTCAGTGCTTGTAACGTTTCGGTTTGGAGGGTAAGATAGCCGATAAACTTATGCATGTGGAATTAGACCTCGCCACAAGATAGCAACCCACCATTAACATCTATGGTGTCTATAGGCGATGGTTGACTCTCTCCATCAGGAGACCTATCTGCTTGTTTGCTATTTTATGATATAAAAAAATTAAAAAAAAACGGCGGAGTACGAAATTTAGCACAGTTAAAGTTTACATTGCGGAGGACTGCAGAAAGATAATATTTTAAAATAAAATTCATTAAATTAATTTAATAAAATTAAATAAAAATAAATACATTAAATTAATTAAAATAAACATTACATACATTGCATTTATGAGACGTGTACATGATAATATACACACATGTATTACTATTTTCTTTACGGACAGTCAGTTGTGAAGCTTAAAAGAGATTTTATTACTAAGTCTATTGTCGAATTTCAGCCACAGACGATCGCTAGTAAATATAATTAGACATTCATTGTAAAAAACTGACTTATATGACATTAATTTTATTCCTAATTATATAGCTAAAACTTTGTTTTTTGTAGTTGGTAAAAAGTGAACGATTGGCGAAATATATTACCAATATCGTGACTACAAGGTGGTAGAGTTCTGTAACTCCTCGCCCGGGTTTGGTACCACTGCCTTATCTACCTGCTGCAATAATGTCAGATGGCAACACGCCATTAACATTTTTGGTGTCTAAATATTATCATTATCTCTAATCATAAATTATAATTATCCTTACGGCTAAGTCCCTCGAACGTTTTTTTTTTATTATCGATAGGTAAGCGCTTGACCTCTTCTGCTTGATCTCGCCTGATGGTACATGCTAAGATGAGGCCCGCTTCCCTAGAAGGTATCTGTTCACTCTTCTCTTGAAAATCCCTAGAGTGTACTCGTCGGGAAACACAGACCCAGGAAACATGTCCCTTGCGTTTCGAATGAAAAATGTGGAGTCGAACCTCTTTGACCGGGTACGTGAACGTCAAAAATTGTATATTAAAAAGAAACGTAAATAAAAATTTATAATAGATTACCCGAAGTAATAAAAAATGAATCGATATTTAATCAAACTGTAATAAAATTAAAAATTTATCTATAATAATATTATAAATGCGGAAGTTTGGATGGATGTTTGTTATTCGATCACTAAAAAACTACTGAACGGATTTAAATGAAATTTGACACACATATAGATGATGACCTAGAATAGCACAAAGGATACTTTTTATTCCGGAAAAATTAGGTGATCCGGCGGGATTCGCAAAATTTTTTTATAATGCAGCTGGCTGCACGCTGCAGCTAGTTAATAAATAAATGCTATTATAATATAAATGTATATTTGAGTGATACATTTCTATAAAATAAAAAATGAAAATAATAAGTCTAATTCAATTCTAATTAAACATTTCTTATAAATAATTACATTTATTATAATGATAATCAAATAAGATATATAAGTATATGCCTATTTGGAACCTTGCCATTGCTATACCCGACAGGCTCCACGATGATCTAACCATTATTTTGATTTAACAAATTGTAAACATTGTGGAATGCAAATAAATAAAAAGATTTGTAAATAATACTCAACTTCCACACACTAGTTTCTCCATGAATTAGGGAAATGTGTGACTATGACTAGTTATTTGTTATAACTAGGTCCCTTTAGCGTGATTGCTATATCTTATACTCTTGAACCACGAAAACATCAATTACAAAGTAGATAGTTTCAACTTTAAAAGCGATAGTTTTATGAATTGTTGCTATTGGTATTGGTGTTGTTATTGGTATGTATCTACGAATTTAAAGCATTTTGTGGATTCTTGTTTTTAAAACATTTTGAGGATCATGTTTGTTCACTTACTAAACCCATTCTTCTACGACTATAGGATTGGATTTTGAATATTGTCTATTTTACTTCATTACTTTTCTATCGAATTCACGCATCTTACCTGTCGTTACAAACTACATGTTTCAACTTTTTTCCTTCCTCAACTTCTTTCATCATGTCGCTCCAATCTGGCCGCTTCCGTGGTCTGCTTTTAAGTTGTTCAATTTTCTTTAACTTTGTTGGATCTATTGGGGCTTTTTTGAAATCTGGAGGCGGTGGAAGCTTTGGCGGCAGAGGTGGTGGCATCGGTGGTGGCGTGGGTTTTAAAAGACCTTAAAATAGAAAGTTACAACCGTTTAATTACCTTTGTTTATGTATACACCTTTGTTTATGTGTTTATGTACACGAGACACAAAATAGTTACGTGCGCGTGAATCAGCGTAAAATCTTTGTCATTAAAGAAAACTTCATTTTTTAATAAAAATAATTGATTTTCTTAAATTTATTTGATTTTCTAAATAAATAACTTCAAATATTTTAATTTACGTAAAACTGTCACAACCGACATTAAGGGGAAAAACAGGGAGACTTTCTGGGTTCTTGATCGTGTACCCATATTAAACAGAAGCATGATAATAAAAAAAAACAAAATAGCTGAATGTAAACCTATGTTATTTTAGGTTCATGTTAGGGGAGAATTGCTTATGGATCCCATCATCAGACTGGGATTTTGATTTTTTTTCATATCATATGATAGCAAATAAGCAAATAGCTCTCCTGGTGGAAAAAGACAACAGTCGCCTATATGCATCAGAGATGTCTATGGTAACTATTAATTAAATTCGGCTACACTCACGTTTAATCGGCGTAGGTTCCAGACGTGACGCGACTGAGCGAACGTCTAACTCTAGGTCCGAAAGTAGTCGGAACCTACGCCGATTGAACGTGAGTGTAGCGGATTTTAATAGTTAACAATGTCTCACGATAGTTTTAATAATTTTATGTCAATGGTACGTTGCTATCCTTGTAGTGGTATAGATCGTAATGCCACATGCTTAAGTTTACCGGTTATCCTACTCTCCAAACAGGGATACAACAATGGCAAGCATTGACGTTATTGTAGTAGGAATATGTAAGGCGGCGGTACCAAAATCCGGGCGAAACGTTGCAGAACTCTCCCACCTAGTAGTCACGATGGTAAGTGACATGTATAGCCAGTTGTTTACTTTTTACGAAATGCCAGGCAGAATGGTAGATGGTCCATTTTTCAAAGGGAGCCAAGGCCAACACGGTGACAAATAAGACCAACCTGTTTAATAAATGATGAAGTTCAGAGGTTCAGAGCATTTGAAAAAATATACAGGGTGTTAAGAAAACCCTGTCCGATGCGAAAGAGGTGTATAGGTAGGTCAGTGACTATAAAAAAAAATTATTAAAATAAGAAAAATATCTAGTTTAAAGTGCTTCATTTTAGTACTATTTAGCAACTTCCCCTTAAATCGAGCAAATATGCTGAAAATTTATGTATCAATATCCATAAATCCATAAAATATGTTTGTATTAAGCTACCAAATAATGCCTTTGACGATATATATATATATATATATATTTATATATATATATATATATATATATATATATACATTGGCGCACTCGTCTGTTCGCTTGTTAATTGTTATAAGCGGGATAAGTACATTTCAATTACAGCGAGGTTTTCGGGCCACAAGACCGACAATTCACAACAGCCTAGATAACTGTGGAACTCAAGATCTGCACGAAAAAAAGCTAAGCACTAATAATGATGCGAGTTTCATATAAAATTGAATACCCATTCACCTCTGTATAATATGTTAGTTTCGGCCATTTTTCTCACTTATATCACGTTAATTACGAATTTTTCTTTAACTTCAAATCCATATTAGAAGCACTTAAACATTTCTTCGTAATAAAACAACACTGTTTCAAGATATGCACATCCATTAATTTCATTTATCATTAAAACCATTTTAACTAAAATATATGTTTGCACCTGATCTGCGCAGGCGTCGCACGCGGAACTATCTGTGACTATTTTGGATCGAATGTAGACCAGAAACTATTCAGTCTAATAGAGATCAAAAGGAGCTTGCAGATTTGAATGAACGTTATATATATGTCGAAGGAATTTGTGATGTGATGATGTTCCTGAGATATATCGCACAGTAGAAAATATTGCTTCATGATGATTTTTTTGACTGAATTAACAACTATAAACCCATTTAAATAAAAAAAAAATGGTAAATTGCGTGTCGTGCCACGCATTTTACGTGTGACACGACACGTATTTTAAGTTCATCCAAGTTGCCCATCGCAATAATGCGGTTTAAGAAGAGGGCTTCTATTGTTTCATACTATGAAGATTTAATCTACTTAATGTCAATGACGAATATATTCGCACCACAGGTTCACCGCCTTCATCCACCGCTTTAAAAACTTCTCAAAGTACATTTTATAAGTTGGTCGACTATTACTCAAAACACCTTGTGATTCCTTCTAAGCTGTGATTGTTTTTCTTTTAACTTTATTGTATTTACTATTTCCGTGAATATTGTCCTACACCAAAAACCAACCTTTAAGCAGAATGGGGAGACTCTTGACTCTAACAAAAATTAGCATTTCGAAGCTTAATATGTCACAAACGAGTCCCTTAATAAAAAAAACAATGTTTCCGCAACCTACAATATTTTTTAAAAACTTGTCCAACGATACCCCACACTGGGGAACATGTAAAAAGAACTAGCATCCCCACTTTACACGTATAGGAGCTACTCTAAAAATTATTTTTCAAGATTTTATGTAAACACTTTGTTGCCGTGATTAATATGTATAGTCATGCCAAATTACAGCTTCCTTGTATTAAGAATATGAGGAGGATTGACGAATAGACTGTATCCACTTGATGTTCTTAGAATGGAACACATATTCGTATGTAGTCTGTAAACATTTATAACATTTATCATCTTGTTGAGAGAAAAACAACCTAATTGAGAGAAAAAATGCTTTCTAAAATTTGATTACTTAGACTACATGAAGCAAGCTAAAGCTACGATGTATGATATGATTAAGAGATTAGGCGTAAAAAGCTTTTTTAAATGAATACTCTCCTTTATATTAGGTACGAGATTAGGATGCCAGAATAAAATCATTTCCTGACCAATACAGTTCGATTGGCTATGTAGTTCCCACGAGATGCCAATAATAGATGTATTAAAATATCATTGTCCTATCTTTTGTATTATATGTTGCGTTAAAAGCTTAAATTATATCTTACGATAGTTAAAACAAAGACCATCGTCTACTGATTTTAATATATCGTTTAGGCTAAGATAACTAACTGTCTATTTCATCCTTCAAGTGTGACAGTGACCATTGCAAGTACTGTTAATTATTATCTCAAATAGGTATATTAATGCGGTATCTCAGGTGGCATCGTAAAAGTCTACTTTCTAGTAGTCATATTAGTAGACATGTTAAGCCCTTATTCCCTTTTTATAACTATAGGTGGTAAGGCAGGGGTCCATTCTTTATAAGAATCCTTGATCAAAAACAAAGGAGATTTGGCATGCATGTGTCATTGTGAGGATAGTCTGACGGTGTTACTAAGTACTGGGTAATAAAAAATTAATAGTATCCAAATGTAACTTACTACTTTTCGCCGTGTTGGTCCCGGCCTCCTTTGTAGAATAGGCCAACTGCCGTTCTGCCAGGCAGGTCCTAAAAGGCGACCGATTGGCTATCGAGTCACTACCATCGTGGCTACTAGGTGGTAGAGTTCTGCATTGTCTCGCCCGGGTCTGGTACCACCGCCTTACCTATTCCTGCCGCAATAGCGTCGGTGCTTGTCGCTGTCGTGTTCCGGTTTGGAGGGTAAGGTAGCCGGTAAACTTATGCATGTGGCATTGGACCTCGCCACAAGATAGCATGGTAGCACAACGCACCATTAACATCTTTGGTGTCTATAGGCGATGGTTGACTCTTTCCATCAGGAGACCCATCTGCTTGTTTGCTATCTTATGATATATATATATATATATATATATATATATATATATATATATATATAATGTAATTTGTAACTTATTTATTTTAATGTTAATTTAATTCAGAGATTTTAAATTAGTTATTAAATCAAATGGTTTTTCAAGAAGGAAAAAAACGGGCAAAGTGCGAATTGGACTCGCGCACGGAGGGTTCCGTTCCATTATCTATAAAAAATATTTGTAGTTTCCGCAATTTTTCCTTTATCTGTGCTATAAGTCGTTGCTTCGCACCAAATTTCTAGACTTTGTGTTCACGGGACCGTAGGTTTTGATTTCCTTGAGAGTTTCGAAAATTTGCGGCATAAACGGCTGTACCTATCTATTAATTGCGTTGGCTTAGAAATTTGATTTTTTCACAGCTCCAAGGGACAGTAGACCTGAGTATTTGACATAAGTTTCAGCTTAATACCTCCACGCGTTCCTGAGAAAAACGGTTTTGACAGACGGACGGACAACAAAGTGATCCTATAAGGGTACCATATTTTCCTTTTGAGGTACGGAACCCTAAAAACATTGTTCGGTACTTCAAACCAACTACATAAAATTTAGTAAATATTACTTACTTCTTAAACTTTCATTTTTGGTTAGTGTGTGTCCTTTGGGTACTTCGTTTGCGAGAGTTTTGTCTATATTTTCTTTGACGCGTTCGTGTAGTGGATCCCTCCATTTCTTTAGTGCGACGTCGTCTTTAGATGGTGCTTTTTGTAGAGAAGGTTTTCGTGGTGGTAACTGTAAAATAAAGTAAAATTAAATGATGTTGTCTAATAAAATAAATAAAGTAAAATGGTACCTGTCTAAGATGAAATAATATATAAAATAAAAAAAATATTCGAGTGTATTTGAGTTCAGTCAAATGAATTATCTGCAAAACAATTCTGGCAGGGATTGGCCAAAAGTCGATCGAAATATCGTCAAACGTCGAACTTTAAATGATACGGTCAATTTTAGTTGACCATTTCGTTGAATAAAATGATTGTATGAAAAGGTCAGCCACTTCATGAAATGATCAGTTCTAAGATCTGGCCACGAAATATACAGATCCAACACTGATAATGAACTAAAATTACGATGAAAAATATATAAAATTAAAGTTTAAAAAAATAGCAGGTAAACTTAAGAAAGAGTGATTACTCGCATGTGGATCAGTGCCTGAGTTTATTGCTCAACAGCACCACAGATTAAAAGCCCAAGTCTTATTAAAAATATGAATGCAAGAGGGTGTGTGCATCTTTGTTTTGGTATACAGGTAAGTTTTTATTTCGGGTCTTAACTTTTTAGCTCGTTGACTAGGAGTCAGCTTATTTGACTCAGATTATAAGGTCCAGGGCTCGGGGGGGTCCAGGGATTCGGGGAAAAGTATTACTGAGGTATTTACGAAGTTTCTCTCAAAAATCCAAATTTTCAGTAGCAACTCAAGTGTTTGATGTTATCACCCTAATGCCTCAGATAAGCACGCAAAGCTGTCGGTCCCGTTTATAGTTAGAAATAGGCGATAATCGTTATCAGATCGGTAAAATGCGGCGATGGTATTGCTACTCATCTCACCAAACAACAAACCGGTGAACCGTGGTGAATTGGAAAATCTATAAACGTTCGGTTAACTCTACCTATTTGCAAGGGAACCGGTGTGATGATACTAAGACTACTAATTAACATACCTTGGATGAGGGTTTCTCAAGAGGAGGTTTTGTGGCCATTTTACTTTTGTCTTCAGTTTTTTCTTCTACTTTAGATTTGTCTTTATCAGATTTTTCATTGACTTTGCTTGCGTTAGATTTACCATTTAGATTTTTATTATTTACAACACTGTTTGCTTTTGATGTATCATTTTTATCGCTTTTTTTGTCTACAATTATTACAGATTTTTCCTTAGCTTTATCATCGACTGTCCTTACAGTTTTAAGAATTGGCTTTTCCGGTGTTTTCTCGTTAGAGTTTGTATTTTCTACGTTGGATCCTTTGTCAGTGTTTTTAAGAGCGGACTTAGTAAATCGCGGTTTTTCATCAGCTGGACGAGATGCTTTATCAGCTTGCTTGGCTGCGGAAGGTTTGACAAGTTTATCTTCTGGAGGTTCACTGACACCGTTTTCTTTGTCTCTTACTGTTGATTGTTTTTTCAAAACAGCTGAAATCGAACAATTGTTTTTATTATTTTCTGTAAAATGTTGTTTTACAAAATCTAAACACATAAACGGTATTGATTAACTGTCTGAAACCATTTCATAGATCGTAATAAAATGTAATATACAGTTAACTATTATAACTTGGAGATCTGTTAATAGAGCATTTTTTAAATTCGAGATTTAAAAAAGTAAAATAGTGATTTGAAATTTTTTGCAAGGAACCCTAGTAGCTTGGTAGCCCAAGGAACCTAACAATTAATAAATTTAGGGTTAAAAGTAAAAATCTAGAAAAAAGTCCTTATAACAGTCTTATGATTATGTATTCATTTAGCTTTTCTTCAGATTCTTTCGGGAAATGATCAAAACACGTGTTTCAATCCCGTCTCAATGCATTTGATGACATTCGGATACGTAAATAAACATGATGGCTGCCAAGATTTTCGACCTTCGCTATTTCATTTAAGAACAAAAGTTTTCCAAAGCTAACAGAAATAAATAAATACCTACTATCACGCCTATATTTTGGAAGCGGAGATAGATATGCAACTAGTGCACCTACTGTGGCTCCCACAGACCACATGAACCGTGGTGGCTCCTATTTCCTCTCTCCTAATACATATATTTTTCTACTTTAAATAGTGTCCAACAATTATTCAGTTTAGTATAATTTAAGAGAATGGCAACGAATAATTTTTATTTATTATGTTTAATTCGGGTACTTTTTCTAACTTATTTAGAACGAAATGCTTGGCCTTATATGGTTCGAACGCAAGACCTTTTCAACCGAATTCATAAAGAGGATTCCCCAATCTTTTTATCAAATCTTCAAATCTTTTTATATATTTTTACCAATTACTCAAAGACGCTTTAAGCGATTTGGAACATTCTATATTGTTTTAAAGAGTATATTTGTTTCCCGTAAGTATAGTTTTCATGTAGTGAATATCTGATGGAGATACAGGAAATTTGCTGTCGGTTGTTTGTAGGTTTACTGCATTTACCTAAATTATGTGTTTATTTTGAGTATATGTTTACACTAAAGCCGGTTCCGCTGCACTAATACTATTATTTTGTTTCACTTATTTAATAGGATAACAAAACAGATGATGGTTGTTCTTATGAAAACAGATAACTATCTCTTGCAGTTACCGAAATATTTTATGTAATTATTGAAATTATTCCCCATATCAAACTACATGATCGATTTTTTCAAATCAAGTTTTGTTAGAATTTTTTGTTAAATTCTATATTCCCAATTTTGTAATTTTTCTCTTGAGAATTATGAAGTTAGAGCAAAACACTTTTTACAACTTCAGAAGTGAATATATTAGTACAATTAAAAACTTTATAGAAACCTTCATAATATTATTTAAGGAGACCTAACCACTGATACCCCACACGGCTATGCGCTCTTAATTTTTTCTGTCTTTTAGTTTCATGTGTGATAGCTACCATAATAATTTTAATTTTCAAATCGTTCTGCTTCATTTTTTAGAAATTCATAAAATATACCTATTTTTCAAATTTCAAACATACATTACCCATATTTACTGAGTAATATGATTGACATACGGACGAATGGACTGTCCGTCCATTCGTCCGTATGTCAATCATATTAAGGACAGACAGATGGACATGACGAAATTACATGGATTGCTTTTTTGCCAAGGCTACAGAATCTTTGAAAGATCTCCATTCAGTACAGTAAGTCATATTTGCCTTTATTGTAATTATAAGACTTATCTATGTCAAACAAATTACAGAATCCCACACGTTAATTTAGACACATGTTCAATTCAGTCACTATATGTTTATTATTAATTAAGTTGGCAACTGGTTTTACATTTAACTGCATTAGCAACACCGACGATGGATATTATAAATTATATCGTTAAATTATAATACTAATTCCCATTTCTATCTATAAGTACTTACAAGATGGCGGCAAAGATAAAACCAAATGGTATAAGATTCCAATCTACCTTCTGAACTCTCTCTTTTCCGAAACGAAATATATATACTTTTTAAAGCTCTGAAATGTATCAACCACAGACCATATAAATACTTAAAGACACGCCATTGGGAAGGAAACGTGTCGCCGCGCATATGAGCAAACGCGCATATCATTGTCAAAATTGTCATTCATTTGTAGATATGTTATATTGTGAAAAATAGAACTAAATCATGTTTTAATATTTAATCGTACCGAATGAGATGACAAGGTTTAAAGTTACCCGTAGTGTGATTTTATTTCATCGATAAGTAGTATACTCTGTACTTCTGTGTGAATTACCGCCATCTGTAAGGCAATGTAACAATATAGGTACTTTCAAAAAACATCTACGGCAGTATTTAATTGATGCACAATGGAAGCTGGATGGGGCATCCATAATTTGACAAATAAATATGTTAGATTCGGACATACCTAAATCACCTTTTAATTTTAACCTTTTATTTTGTTTGAAGGGTAGAAACGTTATATTATGTATGTAGTGGTATTTTATGATATATACAGGTCTATGTATATATGTATGTATATATTTGATTTATATTTGATTATATATTGTATTTTTCAAACGCATTATTGCTTAAAATTTATTTTACGGTTTCACGTCCGTGACATGATGACGCTGAAAATCAGCGCTAGGCTCACGTCTGGCATATGCTCAGTTGGGTCCTTTTTGAAGGCACTGTCGGGCACACACATGGTAGAAATAATACAAAGAAAGCCATTTATAATAATTTTGTTTTCTTCAGTATGTTGTGTGGGTTTTTATTTTTTGTTTTTTGGTTTTCTTTTATTATTATTATTTTTCTCCTTTCTATGATTTTGTTAATAAGTTAAGCTTGTAATATTTAATTGTTTGTAACATTTATTGTGTATCTCACTTTTCCGCTAAATAAATGTTTATTTATTTCTTTCTTCTTTAACATCTTTGTTTGCTATCTGGTTTATAGCTTGTTTGCTGTCCAATAATATAAAAATATAGCAAAAGAAAAGCTTGCAGGATTTTCACCATGAGATAGCAAACAAGCAAATGGATTTCCTGATGGAGAGAGAAACCATCGCCTATAGACTCTAAAGATGTTAATTGCGCGTTGCTATCCGTATAGCGGGATGGCAATGCCAAATGCATAAGTCTACCGGTTACCTTGTCCCCCAAACCGGAACACGATCATGGCAAGCATTGACGCTATTGCGGCAGAATTAGGTGAGGCGGTGGTACCAAATACCCGGGCGAGACATTGCCGAACTCTACCGCCTAGTAGTCACGATGATAGTGAGTAGTAACACATATAGCCAATCGGTCGCTTTTTACAGCCTGGCAGAATAGCAGTTGGTCTATTCTTCAAAGGAGCCTGGACCAACCCCGGGGATATTTATTTATTTATTATATTTTGTTGCGTACAATAAAATGTCATAAAACAATCTTCTATACATATAATAAAATCGTAAGAAAGTCAAAACTGTACATTAAATATTTTTTTAAAAGAATGCTTGGGGCGTGATCTATAATCGATATCGAAGCCAAAAATATAGTTTTAGAATTTATGTCTGTTTGTCTGTATGTATGTCCGGGGTAAACTCAAAAAGTACTGCATGAATTTACTTATAATTTTGCATGAATATTACTAACAGGTCGCATCAACATATAGACTACATATTATCATGCTATCACTTAAGGGGGAGGAGTTGTGTGGAGTAAACGAAGTCCGCGCTGACAAAGTTGCGGGCAACAGCTAGTATAAAAATATAATAAATCTATATTAATATTATAAATGCGAAAGTTTGGATGCGTGGATGGGTGTTTGGATGGAAGTTTGTTACTCAATCACGCAAAAACTACCAAACGGATTTGAATGAAATTTGGCACACAGATAGATGATGACCTGGAATAGCACATAGGCTACATTTTATCCCGGAAAAACTAGGTGATCCCGCGGGATTCACCAACAACTTTTATAATGCAGCGGGCTGCACGCTGCAGCTAGTTTATTGATAACTTTTGTAAAATGTATTTGAAGGTGTCTAGGAGTACTTTAAAAAACCTAATTAAAAGATGAAATAAAAATCAAGTAGCCAAAATAACTTTTTTGCTTATTTTTTTTATAAATATTGTATCCTGCGCAGTAGCGAAATAGCCGCGAACTCTCTGCCAGATGCAGTTCGGTATTGCGATTTGACGAAATTATATATTATCGCAATTCCAATCTGCCAAAAGGACCTTTCCACAATTCGTCGCCAGCTCTTGGACCAATAACGATATAACAAGGGATCTAACGAGTAACGAACGTATTTATTTCGAAATTAGCTCGGCACAGCTTTGGGATATGGATGTATGAACATATAAAACTATCGTTATGCTAGTTCTGAAACCCTTCATAGTTTTCATTGTGATTTGTTGGTAGTAACGTTTACAATTTGCAAATGATTCATGTTTGCACGTGATTAATATTATTACGTACGCGCTGTATACACCCGGTGCGAAAGTCCGCAAATGCTGTGAAACGTGAGGGTAAATGGTTTCGCGTCTTTGCTTTCGCGCTTGGCGGTGTTTCCCGGTCGATGTCGGTATTTTGTCCCGCGTCAAAGGATTCGCGCTTGATTTCGCGCGAACGCGAATGTCGTGAGCTACATACGCGCTGTTTTCGCATTAGCATGCGGTACGTAGTTATTATCAGGTTATCAGGTTAGGTCAGGTTATCAGGAAGGTTGCCGCTGTTGATTCTGGTTTACAGAAGTTACAGTGGTGGGAACGAGAGGTGGGCCCATGCGGTACGTAGTGACTGAGTGTTCACCTTTTTTCATTGTTTCTTTGCTCTTTATTTTTAATATGAATATAAATGTAGCACGCCAGGACTCTAAAAGTTATGGCAGCAGCAATTTTGACATTTCTTCAAGGCGCGAACGTTATTACAAATGAAACCGAGATCGTTGCGAGTGTACAGGGCATATTTTACTTGTAGAGTTCACGCCCTAGTCGCGGCTGCGAATTTTGGTTGTGATCCGCAGAATTTAGGTCTAGAGCAGGGATGTTTGCTGGGAACAGAGTAAATAGAGCGTTAGACACTTTCACAATATGCTTATTGAGAAACAGTACAGATGCATTAATTGATTTATATTGTATTGAGATCAATTCGAAATCTTAGCCCGAGGGCGAGGGTAAAAAGCTAAAAAAAGGTATGTTTACGCCCGTATCCCCGAAGAGGTAGGCAGAAGTACAACGTGTGCATCCACGGTTAGCTGAAGATACTTAAGTCCCACAATGTGATAGGTGGCCAGCCTATCGCCAGTAGGGCACTTTTCCAATCCCGGGCAAAGTTGTTTTATCACAAAACTGAAAAAACACATTTTTTCATTTGCCTGACTCTGGAATCGAACTCCGAGGGTTTCTCTGAGAGAAAAATTCGAAAAATGTATTCACTGAGTGTCTACTGTCAATTCTTCGTGCCTGCGTAGTCCAAAAATTTTGAAGGTTTATTTAAATAAAACATTTTTTGATTTTGATTTCGTAAATCGACGTAAAACCAGGAACATCCTGATTTTAGAAAAAAAAAACAATTATTTCAGCAAAATGTCAAAAATGTGTTTTTATAAGATCAACCTTCATTTTTAATACATATTTTTCCTTGAAAATACCAACAAACAAAAACCAAATATTCCTAGTCCAAAGCCTGACGACGCGGGCCTTTGATGCAAATGTAATGTTTAGGTGAAAATACGCTGAGTTTTTTAGGTTAGATAATTATAAATAAAGTCCATACATTAAAAGATGTAATCTCATAAAAATACTTTTCTAACAATATTACTAGATAGTATAACTTTGCGAGCCCTTACAAAGCTCTGCTTTTTGCTAGTATACTTAGAAAGCAAACAAGCAGACGGATCTGCCGATGGAAAAACAAAACATCACTTATGGACACCAAAGATCCTAATGGGTCGTTGCTATCTATGTTGCGGGATAATAATGCCAAATGTGTAAGACTACTGGCTACTTTACCCTCCAAATCGAGACACGTCAATGACAATCATTGACGCTATTGCGACAGGAATTGGTAAAGTACTACATACCAGGGCAAGATGTTGCGGGACACTACCACCTAGTAGTCACGATGGTAGTTATATATATATATAGTCAATCGTTCGCCTGTTACGAACTACCTGGCAGAATGGCAGATAGTCTATTCTTCAAAAGAGGCCCAGAACAATAAGGAAAATATTGGAAAAAATATCGGCTTGAAAATGAGAAAAAACATGCGTCATATTCTGTATTATTCATCTTTATTATGGGACGTGCTTCCATCCATGTAAATTTATATTGAAAGATCAAAGGAGACCTACATTGGCGTACTACGACGAAACTGATCGTGCTGTATTGGAGATTGATATCAAGAATAAGTTCGTAAGAAGCGAGTACCTAATAAATGTCTAGAAAGCAACACAAGTTTGCCTGGACAATAATAATTCTATGATTCTCTGCTTTCTCCGGCTTCACGACCTTCACGTCAGGAATTTGATAAATAAATACTTAAAGTGCGTGTCGGGCCACGCGCAATGTAGGGTTCAGAAGTTGCCCATTACAATAATGTGGGATAAAGAGTTTTAGTTGTTTCATACTATTAACATTTAAAAAAAAAACGAATAACTATCTTATCTGACAAACCTAGAATATATTTTAAAAAACCTATCTAACGATGCCCTACACTATGGGATAAACGCGAAAAAAATTAATATCCCCACTTTACATGTAGAGCCGTCCTAAAAAAGTAATTTTCAAGATTTTATGTTACTAAAAGGCCTAACAGTATGTCATGATCTACAGAATTTCAGTAATGCGTTTAATTCTGTAGATCATTACTTACTGTTAGGCCTTTTAAAGTCTCTTAACATATCCGCATCCGTATTGGACTGGTTTAGGTTTAGTTACCTTCGAGGGCGTCGACAGTATGTTCAAAAAAGGAGAGTATGCGTCAGCTTGGTCTGATTTAATGGTCGGTATGCCACAAGATGGTGTTTTATCGCCTTTATTATTCGCAATATTTATCAATTTTGCAACTATGTTAATCTATGATGCAATTTGCACCATAGATCGATGTTCTTTAAATTACTATTAATTTGGCCTCACACTCAATCCAACCAAAACTCAGGTTTTCATAATTGGTAGCCCAGGTTTAATAAGAAAAATTGACTGGGTTAATTTACCACCAGTGTTGGTCCCGGGCTCCTTTGAAGAATAGGCCAACTGCCGTTCTGCCTGGCAGGTCGTAAAAGGCTATGCGCGTGGCTATGCGCGTCACTATCATCGTGACTACTAGGTGGTAGAGTTTTGCATCGGCTTGACTGGGTCTGGTACCACCACCTTACCTATTCCTGCCGCAATAGCGTCAGTGCTGGTCACTGTCGTGTTCCGGTTTGGAGGTAAGGTAGTCGGTAAACTTATGCATGCGGCATTAGATCTCGCCACAAGATAGCAACGCACCATTAACATCTTTGGTGTCTATAGGCGATGGTTGACTCTTTCCATCAGGAGACCCATCTGCTTGTTTGCTATCTTATGATATTTAAAAAAAACCAGTAAAACTTAGTGGTGTCACTATTCCCTATAGTAAATGCGTTAAAGATCTTGAAGTTTATATAGACAATACACTGTCGTGGACCAAGCAGATCCAACAGGTTAGTAGGAAAGTTTTCGGCATTTGGAGTTCCTTGAAGCGTCTTAGGTATTTGCTTCCTATTCCTACCAAGATTATGCTGGCAGATTCTTTACTTCTCTCTATTTTAGACTATGCTGACGCTAGTTATGTGAATCTCTCCATTATTGACCAGATTAATAAACTTGAGCGACTTCAAAATCTGCGCTTCAAACTTCGAAAGAGAGAGAGAAACGCACTTCAAAAGAGTTTGCGCAAATGATCACGTTTCCGAATTTCGCGCCAAGCTCAATTGGTTACCTATTTATCTTCGTCAGAATACTCATATACTTTTACAGCTTTACTTTATTCTTTACGATCCAAAGTCTCATTCTTATTTGAAAGAAAGATTTACTTTCCGTGACAACCAGCTCAAATATTTAAGATCGGCTGACAATCGGTTTCTGTTGGTGCCAACGCAAAACACAAATTATTACAGTCGGTCCTTCACCTCTCAAGCTGTTATGCTTTGGAACTCCCTTCCAGAAGAGATAAGGAATGCACAGAGCCTTTCTTCTTTCAAAATAATGGTTAAACGTCATTTTCTATGTACCGAGTAGCTTAGTTTTAGTTTCATTTAATTTTGAATTAGTATACGAATTATCATTGATTTATTTTTTATATTGTAATGCTATGTTTTTTTATATAATATAATTAATTTGTTTGTTTTTTTAAATCATGTAAGTGCGTAAAACTGTACATTTATTCGTAGTTAGCACCACTTTTGTATAAATTGTTATCCTTAACCAAGGGTTGTCTGGAAGAGATTGATTGCTTCTTTAGTGATAAGACCGCCTTTGTGTATCTAACATACCTAGTACGAAACTGTATTTTACTTTTATGTTGTCATATATTTTGGTGCACAATAAAGAGTTATTGTATTATTGTACTTTGTTGCCGTGACTGTATATATATTATTCATGCCAAATTACAGCTTTCTAGGACTAAGGATCTCTGCGCTGATGGCGATACTACTCTTATAAGGGTTCCTAGTTTACTTCGGAACCATAAAAACATAAAACCATAAAAACCATAAACCATAAATCAAGCACTTTATGTATGATGATGTAAGACAACTTTAGCACAGTGAAATCAACACATCATTAACATTAACGTGCTTTTTGCTGTACTATGATGTAAAAATTGTAGGTACGTAGATAAGTCGAAGAAAATATATTCAAAAAACTGGTGATCTATCTCGTGTTAACGATGAATGTTCTTATAAATCACGCAGAATAACCCCAACATATCCGTTTATTTTGTAAAATGTCTGTCCTCTCTAAAAATACCGCGATTTGTTGGCGTCGACCGGCCCGAAATATCTCAAAACTTGAACGTTAATTGTATGATGACATGCTCTACTGAGAACGGGAGTTGCCTTTCAATGTCGTTGAAAATTGTAAAATCTAAATACAGTGATTTTAATGTCTGGTTAGGAAAGTATATTTATGATTCCTATAAGGAAATTATTTTTAAACAGTGGGATTTCTACAATAGATACATTTGCACATTAGTCTTTAACTCCTAATTATTCCATAAAAACGACCTTATAATAATTGATTCTGATGATGATATTAGTAAAAAGTATCTTCAAGCCCATATCGCCGAAGGAGTGGGCAGAGGAACAACAAGTGCACCCACGATTAGCCGAAGATACTTGGTCCCACAAATGTGATAGGTGGCAAGCCTATCGCTAACCGGGCGATATTAGTATATAATTATATACATAAAAACATTTAGGAAACTTAAGACACATGTAGGAAAACACTCACTGCCAGCAACACCGATATTTTTTACTACCTGTTTCCCGCGACTTCGTCCGCGCGGACTTTGTTTACTCCGCACAGCTCCTCCCCTGTAGGTGATAGCATGATAATATATAGCCTATATGTTGACCCGACCTGTTAGTAATATTCATGCAAAATTTGAAGTAAATCCATGCAGTACTTTTTGAGTTTACCCCGGACATACATACAGACAATCCCCCAAGTATTCTTTTACAAAAGTATTCAATGTACAGTTTGGACTTTCCTACGATTTCATTATATGTGTAGATTTGAGCCTACCAACGGCAGAGACACAGGTCAAGTATATTTCCACTTACTGTTTCATTAATAGGCAAGATGCCCTGAGGCTCAGGGCATCTGGCTCAATGAGCCAATGCGCCGTCTGAGAGGGGACATTTTTAGGGCCGGCTAAAAGCCCAAATCTAATCTCAAGGGCTTTGATCAAATTCATTTAGTTTTTCCTTTAAGTATTCCGAAAAATTAAAAAAATTTAAATGACTCCATGATTTATTTGGGTTTTACCGCATAATTTAATATTAAAAGGAGACTTATAACCTTCCCGCATAATTTAATATTAAAAGAAGCTTTCATTAAACCCTGAGTTCAATTCAACCTACGATGTGTATACATCTTAACGCCTTTTAAAAATTGTTTACTTATAGTGTACACAGCAGCGTGTAAGGGACGGTCTACCGAAAAATTAAGAAAACATGCCATTTTTATGTTCTAGTCGTGATGGCAATTCTACCATCTGGAGATGGCGAAGTCAGCCTTGCTCATTTTGACCAAGACACAGATATCTTCTTCGGCTGATACTTCTTACCTCTCCTTCCAGGGGTACAAATTTGAACATGCCTTTGTACCGCGGGCTGATATGTGCGCCTACGACAGAGAAGATAAACCTCCTTAAATACCGCCTCAGTAAACTTGAAGGTCGGGACCTTTCCATCCTCTGGCTACGTGTATACTGCTACGACCATGCTAGCGTGCCTTCACAGGTCCCAAAGCGGAAATACTGAAGTCGACAGGCTCGTTGAGCGCATACAAACGGCTGTAGATTCCATGTTACAACAGACCCCCTCCGCTGAGATCGTGATCTTAGGCGATTTTAATGCCTATCACGCCGAATGGCTATGTTCTCGCACTACAGATCATGCGGGGATTTCTGTCTGTCTCTCTGTCTCTGTCTAACACAACTGGTAACTTCGCCTACGCGTGTTCCAGATGTGGACGACCATACGCCTTCACTGTTGGACCTTCTGCTGACCTCTCATCCGGATGACTACCAGGTATCTATGTACTTCCCACTTGGTACGTCAGACCACTGCCCGATCCGGAGTAAAGTGCCGGTTACGCGCCTATTTTTTTTTTTATAGTAGAGGGGGCAAACGAGCAGATGGTGCACCTGATGGTAAGTGATCACCGCCGCCCATGGACATCCGCAATACCGGGGGTATTGCAGCTGCGTTGCCGGCCTTTTAAGAATAAATAAGCTCGTTTCTTGAAGGTCCCTAAGTCGTATCCATTCGGAAACACCCCCGAGGGTAATAGATTCCACAAAGGAGTAATGCGAGGCAAAAAGTGTCGACAAAAGCACACGGTTGTGGATTTCCAGACATCGAGGTGGTGAGGATGGAACTTTAAATTTTGACGCGATTTCCGATGGTGAAATTTAGCGGCAGGCATTAGTCCGAACAACTCGTTGGAACACTCCCCATGATAAATATGGTAAAAGATGCAGAGCGAGCCTACATCTCTGCGTAACGCCAAAGAGTCAAGCCGATTAGAAATAGCCTGGTCGTCGACGATTCGAACCGCTCTACGTTGAATGCGATCAAGAGGAAGAAGCTGGTACTGAGGAGCTCCGGCCCAGAGGTGAGAACAGTACTCCATGTGAGGTCGAATTTGGGCCTTGTAAAGTTGGAGGCGATGGGCTGGCATGAAGTACTGCTTGGTGTACTGAGTACACCAAGCTTTTTGGAGGCTAGTTTAGCCTTCCCTTCCAAATGACCGCGGAACTGAACGTTGTTCGATATGTCGACTCCCAGAATTCCAATACTGGCTGAGGCAGTCAGGAGAGTGTTTTCGAACCGAGGTGATACGACAAAGGGTGTTTTTTTTTGCGGTGAACGCACAGAGCTGCGTCTTTTTGGGGTTAAATGTAATAAGGTTTTGATGACCCCATTCTGAGACATCAGTTAGTTGATTCTCGAGTTCAGACACGAGCTTGGTCCGGCCCTCTTCGAGGTGTTCCCGAGAAATACCGCTACGGCCAGAGTATGTAGCATCACCTGTACTATCATTCACTCTGATCGGCCAAAAACCTGGTTATCAACTTGCACAATTTCTCAGGAAGCCCGTAGGAAGGCAGCTTTGCGAGAAGCGCCTTGTGCCATACCCGATCGAAGGCCTTCGCTATGTCTAAACTAACTGCCAATGCCTCCCCCTTAGACTCAACTGCCTCCGCCCAACGATGTGTCAGGTATACTCGAAGATCACCAGCTGAGCGGCCACGACGGAAACCGTACTGACGGTCACTAATCAGCTGGTGCTCTTCTAAATACTTCAGGAGCTGACAGTTTATAAGTGTCTCCATGACTATGGAGAACAAGGAGGTTATGGCTATTGGCCGATAGTTTGACGGATTAGAGCGATCACCTTTTTTAGGAATGGGATGCACTAAAGCTGTTTTCCATGAATTCGGTACCACGCCGAGTGAATAGGAAAGCCGGAATAGGTGCGTCAATACTGGCGCCAACTCTGGAGCACATACTTTAAGCACAACAGGAGGGATGCCATCAGGCCCACTCGACTTGTGCATGTCCAATGAAAGAAGTGCTTTACGCACAGCTGACTGCCGAAACTGCGGTTCTGGCATGGAACTATCACACTGCGGGATGGTAGGCGGTGTATTCCCTCGGTCATCCAGAGTCGAGTTGGCCGCAAAGAACGAGCCCCGAAGATCGGCTTTCTCCTTTGCGGTATGGGCCAGAGAGTCATCGTCTCTGTGCAAGGATGGAAATGAAGGCTGGGAGAAATTCCCTAAGACAGCCTTAGCGAGAGACCAGAACGCACGAGTGCCAGAAGGAAGGCGAACTAATTTCTCACCAATTCTGTCAATGTGTTCCGCTTTTGCCTTGGCGATAGCTCTTTTGAAGAATCTCGAGGACGAGTTGTACTCCTTTCGTAATGCGCTAGTTTTTACATCACGAGATGCCGACGCAGCAGCCCAAGCTCGGTAGCATTCCTGCTTTCGGCGTAAAGCCGCTTTGCAGTGACGACCAAACCAAGGCTGAGACTTGCCACCGATGGGCACCGCAGAAGACGGAATGAAAAGTTCCATGCCCTGCAGCACCACATCAGCGACATAGTTAGCGATAGCATTCAGATCATCCAGCGAGAAGCACAACCGCCCCCATGGGTAGGATGCAAAGAAAGACCGCATCCCGTCCCAATCTGCTGACCTATAGTGCCAAACGTGACGACAGCCTGCAAAGGGAGGCCGTGATGGGCGCGTGACCGGTACTTTGCTCCGTATCAGGCAGTGGTCCGACGTGCCAAGTGGAGCGTCCACCGATACTTGATAACGATCCGGGTCAGAGGTCAGCAGGAGATCCAACAGTGAAGGCGTATGGCCATCCACATCGGGAACACGCGTAGGCGAGGTTACCAATTGTGTTAGACCATACGCCAAGGCAAAATCGTAAACAGACCTCCCCGCATGATCGGTGGTGCGAGAACAAAGCCATTCGGCGTGGTGGGCATTAAAATCGCCCAAGATTACGATCTCTGCGGAGGGGGTCTGCTCTAACACAGAATCCACAGCCGTTTGTAAGCGCTCAATAAGCCGGTCAACTTTAGTATTCCCGCTATGGGACCTTTATAGGCACGCGTAGCTGCGTGGATGGTCGTCGCAAGCTACGCGTAACCAGAGGATGGATAGGTCCTGACCTTCAAGTCTGCCGAGGCGCCGGTAACAGATATCTTCTCTGACGTATGCGCACACACCAGCCCGCGGTACAAAGGAATGTTCCAGTTTGTACCCCGGGTAGGAGAGGTAGGAAGTATCAGCCGGAGAAGATATCTGTGTCTCGGTCAAGAAGAGCAAAGCTGGCTTTGCTGTCTCGAGATAGTAGTAGACGGCGTTCATGTTGGAATGAAGGCCCCTGATATTGCAGAAATCCACAGTAAGCGTGGTAGGGGGTGCCATGGTCTTCTTGCTCTGTTTGCCCCGGACAGAATTGTCTATGAGCGCAATTTTGCCCCCCCCAGAATACGCAGGGCAGCCTGAGCATCCATGATCTGGCTGGAATCCAGAGCACGGACGCTCAGGGGGGGGGGATTCTCCACTACTGGTGCAAGTGGTACCCCCTGGGGTAGTTTTTTTTAAATAGCGCATTCATAGTGTGCGGGGGGGGGGGGGTTAGGCCTCCGGGACTCTCACAAACCAGATGAAACGCAGCAGCGGAGCTGCTACTTTACGTCGGTGTCAAGTGAGAGAGTGGTATCTCCCCGGGTGTGCCGGCCAATTCAGTTGCAAATGCAGTATGGCACTACCACTAATTTGGTTGACTGACTACACCGGTGCTAGATAATTTTTGAACAAAAATTATCCCACCAGTGGGCGATGGGATCCTATCACGGCCTCCTTTTGCAGGTCGTTGTCGCGTTTGGTACTATAGGTCAGCAGATTGGGACGGGATGCGGTCTTTTTTTGGGTCCTACCCATGGGGGCGGATGTGCTTCAAGCTGGAGATCCGAGTGTCGTTGCTGACTCTATCGCTGATGTGGTGCTGCAGGGCATGGAACTTTTCATTTTTTGCGGTTCCAGTTTGTGGTCTCAGCCTTAGTTTGGTCGCTCCTGCAAAACGGCTTCACGTCGAAAGCAGGAGTGCTACCGGGTTCGGGCTGCTGCGTCGACATTTCGTGATGTAAAAACCAGCACATTACGAAAGGAGTACAATTCTGCCTCTAGGTTCTCCAAGGAAATAGCTATCGCCAAGGCAAAATCGGAACACATTGGCAGAATTGGTGAGAAATTAGTTCGCCTTCTTTTGGGAACTCGTGCGTTCTGGTCTCTCGTCAAGGCTGTCATAGAGAATTTCTCACAGCCCTCTCTTCCATCTTTGCATGGAGACGACGACTCTCTGGCCCATACCGCAAAGGAGAAAGCCGATCTTCTGGGCTCGTTCTTTGCGGCCAACTCGACTCTGGACGACCAAGGGAATTCACCGCCTACCATCCCGCGGTGCGATAGTTCTATGCCGGAACTAAGATTCCTGCAGTCTTCTGTGCGTAAAGCACTTTTTTCCTTGGACGTCCACAAGTCCAGTGGGCCGGATGGCATCTCTTCTATTGTGCTTAAAGTGTGCGCTCCGGAGTTGGTGCCAGTATTAACGCGCCTGTTTCGACTCTCCTACTCATTCGGCGTGGTACCAAAATCGTGGAAGACAGCTCTAGTGCATCTTGTTCCCGTAAAAGGAGATAGCTCTAGCCCGTCCAATTACCGGCCCATAGCCATAACCTCCTTGTTCTCCAAAACTGCGAGCTACTGAAGTACTTAGAAGAGCACCAGCTGATTAGTGACCGTCAGTACGGTTTCCGTCGCGGCCGCTCAGCTGGTGATCTGCTAGTATATTTGACACATCGATGGGCGGAAGCAGTTGAGTCCAAAGGGGAGGCATTGGCTGTAAGTTTGGACATAGCTAAGGCCTTTGATCGGGTATGGCACAAAGCGCTTCTCGCAAAGCTGCCTTCCTACGGGCTTCCTGAGAAATTGTGCAAGTTGATAACCAGGTTTTTGGCCGATCAGAGTGAATGATAGTACAGGTGATGCTACATACTCTGGCCGTAGCGGTATTTCTCGGGAACACGTCGAAGAGAGCTGAAAGAAACTTGTGCCTGAAGTTGAGAATCGACTTACTGATGTCTCGGAATGGGGTCGTCAAATCTTGATCTCATTTAACCCCAAAAAGATACAGCTCTGTGCGTTCACCGCAAAAAAGACACCCCTTATCATATCATCTCGATTTGAGAATACTCTCCTGACAGCCTCAGCCAGTGTTGGAATCCTGGGAGTCGACATATTGAATATTCAATGTCGCGGTCATCTGGAAGGCAAGGCGAAACTAAAAAAAGCTCGGTGTGCTCAGCAGAGTGAAGCAGTACTTTTTGCCGGCCCATCGTCTCCAACTTTATAAGGCGCAAATTCGGCCTCACATGGAGTACTGCTGTCATCTCTGGGCCGGAGCTCCCCAGTACCAGCTTCTTCCACTTGACCGCATTCAACGTAGAGCGGTTCGAATCGTTGACGATCAGGCTATTTCGAAACGGTTTGACTCCTTGGCATTACGCAGATATAAGCTTACTCTGCGTCTTTTATCGTATCTATCATGGAGAGTGTTCCGACGAGTTGTTTGGATGAATTCCTGCTGCTAACTTCCATCATTGGATATCGCGTCAAAGTTTGAAATTACACCCACACCATGTAGATGTCTGGAAATCCACAACCGTGCGGTTCTCCCGGCACTTTTTGACGCGCGCTACTCTTTTATGGAATCAATTACCGGCAGGGGTTTTTCCGAACAGATACGACATGGGGACCTTCAAGAAAAGAGCTTACTCATTTTTAAAAGGGCAGCAACGCAACTGCAAGGCCTCTGGTATTGCAAATGTCCATGGGCGGCGGTGATCACTCAACATCAGGTGCACCTCCTGCTCGTTTGTTCCCTCTTCCATAAAAAAAAAATACAAGTAGACGGACTTCCTGATAGAAAGAGTCAACCATCGCATATGTACACCTAAGACGTTATTGGTGCGTGGATATCCTTGTGGCGGGGTCTTGGTGCTACATGCACAAGTTTACAGGCGACCTTACCCTTCAAACCAGAACACGACAGTAATAAGCACCGAAGCTATTGCGACAGGAATAGGTAAGGCAGTGGTAGTAGTCCTGGATGAGACAATGTAGAACTCTACTACCAGAAGCCACGATGGCAGTGACTTATAGCATAGCCAATCGTTCATTTCTTACGAACTGCCTAGTCTATTCTTCAAATCGGGCTCGAACCATCACGGGGTGCATGATTATATATCTCGTCAGGCCCACAGCTGGTCTAACCCGCCAATAAAATATCTTTCACATCAGAAATTGGCAATATTTACTTTTACAACTAGCAAACCATCGTTAACATTTTAATGGTCTATAGGTGGCATTTAATTACAGTAGTCGCTACTGTCATTAGAGTCGTTTTATTATTTGCTAATCTATGGTGTTATTAAAAAAACTTCTTTATCTTAAGGTGTAAGTGACCAGGGTAACATTTAAATTTTGCAACCTCAAAACTTATAATTTTTCTATCCGCGTGTAGGTAAGAACAATGAAATAAATACTACACTAGATGCAACACCCTTTGAGATCAGTGTCCCTGGAAGCGGATCGTTGAACCAGCTCCTGGTCAAGTCTTCAAATGAATCGCTATAAATACCTTATAATTCACATTTGAATATTTTAATATACTTAAATTATTTTGCAGACAGCATTAAGGGCGACATTTCCTAATTGTGCCATTGCCACAAAAAGCTGATCACGTATATAAATAAACATTGCTGGACAAATTACAAAAGTAGATCTAATATTAAAGTAATCAAATATTTGCTTCTAATATATAGAAATACATGTGTAAATACTAAAGTATATTTCTTCGTTTCTGAGGTCTAGCAGTCATGTGTCGGTGTTGACCACCTGAGGCCCCGTGTTCGATTTCCGGGTTGGGCAAGTAAAAAAATGTGTTTTTCAATTTTCTGATAAAAACAACGTTGCCTGGGACTGGATAAGTGCCCGGTTAACGATAACCTTGCCACCTCTTATCACATTGTGGGACTATCTTCGGCTAATCGTGGATGCATGTGTTGTACCTCTGCCTACCTCTTCGGGGATACGGCTGTGAAGATTATTTTTTAAATATATGTAATAAACACGTAAACTCAGAAATATAAACATCTATGCTCGTTAAAAATGTTTGTTTCCGTCGGGAATCGAACCCATCCAAGTACCATCGAGTGCATAGCCGAGGGCCCTAACCACTCGACCAACGGAGCAGTCAGTTGTTTAAAATTACGTGTCACGTTGTTTGTCCGCAATGGATTCCGAATCTACTGAAACGATTTCAAAGAAATTTTGTAGGTATCTACTGTTAGGTCTAACTTAAAGATAGAATAGTTTTGATCTTAATTAACCTCCCCCCTTCTCAAGTACCCCACCAAAATATTCAATACAAGTATTTTGTTAAGTATAAAACTACGTTTGTCGGGTTAGCTAGT
Source organism: Apodemia mormo (assembly GCA_036924255.1). Lineage (NCBI taxonomy): Eukaryota > Metazoa > Arthropoda > Insecta > Lepidoptera > Riodinidae > Apodemia > Apodemia mormo. Next base: position 14,397,667 of record JAUPFN010000020.1, read on the forward strand.
TTCCATATAATATAACATAGCAGTACTTTTAAAGTACAAATAAGAAGAGTAAATAAGAAGAGTGTGTCCAGAATTTAAATGCTCAGTGCGTAAATGTGCGCTTTGTTAAAACAATTTTTAGATTTCTTTATTATTATCTTTTTATAACGATTATTTTAACTTTAAATTATTTTAAAATAATAAAACCTCATTTAGGCTTATGTAATAGATTTTTATATACATACCTACTTACGGTAACTATGTATGATAATACACATAAGCTATTACTGAAATGATATCAATGTTTATGAAAAAAACAAAGAAAATTGACAGGCTTCTATAGACATATACAATATCAAATATTCAGGTTATTCTTATTACCTTAATGTTAATTTAAAATTATCACTTAAATCACATAACACATTATAAAATGTCCACAAATCGACAATCAAATTTGGAAACTTAATGAAACACTTCCACCCCAGATAACAAACTTCTAAAGACTTTCAGAAAGTCACATATTGGAACTCGACTCTTTGCCAAAGTTTCAGACGAGAGTTGGCGTCACGAAGGTAAATATATCAACATATAGTTATGAAGTGCACTATAATATATTTGTTTTCACATTAGCGTCATGAAATATTTTTTGTGACACTATATTTCACAGTGGATTCAAAAACAAAATCAGAGCTCGTAGGTCACACTATAAGTTTTGCGTAATTTAAAAAAAAAAACATGTTATAACCAAAGTATTATGTTTATTGCTTTTCAAAATAATCTCCTTTACATTTTAAATATTATTTTATGCGAAAAAATAACAAAATAGCAAACAAGTAGATGGATCTGCTGATGGAAAGAGACAACCATTACCTACGCAAATATGTTAATAATGTCGTGCTGTACATGTGGGTATTGCCACATGAATAACTTTATCGGATACCTTACCCTCCAAACTGAAAAACGACAGTGACAAGCATTGACGCCTTTGTGGCAAGAATAGGTATTCTGCAATACCTGGCCCGAATTTAGTACTGGCTTTACTAGACCTTCCACAATAGTGTCATGCTTCTCACATGGGGGTAGGGATTGGGAGCTATAGCTACTTTTATTTCACTATCACGTCGTGAAGTTACTTGTTTTTTATCACTGTTATATCACGGGTGATAAATCATTACCGTTATATTGTATAAGTAACGATTATTGCCAGAGGGTGCATTTTATTTCGTATGTTACATCGCCGCGCAGTGATTACAATTTATAATTGATTAGTGAAGTGAAATAACATATTAAACGAATTGTCTCTCCTAGCTGGTGGCACGGTGTTGCTCAAATGTTGTTGCTTTATCTCTTTCGCACGATGAATTTCTGCGAATTACAAGCTTAAGTAGTAGCTTGAACCACGTGAAATTAAATCACGCGTTCGATGCATATAACTGAGTGCTAAGTGTGAGTTTTTCTTTTCGCATTCGATCGTGAGCGCGATTGGAGTTTACTAGGAATTTGTATGTGATTTGTACAGCGCCATTTAGTGGTAAACGTGAGAAACCAGTTTACCACTAGGTGGCGCTGTACAAATCACATACAAATTCCTAGTAAACTCGAAATGCGCTCACGATCGAATGCGAAAAGAAAAACTCACACTTAGCACTCTGGTGTGACACGTGAATTATTTTATAACGAATGATATGACCACTGATGTGTGAAATGCGCCATGCCTAGTTGGGGGATAACATGGAACAGGCGATCGTTGTCTCTTTCCGTCAAGTGACCCATGTGTTTAATATTTTCCTATAATAAAAAAGATGAATGTGTATAAGAAAAATTTATCACATCATGAATGTACTGAAATCTTTGCGTAGCAGCGATGCGTACGTGGGTGGACGCGTCATCACCTTCGATACGTTTCAATGTTAAACAAATAAATTAATTGTTTGGTGTTATTAAATGTACCTATATTCTCACAAATAAAATAATTAAAATATATTTGCCTGCGTGAGTTTGGGCAACTTTTGAAAAAAGACTTTTTGCTCGGATAAATTATAGTTTCCATTTACCTATATCTAGTTATAAAATAAAGCTAAGGAGGAAGCTAATTTTTGGAATTTAGAACATAATAATAGGTATAGCACGATATTAACACCTAGTATAAAACATAGTAGGTATACTATATTTTATATCTAATACGTTTAAACGAGCTATTTTTGTATGTATGTATGTGTATATATATATATATATATATATATATATATATATATATATATATATATATATATATATATATATATATATATATATATATATATATATATATATATATTATAGAATATACAAATGTGCACGCCTCATAACGCTCATTTAATTTAAAATGTAACAATTTAGTGACGAATTAATTTTCTACAGTTTAACCATTTGACAAATATTTCACCGATATTTATATTAATACTATGACATTATTTTTTAGTATTTTATTAATTATAATTAAACGCCACAGATAATTTTCAATTTGAAACAATCCCGTGTCATACTGAAACTGTAAATGGTATCGATGTGTGAAGTATTTCAGCGTAATCGTGGCACATCCATGTATACAGACATTAGGACATCCGACAAAATTTTATAAATCTGTTTTTTCATATATTATATTTGACAAATATTTTTTTTAAGACTATTGTGTTTATAAAAGGATTATCCATACTAATATTATAAATTAGGTAGTGACTCTGTCTGTCTGTCTGTCTCTTCTTCACGCCTAAACCACTGAACCGATTTGAATGAAATTTGGTAAAGACATATTTGAGACCCGAGAAAAGACATACGATAGTTTTTATCCGGAAAATCCCATGGGAACGGGAACTATGCGGGTTTTATTTTAGAACTAGCTGTTGCCCGCGACTTCGTTTGCGCGGACTTCGTTTACTCCGCACAGCTCCTACCCCGTAGGTGATAGCGTGATAATATGTAGCCTATAGGTAGTCCAACCTGTTATATTCATGCAAATTCGAAGTAAATCCATGCAGTACTTTTTGAGTTTACCCCGGACATACATTGACTTTCCTACGATTTTATTATATGTAAGTATAGATTTTTTGTGTATTTATTGTATTGTAGTTATTAGTGAAATATGAATATTGTAGATACAGCTTAAGTCCAGAAAAATGCTTAAGCTTGACATGTTGCCGTCGTTGTCGCCGTGTTGGTCCCGGCCTACTTTGAAGAATAGGCCAACTGCCGTTCTGCCAGGCAGGTCGTAAAAGGCGACCGATTGGCTATCGAGTCACTACCATCGTGGCTACTAGGTGGTAGAGTTCTGCATTGTCTTGCCCGGGTCTGGTACCACCGCCTTACCTATTCCTGCCGCAATAGCGTCAGTGTTTGTCGCTGTCGTGTTCCAGTGTGGAGGGTAAGGTAGCCGGTAAACTTATGCATGTGGCATTAGACCTCGCCACGAGATAGCAACGCACCATTAACATCTTTGGTGTCTATAGGCGATGGTTGACTCTTTCCATCAGGAGACCCATCTGCTTGTTTGCTATCTTATGATATATATAAAAAAAATGTTGAGAGTAGAGCACTATCTCACTTCGCGAGGACATGCTAAAGATTCAGATGAATTGAGATCTCCCTCTTTTTCAAGTCAGACAGTTTATTTAACTTATTTAAATAAATATGATAAAAAGAAAATTAACATTTAGATATAATTGTTTAACGCCGTAAAACTACAGCAAACGACTTACTATTAAGCATTTAGATACCTATTGATATAAAAAAAGGGAAGATACGATACCTAGTCACAGCGCCTGTTCCTACAAAACTAGGTTCGTGAACACAATGACAATTGGTGACAATCAATCACGCGCGGGACCTCATATCATACACTTATATTTTCCGACTGTTTTTACCATTAAACACGCATCAAAATACCTTCTTGTATATTCAGTTAGTGTTATAATAACTCAAGGAAAAAAAAATAAGACACGCGGGATTACTTTCCATTCGTAAGTACGGCTAAAACAATTTGTTTGAAAATAAGAATAAATTATTGTTTAGTTCGCCATGTTTGTGAGAGTGCGATAGTACAATACAAAAGTAAGCGAGAGAAACATAATCTGCTACGTTCGTCGCATTACTTTGCGTTTGACTGACATAGCTTAGGTTTAGCAATTGCGATTTTAGAGCGTAACATATCTTCCCTTTTTATATCAATGCATTTAGATATAATTACTATTTAGCATTTAGATATAATTGTTACTAACTAATTAGCATTTTCTCAAACAAAAAAAAATCAAAATCGGTTCTTAAATGACCGAGTTCTGAGGTAACAAACATTAAAAAACATACAGCCGAATTGATAACCTCCTCTTTTTGGGAATTTGGTTGAAAATGAACAGCTGTCAAACTAGGTGATGAAATGAGAGCGAGGTACAGGGGTGTTTACGAGTATTTACGTTAACCGACATAAAACAAAGAGGAATAGTCAGCATAAAAATTTAATAAGGTAAAGACAATACTAATAGACGCGGTATTGGGCGGAAAATACGTCGCCGCTCATATGAGCAAATGTATGTAAATGTCAAACGCTTGTAGATATATCGCGAAATATGCCATATTGTTCTATTTTATCATGTCGAATAAAAAGCTGTTTTACAGAATATTTCTCGAAAGATTTTATTTCATCGGTAAATGTTATAATTGTGTATTGTACCTACTGGGTAGTGGGTGTAAATGCAAGCGTCACTGACAACCTTCGAAATTGCCGTGAAAGGGGTACCCAGTTTAATCCGTAGTAAGAATAGCCTGTAATATCAAGGTATAACAGAATCAAGGACATCGTGCACTTATTTCAAAATCGACAAAAACGTAGAAAAAACAGGTTTTATTTTTGCAAAAATATGGTTGTTACGGGCTATCACAAAATTGTAAAGATCTACTATGTAATGACCATGACGTATGTCATGGTGTGTTAATGTTTAAAATTTACAAAATAATTAAAATTAACAAAGTTTTTTTTTAAATTAGCAAAATTTAATTATATTGTTGTTATTAGGTACATTTAAAAAAGGTGCTTTTAAGTTTTGTTTTATATGCTAAAAATCTCTAATATTATAGTATGTTTTATATTGTGTTTACAATTTTTTACGAAACATATTTATAGGTAATGATTTAAATCTATCAGGAATCAAGGACGGATCCAGCCTTCGGGTTAGGGAGGTCACATATTAAGGGTTCAATCAAGATAGAGTCTAATCCTTATCTATTGGCTATGCGACCTAACCTAACAAAACAAGTGTAATATGACGGGTGGAATTTTTCAATTCCAAACTAGGAGTAATTAACTATTTATGTAACAAGTCAGAGTCCTCTTTCTCGGTGTGGTACTTAAAGGCGGTCTAACAAACCTTCTTAAGATTTAAGTAAGCAATCGGGTAGCGACTACTTGCCGCTATTGTCACATACAGATAGGTATTCTTCAATTTACAGCGTTATAACTGTATTTTGTACTAGCTGTTGCCCACGACTTCGTCCGCGCGGACTTCGTTTACTCCGCACAGCACCTCCCCCGTAGGTGATAGCGTGATAATATGTAGCCTATATGTTGACCCGACCTGTTAGTTATATTCATGCAAAATTTGAAGTAAATCCATGCAGTACTTTTTGAGTTTACCCCGGACATACATACAGACATACAGACAAAAAGACAAACGGACAAACGGACAAACGGACAAAAGGACAAACGGATAAACGGACAAACGGACAAACGGACAAACGGACAAACAGACAAACAGATAAACAGACAAACAGACAAACTGACAGACAGACAAAAATTCTAAAAACTATAGTTTTGGCTTGGATATCGATTGTAGATCACGCCCCAAGTATTCTTTAAAAAAATAATTCAATGTACAGTTTTGACTTTCCTACGATTTTATTATATGTATACATTTTGTTTTTGGCGCTACTGGTTTATAAATGACAACTTTTCATTTCTCTACTTGTGTAATAATCCTATAAGGCTTGTTTTCACTAAGCATGAATCGGATAGTTTCTTATAATGTAAGTTTATATTTACGAGTATACCGGCGTTGTAAATATATGTTCACAACGATGAAAATTCACTGTACTTGTACTTAAATATTAAATTTATTTTGCTTCAATATTTCTAACATCTATTACCATTTTTTAACCATAGGTACGTATATATAAAAATGAAACTTACGTTTTAGTGTTTTGGCGGGTGCAGATTCGCCTTCTTCCACAGTTTTCGCAGCACTACTTTCAACTGGCTTTAACTTCCTTTGAGTCCAGGCAGGTGGTGATTCTGCGTCCTTATCTTTGACCCATGGTGGCCGGAATGTCTCCCGTTTAGGAGGAGTTTCCTTACTCACATTCCCGATTGGCATTGTGTTCTGTGGATAGTGAAGGGTATGTAACGTATATACTAAATACTAGTTGACTTCGCCCAAGAGTAGACTAACAGATCGTTCGGTTCGTTCATTCGGATCGTATATCCTTTCATACTAATTTTCGTCTTCTATTTAATTCTCTGGAATGGTGATTAAAAAAAATGAAAAATAAACTATATAACCGGATTTTTAACTATCTGCTTGCAAAAAATGATTAAAATCGGTTCAACGTAATAAGCGTTGGAAAACATAATAGGTATATATACGGACTTTTGCATTTATAAATGTAGTAAGTAATGTACGTAAATAGGAAGTGTATGTATGTATGTGTGTGGTGTGTGTATGTAAACATATCATAACTTTTGAACGGCTGGACCGATCGAAACGCGGTTGATGGAATATGATTGGATTCTGCTTAACTTAGACTTCCTGAAAATTTGAACCAAGTCGGCTTAGGAGATTTTGAGACATTTTGAAAAAACCCCAATAATAATTTTGACGAAACAGTATTTTTTTAACATAACTTCCAGATTAATGTACCGACTGAGTACAAAAACTAATCAGCTCTTTTCCTCAAAAAACTACATCTAATGTATAAATTGCATCAAAATCAGTTTATCCGTTTGGGAGAAATCGTTGACGAAAAATTAAAAAAGAGTTTTTTCGACATAACTTCGAAATTTTTCAATCAATCATTTTTTGGTATTTACAACACAAGTATAATATTTTAGTACTAAAAAATATGTCACATGGCATTTCAAGAATCGAAATCGAATCTAATTTTCAAAAGTTACAGGTTTGTAAATATTAAAACTACGTCATTTTTAGCATATTTACTTTATATTTTTAAAATAATTTTCAGGCTAATACACTGATGGACTTAAAAATCTTACCAGCTTTTCTCCTTTAAAAACTGCGTCAAATATCGCTAATTGGATCAAAATCAGTCAAATTGTTTAGGATTTAATAATGATGAAAATATTAAAAAAATGTTTTTTGACATTGCTACGAAATTTTTCAACCTATCGATTATTTAGCTAAAGCAATATTTCAGATCTCAAAAACTGAGTTGCATGTCATTCGAAAGACCAAGTTCAATATACTGCCATTTTAACAAAATAGATGTTTGAACTGAAAAAATCTATGTTTATAGTTTTTCCTCTTTTGAGCTTAAAATACCTTAATTTAGCGGGAAGTTTCAGGGATGGCCTGTAGGGTCAACCGCCTACACATTTTTTTCCGTTTGTCTCCGGTGCCTCACCTTAAAATAACTTACAGGCTCACTTTTTTACATTTTAACTTTCAGGCTAATATACCGATTTATTTAAAAATCTGATACCAAACATACGTTTGTTATTTTACAACACACATTTATTTATATATTTTATTTTATTTCATAGGACAGTAAATAGGAAGATAGTTCTCCTGATGGAAAGAGGTAATTTTGGCCTATAAGCATCAAAGATGTTAATGTTGCGTGGCTATGTGTTTGGCCACATGCATAAAAATACCGACTACCTGTCTCTAACCCGGAACTCGATAGTGACAAGCGTTGATGTTATTGCGGCAGTAATAAATAAGGCGATGGTACCCAGGCGAGACGTTGAATTCTGCCACCTAGTAGTCACGACGGTAGTGACTCGTATAGCCAATGATTTGTCTTTTACGAACTGCCTGTCAAAATGTCGGAGAGTCTATTTTTTCAAAGGGGACCGGAACAACACGGAGTAGTCTACAAAATTAATCTGAGTGCTAAGTGTGAGTTTTTTTTTCACAAACGTGAGAAACCAGTTTACCACTAGGTGGCGCTGTACAAATCACATACAAATTCCTAGTAAACTCGAAACGCGCTCACGATCGAATGCGAAAAGAAAAACTCACACTTAGCACTGTTAAAACTGTGAGATGTGAACCAGTGTGATTTGTAACATTAATTATGAACAAACATTACAAGTTCCCGACAGAGGCTGACCTTCATCAATTTGTTTAGCGATTGAATAATATTTTTAGCGATCTATGAATAAATACTTTGCGTGTGGTTGCGTTCGGGGCGAACAACTAGTATTTCCTTTTGTCTTATCATAGAATAGCTAACACGCAGGTGGCTCTCCTGATAAAAAATAAACAGCGTATATAGACAGCAAACATGTTTGGTGGTAGCTTCCTGTTTGTTCCCAAGTAGATTTGATAAAAGTTTGATTCAAGTTTCTAGAGACTGTATCTCTAGGCTGAAAGTCGGTTGTTACAATTTTACTTCGTTTAATTATTTAAGGTATCAAATCTTCATTACTTTGTCGGGGTGATTGGTAGATTTGTTTTTTCATAAGTATCATTACACCTATTTCCTTTGCGGGGTAGGCAGAGTTCACAGAACGTCTTTACACTTTCCGGCTCACCACGATTCACCTGTTTGTCGGTTGGCGAGATGAGTGGTGACCCCTATCTCTGCATTTTACTAACCTGATAAGGATTATCGATTGTTTCTAGTGATGATCGGGACCGACGGCTTTTTTTGCCATTATATTTTCCGCACTTAGCCACTTGAGCCTTTGTACGTAGATGGCTATGTCTATTTCAGCCATTCTAACTCCTAACAGAAGCTTATAAGACGGCTTATGTTTTCACATGCTTCTTTAGGAGGTTTTGGGTTATTTAGGACACGTGGCCATCTTTCGGCACGCTTTACGCGAAAAACGCCGAAAAAAGAAGGCTATCCCTTAGACCACAAGGCAGTCTCACACAGACACGAGGCGTTGATAATGTTACTAATATTTTGGATAAGTTTTTAAGAGAAAAAAAGATTTAAAAAAATCTCAAAAAATCGAAAAATGTTGAAAAGTCTGAAAGGTTTTCTTATGCGATCATAAAAACAATTTTTTTGGCATGTGGATTTAATGTTTTTTGCGTATGTAATGATAAAAGGATATTATCGAAATGAATATAGATTAAACGCGTTAATTTTAATTTACAAAAGCCATCAAACACATTTTAGCACTTGCACACAGTAAAATGGCTGCTTTATTTCATCTGTAAACATTTGCTTCAACGTTATATCTAAAGCTGAGACCATGTCTATTAATAAGAGCGGATATCACTGGGCGAAAAGCTGAAATTAAGATACAAAGACAATCTAAAGGTTATCCGTGATATTTTACGTGATATTTTATCTTTCTGCTGTCATATTTGCGAATGTTTGTTAATAAAATACATTTTAAAGATAACTCACAGTGAATTTTTATATATACATACTAATAATATTATAAATGCGAAAGTTTGTCCATGTCTGTCTGTTTATGTTTGTTACGTTTTCACAGCCTAAGTTCTCTTTCTATGTTGGTCGTCTTCGTTTCCATCAAACTAGTACATACTAGTAGACTTCATGAAAATGTTAATGGGTTAAGAGCCCGTCTGAGAAAAATTTAATAAAGAACTCAAAAACACTGATTTTGTAAAAATAACTTTCAGACTAATGCAAAATTAAAAAATTTGCAAATGGGTTTCCCTGCAGGCCAACCCTGAATCTTCTCGCAAAGTTGAGGTATTTTAAGTTCAAAGTATTTACAAACGTACCCAACCTTCAATTCTTGAATATAATAATAACAATAATTATCATCTATTTGCTCAAAATAGGGTATATAGTCATAATCTAATGAATTTCACTAATATTAATTATAATAATTTCTATAGCCGAAAAAAATAGCAATTAATAATAGACATAGACACAGAAAAATCACATCACATTCTACACTAAAATATAAGAAAAATACAACATTAAAAAGTTAAATTACAAGTTCTTTCAGATTCGATTTTATGTTGTTGAGCTCGAACAGTCCAACAACTTTAAGTTTGTTACAAAACGTTTCTATTTGAATTTCTGATGAGCTATATATTTTGAACTCGGTAATTGATTTTCAGCATCTGAGTGCTAAGTGTGAGTTTTTCTTTTCGCATTCGATCGTGAGCGCGTTTCGAGTTTACTAGGAATTTGTATGTGATTTGTACAGCGCCACCTAGTGGTAAACTGGTTTCTCATGTTTATCACTAGGTGGCGCTGTACAAATCACATACAAATTCCTAGTAAACTCCAAACGCGCTCACGATCGAATGCGAAAAGAAAAACTCACACTTAGCACTCTGAATGGCATTCGACACAATTTTTTCTTAAAAGCTCTTAAAATGTTGTGTTCACTCCAATATAATATATTGGCTGAAAATGTCGAAGTTGAGTCGATAAATCATTTTTTTACAATTGTTTTTTCACAATTAACTCATGAAATCGGCTAATTAGCCGAATTCAGTTTATTAAGCCGAAAAAGCCGAAAGCCAGATTTTCAGAAAGTCTAAATTTGAATACCGACAACTGCGTTTCGATTGGTCAAGCCGTCCAAAAGTGATGAGAGGTTTACATACACACATACAGATATACTGACATCAACGTAAAAGTATAAGAAAAGCTTCCTAGGATATCAAAATGTGCATAGAGACTTGGTGAAATTTTTTTTCTTAAAATCGCAGTGAAAACCAGTTTTACCTCATAGGAAACCGAAATGAAAAATAATTTTTTTCATTCTTGCTTAAGGATGTCTTTAAATATTGCATAAATATTTTTTTTTATTTATATTTAATTGGTCAAAACAATTCTAATTTGGGATTTTTCAAACATTACAAAATTCATATCTTCGAAAATTTTAACTGTATCGTAAAAAGTCATATGTCCTTCGTCCGTATTTTGTGTCCAGTTAAAAATAACAATTCTTCATCATTTAAAAAAGTCTGCTTAATATGGCGGAGCCTAAGAGGGGATTTTTTTGCATTTACTCGAGCGCGTCAGATTAACATAGGGGAGCTACCTCGCATACTGTTGAGGGTCTCCACCAAATATAAGCTCTTTATATAGAGGTGGGTAACTAGGACATAAATAAAACAAAAATCCAATAAACTTCGGCTTGTGGAAATTGTCAGATTATATTTTTTTCGTTATTCTTACATAATTTCCTATAAAATAAAAGAAAATACAGACGCGCTCGAGAATATCAAAACAACGTGTTCTTTGCAACTTTGCAACTCTCGCACTCCCTTACGCTACACTTGAATCGGCAGATTTTCTAAATTTTAGCTACCCACCGTACCTAAATCTGACGCGATATAGTGTTTCCATGACACAATTTTTTAAACATTTTTTATCTGTACATTTTTCCCTTACCATAGAAATGAAAAACATTATATAAACTTTTATTTTTCCTATAATTTAATATACAAAATGCAATAGGTCCCTACGACGAATTTTGATGTTTATGCGCTTGTGTCAGTAATTTATATTTTTATTGGATAATGAAGTCTGAATTTATGTAGGTACCATTTTTTAAGATATTCGGTATCAGAATCGAGTACTAAATACCCTCCTTCAGTGACATACTGATACAATGACATTATTTTATCAATAAACCTGTATACCCACTATTTTGCTTATTAATATTAATAAGTCTGTTGCCAAGCTAAGAAGAGATTTTTTTGTCTACGGTCGAATTTCGACCAGAGGGCTATCTTTAGTTTACATAGATAGATGTTGTCATTATTAATTACTCCCACTGTGTGAATAAAGATAATTTTATTTATTTAACAATTATTAATTGTTCACAAAATATATTTTAGAATATCTATATGTATATAAAAATCAATGCCACTTTTCTTTGTAATTTTATAACTCAAGAAGGGCTCACCTATCCAAACCAAATGTTTAGGCTTTGTTCGGACTATTTAGCAGATGGTTTATGTCAAGTTTGCACAAAATTGGCAGAGCCGTAATTCTTCATTCATCACAGTTTTTATGAATTTGACTTTCGAATTCATTTTTTATGGCATTTAACATTATACGTAGCGAATCACGTTCCGGGCCGCTAGTTATAATATAGAATGTGCACAAACAGCGAGCTCATCTTAAAGAACCAGCAAAATCAAAGAAGTAATAATGCATAAATAAAGTGATTTTTGTCAATTTCACAAGAATTTATTATATTTTTGGGACAAAGAGTTTAAGTCTAGACAGATTTTATCTTTGTTCAAAATTTCATCCAAATTCGTCCTGCCTAGCCGCTAAGACATGAAGGATCATCAAATATTCAGACAAACAAACGTTTTTTAATTATAACATTAATGAGATATTGCTTATTGTTGTCCATACCTACGTGATTAAGTTTTTGATTATATCACCCAAAAAGATGGTTTTTCTGATGGAAAGAGATTAAACCAGCGGGTTAGACATTAATGATACTAATGATACATTGCTATCCATATAATTAGATAGCAAACGAGCAAATGGCTCGACTGATGAAGAGAAAAACCATCGCTTATAGACACCAAAGATCTTAATGGTGTGTTGCTTTTTGTGCAGGATTACAATGCTACAATATGCGTAATTCTGCCGGCTATCTTAACCTCTGAACTACAACATGACAATGCCAAGCATTGACAAGATAAGTAAGATGGTGGTACCATATTCTGGAACAAGAGGTCGTGGAATCCTACTGCCTAGTGGTTCCGATAGAATATACCCTATCATCATATCATCATCAGATTATCATTTTTTTTATAAATTATGATTTTTCACAAAGTTACGCCTAAAGCTACAAAAAATTACATTAATGTGGATATAAAATTACTGGGAATTTGTGCCGGGTTCTTAAAGCTGTAAGATTTGAGTATAAAGCTTGTTTAAAAGCCTCGACCTTATTAGGGTGTAATTTTGGTACAATCGCATGAAAGCCTCGGCTTAAAATAGGTAGGTAAGGTTATTTGTTCTATGAGGATTTTTGAGGACTGAAAAAAAAACGACAACAAAATAACATGATACCATAAAAATTTCAACCGAGTATGATATCAATCAATAAACCATGGATAAACAAGCAAGTAGATGACTCTCATAAAAGAGGTGACCATTGTCTATAGACACCAAAGGTGTTACTGGTTTTATCAATCATGTGGCGGGATTTACATATGCAAAAGTTTACGTCAAAACGAAATAAGCCAGTGTTAGCAATGGTGCTGTTGCGGCAAGAATAAATAAGACGGTGGTACCAATCTCAAACTGAATTGCACAGTTCTGTCACGAGTGGTTAAGAATATTTTTGGTCAATAGTTCGCTTTTGCAAACTGATCGCCAGAAACAAGGGTTTCTTTTTCAACATGGGTCTGTAACATCATGAAAATAAAGTCTGATGATTGATCTGGAATTTAGCTATAAGTTATAGAATAAAATCCCATTGTTTAAATCTTCGTTCTAAAAATGTCATACAAAACATTAATGTGAAATTACTTTTATAACATAATACATTTTAAATATATTTTAAGACGAAAAAAAAATTTTAAAAGCGTTTAGTATGGTAAACTAACAACAAAACATTTGCGTAAATGTTTTACTTTAATATAAATTATTTACATGATAATAAGCTATGAAGATAATTGAAGATTTTTGTACGAAGACATTCATAAAAATATAATAATATGTAACATTCATTCCACCCACACTTGACGATTTATGAATATGCACCTTGTATGAATAAGTTCTTTAAGTGTGTGTATTTGTGTAGTGAAATTGCAATAAATACGCACTAAGACACTAATCACAGCACTTTTGAATCAACGGATCATTATTAAGAAGCTTTCGAGTTTTATAATTTCGAGTAAAAGACGCAGCGTAAGGCGCGCGATGAAAGACTAGCTACGGAATTTGTGCTCCGAATACACTGGAACTTATAAATAGGTGCGTCATGTAGAACGTATAATTTGGGAGTGTAAGTCCCACATAACTATCTAATAATACAATATATTTGTTTCAAAGTTTAGGTTAGATTTACTTAGTTTTAATTGAATCTACCTTAATATTTTTTAATTATTAATATATTAATTACCTATCTAATCTGTATAAATAATAGTTTAAACACAGCAAGAATGCAACAATCGACTTTTAATCCCCTGTTTTTCTGAAATCCTGGAGTAAAATTTTACCAAATTTATATGGGACCAGATGGGAAGTAGATATAACCTCCCAAAATGAGAAGAGTTTTTAAATCTGTCCAGGCATTGAGTAATCAAGAAACATACATAAAAAAGCACATAAAAAGGTCTTACCGAAAACTTAAAGTTTCTTCCTTTTCGTTTTTTTTAATAGTATAGTATCTTCACGTCCGTATCCCCGAAGAGGTAGGCAGAGGTATAATCAGTACAGCCACGAATAGCAAACGATACTTTGTCCCCTTTTTATATCAACGTTTATCCCACAATATGATAGGTGGCAAGCCTATCGCCAACCGGGCACTTTCCGATCCCGGGCAACGTTGTTTTTATCAGAAATCTGAATAAAATATTATTGATTTGCCCAACCTGGGAATCAAACCCGGGACCTCATATAGTCAAAACCGACACTGGACCAGTAGACCACAGAGACGACTTTTTTCAATTTTGTTAAAAATGTATGTACGAGTATGTGTATTCTTCCTATGGGATTATTATTTTTTGTTATATTTGAAATTTTCCAGGCAAGGTTTGTGTAAGAGAATATTTGAAAAATTGTACATGAAAGTGAAAAATATTGCTTATAAATCCCATATTTTTAACTGTTGTGCGAAACCAAAATAACTTGTACAATAATGGACAACTATTATATTATAAAATTACGTTGTTTACAGCTACTTTATATTTTTAAAATAAGTTTCAGGTTAATATACTGACTAATTTAAAAATCTAGTCAGCTCTTTTACTTCAAAGACTGCGTTAAATACCCGTAAATCGGATTAAAATTTGTTGATTCATTGGGGATTTATCAATGACGAACATTTTTGAAAAATTTTTTTTTTTCAAAAACGTTCGTCTATTGCTTTTTTCTTTGACATTTCTTTGATATTTTTTAACCTATTGATTTTGTAGGTAATATAACAGTCTAGAGCTCAAAAATTGCGTAGAATGCCATTCAGAATTATTTGAATGGCATTCGACGCAATATTGAAACTCTTGGAGCTCAAAAATCTATACTTAGGTATAGTTTTTGCTCCGTTGAGCCTAAAATACGTAAAGGGTGTAGCAGGATAAGTATGATGATTTGGCCCCCAATGACAACTCATGTCCAAACTTATAATATAGCATGGCCTCGATGTACGTATGCCATTTATAAGAATTTTTCTGCCGTATTCCGCTATAATCTAGAGATATGGGTGCATGTATGATTATCCTTCAAACAGCCATATCTCAAAAACTAATTAAGATAAATACAAAAGACTAACGTGAGGTTGTAGGTAATGTTAAACAGTATATTCTATATTTTTTTCAGATTATTTAAATAATTACGCGCATTTATAAATAATAAATAAATATTTTATCTTTCATTTTTTAATGTTCTTGGTGACTTACAATCACCGAAAAATTATATGTTATAGTACTTGACAAGCCCTACTTACTCATGAAAATTATATTGAAAAAAAGTTGGTGCAACATTTCGAAAAAAATAAAATTCGACATGCACCTGTGTTTGCCATAGAGGAATTTTGGAAGAAACGTTAGCTAATGCTATTCAAAAATATTTTGTAGTCTCGATATTAATCATTTCATCATTCAATAATTCATAAATTGAATATATATATTCATGTTCTATATATATTCTTAGTTATAATGTAGGACAAAGGTACATATAAGTATTGTATAATAATTTAAAGAAATTAGTTTTGAGTACGTCAAGTGTGTGAAACAGCGAGCAACGTGATGACAAGTCAGAGTGCTAAGTGTGAGTTTTTCTTTTCGCATTCTATCGTGAGCGCGTTTCGAGTTTACTAGGAATTTGTTTGTGATTTGTACAGCGCCACCTAGTGGTAAATTGGTTTCTCACGTTTACCACTAGGTGGCGCTGTACAAATCATATACAAATTCCTAGTAAACTCCAAACGCGCTCACGATCGAATGCGAAAAGAAAAACTCATACTTAGCACTCTGAACTTGATTCGTCTCTTGAATACTTGAGTTATTTCCTATGGCAGTAATTTAAATTATTATACAATACTTATATGTACCTTTGTCCTACATTATAACTAAGAATATATATAGAACATGAATATATATATTCAATTTATGAATTATTGAACTAATTTCAACTGTAAATGATTAATATCGAGACTACAAAATATTTTTGAATAGCATTAGCTAACGTTTCTTCCAAAATTCCTCTATGGAAAACACAGGTGCATGTCGAATTTTATTTATTTCGAAATGTTGCACCAACTTTTTTTCAATATAATTTTCATGAATAAGTAGGGCTTATCAAGTACTACAACATATAATTTTTCGGTGATTGTAAGTCACCAAGAACACTAAAAAAATGAAAGATAAAATATTTATTTATTATTTATAAATGCGCGTAGTTATTTAAATAATCTGAAAAAAATACAAAATATACTCTTTAACGTTACCTACAACCTCACGTTGGTCTTTTATATTTAGCTTAATTAGTTCTTGAGATATGGCTGTTTGAAGGATAATCATACATGCACCCATATCTCTAGAATAAAGCGGAATACGGCAGAAAAATTCTTATAAATTGCATACGTACATCGAGGCCATGCTATATTATAAGTTTGGACTTGAGTTGTCATTGGGGGCCAAATCATCATACTTATCCTGCTACACCCAAACGGCTTTCAGGGATGACCTGTAGGGTCAATCAGCTTACAGATTTTTTTATATTGACCATGTCGGTCCCGGCCTCTTTTGAAAAAAAGACAGTCACTTCCTTTGTGACTACTGGGTGGTAGAGTTCTGCAGTATCTCGCCCGGGTTTGAGGCCAGTCACATCTTCACCTAATTTTTTATATATTCGGCATATCTCGGAAACCCAAAATCTCAGTAGCTTGGAATATCTATGTCAGATTTTATGTTACCACTCCTGTGCCTCGGACGAGCACGTGAAGCTGCCGGTCAATAATCATTATAAGGTCCGTTATACTTTTTAAGGTCTGTTGTCAATTTTAACCATCATGTTATTGTTTAGTTTATAATCGAATTTCGGCCATAGTGCGAACGCTCATTATAATAAATCATTATTATAACAACCCATAAGCCTAAAAATGTTTGACATAGTGGGAATGATCGATGGATATACTTTGCAACGCGTTACGCAGCCCTCGTGATTTAAGTTTTTAGTATACGTCTTATTTGCCATGGACAGAATAGATCAACTGCCGATATGTGTCACTAACATCGTGACTACTAAGTGGTAGAGCTCTGCAACGTCTCGCCCGGGTATTTGGTACCACCGTTTTACCTATTGCTCCCGCGATAGCGTCAATGCTAATAACTGTCGTAATCCGTTTTGGAGAGTAAAATAGCCTATGCATGTGGCATTAGGACCCCGCCACAAGATAGCAACGCAATATTAACATCTTTGATGTCTATAGGCGATGGTTGTTACTTGTATCTTTCATCAAGTTGTTGTTTGCTATCTTATGATATAAAAACATTGTAGAACTTTTACCACATGGTAATATGTCACTATGTTTCCTTTAAATTATGTTAAAACGAATTACACGTAATTTAGTTGTGTATCTGTATGTACAGGACCTTTTTATTCAACGCTGTGTCGTATACACGCTCAGTATGTAATGATCATAAAATATAATGTTTCCGACCCTTCTATAATTTTTGTTATTTAAACGACTTATTTACGATGTTCGTTTAAAGATAACAAGTTATTGTAACTTGTTGCGTTAGTAATGACGACCATTATAATTTGACAATAAGCAATGGTATTAACAGCAAACGATACTTTTTGTAAGATATGCGCTTCCTACTTATATCAAAACAACAACAATAAAAAATTTGGTTAAGCGCGTGTCGGGCCACGCGCAATGTAGAGTTCCGAAGCTGCCCATTACAATAATACGGACTAAGAAGAGGGCTTTTAAAGTTTTATACTGTAAACATTTAAGCTATTCAACGTAAATGACAAATATATATCCGCACCACAGGTTCACCGCTATAAAAACTTTTCTAAGTACATTTTATAAGTTGGTCGACTATTACTCAAAAACTTGTAAAGTCTTCGAAGCCGTGATAGTTATCTTTTTAATTGCATTATATTTACTACACCCATAATTTTTTTCCCACCTCAAAAATGACCATTTAGCCTTCAGAAGGGGAGGACACTTGTGGGACTCTAACAAAAATTAGCACTTAAAAGCTTAATAAACAAACGAGCCCCTTAATCGAAAACTGTTTTCACAAACTAACAAAGGACTACTATTATTTTTTAAAAACCTATCTTACCTAGCAAAAAACTCCAGAGCCTCGCTCATCGCTGCAGATTGGCTAGTTTATCGGTCTTTTATCGAATACATATTGGAGAGTGCGCTGCGGAATTGCATGACTTAATTCCGCCATCCCCGTTTTTCTATCAATCGTCGAGGAGCACAAATACTAGACATCGCCATATGGTGGACGTTCCACGAACCCGAACATAGCGGTTCCGAACATTCTTGATCCGAACCGCAAGGGACTGGAATATGCTACCTGAGTCTGTGGTCCCCGGCGGGTACAACCTGGGGATCTTCAAGAGAAGAGTGAACAGGTACCTTTTAGGGAAGCGCGTTCCATCTAAGGCCGCATCTTAGCTTACCATCAGGCGAGATCGTGGTCAAGCGCTTCACTATCGACAGTAAAAAAAAATAAAAAATACGATACCCCACACAATGGGGTACGTGAAAAAAAATTAACATCCCCACTTTACATGTAGATATCCTGAAAATAAATATTTTTCAAGATTTTGTGTTACCTCTTTGTTGTGTGTATGTGTGTGTGTGTGACTATATATATATTTGTGCTAAATAACAGCTTTCTAGTACTAAAGATCTCTGAGCTATGGTGTGGACGGACGGACGAACATAGCGAAATTATAAGGGTTCCTAGTTTACTTCGAAATCCTAAAAAACGAAAATATTAAGGGGGGATAAATACAACAAACGTAATTTTTTGCCGTTTTTTATAGATGATGGTAAGGAACCCTTCATGCGCGAGTCCGACCCCACTTGGAACCCTATAAAGTGACCATTGTAATGCTGACTGTTATGCAGTATGTTTTTAAACTATGTGACTTGTAAACAGTAATTTATTTACCTAAAGATCCTGAAAAAATATTGAAGTTCATGTTTTATGCATTACTAGCTGTTGCCAGCGACTTCGTCCCGCGGACTTCGTTTGCTCCGCACAGCACCTGGCTGCTAGGTGATAGCGTGATAATATGTAGCCTATATGTTGACCCGACCTGTTAGTAATATTCATGCAAAATTTGAAGTAAATCCATGCAGTACTTTTTGAGTTTACCCCGGACATACATACAGACAAACAGACAAACAGATAAACAGACAAACAGACAAACAGACAAAAATTCTAAAAACTATATTTTTGGCTTCGATATCGATTGTAGATCACGTCCCAAGTATTCTTTAAAAAAATATTCAATGTACAGTTTTGACTTTCCTACGATTTTATTATATGTATAGATGACCCGATAATAGTTTCGCTTAAAACTATTTTATTTTATAAATGAAATATTATGTAATAAAGATCACAATATTAAAGCATCTTACGGATCGCTACTAATCATTGTATAAAATCAAAAAAGAGATACTTACAGATTTCTATTATTTTCAGGTAGATTTTATTTTTTACGCTTGTGTAAAAAATTTTTAATGATAATAAGATATAATGATCAGACATAAAAATGTTACGAATTTAACGTCCTGTTACATGAAAACAAGTAATTAATGTTAAGTATTTTTAAATGCAATTTAAATTTGCTTTTCAATATCTCAAAGTCCCCAAGTAATAACGCGATGTAATAAAAAAGCTTAATATTAGCAGACAAAAATTCTAAAAACTATATTTTTGGCTTCGATATCGATTGTTGATCACGTCCCAAGTATTCTTTAAAAAAATATTCAATGTACAGCTTTGACTTTCCTACGATTTTATTATATGTATAGATGACCCGATAATAGTTTCGCTTAAAACTATTTTATTTTATAAATGAAATATTATGTAATAAAGATCACAATATTAAAGTATCTTACGGATCGCTACTAATCATTGTATAAAATCAAAAAAGAGATACTTACAGATTTCTATTATTTTTAGGTAGATTTTATTTTTTACGCTTGTGTAAAAAAAAATTTAATGATAATAAGATATAATGATCAGACATAAAAATGTTACGAATTTAACGTCCTGTTACATGAATAATGTCCTGTTACATCGCACACATAAAAATATGATTGTTGTAACAATTTTTACTTTGAGAAAAATAAATTAGGAAACAGAGAAGGACATTCAAAACAATTCGAATAATTCTCGTACATACATTTTGCAATTTTCTATTTGCTGGGATTTAAAAGCGCGACGTTTATAACAGCCATTATTACGAAAAGCACAAACAATGTATATAATACATAACAATGTTATAAGTTGACGTTTATATGACTGTTATGTGATTTATGTTGACCTCTTACTCTATTTACAGGCGAAGCTGTGTAGCTTACCTATTTTTTATGGGTTCCGAGGTAAACTAAAAACCTTTATAGTTTCGCTAATACTTTTTTAGAGTAGCTCCTCTATATGTAAAGTAGAGATCTTAATTTTTTTCTCGCGTACCCCATAGTGTGGGATATCGTTGGAGAGGTTTTAACGAAATACTATAGGTTCGCGAAAAATTATTTTCGCGAACCTATATATATATAGGTTATATACCTATCGCGAATATAATGTTTTAAAGCGCAAATTTTTGTTAAAGCTAAGTGTCCCTCGTCTGCCAGCTAAATGGTTGGTTTTGGATGTGGGGAAAAAATTCACAGTACCTAGTAGTTTACTATGAATTTAAAAGGAAAATTATCATAGTTAATAAGGTTTTACGATTACGACTAATAGTCGACCAACTTATAAAATGTATAAACTTACAAATTATTTGTTAAGCTACGGGAGAACTTTCATAACATATGTTGACCGCATATTTTCTTTACAACTACGCATATTGAAAGAAGTAGTACCAACTAATCGAAAACGGTTTGCTTTTTGTAAAATAATACCTGTCAGCGAAAAAATTGAATTAACATTACTAAATGAACATTATTTCACCGAAAACTTTAAAAAAGTGCAAGAAACTTATCACCCAGCTCGCAGGACTAACAACCCCGACAATTTTATATTAGAATTGTTATTCTCTGTCATGTATTTTTTATGTGTACAATAAAGTGTTAAATAAATAAATAAATAAATAAATAGAATTACCGAGGTAACCTATATAGTAGGTAACCTATATAGAAAAAGAATGTTAGATTATATTCTACACTTCTCATCGACGGCACTTGGTGAAACTCCATGTAATATTTTATTACTTATACTCTTGTACTGTTTCACAATAAATAAATAAAATAATTTGTTGTGAAACAGTACAAGTGTATAAATGATAAAATATTACATTAACGTTAGATTACGTTATATCCTAATTTAATAAATAACTTACCAAAAAGTTTGATAACACCATAACTCAAAAAAATATAAAACTCCAATTAATAAAATATTATACACAACTCACTAACTCAAAATACTCTTAATATTACTCATTTAACATATTTAAATGAGCATAATTTTCAAAATCACATTTAAATGTAATTATAAAAAAAAAACACTATTAAAGAAACATTTTTCTAAAAATATACATACTGTATCATGCATTGCGATAAGAGTACAAACAAGAAAGAGGTTTTTTGTTAACAATAGCTACGTTTGTATTTTTAAATGTCCTCACATTAAGATTTATAAAAATGTTGTCGGTACTAAATAATTTAATGTACGATAAAACTCGAAAGAGTTTATGTTTACACTAGCTGTGCCCGCGACTTCGTTCGCGTGGAAAGAATTCTAAAATAAAAATCCGCATAGTTCCCGTTCCCGTGGGATTTCCGGGATAAAAACTATCCTATGTCCTTTCTTGGGTCTCAAACTATATTTGTAGCAATTTTTATCCAAATCGGTTCAGTGGTTTGGCCGTGAAAGCGTAACAGACAGACAGACAGACAGACAGACAGACAGACAGAGTTACTTTCGCATTTATAATATTAGTATGGATTAGAACTTCACAAATGTCTATGGAAAATTGTGTGTAAAAATAAATAAATAAATAAATAAATAAAATAAATTTTAAATTGTATGCAGAATAGTTCGTTATGCTGTGTATAGATGGCGTTGCACAACAATTATGTCACGCTATTATATGATGTGGGTAGAATTTCTATCATGAAATGCTATTTAAAGTGCATTTTATGAAATGCGATTTAAGCTTTGTTCTCAATTCTATTGGGGCCTGGCATAGTACATAGACATACACCCTTCCCCTTTTTTGAATGTTTTTATAGGCAGTAGACTTGTGGACTGTATATATTCGTCATTGACTTTAAATAGGTTAATGACTAATGTTCATGATGAAACAATTAAAGCCCTTTTCTTTAGTCCGCAACATTGTGGTGGGTAACTTCAGAACTACATTGCGCGTGACCTGACACGGACTTTAACAATTTTTTTATATATTTACTGATACTACTGAAGCGTGAATGATCGTATTAATAAGATCGCTAGTTGAGAATGCCTGGAGTGATTAATATGTGGGTGTGGTGGTATGGGAGTGGCGAATTGACTAATATTCTAAACAATGAACAGTTATTTAAATTGATGGCCGTTGCTTCCCGAACATTCTATTTATTATAATATGGCATGTCACTTCCGGCGCCTCTCCTTTGTGGTTACACAACCAGTCTTCTTTATACCACTCCTTAAATGTTCTTAATCTATATTAATTAATTATTTATTAATCTATATCATAAATGTGAAAGTTTGGTGTTTGGATGCATGATTGTTACTTAATACCGCAAACACTACTAAACTGATTTGAATGAAATTTGGTACACATGTGGTGATGACCTGGAATAGCACATAGACTATTTTTTATCTCGGAAAAATTAAGTGATCCCGCGGGATTCACCAAATTTTTTTATAACGCAACGGGCTGCACGCTGCAGCTAGTCTATATTAATATTATAAACTAGCTGTTGCCAGCGACTTCGTCCGCACGGAGTTCGTTTAGTCCGCACTGCCCCTCCCTCGTAGGTGATAATATGTAGCCTATATGTTGACCCAAGTAGCCCAAGATGCTAAATGGGTAATTACTCGAGCGTTGTAGGGACCTATTGGATTTTGTAGACTAAATCATAGGAAAAATAAAAGGTTATAGATTGTTTTTCATTTCAATGGCGGGGAAAAAATCTAGAGATAAAAAAATGCTTTAAAGAAATCAGTGACATGAAAACACTGAAGCGCGTTAGATTATGGTATGGCAGATTAATTGCGAGCTAAAATTTAGAAAATCTGACGATTCAAGTGTAGCGTAAGGGATTGGGAGGGTGACAAATTTGCAAAGAAAACGTCTTGACATTCTCGAGCGCGTCTGAATTTTCTTTTATTATGTAGGAAATGATGTAAGAATTACGAAAAAAGTATAATTTGAAAATTTCCACAGGCCGAAGTTATCTTAATTTTGTTTTTTTTTCTGCCATAGGTACCCCTCTCTATAGAAAGGGCTTATATTTGGTGGAGAGCCTTAACAGTATGCGAGGTACCCCCTCCTATGTTTTATCTGACGCGCTCGAGTAAATGTCAAAATCCCCTCTTGGGCTCCCCTACTAATAGGCCTTTTAGGCTAACGATTGGTCTAGTATGTTAGTACCACAATAATTACTAGGTCAAATACATTCACGTAAATTCAAGTGTAGTTAGGTATGTTACTTAGTACCACTATTGACCGCTCCCTTGGTCAAATGGTTAGTGACTCTAATTATGCGATCAATGGGGCTCGAGTTTGAATCCCGACAGGGACAAACATATGTGTGATAAATATAAATGTTTGTATTTCTTGGTTGGTTTTTTTATTATAGTTTAATTTTTTTTATTAAAAAATGTAATATAACAATATCGTCGGCACTTGGTAAAATTCCATGTTAATGTGAATTTACATAATTACAAAAAACAGTACAAGCGTTTATAAAATTATATAAAAGAATCAAATATATTATTTTTTATTAAAAATCAAACAACGAATATCACATTGTCCCCATCATATAAAAATATGTTTAAAAATCATACAACTCATGTCACATAGTCACCATCATATAAAATCATGTGTAAGGGCGACTTGCTCCAGAATGCTTAAATGCATTAAGTCCCTTAAACATGTTTAGCGAATGTCAAAACGCCTTAAATGCTGTCACTTTAAATGTATTTAGTGATTTAAAATGATTTATGCATTTTGGTGCAAGCCGCCCTAGAAATCAAATAGATACAACTCCTTGTCACAGTGTCATCCTCATATAAAATACGTTTAAAATTCATACATTGCAAGTCACCGTGTCGTAGAATTTCTTGGCACGGTTAAACAATAATTTGTACCAATACGTGTCACAGGTCACTACAATCATGACTACTTCATAGGTGCTAGAGTTTCATAACGTTTCACCCGGGTATTTAGTACCATCGCCTTACCTACTCCTGCCGCAATAGCGTCCATGTTTGTCACTGTCGTGTTCTGGATTGGAGGGTAAGGTAACCTTACCGGCTACCTTACTCTCCAATACTACTGGCTAGCAACGCACCATTATCACCTTTGATGTCTAGATGCGATGAGTTTTATTTTAGATAACAATAATTCGATTTATATCTCCGATACAAAAAGCTTTATCATAAGTGAAGCGAATTTGATAGTGAAGGTTCTTCCCCGTCCTTGTTTATTAGATATAATCATTTGACTTCTGTCGGATATAATAGTTCTAATTTGAACTATATCATATTACACATGGGGCACACTAAAAGTTTTGCACTTCTAGCTAATCGGAACTATTTGAATTTCGAATGTTATATTTTTAAAACGTTGCAATCTTCTTAGTAATAAAAAAAAAGAATTGGCGGGAAATGATTTGCCAATTGCACCGTGAGGCGATGGTTTGCTGAATTTGAGAGAGGTCGAGTTACCAACTCCGAAGAGGCAGTGATAGCGTTTAATCAGCACGTAGAAAACATGCCATCAGATCTGTGGTCCTCCTGTTTTTAAAAAATAGTTCGATCTCATGAAAAAATGTTTAAAATGTAAGTGAGATTATTTTGAAAAGCAATAAACATAATATTTTGGTTATAACATGTTGTTTTTTTAAGTTACGCAAAACTTATAGTGTGACCTACGTATATATTTTAACTACATGTAATATACCAGGGCTGTCTAACCCCGCTACCATTTTGGGCTCATATGATTAGAGGAGATTAGAGGGCCGCTAAGAAAAATTAAACAAAATAAAATTTGTTGATACATTCGATATGTTTAGTTTATTATTGCTTATTTAACTTATTTTTTACGATTCTACTAGTAGTATCAACATTAATATTAATCGTTGCCAGATACAATGCGTCTGTGAGGCTAAATACTAACGTATATAATTTTTTTTATATATCATAAGATGCAGTTTTTTTATATCAAACAAGCAGGTGCATGATGCATCTGCTTGTTTGCTATCTTATGATATAAAAAAAATTAAATAAATAAGTTTCATATTGTTAATTTTGGTGCCCTTTTCGATTGCTATATTTGGTTTTGATCCTTCAGATAAGTTCTGAGCGCAGCTTGTTGAGTGAACTTAAATTGATTGACCTTACGTACGTATTCTTATATGTATATGACGGCGTCCGCGCCATCAAATGCAAGAATATTGTAAACAACGGGTGTACGCCTGAGCCACCGAGCGCATCGTTCGATATCCCTACTACTCAAATTGTTTTGCTACCTGTATAAAAGGCTCTGAGCGCCCCCCGTTCGGGCAGTCTTGGCTCTGGCGTGGCTCGGTACACTTGTTGTATCTTGCTAGTAGCTTATCCTTGACTCTTGGATAATTAATTTGTGCAAACAAGTTAATTATTATTGTCAACTATAAATTAGTCGCAGTACAATTTATAATGGACTATCTATTGCTTAAATTATGACTTATTTGTAATAAGGAATAATTAAGTTACTTGGAATTGTTAAACGAGAACTAGTCATTAAATAATGGAAAGCTTTAACAGTGATCTTATGTTATTTCTGATATTTGATACAAGTTGAACAAAATATAAAGAGTTGTTATATCACCATATCCTCATTTTATTTATCGTATCTGACCCACTTCCTACATATATATTTATATAGGTTGACTTGTATAAGACTGTATGTACTAAAGAAGGGCTCAGTACCCGATTTTGATACCGAATATAAAAAAATTTAAGTAAGTACTTAAATTTTAACAATATACACCCGCGTAAAAGAAATTCATAGATTTCAAACAGCGATTTGCCTGACCCGTGACCTTTGTCACTGTTTTCGCGCATCTCCCACCCCCCTAAATTGGTTAGACTATAGACCGTTCGATAAAAATATTTTCTGAAGATACTACACTTACTTTACCACATAGAATACAACTTCGTTGAGGTTTCCTAGGTATGTAGTTTAGCAATTTATATTTTTTTGGGAACTAATTATTTGAGCTGTTATTTAAATATTCGAGATGTTATTATAACCAGTTCAAAAACATATTGAGCATTTATTTAATTTAATGGCAGTATTTTTGCGACGGTAAAACATGGACAGTAATAAAAAATCAATTAGTCGGTTATTTTATCATACAATGTCAATTCTGAAAATAATTGAGCAGTCCAATAAATGAATGAGCGGTAAAAATGATGGAATAAGCGGTTCGATACCCGAACTTTTTTTTTTTTTTTTCCTAGAGATGATGATGATGGCGATCGTTCAGTGGGGGCTTGTAGCAATGCGGAACGATCTCAATCAAAATCGGAGACTCACTACAGCTCAGATAGTGAATCATCACATCAGACATTTTATGAAGTGGATGAGACCTATGTTCCAGGAAGCCCTTCATCAAGCAGCAGTCCCATCAGAATGTTGGATTTAGATTCTGATACTTTCAATAGACCCAAGAGGGAGCGACGAAAACCAGATAGATACAAACCCGGCTTGTTGGCCACCTCAGATCCTGAACAGACTCTGGCACAGGCCCTGAGAGGTCCCGAGAGTGTTCAATGGAGAAAGGCAATGGATGAAGAATTGGAGTCATTCCGAGAAAATGAAGTGTATGAACTTGTTGATGCCCCACAGGGAGCTACAATAGTGCAATGTAGGTGGGTGTTAAAGAAAAAATTTAAAAGTGATAGTGAAGTGCAATATCGTGCGCGACTAGTGGCTAAGGGTTTTACACAGAAACGTGGAATTGACTATGATGAGACCTTTTCCCCGGTTGTGCGGCACTCTACTTTAAGGTTATTATTTGCGCTAAGTGTAAAGCTAGGACTAGACATTACACAGTTAGATGTTAAGACTGCTTATCTTAATGGTAACTTGAAAGAGGATATTTACATGTGTGTGCCTGAGGGCTTTACATCCCAAAAGGATGGAAAAGTGTTAAAGCTGAAAAAGGCAATATATGGACTAAAACAGTCCGCCTTGGCTTGGTATGACAGAGTACGAGATGTTTTGTCTAAAAATAATTTTAAAATATGTACACATGCACCATGTATATTTGTGAAGATGAGTAAAGATGTAAAGGTCATATTAGCTTTGTACGTAGACGATTTCCTCATTTTTTCTAATAATAAGGTTGAAACTGCAAAGTTAAAAAGTATTTTAAATTCTGAATTTAAGATTAAAGATTTAGGTGAGGTTAATCAATACTTAGGCATGAATATTAATGTAAAGAGAGACTGTAATAATTATGAGATAACTGTAGATCAGCAACAGTACATAGAAGAATTATTGCAGAAATTTAAACTGACTGATTGTAGGACAGCTGATACACCTATAGAAAATAAATTGAATGTGGCAAAAGCAGAATCTTGTGCGCCAGGAATTTGCTATCAAAAACTTATAGGATGTCTTATGTATTTAGCAATTATGACAAGACCTGATATAACCTATGCCGTTAGTTATTTAAGTCAATTTAATACTAGTTACAGTACCAAACATTGGAGTTATGCCAAAAGAGTACTGAAGTATTTAAAGAAAACTAAATCATATTGTTTAAAATTTAGTAGTAAGGGAGAAAGCTTAGTAGGTTATGTGGATGCTGACTGGGCCAGTGACAGCTTAGACAGAAAATCTTACACTGGGTTCTGTTTTGTAATGTCTGGCTCAGCTATTTCTTGGCAGAGCAGAAAACAGAGAGTCACAGCCTTATCAAGCACTGAGGCTGAATATGTAGCGCTTTCTGAAGCTTGTAGGGAAGCTATATACCTAAGAGAGCTATTGTATGAGCTAACTGGATCTTTGGTAGTAATTAAATTAAATTGTAACAATCAAAGTGCATTGAAGATGGCCACAAACCATCAATGCCATAGTAGATCAAAGCATATTGATGTTAGGCATCATTTTGTAAGAGAGACGATCAAAAGTGGAAAGATAGAGATCAGTTATTTACCTAGTAATGAAATGCCTGCTGATTTATTAACCAAAGGTCTAGGTAGTGTTAAACATTACAAGTTTATGGAAAAGTTAGGTATTGTAAAAACAATATAACTTTTTGTGTAGTTTTAGTTTTGTTGTTTAACACTTAGTTTATTTTGATAAGTGGGGGTGTTATAAAGTATTCACTCTGTATCAAAATATACCTCTAGCTCCATCTATGTTGCAATATGTGTACTATACTGTCATTGTAATAATGTCCTATGTGAGAGGGTAGTAAAATAAATACAGTCTGCACTGAATAACCGACGCGTTTACTTCACATTCTTCAGTGAGATTCTGTCGTCCTATCCGGGCTCGGTTCATTCACGAAACGAAGGATATCACAAAAGAAGAAATCACCTATATCGAAGAGCAAACATCTGGTATGGAAGATTCCGTTAAAATAAATCACACCATTTTACTTACAAGTGTCGATGGAAAGCTGTGCAATGCCGCGACTGATACGGGTCCAACAATGAGATGCTATTTATGTGGACAGACATCTAAGGACTTCAACCAACTTGAAAGAGGCAATGTTTGTGAAGTCTCTGAAATTCTGACTCTCCATTTTGCGCGCGAGAATTCGTTTCTTTGAGCTATGGTTGCACCTGGCATACAAAATGCCCTTACAGAAGTGGCAAGCCCGAATGGCAGAAGACAAAAATGTTTTGAAAGAAACAAAACAGAAAATACAGAAAAGATCAAAGAAGACATGGGCCTTCTTGTTGACATACTCAAAGTCGGTTACGGCAATACCAACGACGGAAATACGTCGAGAAGATTTTTTTACAATCCTGAGTGTTCGTCTCGGATTACTGGAATAAATATAGATTTGATAAAAAGGTTCCAAAGGTTCCAAATCATTCTTGAAGTGGATATGGTATTGATCCTGCGAAATTCGATCACTGCTCACACAACTACCAAACTGTACGTGGAGCTGTATGGTTGGCATCCCATGTCACCTACAGTTCACAAGATTTTGATGCATGGCGTTCAAGTAATATCAAGTCATATATTGTACCTATCGGACAGCTATCAGAGGAGGCTGCTGAAGCACGCAATAAACAATTCCGTAAATATCGCGTAGATTTTACAAGAAAATTGTCAAAAATTGACTACAATACAAATATTTTAAACAGGTTGTTGCTGACATCTGATCCTTTCATCAGTTGCAATAAAACAAAAAGGAAGAAGAAAAGCAAATCTTTTTCTCAGGAAGCTATTAGTATGCTTCTCACAAAACACTGAATTGTGACAGTTCCGACGATGAAGGTGATGAGGATCAAATCACTTATGAACTCGGTGAAAGTGATTCTGATTGATTCGGTTTCCTCCTGATTATCCTCTTAAAAAGAAATCTTGTTTTAAGAGTATTTATTCTCTTAGATTTGTAACTTTTTAAAAGTTTTTTAAAAAGTTTAAAAAATTGTTTATTTTTTTTAAAATAAATCCCTAATTCTGATGAATTGTTGACTTTTATATTTATAAAATAGTAAAATAAAATATAAGATAATTTTGTCCGGTTTTGTATGTGAAATACTCTTATGTGGCGTAGGTTCGTTGTTGTTGTTCGCCTTCGCAGCTTCGGGTTTTTGGTCAAAACCAACCTCAGCCGCTACGGCTCACAAGGTGCCTATGCTTTGTTACGTGAGGGCAGAGGGGTAGCACTTCTCACAGCGCTGAAGCAAACACAATCCGACTATAATCTATTGTAGAAATTTTGTTTATAGAATTGCTTAGAATGAGATTTCTTACTGACTAATTCCGAGTTATTATTGCCCACACGTAACCGCTCGTTCAATAATTTTTACCGCCCATTTAATTATTTTTCTGCTCAATTACATATTCACTGATCCATTTTATTATTTTTTTATCACTCATTTTTGTTTACTTTACTGCTTAGTTTTAACTGCTGAACTAGTTATTAAACGTGCCATTTATAATTTTTAACTTACCAAAACTGCTATTTACAACTGCCTCTTTAAATCAGTGCCTATTTTTATTGGGTTTTTATTATGACCATTAACCATAGTATTTGTCTCTTATTCCTATGATAACATTTGTAAAAAGTATCAACTCTTTGTCACTCATGTCTTTATAAAAAGAAACTAGCTTTCTCCCGCGACTTCGCTAAAATTAAAATAAAATAAAAAGTAGCCTATGTCACTCTCCATCGCTTCAACTATCCCCACTTAAAAATTACGTCAATTCAACGCTCTGTTTTGCCGTGAAGGAGGGATAAACAAACACACACATGCACTTTCACATATTTTATAATATTACTAGCTGTTGCCAGCGACTTCGTCCGCGCGGACTTCGTTTACTCCACACAGCACCTCCCCGCTAGGTGATAGCGTGATAATATGTAATCTATGTGTTGACCCGACCTGTTAGTAATATTCATGCAAAATTTGAAGTAAATCCATGCAGTACTTTTTGAGTTTACCCCGGACATACATACAGACAAACAGACAAAAATTCTAAAAACTATATTTTTGGCTTCGATATCGATTGTAGATCACGCCCCAAGTATTATTTAAAAAAATATTCAATGTGTACATAGTTTTGACTTTCCTACGATTTTATTATGTAGAAGATCGTACCTGTACTATTATACATATATTCTGTGATTATAGTATGGATTAATACGTGAAGGGAAAACTTTGTATTATTCCTTTTAAGACAATTGTTTAAAATGCGGAGGACTGCAGAACTATAATATTTTTAAATAAAATGCATTAGAATTACATTAAATAAACATTATATATACACTACATTCATGTGACATACACATCTCGGATGAATAATCGTTCCATGTATGTGATAAATATTCACAGGACAAATTACATGTAGGTATAATGTATGTATGTGGTATACATATGTATACTTTTACTATTTTCTTTACGGCTAAAGGCAGTTGTCAAACTTAAAAGAGATTTTATTGTTTAGTCTATGGTCGAATTTCAACCACAGGCGATCGCTAGTATGAAGAATTATTGGTTGCTGTTTTAAATGTTTTATGAAAACTGCTGATTTGAATTGGGGGTGAAGCCGCATGCAAACTTGCAATTAATGTAATAGCCAACTGATTCCGCTTATCAAATCTTCATTAGCCATTACGTATTGATAGAAAGTATGAAATAAATTTTATTGAAACAGTTTTATTTTAAAATAATTTATTTTATTTTAGTAAAAAGTTTGCCATTTTTAAAGAACCAAGTTAGGTTGCAAAGGTTAGATTAGATTTAATTCAAATCTGTCCCACGTCGAAATTTCATCAAATAAAGCTTGCCCTGGACACTCTGTAGGTCTGACTTGTCTGTGGCCGATCAATACATAATCTGACGAAATATAACCCATTTTAATACCAGCTGTTATTAGTTTCTTTGCCGTTTCTAGTTGACTCTTTGGTGGTAGGGACGCTGAAAAAAATACACAAGTTGAATAGAATAGATAACATAAATTTAATGCAACTAAACACACCTTGCATGTTTAGATTTCAAGGGAAAATTTATTAAAAATCTCTTGTAGGAGCCAGAAAACTTTTGGGTAACTCTTGAAGTTCCGGGAGTACCGTAAATGGGGCGAATAGACACAATTCGAAACTTCAGTCCTGTATTTCTTTATAAGTTTCAAGGACTGCATACCATTATCCCTGTTTCTTTTGATGAGCCTACCAGTCTATTTTTCTATCGAAACTTTATTTAGTAGTTTTTCCATGCATTAAGAAAAAAATTGACAAAACATAGACTGGTTCTATTTACCCAGTATACGGAGTGAATAGAAACGCTATTCACCCTACACTTCGTGTCTATTTACACTGTTGTGTGTAGTGTTGCCGATCGATTGTGGATTATCGATAGGATAAGATAGTCTATCGATAGTAGTCCGATAGTAGTACTATCGATATTATAATCGATAGTATCGATACTATCGATTGTTCAAAAAGATACAATACTATTGGAAAATAAAATACTATTAATACTATCGATAGTATCGTATCTCCCAGTCAGAAAAGTATCGATCTTATCGATAGTATCGATACTATTGAATTTCTAGGAAACGATAGTATCGACAGTATCGGTACTATCGATACTATCGTAAATTAGCATACAATCAATAGTTCAAAACAATCGATGGTATCGATACTGTAAATTCTATCGCTACTATTGTTTCCTAGACATTCAATACTATCGATACTATCGATAGTATTGATTGTTTTTTTAATTAGGAAACACGATACTATAGATAGTATCGATAGTATTGCACTTAGCAGATTGTATTGTATTCTTCTAAATTATCGATTGAATCGATAGTATCTATAAAATCGATACAATCGATGGTTGTACCGATAGTATAGGCTTTTTTAGATTAAAACTATCGATGGCGGAACTATCGATAGTTTGGCAACACTAGTTGTGTGCCTATTAACCTCGCAACAACACAGTCAACTTTGAGACGTTAATTTCTTTTTGTCTTTTATTCCATAGACAATCAGGTGTTGCCAATTTACAGAGTAAATAATGGTGTGCAGATAAAAAAAACACATGGAATTTTTACGCTAATGCGACTTGGATCTGTGGACTTGAAAAAATGTTTGGTTTTGTTCCTATTCAGTCCGTGATTCCTATTCACGCCGTTTTACGGTAGTAAAATTCTTACCCCTTTTTGGATGGGTCCTCCTACCAGATACATTTTTTACGTTAAAGTTAAGCAAAAATTGAAGCATTGAATTCTACTTATATATACTTCCTGCATATTAGTTCCGACACCTTCTAAACTAAAGAGTAGGCCAGACGCTTTGCTTGTAAAGGGCAAACAATTGGTCAAAAATGATATTACCATGGTGAATACTAGGCTGTAAAGCTATGAAACGTGTCTCCAATAATTACAAAAGTGTCAGTGCTTATTACCGTCGTATTCCGGTTGGGATAAGTTTAAAACGCATAATTTTTTTTCCTAATTTACTTTGTCATAATGAATATAGCATAATATGTAGTGTCATTATATAATTTAAGCATAATCTTTTTTTTTTGCGAAATGTGTTTTAAGCATAACAATCTATTGTACTATATTTAATTCGACTATTGATGATACGCATAATAATAGTCTTTAGACATTTTTTTATTTTTCCTAATGTTATCTTACCATAAAAACACATAGCTTTGTTTCTTGCTGCTACAGTTGAAGTAGGTTCTCTTTAGATCCCACACCCAGAAATAGGAGCCCCGCGTAGCGGGGCTCCGTCGACTTGGTCCAACCCCACTTGTTACGGGAATAGTATGCTGCTACAATACAGTCTGCTGTTTGGTCTTGCTATTTATGCAATGCTGCTACAGTCTGCTATCCACCTATTTCTTGCATTTTAATTAGGACTTTTAAGTGTATGTTGTTGATCATTATGTTTCCTCAATGTGTGCCTTTAAACATTATGCTATGTTATCTTTATGCTACATAGTTAGTTAGTATGCTAGTAAAATTATGCGAAAACAGTTATGCGTTTAGTTGTTATGGTAAATTATCATTAGTTGTAAAAACGTGATGCCTACTTAAAATAGTACAAAAATTGTTATGCTACTAAATATAGACCCATCCCGGTTTGGAGGATAAGAACGTCGGTAAACTTATGCCACTAAATTTTCCACCGTATGTGTTTTTTTCTAATTTATTTATCATAAGATAGCAAACCAGGAGAGGTGTATCTGGATAGAAAGACTTAGACAACATAGATGATGATGTTAATGTTGCATTGTAATCTTGTGGCGAGGTCTAAGGCGACGTGCATAAGTTTACCGACTACCTTATCCTCCAAACCAGAACACGACAGTGACATGCCCTGACGCTATTGCTACAGAAACAAATAAGGCGGTGGTACCAAACCCGAGCGAGACAATGCAGAACTCTACCACCTAGAAAACATTTATGGACTGCATCTCTTTCCATCAGAATTCAGGTTAACGTTAATCTTGTTTGCTATGCTATTATATATAGATATATAAAAAGTTCGAGGTTAGTTACCCAACCTTTTACCAGATATCTATTCTCCTGTTGTATTATGAATATAAAGTTCAATGCTAGATATTTACCGGACTTTTTATTAGATTGCTATTTTAGTGTTTAAAAACTTAAAACGAGTACTTACACCCCCAATCACCGATGAGAACGATGCCAACGCTAAATGCGTTATATCCAGCAGCGTGAGCGCCTACCCTGTTCCATCCTCGACCTTCATACACAACTCCATCGCTTCCAACTGCGAAGCTGCAACGATAATTCATTAATATGCATACATAATGGGGTTACGAGCTCTTTACAATGAATTAGCCATTTACCGTGGTATAACGCACGAAGGTCACGATCCGACGGGAAAATTAAAATAAAATCGAATATATTATCATTATCACAATTATTTATTTATTTAACTTTATTGTACACCTTAAATTAATTTGTACAAAAGGCGAACTTAACGCCTAGTGGTATTCTCCTCCAGTCAACCTTTAGGCCAATAGAGTGTACATATGCGGTGTCTCTAAATAGTAAGGATATAATGTTATGTAGCCCTAAGCAAATCCTAAAATATACTGCATACACTATACGTAATATAATATACTTAAACTAATATTGAAATTTATAATACATACTTATACTCAAATACTTATAAGTACATACATAAATACATACAGACTTACAAATACTTACATAAAATATACATATTAGATATGAATGATGCATGAGATGATGTAAAAATATACTAATGCCTACCTACAATTTAGCACATGCATTTTCAGATTTTGTTTAAACGTGATCTTAGTATTCGCTTGACGCAACGTTGAGGGCAGTTCATTCCACATTCAAGCAGCATGCGCTGTGTATGAGTTTGAAACAAAGTTAGAACAGTGTAGAGGGATGGATAGAGTGAGATTGTAAGATGATCGAAGGTTCAAATGTGGGTATTACAAAGGAATTCAAATTTAGATTTTAAGTATTTAGGGGCGAGTGGATCAAACAGTATTGTGAAAAGAGTACATAAGGTCCTAAGATTACGTCGCTGAGTAATAGTAAGCCAGCGAAGCTGGTTACGGTAAAATGAGATATGGTTATACTTACGCAAGCAAAAAAATAAAACGGATAAATTGATTAAGCAGACGCTCTAATTTCGAAAGTAGGTTAGTAGAAATGTTGGTATAGCAGACGTCACCATAGTCAAGTATAGGCAGAACTAACGTTTGAACTAGGAGTATTTTGGTTTTTAGAGGTAAAAAGTTCCGCAGACGATTTAAGGATCGTAATGTGCCAGTTACTCTTCGACACAACTCAGTAGTTTAAACCGACCAGTTAAGGTTGCAGTCAATATCCTAAATCCTTAACTGAAGGAGTAAATTTAATTATAGAATCATCAAATATTATGAGGGGAATCGAGGCTATATAATATATATATAATGTTATCCAACTGGCGTTGACTACCAATAATAATGGCTCGACATTTTAAAGTCACCCTTACTATGAACATCGAAGACCAAATTCTGAGAACTTCGAGAGAACTGTTTATTTTGGAAATAGCTGTCCCCAAATTAGTTAAATCAGTATGATCATAGATTTGCAGATCATTGACATATAAGTGGTACGGACAATAAAGTAAATGTGTGAGGAGGTTAATATAAACAGAAAATAGTAATGGCGATATAATGCCCGCCTGTGGGACACCACTAGTCAGAAGTACCCTGATCAACACGAACAGCCTGCGAACGACCACGGAGATAAGTTGAAAACCAATTTAATGTGGTGGAAGAAAACTTTAAACGATGGAGCATAGCTATCAAGATGTCATGATCAATTGTGTTAAAAGCATTGGAGAATTCTATCAATACTAGAATCGTGACTAATTTATTTTCCATATTTCCCTAATATCTTCCGTCACTTTAAGTAGTACAGTTGCAGTGTTGTGGCCGGGACGAAAACCAGATTGGAATGGACTTAATATATTAAACTTAAAGATAAAAGGGGATACTTGTTTGTGCACAACCGCCTCAAAGATTTTCGATAAGTAAGGTAAAATTGAAATTGGTCTGTAATGAATGACAGCGAAGTTGGACAACTTACCTTTGGATGGGGTATATATAATAAATGCACAACACCAAGCTGACGGGAAAACACCAGTGCTAAGAGAGACGTTAATGATATGTGTAATTCCAGCAGCAAGGTGGTCCAAAATTGGAAAAATCATGTTACGCCCCAGACCGTCACACCCAAAAGCCCTAGATATGACGGACGTGATTGTTTTTGTAATCTCATCTACATATACTGGAGAGAACGTAAATTCGTCCGAGATTGGTGGGAAATGAGACATTAATTTAATCTCAGTTATTGAGTCAGATTGAACAGATGTATTAAGCAGTTCCACTTCTGTAAAATGTTGATTTAATTTGTTTAGAGAAAAGTTGTTGCATTCAGAAGAAGAGTTATGGCCTAAGCCAATCCTGTTTATAAATTATTTTTTATTTATTGTTATGTTCTTATCCATTGCTAAACATAGGTCTCTCTAATAAACCTATTTTTCTTAGGAATAATGTTGCTTTCTGTTGA
Source organism: Apodemia mormo (assembly GCA_036924255.1). Lineage (NCBI taxonomy): Eukaryota > Metazoa > Arthropoda > Insecta > Lepidoptera > Riodinidae > Apodemia > Apodemia mormo. The sequence continues at coordinate 14,435,242 of JAUPFN010000020.1, forward strand.
TGAAAGAATTATTTAAATCGATTCTCTACTTACAAAGATTACTGCCGACAAACAAACTCACAAACTTATAAATTCTTCCTCTTTATAATACTTGTATAGAAGTGTATATAGACACAGGTCTTACTGCTATACTGCTTACAAAATACGAGTAAAAACTTAAAATATCAATAAAATAAATACATATATATCGCTATACAAATTACACGAATTGACCTTAAAGTAAGCCAAAATTTGCTTGTGATATAGCTACGATTCTTACACAAAGAAATATACGCACACACACACATATATATTTTTTTATAGTAGATAGGATAAACTAGCAGGGGGTGTACCTGATGGTAAATGATCACCGCCGCCCATGAACTGAACATCTGCAACACCAGGAGTCTAATTGAGTTGGTGGCCTTTTAGGAATAAATAAGCTATTTTCTTGAAGGTTCCTAGATCATATTCGTTCGGAAACACCCCCGTCGATAATTGATTCCACAAAGGAATAGTGCGAGGCAGAAAGTGCCGGGAAAACGCACGGTTGTGAATTTCCAGACATCGAGGTCCGAGAGATATATGGTCCGCCTAATTTTCCATCTTCTTCAACTTCCAAATTGGGTGAGGTACCGGTGGTATCTTGCCTATTCCATTTGCAACACATATTAATGAAATAGGTACTAGAACATTGGTTTTTACGTTTACTATTTTCCCCGTGTTGGTCCCGGGCTCCTTTGAAGAATAGACCAACTGCCATTCTGCCAGGCAGGTCGTAAAAGGCGACCGAGTGGCCATGTGCGTTACTATCATCGTGACTACTAGGTGGTAGAGTTCTGCATCGGCTCGACCGGGTCAGGTACCACCGCCTAACCTATTCCTGCCGCAATAGCGTCAGAGCTCGTCGCTGTCGTGTTCCGGTTTGGAGGGTAACGTAGCCGGTAAACTTATGCATATGGCATTAGACCTCGCCAAAAGATAGCAACGCACCATTAACATCTTTGGTGTCTATAGGCGATGTTGACTCTTTCCATCAGGAGACTCATCTGCTTGTTTGCTATCTTATGATATAAAAAAAAAAACGATAGTGACATGTTAAGCCTCGCGGGCATTTTAGGCGCGGGCAGATAGATTATTAAAGGTAGAAAACTATAGATAAGTACAGATAAACTATAGATAAGTACAAATAAACTATAGATAAGATACACATAAAGAAAAACAAGGACCCTGTATGAAGAAAATATGTTTTTATCAGACCTGGATCACGTTCATATTTTGACTTTACTTTTAGGGACGAAAGGACGAAAGACGAAAGTAAACTGATTTGAGCAAATGCTTTGAATTTCTCGCACATGCGTAAATGTATGATGATTTAGTACTAAAATATGAGACCGTCGCGTTCTTATAGTCCTCTCTTTCGGCTTGGGAACAGTTTATATAATAGTACTTGCTGTGCATTAGCAGACTTCATCCGCGTGGATTTTTTTAAATGAAAACATCCTAAGTTACTCCTTATTACATCAGTTATCTGCCAGTGAAATTTCCGTCAAAATCAGTCCAGCCCTTTTAGTGATTAGCCGAAACAAACAGACAGAAAGACATACAAAAAATTTTAAAAATATTATTTTGGTATACGTACGGTGTATACATTTATGTGCATTTGCTAACAAGAGGTTAACTTAATATTACAAACAGATACTCCAACTTCATTTATTTGTATAGAAGATGTAGAGATTGCTAGGGTGATAGAATCACGTGGGTTGGCATACTTTCCTCCCTAGGTGTGTAATATACAGTTGTTTTATGTTGAAGATAATTCAAATAAACTAGGCTCTAGTGTTGTGCTCTGGTACCACCTCCTTAATATTTCGTGCCTTAATACCGCCAGTGTGTTTAACTGTTCTGTTTCATTTTGGTAGCTGGTAAACTTATGCTTGTGTTATCAAATCTTTCGCACGGATAGTAGTTTCTATAGTCGATGGTTAACTCTTTACATATGTGATGTGACATACACGAGATTTCGGATGAATAATAGTTCCATGTATGAGATATAAACATATAATACAATACAATTGTTTAGTCTACGATCGAATTTCGACCACAGGCAATCGCTGGTATGAAGAACTATGTGATAGATGATTATTGCTGTTTTAAATATTTTGTGAAAACTGCTGAATAAATAAGAAATGCTAAAAGAACCATAAGTTTGTATGCTATCTGAGTCGCAATCGCTTACGAAGGGTTCCGTAGCAGCGAAAAAATATATTTGTATACATGTATTGCACATAATATATACAGAATATTATTATATGTACACAATTTTTACGACAGCAAAAATAAGTTTGTATTTCCCCAAGACACTATAAAAACAAGTTTATTTTGTACAGCTATCATTTTTTTATGCAACTATGGAAATTATCCCATATCTCATAAACAACAACATTTTGTTGTTACCAATTTTCATTTGTAGTTTTGTTGAATTCTATATTCCAAAATTTTTTTAGGAATATCAAATAAATCTTATTCATCAAATATATCTAAACTCACTTATAGCCAATGTCATCCCAGCCATTGTCAATCTGATGCATGTCCTGCATATAACGCATTGCTTCGGAACACTCGTCAATGTTAGTGCACGCTCCAGGGTCGTAGCTGTGATGGATGATCACCAGTGGTACTGGTAAGCTTTGTTCTGTTATAGATTTTGGTTCTCTTGCTCCCCATTCTTCTCGCTTAACAAATTTGAAATTGTTACCTGTAATAATTTTCTATTTAAATTTTAGGGAACTACAGATAAATGTGTCAGCCTAGTTTGCACTAATGGTTTATTTGTTTGGTTGGAGATCTGTGCTGAGTTTGAATCTTAGGTTGGATAAGGAATAAAAAATATCGCTGAATCTATACATATAATAAAATCGTAGGAAAGTCAAAACTGTACATTGAATATTTTTTTAAAAGAATACTTGGGGCGTGATCTACAATCGATATCGAAGTCAAAAATATAGTTTTTAAAATTTTTGTCTGATTGTCTGTATGTCTGTTTGTCTGTATGTATGTCCGGGGTAAACTCAAAAGTACTGCATGGATTTACTTCAAATTTTGCATGAATATTACTTACAGGTCGGGTCAGCATATAAGCTACATATTATCACGCTATCGCCTACGGGGGAGGGGCTGTGCGGAGTAAACGAAGTCCGCGCGGACGAAGTCGCAGGCAACAGCTAGTAGTAAATAAATAAATATCTCGAGACAAATTAAACGGATTGACGTAACACCAAAGTAAATCACTTTATATACTTACTAGATGGTAGAGTTTCCACACGATTCGCCTCGGTATATGGTACCAACGCCTTAAATATTTCTACCGCAATAGCGTCAAAACTTGTTATTGCCGTGTTTCGGTGTGGAGAGTAAGTAGCCGATAGACATGCGCGTGGAATTGTCATCCCGTCATACGGACAGCAACGCACCATTAACATCTTTGTTGTCTATAGGCGATGGTTTCACTTTCAATTAGGAGAGCTATCTTCTTGTTTGCTATCTATCTATACATATAATAAAATCATAGGATAGTCAATGTATGTCCGGGATAAACTCAAAAAGTACTGCATGGATTTACTTCAAATGTTGCATGAATATTACTAACAGGTCGGGTCAACATATAGGCTACATATTATCACGTCATCACATACGGGGAGGAGCTGTGCGGAGTAAACGAATAGTCTAAGATCCGAATATAAGCTGACCTTCACCCATCTGTTTACCGAATGAAACATTTTTATTATCAAATTTCATACATAGACAAATACGTCTTGCATGTATTGCCTATCAAAATATGTTCATAGCTAGCTATCCTTAATTAATTTTTTTTTCACAAGTTCCTCCCTCTTGAATGCCGATCAAATGTTATTGCTATTAAAAGTTTTAAACATGTGGAATAGGTCTGTGAGGTATTGCCTACGTGTTAACGTTCATGGCTACCAGGTAAGCAGGTGTAAACATGTAAGTAAATATAACATAAACACGTAGGCAATACCTCACAGACCTATTTTATATGTATAAATGTTTAAAACTTTTAGTATCAATAACATTTGATCGGTAAACAAGTGGAAGAAACTTCCTAAAAAAAATTAATTAATATTTTTTTTATTAAGGATAGCTATGAATAGATTTTGATAGGCAATACGTGCATGACGTATTTGTCTATGTATGAAATTTAATAAAAAAAATGTTTCATTTGGTAAACAGATGGGTGAAGGTCAACTTATATTCGGATCCCGTACTAGAAGTGCGCACGAACGAAGTCGCGGGAAACAGCTAGTTATATAATATAATAGACCGTGGTCCCAGGAACATTATTATTATTGAATTTTTTTATTATCGAAAAGTCTCGAATCGGGTAACTAATAAAGGTAAATAAAAAAGAAAACTTGAGAGTGTCGGACTAGGAAAAGTTTTTACTTTACGTGTAGGGCAAAGTTATCCTTGAATTATAATAATAACTAGCTGACCCGGCAAACTTTGTTCTGCCTTTTTAACTACTCTTATTTTTTTTCTATATTTTTCACCTTTTAAACCTTCCCTGGACTTCAACAATTAATTCAAAAACAAATTTAGCTAAATCGGTTCAGCCGTTCTCGAGTTTTAACGAGACTAACGAACAGCAATTGATTTTTATATATATAGATAGATTAACAAGCCCTTGGGAAAGGTTAGGTTGTTTTAAATTGATTAATATTAATTGAAAAATATCATAATTCCGAATCTTAGTGTGGAGGACTCATCAGAAAAACTATCAAATGTATAGGCCAAAAGTTTTTTCGTATTTTTCATAAAATAATCAAGCGATTAAAGTAAAAAAATCTTATTTTTATTAATCAATATTTTACCTTTGCCAAATTAACATGTTTAAAGCGCCATAACTTTATTAATTACCCGATTGGAGATTTTTCGAAAAGAGAAAAAATGGGCGTCTCGTCAAAACGAAGCTATTGAAAAAACAGTAAGCTCTTATTATTTAAAATTAAAAATGTTCTTCGGATTCCCGGGTCGGGCACATAAAAAAAGTTGGCCGGGATTGGAAAGTGCCCGGTTGAAGATAGGCTTGCCATCTATCACATTTGTGGGAGCAAGTATCTTCGGCTAATCGTGGGTGCACTTATTGCACCTCTGCCTATCTGCCTACCTCTTCGGGGATATGGGCGTAAAGATACTTACTTACTTCTTCGGACCACGGTCACGGCAAATGTACTCTGCCACACATACCCACACGAAACCTTGTGTTATGATTTGACCTATTTCCAATGATTTTGTTCATTAAAAGAATGTCTCAATAATGTAGTGTCGAAAAATGGCAACACCAAGGTGTCATCTTCCTATTCGTTAAAGGTGTGAAAGCAAAATGGCGGGAATAACGCGGGAAGATGGCGTGTAGTGGGGCCATAGATATATTACATACTCAAAGAGAGGCTTACGATATGAGATACCTCATTTTCGGCGACAGATGGTTCTGAGCCATTGACCCGAAAACATGTCTACACATAAGTCTATACTTATAATGTGAAAATAGTCTGCAAGTACATTAAAGAAATATCAAGCTTGTATATTATATTTTATTATCAAAACCAGCGCTATCAAAATTTTATTATTTTCGCGACAATTTTTCTTGGATTTGGCAATTTAATGCCTGTTGCCACTTGGTGCCTTGAGGGTCTTTAGTCGTTTCGCACCGCGAGTGGCTTGAATCGCGTTGTGAATTGCCCAAGAACTCTTTTGGCATAGGTCATTTCGAACCGCAGCTCCCCAAGGTATTTTTTTAAATTACAATTCGGACCACGAGGCGAAACGATCATTTGTTCTTTTCTTGGTTCCATTTCTACTTATATCAATTTTAAAATCCCAAATATCCATTCACTGCACAGCGATGTGAATCAACCCAATACAATAAGTTATTGAGCGATTCGCACCGCTCCACCATTGCATTGCGGTCCAAAATGACCCATGGCAAAAGAGCTCTTGAGCGATTGATACCGCGATCTAAAAACGACTAAAGACCTTGAGTGACAGTTTCTCTTGCTCTACCCCATGGCTGGGCTCTGTTTAGCTTTCTTTTGCATATAAGGAGACAGAAGGTCTATTTTGTAACAGGGCCTACATCAACCCAGGGCATACTATTCTTTTGCACAAAGATAATGATTTTAGGTAAAGTTTATAAAGAACTCACCGCATCTGCTTCCGAAGTGTGAAAAAGGATGGCTCACGGAATTGCTAAAAAGGCCCAAAAGAATTGTGATAATTGTGTTTATATACATTTTTACTGAAAATAAAAGATATATAGATATAAAGATAGAAATGTACAGGAGATATTATATCTAGATGTGTCATTACACAAAATTAGCTTTCTTTAATAATATCTTTTATGCAGTAAAACTGCAGCAAATCCACTTCCCATTTCCTATATCTACGGAACCCTGCATCAGATCTTCGCCAAAATAAAACAGAACTACACGGAGAGTATACATTCTCAAACAAAAAAGAATCATTAAAATCGGTTCATAAACGATGCGAACACGCATAAAAAACATATACAGCCCGTTAGGTAAGTCGACCTAAACCTTCAAGGAGGCAATAAGGTACTTCGTTCTCATTCCGAATAAATAAAAATAAAAAGCATCCTTAAATTTTAACCATATTATCTAATAAATTCATAATTCATACGCACCAACACGTTCGCTCATGTAACGCACATATCGATATAGATAAATAGGTAGTTACGTAAATAGGCAGTAATAGATAGTATTTACATGATGGTCGATTTGATAACCTCCTCCATTTCGGAAATCGATTGACAATATTAGCGATTGCCCCGTGGTCGAAATTGACCATAGACTAAACAATAAAATCTTTTAAGTTTGACAACAGACTTTACCAGTAAAGAAAATAGTATACATGTGTGTATATTATTGTTACGAATAATCTAGAAAAGTGAAGAATTAAACGCTGGAAAAATCTAGAAATAAAGAAAGAGATGGTCTGCTTCTGTTGATTGATTCTGTACTGAACCATTCCGAGATATCGCGTCCGTGAGAGGTGTCTATGTGTGCGTTGCTCGAATATCACATGTATGTAGATTGACTACTCTTATTTTCCACTATACTGTGGTATAAGGGTGAACATGGCGTGTACTTACTTGGACTTGTTTACAATTCGAATTTTTTATTGTTTACGTGATAAATTTGGATTTTTCGGAAACCAGGCAGAACTTTACCCTGGGTATAAATAGAGATGTGTTGACAAATAGAGATCAGTTTTATACAGCGATTGAAAGCGATAGTATGGGCAACCAGTATGAAGCGAAATGACCAGTGTGTAGTACAGTAAATGAGAGAAATGTTTTCGTTCAGCGTAGTCGTTTAAGTTTAGTGTTAGCACAGTGAGTGTTAATAATCTTAACCAGTGTATTTACGTATCACATTGTGTTGTTTTGTGTATTTGTGTTATAAATACACGGTATTAATGTAAGTGGCGTTTTCTTGCAAATTACGAACCCAAAGTACGTAACATTTTCATGTATGTCACATGTATGCAGTGTGTGTAACATATATATTTTTTTATATCATAAGATAGCAAACAAGCAGATGGGTCTCCTGATGGAAAGAGTCAACCATCGCCTATAGACACCAAAGATGTTAATGGTGCGTTGCTATCTTTTGGCGAGGTCTAATGCCACATGCATAAGTTTACCGGCTACCTTACCCTCCAAACCGGAACACGACAGCGACAAGCACTGACGCTATTGCGGCAGGAATAGGTAAGGCGGTGGTACTACGGGCGATACTTATCCGCGATTAGACGGAGTTGACTGAACTTACAAAGAGTCTTCTGCCTCTTCATGTATCTATATCGATAACCGTGGCTACCAAGTGCCAGCTTTATGTTTTTCAAAAATATCTAGATATTAACACATTATAATCGCCTCTGTGGTCTAGTGTCCGGTGTCGGAGTTGCCCACATGAGGTCCCGGGTTCGATTCCTGGGTCGGGCAATTCAGTAATGTGTTTTTTCAGTTTTCTGATAAAAACAACGTTGCCCGGTATTGAAAAGTGCCCGGTTGGCGATAGGCTTGCCACCTATCACATTGTGGGGCCAAGTATCTACGGCTAATCATAGGTGCACTTGTTGTACCTCTGCCTATTATTAGATTGGGATTCTGTTGAGAAGGGTAGGTGGTAGAGTTCTACATGATCTCACCCGGGCCTAGTACCCGGGTCTGCCGCAAAAGTGTCAGTGTTTGTCACTGACGTGTTCTGGTTTAGACGGTAAGCCAGCCGGTATATTTATGCCTAAGGAGCTATTACCAAAGCAAACGCCAAACGCACTATTAATCAAAAAATAAAAATTATCTTTGTTGTCTATAGACGATGGGGGTTTCAATCCAACAGGAAAGCCATTTGCTTGTTTGCAGGCTAACGATTAGACTAAAGATACACTCATACATACCTACACAGGCGGGCTGTATTGTTTCTACATACTGTTACATACATACACAGGTCACAGCTTGAGGCTCCTTTAAGGAATAGACCAACTGCTTTTCTGCCATGCAGGTCGTTAAAAGCGACCGACTGACTATTACGCGCCTTTTCTAGCGTGGTGGTAGAGTTCTGCATTGTCTCGCCCGGGTCTGGTACCACCGCCTTACCTATTCCTGCCGCAATAGCGTCAGTGCTTGTCGCTGTCGTGTTCCGGTTTGGAGGGTAAGGTAGCCGGTAAACTTATGCATGTGGCATTAGATCTCGCCACAAGATAGCAACGAACCATTAACATCTTTGGTGTCTATAGGCGATGGTTGACTCTTTCCATCAGGAGACCCATCTGCTTGTTTGCTATCTTTTGATATAAAAAAAAAGACTACTAGGTGGTAGAATTCCGCAACATCTCGCCCGGGTATTTAGTACTACCACCTTACCTATTCCTGCCGCAATAGCGTCAATGCTTGTCACTGTCGTGTTCTAGACCGCAGAGGAAGGTAGCCGGCAGATTTATGTATGTGGCATTGCCATCCCGCCATACCACCTGCCGCTTTGGCAGGTCTATAGGCGATGGTTTCTCTTTTCATCAAGAGATCTATCTACTTGTTTGCTATCTAATAATATAAAATGTAGTCACCTTGAAGTCACATATAAAAATCTGTAGAAAATTATAGGTTTCTTCGAATTATGAATTTCTGCAAAGTAACGCCTATACATATCTATGAATTTATCATAAACGGAGTGAATTGAATGCTTCTTTTTATAACTTTTGACTAAAACCGACGATACATTATAATTATTATGAGAGCAATGACTGATAAAAATATCCAAATATTTTGACGTCTATTTATCTAATGTAGAGGTTGATTGATTTCATTATTGTCTTCGTGTTGATAAGATTTTTAGGGTTTTGTACTTCAAAACGAAAAATTGAACCTTTGTAGGATCACTTTGTTCTCCATCTGTTTGTCAAGAAGTTAAGTGGCATTTCACAAAATCGCCCAACTGAAATTTAGATATTTTCTAATCGATGCGATAGCTGGACGTCGTCGTTGTCCATATAGTGCACCTAGTACTGGTAAAATGAAAATAGTATTGATACTTTTAATATTTTAATTATTACTACGCGGTACTAATTTTGGCATACGGACGTAGCGGATTTTATAGTATTCTCTTTTATTTCTTTTCGAAATAAAAATAAATAAATATTATTTAAGTGACTTATTTTTTCATAAGAATAGAATATAGTTTTGTTCTATGCCAATTTCTATAGGAAAATGTCATTTTTTGATTACAAAAAACCCAGTTAATGTTTCGTTAATTTTTGTTGAAATAGGCATATTTGCTTATATAATTAGATATAGTTATAGATCTTTTAGGAAAAAAGTAATCCATTTAGGCACAATTATTGGATGTTTCTGGTTATTTAGTATTTTTTCTAATTAAATTTTTTGATTCTAGTAGTAGCAATGCCTTTTGGAAAAATAGCTTCTTTGCGTAATTGTCGAAACTTGATTTCGGAGAACATTTATTATAATAAATACAATTGATGATTAAAAAATCTGTTTCATTGAAGGAATATTAAAAAGATGAAACTATCTAATAGTATCATTTGATTAAATAAAATCTTATAATATAAAAAATCCTAATTTTTTATATTATAAGATACTTTTATTTAATTAAATGATTTGGAAAATTTTGATTTCTCGTCAAAAGTTGGTCTAAAATGTAAACTGCCTCTTAAGACCCTTATGTCCAATTGCACTAACATTGTTTTAGCTTAGGACAATCCTAAATAGTATGCTGTCATATTCTTTTCATGTAAGATAAGAAGTGACAGCATAGTATTTAGGATTCCCCTTAGCTAAGACAATGTTAGTGCAATTGGCCATTAGTCTCACGCGTTCCGTGGAGGTACCAAGTTGAAATTAAAATCAGGTTTACAATATCTTTAATCTGTAAAAAAAACTTTTATCTTAAGGTAAAAAAGATACGGTCGTTGATTGTAAATAAACACGCTACTATTACAGCAGCCGCTTTAAAGTTTTGTGTGAATAGAAAAACGATTTTATCGATCAATAGACCTATAAGTGCGATATTGTATGATTCTCTCACCACCTCGCCTTGGCAGGGGTGACTTTATAAAGAGTTGTGCTTGGTGACCGTGCTATTCCATACTAATGTGGCGACCGATCCCGACTATCCCATAAGGATGGCATTCGCCGCTAACCCATTACAAAACATACACTACAATACACCGTGGCCGTCGGTCTCAACAGCGACATAGACTCCTATTTCGTTCAGCGCCTAACGCAGGCGTAATGCCTAACTCAACTCAAATGCAAACTCTATCCTTCATAATTAGTCAAAATGACACACTAGGCTGAGGCTTAATTGCCCTAATTTAAATTTAAACTCTGGCTGAGCCATAAATACTGCTCGCCCACTAGTCCGGCGTCGCTGTAGCGGCCCTTGAGGTCATTAGTTACTTTCATTTTAAAAAAATTGTGCTTTTTTTTCGACCGAGCAGCACGCACGCTCGAGCTAAAATTAACCTGGCTATATTTTGCAAACATTATATCGAAAAATTAACAAGTAGGTAATTCTAGTAATCTTTTTTAATTATTGTGTTATAAAATCTTTTTGATAGTAAAATTTAGTAAAGAAATTAGAAAAAGAAACATTTATATTTTCAACCGCATTTCCAAAAGGAGGTTATCAATTCAGCTATCTATTTTTTTTATGTTTGTTACCTCAAAACTCGGCCATTCATGAACCGATTATGAAAATATTTTTTTGTATATGAGTAGAATTTTTTGTATATACGGCCCAGGACAAACAAACAATAACCTAATTTTGATAAACAATAACAATTATAGCAAGCAATAATTTACCTGAGTACATATGTTTAGTTAATTTCATGTGTAAGTTATATTTTGGTACTGACGTAGTGTATCAACCACGGATTAAATGGATACTTCTTTTAAGGCAATGCCTTAGTTTGTCAGCGTAGCTTGCATTTACACACAAAAATACAGAGTTACCCTACTTACCGATTAATTAGTTTTATTAAAGTAGATAATTTTTTTACCTTGTCATCTAATTCGGCATAATAAAACAGTACAACATGGTTCATTTCTATTTTTCCACAATATAATATATCCTACAAATGCATATTTCTTATTCTCTTATTTTTATTCTTATTATTTATTCTTATTATCTCATTATTCTTATTTTCTTAAATTGAGGTACTATTATTATCACGATTCGCACGCCTGTTTTGTACAAATTAAAACCCGTCCGGACGCTACCCGGACGCCTCCCAAATTAGGACAAATCCGTAGAAACCCGGACGGATGGCAACTTTAGTCGGGAACCTAAGCTCCATCAATTATCAGAAGGTCGCTAACTTGCTTGCTAATATAATAGGACGGTGAAATAGATATAATATGTTTACTAATGTTACAGCCTTTTAAGTTCATCTGTCTTTAACTTTTGATGTAATATGTAGCGTCTAACAGTGCACTTAATTTTCTTGTTAGATTTCTTGATGAATATTCGGGTTAGGATTCACTAACATTAATTTGGATTTTTTATCTGTCTGTCCGTAAGACTATGTCTTATTATAGTAAGACGTATGTCTTACTATAATAAGACTATGTCTTATTATAACTCGAGAACTGCTTGATTTTAACGAAAATATTTATACTTTATATTTTTACTTTTTTATACCTGTCGCAATAACGTCAGTGCTTGACACTGTCGTGTTCTGGTTTGGAGGGTAAGGTAGCTGGTAATCTTATGCACGTGGCATTAGACCTCACCACAAAATAGCAACGCACCATTAACACCTTTAGTGTCTATAGGCGATGGTTGACTCTTTCCACCAGGAGACCCATCTGCTTGTTTATTATCTTATAATATAAAAAAATACAGTTAGAACAGGTAATTGAAAAAATGATAGGTCATATATTTTTCGTCTGTTTATTTGTTCTGTTACAAACCACTCGACTCTCGAAGAGGCAAATATTAGACATTATGTATGATAATTGGTTGCCCTGTCACTCTCAAAGCAAAATTTTACCCCGCTTGCATTTGAATTTAAACTTTAAATTTCCATTTATAAATACTAATGTTGTATGAAAAAGCCTTTGACGTTTAATATATGATAAAATATCTGTCATGCCAAATTCGTAAATTGAATTCTACTAGTGTCATTTATTTTGTACTAGTCACTTTATTTCCGGGTGTGTGCTAGCGGTTTTTTAGTGGTATAAAATTGAATTTTGTGTTGTTTTACGGTGAATTTCTCTTATGTAAGTACTGTTTTTATTAGAAAGGCCGTTTATTTGTTCTATTTGGATAATTTGTTGTAAGAAATATATCGTGATAGCCAAAAATGAAGTAATTTATAAAATCGTTATTTTTCAAGTGATTTTTGTTATATTTGTTTGTAAATATAAAAACTACTTTATCTATTACTTCATTATGATCTCTAATAGACAGAAAATATATCGATAGATACACAGACGTTTATAGAATGATAAAATATGGCTTAGTTGTAGAAAAAAAATATTTTTTTCCAACGAGTCGCCTGACAAGCCATTCCTGCCAAAAGGCGAGTGATGAGTCCTGGCGCTTAAATTCGCCCTTGCGTGTCAAAGTTTCGAGATGTTAATAATGGCTTGAATATAAAGTGAGAATAGGTGGATATACATTTTTTTACCTTCAATAAATTTTCGCCCCACAAACCGGATGTTAGCTAATATAAAATATAAGACTGTACTTTCTTACCTTCGTATAAAAATTGTTAATGAACACAATTTAGTACTTCGATGTTTGTATATATTATGATGTGTTATTAATTTATATCTGCTTTATATTTATATTATCAAACGAGATAATATGTTAATTATATGGCCGTCATTGATAAGAAACCACTTCAAATAATTCGGTGACCATACACTTTGATTTATGATAACAGGAAGGACCGATATGTTTTTGATCAAACATAGATACGCACTTATCAATAAGTACTTTCTTATGGCGGTTTTACACACGGATGCCACCAACAACCTTCTTTGCCGAATAATATTGTAATAATGCTTAGCCATAGCGTTTTGAGAGTTTTATATAATTATCTTAACCTTGGGGATAAAAATGCCCAATTCGTTTTTATTTTTTGTTAAACTACTCAAATTACAATCTCATCGCCTTATATTATTTTTATAGCCAATTGTTGTGCTGATTTTGTTTATGTTAATATTTCCTTCATTACGATTATGTAATCTCAGGAACGTATAAAGGTTCAAAGTGTATCGAATTATGTAAGTCATATCCCACTAAATACATTTTCATGTAAAAAGTTTCCACGACGAAAGCATTATGGCTCACTAGTGTGAGTGTGCTCATTATCAAAAAGTGATCAGTGCTGAGTGCTAAGTGTGAGTTTTTCTTTTCGCATTTACTAGGAATTTGTATGTAATGAAACTTAAAGTTTTTTTAATGTAAGCTCATAGCGAAACGACCAAGCCACATATTTCGACTAAGGTGTAGAATTTGTGAAGTTAGAGCTCGTAGAATGAGAGCTTGTAGAGTTAGAAATTTCGTTTTACATAAGTTTTCGATAACGCGAGCCATATGGTCTCGTCGTGGCAACATTTTACATGAAAATGTTTTTAGTGGGATTTTACTTGTTTTTATAAGTTGCCTATGTAATTAATTTTTTTTAGACACATATTGTTTTATTTGCAAAATATCTATAGCATGACGTTGAGTTTCTATAGAAAGAAAACCCGTACAAACATCCATCCTCCGATTTAAAGGATGGGGAAAAGATACTTAAAATCCCGAAATACATATTTTAATATTTATAAGTATAAGTCTTTTGATGGATGCAGGGATAGAGTCTGATGGATGGAGAAAATTGGTATAAAGATACCAATATACAGGCCTCTAGCATCGAAATTTGCGGAATGATACAAAATTCCATCCCCTAGTTTAAATGGTTGGTGGGCTAATAGTTCCACGTTTTAATTTTTTTTTGTTTTTTGTATTCTAATACTAGCTAGACACTAATTTTATGCTTTCTAGGACTTCAGGAATAACTCTAAAAATGTTGATGATCATCAGTGAGTTAGAGACGAAATCGGGGTTTTTAGATACCTATCAATATATTCTGAAGTATAAAAGTTATACAACTAAAATTTAAATATGTTTATAATAAGTCAACTGTTAACATCAAATCTCGAGAATTTTGATTGTCTTTTATAATCATATTTTATTATTATAATAAATATAATGAACTCAAGATATTATGAGGGTTCAAAAAATGATGAAACGCTGCTAGAAAAGGGAGGTAGTACATGGGTACTACTATAGCAATGGTGCTATGCGGTGCTTACGGCTCGCCGTACCCTAGCTTACATTACACTACCTACTTTAATCTTATATAATATCAAAAACAGATTATTACTCTTTATCATTTTCAAACACCTATTAAGAACACTTAGCTGTACGAGAGAGTATATTTAGTGTTATAGTTTCTTTATACACCGAATAACAGCCTTTGTACAGCCTATAACAGCTTGTACAGCTATTGTGCAGCCTATTTAACGCTTAGCTGTACAAGACAGTTACAAGAGAGTATCCTTAGTGTTATAGTTTCTTTATACACCAAATAACAGCCATTGTACAGCCTATAACAGTTTGTATAGCTATTGTGCAGCCTACATAACGCAATAAGCTGTATAGATTGGGGCCCTTTTTGGTGTTATATCGGCTGTAGAAGCGCTTCTACAGCCTTTGTACGGCTTAGTATACAGGTTTAAGTTTACAAAAAAATGTACCTAAATGCAGCCTATATACAGCTTAACGTGCTACTTGAGTATCTAAGAATGCGTTGCCTGCGTCGCCTAGCCGTGCCGCCCGGCCACGTGAACCGGCGCGGCGGCGGCGCGGCGGCAGAGGCGAAAATTCGTCGTTCACCCCGCCGCCGCGCTGGTCGCCACGCCGCTTGGTATGTTTAGTACTTTACCATACATTTGTTTCAGACGCCAGACACTTCGCCGTAGCCAAGCCGTAAGCCTGCAAGTTGACCACACCTCACCGTGGTTATAGAGCTTGACCCGAGGCGATAACATTACGGTTCTGATTAATGTTAGTTAGTTTTATATAAAGAATACTAAACAGCTTGAGTTGATACGGTGACGACCCCTTTCCTAGTTGATTTGTACCACGCATCTACCACCCATCTTTTCATATAAAGACGTAAGTTTTTTATAAATAACTTACGTCTTTATATGAGAAGATGCGTGGTAGATGCGTTTTGTGAAAACTAAGTACTGATTTAAATTGCTGGCGAAGCCTCATGTAAGCTTATAACTTACTCGCTGTTGCTCGCTGCATCATAAAACTTTTTGATGAATCCCACGAGAACACTATTTTTCCGGGATAAAAAGTATACTATGTGCTATTTCAGGTCAACATCTATATGTGTGCCAAATTTCATCTAAATCAATTCAGCCGTTTTTGCGTAAAAAAGCAACGAACATTCATTTATCCATCCAAACAAACTTTCGCATTTATGAGTACTAGCTGTGCCCGCGATTTAGTCCGCGCGGAATTTTTGTAAAAGAAGTAGCCTAATCTAGCCTAATTTTTGTAAAAAAGTAGCCTATCTACATGTAAAAGTCCTGTCAAAATTGATCCAGTCATTCTAGAGATTAGCCGGAACAAACAGACAGACGGACAGACAGACAGACAGACAAAAATCGTAAAAACTGTTATTTTGGTATTTGCACATATGCTTTTAGTTAAAAATGGTTATTTTAATATTACAAACAGACACTCAAATTTTATTCATTTGTATAAACTAGCTACGGCGCCTTGTAGTCCGCTGTATCATAACAGTTTTGGTGAATATCACGGAACCAATTTATTTTTCTGGGAGAAAAAGTATACTACAAGTACGTGCTTTTTCAGATCAACATTTATGTGTAGCCAAATTCCATCCAAATCGGTTAGCCGTTTATGCGTGAAAGAGTAATAAACATCCATCCATCAAGTGCGATTCCAGCCTTCAGTTCAGGGGGGGGAGGGGGTTACATTTACAAGGGCCGATACAGCCTTAGGTTCATGGGGGGGTCACATATTTGAGATTCAGGTATGATAGGCTCTAATCCTTATCTAATCCTAATAATAATTTATATAATAATAATCCAAAAATTATCCATACCTAGTCCCCTGCCCAGGGGGGGAGGTGATGACTCCCCCCCCTCCTTGATACGCCCTTGCCATTCATCCATCCAAACATACTTTCGCATTTATAATATAAGTAGAATAGGACTAGGTAGCCAACTGATTTCGCATATCACAGTAACCTCAGGTACCTATTATTTAATTGAGGAATGATAGAAATACTAAAACAAAGAATTGATATGTTAATAAAACAGTTTTGTTTCAAAATAATTTATTTCGTTTCAGTAGAATGAATTGTTATTTTTAAAGAGCCTGGCTATGTTGCAAGGCCTAGGTTAGATTCAGATTTGATTCAAATCTGTCCCACGTCGAGATTTCGTCGAATAATGCTTGCCCTGGACACTCTGTAGCTACGACTTGTCTGTGACCGATCAATACATAATCTGAAGAAATATAACCCAATTTGATACCAGCAGTTATTATATTCTTTGCTGCTTCTATTTGAATGCTTGGTGGTTTAATCGCTGAAAAAAAATACAACGTATTGAATTGACCAGTTTTTTTCATGCCATAAGATAGCAAACAAGCAAATGGCTCTCCAGGTGGAAAGAAAAACCGTCGCACATAGACACTAAAGATGTTAATGAAGCGTTGCTATCCGTGTGGCGGGAAAGCAGTGCCACATAAATAAGTTTACCGACTAACTTCCCCTCCAAACCAGAACACGACAATGAATTGACGCAATTACGACAGGAATAGGTAAGGCGGTGGTATCAAATACCCGGGCGAGACGTTGCGGAACTCTACCACCTAGTAGTCACGATGGTAGTGACACGTATAGCCAATCAGTCGCCTTTTACAACCTGCCTGGCAGAATGACAGTTTGTCTATTTTTCAAAGGAGCCCGGTCCAACACGGGGAAAACCAGATAACATAAATTTGACACAACTAAACATATCTAGCACGTTTATATGTCCAGGGAAAAATTTTATTCATAATTCTTCTAGGAATAGAAGATACTTATTTCTAAAGATCAAATCTGGAAACTATTATAATTCCGGGAGAAATTGGAACTCTACTCTTTATGAATAGGTTTTCGTTTCAGACATCACGCTTAGATACATATACTCGTATATTATGTATAGATATTTAAGGCTAGATATTATTGTTTTTATTTCATTGCTGTTCTTAATAATTAAAAACTCAAAACGAATACTTACACACCCAATCACCGATGAGCACAATACCAACGCTGAATATGTTATACCCTGCAGTGTGAGCGCCTACCCTGTTCCATCCTCGACCTTCATACACGACTCCATCGCTTCCAACTGCGAAGCTGCAACGATAAGTCAATAATATGCATATATAATCGGGCCACGAGGTTATTGAGATAAATTATTCATTTATTTATTTTTATTGAACCACATACAGAATATATAGTGTACAAATGGCGAGCTTAATGCATAAAGCATTCTTTACTAGCTAATCATATGGCTAACCAGAAAATCACACAGAGTCGTATAATTTTCGTAATATTCTTAAATCTAGATTATATTAATTAATTTATTTATGTGTAACAAAGTCCACAGCTCTTAATCTATTTTAAATTTTACTAACTAGAATTATTCTAAAAGCCAATTACGGACTTACATTTTTTAATATTTACATATAAGTTCGTCACTAAGTAGTATTGATGTGCGTGTGAGTGTGTGTATATATGGATATGCGCGTACTTGCGTGTGAGTGTGCATGTGTATGTGTGTGCATGTGATCAGCAATATGGTTAAAAATATACATATAATTATTTTACATACATATAATTAGTTTTATCAGAAGCTCGGTAATTTGAATGGTTATAGAGGAGAGTTATTAAAGTTGACAAATCGAAACAGGTAGGTCTCGGTAATAATGCATGGAACTCTCTCTTTCCTGGAGGTTCTCTCTTTCCGTCGATTAGGGGTAGTGAATATATAATATATACATACATTCTTACATATATATATATATATATATATATATATATATATATATATATATATATATATATATATATATATATATATATATATATATATATATATTGGTAAATAATATGAAAAAAAAAAGCAAATTTTTATGTGTAACAAAAAAACATTAGTCATGTGATGTTAGGGTGTGCAGCTTTAGATTTTTCTTAAATGTACTCTTCAAAGCTGGTACTCTAATATTAGCTGAAAGAGCATTCCACAAGCGAATTGCTTGAACGGCAAAAGAATTTGACAAGAACCCAGAACTATGCATGGGTATAGAGAGAAGAAAAGATTCTGACGAGCGTAGGTGTAAATTTCGGATTGCAAAATTAGTTTGCGCAACGTTTCGTCTAGGTACCAGGAACGTACTGTCCCAGTTTAGTGGATGAGGTAGCTGGTAAACTTACGCATTTGGTATTAAATCCTCCACTGATAGTAACGCACTTTCAACATCTTTGGTTTTTATACACTATGGTTACTTCTGTACATCAAGAACCATCTGCTTGTGCGTTATCTTATAATGTAATAAATAAATCTACTTACTTATAGCCAATGTCTTCCCAGCCATTGTTAAGCTGATGCATGTCCTGCATAATACGCATTGTTTCAGAACACTGTTCAATGTTATGGCACGCTCCAGGGTTGTAGGTATGATGGATGATCACCAGTGGTACTGGTAAGCTTTGTTCTGTTATAAATCTTGGTTCTCTTGCTCCCCATTCTTCTCGCGAAACAAAATTGAAATTTTGATCTGTAATATTTTTTTATTAAAATTTGAATACACTTCAGATATAGGGAGAAGGATGCAAGGAAGGTTGAAGTAATGGTGGATTTGTTTGAAGTCCGAGCTGAGTTCGAATCTTGAGTTGGTAAAAAAATCACTTGGAAATAAATAAATATCGCTATACAAATTACACAATTTTATTTAACAATAATAATAAAAGTAAAAATTATTTGCTTGTGATTCAGGTGTTAGTCAATTGTACTAATACATAGGATTGTGTGAATATAATAATAATGAATCTATATTAATATTAAAAACGCGTAAAGTTTTGGATGTTTGGATGAATGGATGTTTGTTACTCAAACACGCAAAAGCGGCTGAACCGATCTGGATGTAATTTGGCATACACGTAGATGATAATCTGGAACGAACGAATATAAACTGCATCAGTATCAACTATATGCAAGGGCGGATCTAGACTTCGGTTCAGGAGGGGTCACATATACAAGAGCCGATCCAGCCTTCGATTAAGGGGGGTCATATATGTAAGGTTCAGTCATGATAGGCTTTAATCAGAATCTAATCCTAATAAATCCATACCTAGACCTCTACCCAGGTGGTTATGACCCCAAAGATCCCCCCCCCCTGGATCCACACTTGACTATATGTCGCAGGCAAAATCTATAATTCATCCGTATACAAAATCGTCAGATTGTGAACACAAATACGTTTTAGAAAATGCCTTACACTGATTACCGCCGACGTTGATAAATTGCCGCGCCATGCATATTGTTTGAATTATTTGTTGTGTAAATGGATTGTATATTTGGAACTAGAAACCTATCCCGCTTCATATATAAAAAGAAGTAGGTTTGTTAAGTTGCCTTTAGGTCCCACACCTGGAAAAGCTCCGTCTACCGTCAGCGACATCACTTTATAGTTGACATTAACGCCTTTTATGTCATGAACAATTTGCCTTCGAAAATTTGTATTGACAGTTTACGTTTACAAAATGACGATGCCATTTATATATGAACGAATTATAGAATTTGCCTGCAACATATACATTCCAATGTCGCCGACGGTTGACCACTTTTTTCTGGGTGAGGGACTTAAAGGAAACCTAAGAAACCTATTTTTTTAAGTAAGAAGCCGGATAGAGTTTTAGTTTTAAATACATAACCCATTTACATAACCAGTAATTTAAACAATATGCCGCGGCAATTTGTTAACGCCGACGGTAAATAACATGCATATTATTATATTATATAAAAACGACATTTTACGTTCGGCGTATTTTAAACGTATTTATTTTTGTAATCTGACGACGCAATTTGTATACGGACGAATTATAAAATTTGCCTGCGACAGATACATTATACTTATCGTAGAAAAACTGAAACATGACATATTTTGCTATTTTTTCGTACCGTATAAAAAGCCAATGCTTAAGAAAACACCTGGAATGATTTAGTAAATCGGTAAGTAATACAACTTTGTATTTCTGAGTACAAATGCAAGCTACACTGACAACCTAAGAAATGGCCTTGAAAGGCGTATCTTATTTAATCCGTGGTTAATACTAATTCTAGAAAAAATCTTCGTGGCAGCTTGCAGTCTGTTAACAGAGTATTAACAGCTAGCATCTTAAAGACCATGTAAAGTTTTCTTGTGTTCCCGGGACCCTCTTTGAAGAATGAATCAATTGCCTTTCTAAGCCTTCAGGCCTATATCTCCGAAGAGGTAACCAGAGGTACTACAAGTTCACTCACGATTAGCCGAAGATACTTAGCCTCATAATGTAATAGGTGGCAAGACTATCGCCAAGTGGGCACTTATCGTTTTTTTTATTAGAAAACTGAAAAACATTTTAAATTGCCCGATCTGCGAATCCAACCCGGGACCTAATGCGGTCAACACCGACACCGGACTACTAGACCACAGAGGCGACTATAGAGTTTTGCGTTGACTCGGCCGGGTTTTGGTCACACTGCCTTACCTATTCCTGTAACAATAGTAGCCGTGTGTTCCGTTTGGAGTGTAAATCTCGTCGGTAAACTTATGCATGTGTATTCCAACCACGTCACTCGGATAGCACTCAACATTAACATCTTTGGTGTATATAGGCGATGGTTGTCTTTTTCAGTCAGGAGAACTATCAGCTGATTTCTAACAAAAAAAAGTCGTGGTTATCAGAAGTAACAAATTGTTGTGTTTTTAGTTCTTTTTAATCGATGAAAAAACGGAGGTTATCAATTTGACGTGTATATACATATGTAATAACTAATAATATTGAAAGTAGATAATATTTCCAAACTTGTCTACTGAATTTCGCGTGAATTATAAACCGTGGTCCCACGAACAAACTTTTTTTTTATTAATAACAAACTGAATTTTTCCGAACAGCTTCGTTTTGACGAGACAACCATCTTTTCTATTTTCTAAAAATCTCGAATCGAGTAGGTAACTAATAAAGACAGATAAAAAAGAAAAGTTTAGAGTGTCGGTCTGAGAAAAGTTTCCACTTTACGTGTAGGACCCAGTTACCCTTGAGTTACAACAATAATTAACAAGCTGTTGTGACCAAATTAGGTTGTTTTGAAATTGAATAATATCAATTTAATAATCTCATAATTCTGAAGCCTTAGAGTAGAGGACTGGTCAGAAAAACTATCCGATGTGTAGATAGTGTAGAGTATTAGTTAACCGATTCGAGATTTTTCAAAGATAGGAAAGATGATTGTCTCGTTAAAACGAAGCTGTTCACACAAATTCAGCTTGTTATTAATAAAAAATGTTTGTTCGTGGAACTACAGTATATTATGTTTCTGTTTGTATATTTCTATGTTTGTCCATGAATTTGAAAAGTTCTGGTTTGTAGGGTTAGGTAGACGGCACTTATGCATGTGGCATTGCCATCTCGCATCTTTGGTGTCTATAGCTTCAGCTTTTTCCTATAATTATCATATTAGTTAGGATTTCCTAGTTCAGGGACACATATCATAAATATCTAAGAAAATATCGCAATTATAGATTTTACTCTACTTATGTAAATTTATGGAATACACATTTATTATTATTATTATTATTATTTTCTGTTTTCCTTTTTCTCGAACTGGTTTCGGTATTTTTAAGAGAGACCACGGGTCAAAGCCAAGTGGTAACTCATAGGGGAGTTTATTCATCAATTATGTCTTCTTGTAAAAATTTACGCACAATGCGACACGTGTTTAGTAGCACTGCTTTTTGCATGGTCATGTATATGTTGCTCGGCAATTCGATCTGTTCTAAATAGTAAATAAGGAGTTTTGGTATAACACCTGTGCTAGAAAGTAGAAGCGGCACGATAAATACTCTATTCATATTCCATATTCTGATTATTTCTTCTTTTAGTTCCGTATATTTATGTATTTTTTCAGTTAATGTCTTTTGCAAGTTGTGAGTATTAGGAACCGCTATGTCTATTAAATATGTGTATTTTTTAAGTTTATCTATTAAAGTTATGTCTGGTCTGTTATAATGAACGGTTTTATCTGTCAATATTGTTCTATCAAAATACATTTTGTGAGTTTTGCTTTCTAACACAGGTTTTGGAATATATTGATAGTACGGAAGCAATTTCGGAGGTATTAATTTGTGTTTAAGTGCTAATTTCTGATGGATAATATGTGCAACTTGATTATGCCTATGTGTATAGTCTGTTTGAGCTAAAGTAGGACAAGCACTAGTGATGTGTTGAATAGTTTCAGGTGCGCGGTGACATTTTCTACAGTTATCGTTTTGGACTGTGGCATCTTTAAGGATATATTTCTTATAGTTTTTTGTGTTTATGACCTGGTCTTGCACTGCAACCATAAAACCTTCAGTTTCAGGGAAGAGGGAACCTAACTTTAACCACTGGTTTGATGCTTCAAAATCTATGTGACTCTGTTCTAAATCGTGTAAATGTCTGCCATGTAGTTCTTTATTTCTCCACCTGGCTATTTTTTCGTTTGTGTAATTTTGTGGTATTTCATAGTCTATGTTTCTATTGCTTAAGTTTAGGGGAGTAAAATTCTTGTCTATGTCTATTGTCGAGTGATGTAAATTACTAGTTTTTGATTTGTTATAGAAAAATTCTCTTAGGTTGCGGATCTGTCCCTGCCATAATAATTTTATATCTACTAGCCCTCGTCCTCCATTTTGTCTCTTCAATGAAATCCTTTCTATTGCAGATTTCGGATGTAGATAGTTATATTTGGTTAAAGATGTCCTAGTTTTAATTTCTAAATGTTGTATGTCAGTGTGTGTCCATTTAATTATTCCAAATGAGTAGGTTAGTACGGGAATAGCGAAAG
This sequence comes from Apodemia mormo, assembly GCA_036924255.1. Lineage (NCBI taxonomy): Eukaryota > Metazoa > Arthropoda > Insecta > Lepidoptera > Riodinidae > Apodemia > Apodemia mormo. Next base: position 14,459,024 of record JAUPFN010000020.1, read on the forward strand.
TATTGATAGCCTTAAACAGGTTTCTTGAATGCAGCTGTTTTTTGCAGACTAATTTAATTCTTCTAATGTATTCTGTAATTAGGTTTTTTTTAATTTGGGAGTGATTGATTATATTAGACTCGTATATTCCAAGGTATTTGTAGGATTCAGCTGGATCCATAGGTGTAAAATTACTAGTTTGTTCGAAATTAGCACTATTGTTTGCTATTTTGCCTTTAAAGATGTGGAGTGTTCGGCATTTGTCAAGTCCGAAACACATGTTTATATCTTGGCTGTACTTTGAAGTTATATCTTCTAATTCTTTTAGACCTTTAGCTGTTCTAGCAAAGAGCTTGATGTCGTCCATGTACATAAGGTGTGTGATGGAGGTATTGATGTTCATTTTATATCCATTTTTTATGGTGTTTAAGAGATTAGACAGTGGGTTCAGTGCAAGGCAAAACCATAATGGGCTAAAGGAATCGCCCTGGAAAATGCCGTTTTCGATACGAATTTCGTCAGTTGTGATGGTATTTGTGCCATTTGATATATAAATTTTAGTTCTCCATTCAGACATCGTATTTTTCAAAAATTTAATGATAACAGGGTCAATTTTGTAAATATGTAGAACTCGTATTAACCAAGAATGTGGAACACTGTCAAACGCTTTCTTATAGTCAATATATGAAATAAATAAGTTGCGTTTCTGGATTTGGGCATGTTTCAAAATTACAGAATCTATAACTAGTTGTTCTTTGCACCCCTTATGATTCTGCCTACATCCTTTTTGCTCTTCTGATAAAATATTATATTGTTCTAGGTGGTTACGTATACGGTGGGTGATTATTGAAGTAATGAGTTTATAAATGGTTGGGAGACATGTAATCGGACGGTACTGAGATGGGTTAGTCGTATCACTACTTTTACTTAGCATGTATGTAATACCTGTGGTGGAAAACTTCGGTAACGGCTGCTCATCTTTGATAATTGCCATTATATTTTTCGCTAAAATATTGTGAAGTGCACTGAATTTTTTAAGCCAGAAGTTATGCACCTTATCTAAGCCTGCTGCCTTCCAATTTTTCATACTCCTTACAGCTGTGACGACATCTTCTTCAGTTATATCCCTTAGTTCCATTTTTTTAATATTATTCATCCTGTGCTCTTCTTCTGTAATCCACTTAGCATTATCATTGTAATCCTTCTGTTTTTTCCATAAATCGGACCAGTATTTTTTTAATTCGTTTGCGGCTGGAATTTGAATATTACTGCTATAATTGTCATGATTGTCTCTGTTCTTTAACTCCCTGTAAAATAGTTTTTCATTCATTTGAAACATTTTATTATCTTCTTTTCGTCTTAACGCTTTTATGTATCTGGCTAATCGTTGTGATTTCAGCCGTAATTTTTGTTTTAAAGTGTCTAGGTACTCTTCTGGTCTGACGTTATCTTTCTCATGAGTGGCATGTATTTTTGTGGCTCTAAAAATAATGTCAACGGCTGCAACTATTTTCTTCGATCTATTATTGTTTATATACTGTGTCAGTCTCCCTATATCTGCTCTTAAACATGTGATGTCCTTTTCAATTCGTCTTTGCCAAGCTGGTATTTGATGTTTATTTTTGTTGTGGTATGTATCTAAATTACGATCTTGAATTTTGTATCCTAAGTTTTCACAGATAACTAGCGCGCTACAGTATATAAGTGTGTGGACAGTATTTAAATCGGAGTCAACCGAGTAATATTCACTTAGAAGATGTTTATTAAATATGTCAAGAAATTTGTAAAGTGTTTTGTTTTCTCTCAGTTTTGGTAGCTTTGGACGGGTAATAGGGTCAGAATCAGTATATCTAATAATAGTAGTTTCTAACTGTTTTTTTAATTCATTTATTCTTATCTCTGTTTGTGTCAATTTCGAGGCTTGTGAGTTTAGTGTGTTTGATTGTTGCGAGTTTAGAGTGTCTGAGTGTTGTGTGTTTGATATAATGCAGTTTTGTGTAGAAGCGTTTGGCTGAGTATGTAAAGTTTGTGTGAATGATATACTGGTAGGTGATGTTGATCTTAATTGAACATTATTAGTATTTGACACATTATTTTGATTGTTTCTATTGTCCGGAGTATACGTTCCTAGTGATAATTCTTCAGTTACTTGCTGCTTTATAACGCTTAATCTAGCATCACTGATATAATGTTTGGTAATTATTGCCCTTCTTTGGCTTGCTACATGTTGTTCAGTTAAATGGGCAAGTGAGGGATATGTTTTAACGAATTCTTCACGTAGTAGTTTGCGGTATGCAGTTCTGTTAGTATCAAACTGAGTTATTCGGTAATATATTCGCATTATTGTTTCATTATGGTCCTTAGTCCATCTTATTCTGGTCTGGGATTGTGATTTGTATGTACTTGATGATATTTGTTCTGTTTCGTTGGCTTGTTGGGTTACTGCAAGGGCGTGCTGGGTAATATTAGTTGTTCGATGCTGTACTTGTGAATTAACTTGTAGGTTGTTTAGTTCGTCTTTAACTTCATTGTAAATTTGATCTATTATATTTTGCGGCAATAATTTATTACGTACTATGGCTCTACGCTGATCTCCTATCCGTTGTCGACTGACTTGCATGTAAGGAAATTTTTCTGTGAATTTCAGGTGAAGGAGTTCGAGGTAATTTTTCCTATCAGTGTCTAATTCGGTAAGTTGGAAGTATGTGCGCAAAATATATGTATTCATTTCGTGTGTCCAACGTTTGCGCCTTTTTGGGATGCCAGATATGGATGCAAGTTCAGTGTCTAGGTTGACATCTTGCACAACATCATCTGGCATACTAGAAGATGAAATGGATGTTTGACTTGTCGTGTATGACTGGTGAGTTGAAGGGATGGATGAAAATAATGAATCATCTGATATTTCGGCTGTAGCTTCGACGTCGTTAGCCCGCCTGTTCAGCTCCCGACGATTGGCTGTCATATGTTGTGTGACGGGCGCCCGCCTACTCAACGCCTCGCCACCGGTGTCCCGCATGCTGAAGCACCCAGCACCGGCTCCAGGTGCGCCCCGGCGACCCCCGGGCAGCGGCCGAAGATTATAATGATTTGCACGAGATTGCATTGTGGTGTTTGGGTTTTGGAATGATTAGTTCGAAGAGGGTAACCCAGATCTTATAGGTTTTAAATTATGTGTATCTCCTATTAGGACCCGTTAGGGGTAGGTTTGGTCATGGTGTACTGACTTGAAGGTGCCTACTCTTCTTAAGCCCCCCCACCGCGTCAAGGTTCATTCCCTGGGGGGGGGGTTATTATTATTATTATTATTATTATTATTATTATTATTATTATTATTATTATTATTATTATTATGTCGTAGGACATGACGCTGAAAGTATGTGAGGTATACAATTGTGTTTGTAATATTATTCTTACGTTAAACTTAACAAAGTTTTTAAGTTTTTCCTAGCATGGCCAGTGCTTTGTTTAGCGTCTACTCGTATCTTAGGAGGCAGATGGTCCATCGTTTTAAGAGGGGCTTGCATCAACCCAGAGAATACTATTTTTTCTTTTGCACAAAGATAGCCTTTTGGGTAAAGTATAAAAAGAACTTACCATATCTGCTTCCAAAGTGTGAAAATGGATGACTCACGGAATTGCTAATAAGGCCCAAAAATATTGTAATAATTGTGTTTATATACATTTTTGCTGGAAACAGAAGATGAATAAACATGAGATATATCTGGATATATCGCCTAACACTAAAAAAGCAATATCCATACTAATATTATAAATGCGAAAGTCTGTCTGTCTGTCTGTTACGCTTTCACGGTTAAACCGCTGGACCGATTTTCATGAAATTTGGCATGGATATATTTGAAGATCTGGGGTCAAACATAGGCTAATTTTAGACCTTTATTGAAATGGCCATGGGCGTACCGAGAGGGGGGGGGGCAGGGAGGGGCAGCTGCTTCCCCTGGAATTTGTTTACCTCTATACAAACTATCTACTATTGTAGATAAAAATACAGTAAGATAAAAATATAGTTTAAAAATGTTACGGTTGCCCCCCCCTGGCCCAGAACCTAGGGACGCCCATGGAAATGGCTTATATTTGGTAGTGAGTCTCAACGGTATGCGAGGTATCGTTTTGACGCGCTCGAGTAAATACCAAAATTCCCTCTTGGGCTCCCCTGCTATAAGTTAGCGTCAATAAATTTTCGACCAATGAGCAAGCGAGGTTAGCTTACATTACTTAAATATGAAACTGTACGTTCTTACCTCCGTATAAAATTGTTTATAAACACTATTTAACACTTCAATTTTTATATATCTAATGATATGTTATTAATTTATATCTGCTTCATATTTATAACATCAAATGAGATAAGTATGTTAATTATATTTATCATTGATAAGAAAACCACTTCAAATGATTCAGTGGCCATACACTTTGATTTATGATAACAGGAAGGACTGATTCTGCCGATACGGTTGATTAAAACTAGATAGATATGTACTTATGTCAGTAGGTACTTTTTGGCGGTCATAAGCCGTATGTGAGTGGAAATGACCCGTTGAAAGAAAAAGATTATATATTTTTTATAAGATTATATATTATAAAGAAATTTAATAGGATAATAAAAAAAAATTTTATAACTGTTTGGAGGGTAAGGTAGTCGATAAACTTATGCATGCGGCATTCATTAGACCTCGCCACAAGATAGCAACGCCCATTTTTTATATCATAAGACAGCAAACAAGCAGATGGGTCTCCTGATATAAAGAGTCAACCATCGCCTATAGACACCAAAGATGTTAATGGTGCATTGCTATCTTGTGGCGAGGTCTAATGCCACATGCATAAGTTTACCGGCTACCTTCCCCTCCAAACCGGAACACTACAGTGACAAGCACTGACGCTATTACGGCAGGAATAGGTAAGGCGGTGGTGCCAGACCCGGTCGAGCCGATGCAGATTTCTACCACCTAGTAGTGACGCGCATAGCCACTCGGTCGCCTTTTATGACCTACCCGGCAGAACGGCAGTTGGCCTATTCTTCAAACGAGCCCGGGACCAACAAGGTGAATGTTTCCTATCTTATATTATAAAAAAAATAAGATCATAATAAGCCCACGAAGTATGGAAAGAAGCATTCTAAAGAGTAAATCAATAAAATCCGCCATACTGCCATAAGACAGGAAAATAAAGTTATCGACGCTTTCAGTCACTCACAGAATCTAAAATGGCGATGGGCTGGACATACCTATAGCCAGACTTATAGACAATCAACTTTATTATAACTTATAACTATTACTAACTTTATTATTTATTATATAATCAACAAATACAACATCATGGTTAGGACCAAAGAAAAAGGGGCTGATCATACGTGCCCTGGGCAGATGACGTCATAAAAACAGTTTGTACTCACTGGATGCATGTAGTAAAAGACAGAAAGCCTTGGTCATCTCTTGAGGAGGCCTTTGCCTTCTATTGAGAGGAATTCTTGCAATTGTAAAAGACAATTATACCTAAATAAGCTGATTAACTATCAAATGTACCTACCAAAATACTAACACTTGTAAAATTGGATCAACTAATAGATAATATTTTTTTAATATCATGAGATAGTAAACAAACAAATCATCCCCGGGTAACATAGGCTATAAAACTTTTAAAAAATTAGAGATCCCTGCCTAAATTAGAACAATGTGAAAAATGTGTGTGTAGAAAAAAAGCTCCCGTGTTGGTCCCGGGCTCCTTTGTAGAATAGGTTAACTGCCGTTCTGCCAGGCAGGTCGTAAAAGGCAACCGATCGGCTACGCGAGAGTAGCTACTAGGTGGTAGAGTTGGTACCACCGCCTTACCTATTCCTGCCGCAATAGCGTCTGTGCTTGTCACTGTCGTGTTCCGGTTTAGAGTGTAAGGTAGCCGGTAAACTTATGCATGTGACATTGGACCTCGCCACGAAATAGCAACGTACCATTAATATCATTGGTTTTGATTCTGGTCTGATGGAAAGAGTCAACCATCGCCTGTAGAGACGATGGTTGACTCTACTTCAGGAGACCCATTAACTTGTTGTTTGCAATCTTATAGTATAAAACAATATTGAAATAGTTAACCCTGCCGGCCATCCCTGAAACTTCTCATTAAGGTATTTAAAGCTGAAAAGAGAAAAAATATAATAAAATAAGCATAGAATTTTTTGGTTTAAACATCTACTTTGTTAAAAATGGCAGTATTTTCTGAAAAAAAAAAAAAATTTTGGAAAGCTGTATATTTTGGAAACGATGATCGATTTTGATCATTTAAATGACATTCAACTCAATTTTTGAGATCTAGAATATTGCTTTAGCTAAATAATAGATAGGTTGAAAAATTTCGAAGCAATATCCAAAAACATTTTTTTTTTAAATTTTTCGTTATTGATAAATCCAAACGAACTGACCGAGTTTGACCCAATCAAAGTATTTGACGCAGTTTTTAAATAAGAAAAGCTGATAACAATTTAAAGTCAATCATTGTAACCTTAACCTGTAACCTTAGCCTGAAACTCATTTTAATATTTGAAAGCTGTTACTTTTGTAAATTAGAATCGAGTTTGGTTTTTGAAACGGCATTCGACGTAGTTTTTTTTAGTACTATAATATCATAGAATCCCAAAAAATGATTGGTTAAAAAATTTCGAAGTTATGACGAAAACACTTTTTTAAAAAATTTTCGTAAACGATTTAGGAGTTTTTTAGATTTTAGATTTAGGACTTTAGGAGTACTAAACGGATAAACCGATTTTGATGCAATTTATTCATTAGACGTAGTTCTTTAAGAAATAGAGCTGATTAGTTTTTGTACTCAATCGGTAAATTAATTTGAAAGTTAAATTAAAAAAATACTGTTTCATCAAAAATTTTTTTTGGGATTTTTCTAAATTTCTCAAAATCTTCTGAATCAAATTGTTTCAAATTTTCAGGAAGTTTAAGTTGAGAGGAATCTAATCGAATGTCATCAACCACATTTCAACCTTTCCAGCCGTTTAAAAGTTATGTGATGTTTACATACACACAGACACACACAACACAACCGACTTTTCACCAGATCTCCTCGTTTTGAGGTCCTAGGAACCATTTCCAACTATTTTCACGATGACGTCAGTATGTGTGTATGTATGTATGTATGTGTGTGTGTGTGTGTGTGTGTGTGTGTGTGTGGTGTGTATGTGTGTGTGTGTCTGTGTGTATGTAAACATCACATAACTTTTAAACGGCTGGAAAGGTTGAAACGTGGTTGATGACATTCGTTTAGATTCCTCTTAATTTAAGTATACGTGTATAAAGTATACGTGCATAAAGCTCAAAGCAATACATGTTTGACCTTTAGAAAAAATCCGTGAACTTAACCACAGCTCGGTCTAAAGTAATTCCTTGGAGCTTGTGTACAGTTAGACCCCAACAAAATATCAGTGGCAGCATTTTTCATTCTATTTTACCCTGTTTGCGAAGTGCATCGAATTCTGTCGTCAATGGTTCGATTCTGACTCCCACTCCAGGAACATAGATTTTAACTGCTTTGTCATCAAATTTTAAATAAACAGCCTGTGGCAATTTTCCGAGTTCCAATTGGTCCCTACTGGCCACTCTATTGTCATTTATAACTTCCACTGCTTAATATAATATTCAATTTACATATTATATTATTTATATTTTACATCAATCTCCCAATCTCCAATCTTTAAATCGTTGTAAAGGCAGAATAACGAAACACTAATTTAAGTATAGGTACGTGTATAAAGTACTTGTTATAAGTAGGAAAATAAACGTACCTCTATTGTAACTAGCTATATAAAATTATAAATCAAATAGGTATTTTAATAATTCGGGCGCCCGGGCGATAAAAGGCACGCTTTATGAATGTTTGTGTCAAAACAGCAGTATAAACATAATGTGATATATATATTTCTGAACTGCTTTTTTACTAGCTTTCATTTGATACCCATATTGCTACGGTGAGAAAAAAAATCACCTCCCCCTCCCTCATTCTGCCAATGTCACTACTACAATTTAGTCAAATCCAATGACACCTTATATGTCAAAAACCGTCCAGCCGTTTGGGCTGTCCCAAGTAGCACGTTAAGCTGTATATAGGCTGTATTTAGGTTCATTTTTAAACTTAAAGCTGTATACGAAGCCGTACAAAGGCTGTAGAAGCACTTCTACAGCCGATATAACACCAAAAAGGGCCCCAAGTTATACAGCTTATTGCGTTATATAGGCTGCACAATAGCTATACAAGCTGTTATAAACTGTACAATGGCTGTTATTTGGTGTATAAAGAAACTATAACACTAAAGATACTCTCTTGTAACTGTCTTGTACAGCTAAGAGTTAAATAGGCTGCACAATAGCTGTACAAGCTGGTATAGGCTGTACAAAGGCTGTTATTCGGTGTATAAAGAAACTATAATACTTAAGATACTCTCTTGTGCAGCTAAATGTTCTTAATAGGTGTTTGAAAATGATAAAAAGTAACTAATCTGTTTTTGATATTGTATAACATTATATCTGCAGACGCCATAATTAAAAATATATTAATAAACGATAAATTCTTGGACTTGGAGCAGTATTCAAGGGTGTATTCAAAGTGCAAATTCTAAATGACTGTGAAGTCGTGTATGTTTTTTCTCAAAATATTCACGCGCCAACGAAATAATCAAGATAACACAAATAAAATCATTGCGAAATACGGTAAGTGTTTGTGTTTAAGGTTAGAATATACAAGTATTTATGGTACAATATTGTATATAAAGGCATAATGATCATAATATAAGTTGCTTGTCAAGATATAGCTTTAGCTATTGCTAAATATATATTTTATTTAACAATATATTTCTTTAATGTTGTTTTTAATACACAATAATGGCGGCGTTTTGTTATACAGCCTAAAGTGTATTTGGAGGGTGATATACTGCAAATAGCTGTACTGAATCTCTTTTTTGTTCTATTATACGGCTATTGGCTTTTAATTACCGTCCAAATACACTTTAGGCTGTACTAAGTCCCTATATAAATCTATTGTACAGTAATTGGCTTTTAATCACTTTAACTTATGTTTAGAGATGCGTACAAAAATTGAAGAACCCTAAATACAAAACATATGTTTGTCACTTGATTTCGCTATTGTGTTGTATTGACGTCGGTCGTTTGACTTTACAACTAAACCAACTTATTGTTAACTATAACTTATGAGACATGTATTTCAATCATGTTTTACTTTATTTTTCAGGGAAATATGCCTTATAAAATAATAAAAACAATTGAGAGAGCCAAAACCGTATTTGTATCGTACCCAGTTTGTGGGAGGATAAAGGTGAATTATAATGACCAAGAAAACAACTTGATATAACTAAGTTGATCAAGAATGAAAAATCAAGCCCTTTAAATATTGGTCTATCACAAAAACATTTTTAAGAAGAATACGTTATTTCGTGCTTGTGATTTAATATTATTAGTTCTTCAAAGAGAAACACATACTATTTTGCCTGTAATTGTATCTAAGTATATAATATTTTTAAAACGATTGTAAGTATACATATATACAGGGTGTTGCAAAAGTGGTACAGTAAGCCGCAAGGGGGTGGCTCAGGGAGTCATTCTTAACAACTTTTCTATAACGACTTTTGGAAATTCGCGAAAAAAATATTGATTCTCCATAGAAACTTTGTTGGTCACGTGACTTTTCACAATGGAAAAACAAAATTGTTTTTCGGGAATTTTCACAAATCGTTGAACAAAAGTTGTTCAAAATGACCCTCTGAATCACCCCTTTTCGACTTACTATACCGCTTTTGTAAAACTCCGTATAGTAGCAAGTTAAAAATAAAAAAATACATATTTTCTCAGTGTAATGATTTTTATTTCTCTTTTTAAGTCTTTTTTATGTATTCTTTGAAGAATAGACCAATTGTCTTTCTGCCAGGCAGGTCGTAAAAGACAACCGATGGGCTATGCGAGTCACTTCCATCGTGGTTACTAGGTGATAGAGCTCTGCATTGGCTCGACCGGGTCTGGTACCACCGCCTTATCTATTCTTGCTGCAAAGCGTCAGTGCTAGTCACTGTCATGTTCCGGTTTGGAGGGTAAGGTGGTCGGTAAACTTATGCATTGGGCATTAGACCTTGCCACAAGAGAGCAACGCACCATTAAAATTTTTGCTGTCTGTAGGCGATGGTTGATTCTTTTCATCAGTAGACCGATCTGCTTGTTTGCTATCTTATGACATTAAAAAAAATCAGTTATTGTAAATTACCAACCAAGTAACCTTAATGAAGAAGATAAGCCTAAAAATAATAAATCAGATAACCTACAATCACTTTTTAATGTTTTTGTTACGGAACCCTTTTCCTTGAACATTAATAAAAATGACGATTGTAGGTTTACCTGAATTAGTAATTTTTCAGCTTTATCTTCATCACGATTACTTGGTTGGTAATTTATAATATTTAAATATTCCTTTTCAATATTCCTCTTGATTTTTTCCACATGATATCAACTATGCAGATATAAAAACAGCAAACAACAATTTTCTCAGTAATACAGCCTTGAGCTGTACTATAGCTGTATATGCAGATTTTTTAACACCATTGGCTGCATAACAGTCTACAATTACGCCATAAATATTAGCTGTAGAACGGTGATAGCATATCCTATTTTACAGAAACAAGCGTTGAGTGATACTATAATAACACTTAAAGCTGTAATAAATTCCCGTGCTAAACAAAATACAGCTAATGTACAGCTTTAAGGATTAAAATCAGCCTAATGAGTTACAAATTGCTTAAAGCTGTACAGTAGTGTATTAATATTCAGATATAACGCCTAAAGCTTACGCGAAACTCTAAGAAAGGCCTTGTACAGCATTAGGCTGTATATAAACTCATAAAGGTCTCTTATACCGATAAAAGCATCTTTTTACACCATTGTACGGCTGCAATAGAACTTTAAGTTCTATATGAGCTGCTTTATGGGTATTAAACATGCTTGATTGCTGCTTGGGGTAGGGCGTGTCAAAGAAATGGACATACATACATACATACGCTCGAAAAACATTACCCTCCTTCAGTCGGGTAAAAAATAAGTAAGTTTATTGTGAACAACATAATTTTAAGATTTGAAAAACTGTAACTTTTGAAAACTTGATTCAATTATGATTTTTGAAACGATATTTGACGTAGTTTTTAAAGTACTAAAATACTGTACAAGTTCAGAAAACGATTAGTTGAAAAATCTTGAAGTTATGTCGAAAACACACTTTTATTCAAAATTTGTCAAAAAGATGTCTCCCGAACGGATAAATCGATTTTGATGCTATTTGCGGACTTAGACGCAGTTTTTTTTAAGGTAACGAGCTGATTAGATTTTGTAATCAGTCAGTACATCAATTTGTAAGTTATAAAGAAAAACATTGTTCTGGTGACTTTTTTTGAGATTTTTCAAAATTACTCAAAATCTCAAAAGCCGATTGGTAAAGATTTTTTGGGAGTCTGTTTCGCAGAACGCAATCGAATGCCACTAACCGGTTACGATCGGTCTAGCCGGTCAAAAGTTATGTGATGTTTACATACACACAAATACTACATATGCGTGTTTATGTGTATGTACATACATAGATATACTGAAGTCATCGTGAAAATAATCGGAAAAGATTTCTAGGACCTCGAAACGTGGAGATTTGATGAAAGCTCGGAAAATTTTCAAAATTCGGAGCAAAATCAGTAGCTTACTTGTACTACATGCGTAGCAAGAAGTTAACCACCAATGATTTGTGACAAGAAAAAGTGACGTGGTGGAACAAAACCCAAACGAAACGTAGCAGTAGGAGTCAGAACTCTACCACTTAGTAGTCATATGGAAGTGTCACGCTTGGTCAATCGTTTTCCTTTTACGGGATGTCTAACAAGTAAGCACATGGATTTCTTATTCAAAAAATCCCTGATCAAAGTGGAGCAACCAAAACAACTAGTTACATTCAGAATTAATTCAAGGAATTCTTATCACAAATTCTATTGAATTGTTGTTCATACAATAATATGTAAGTAATTTAGGGACTTTACTTTAATTGTTTATTGTATTATCTTAAATCTCGTAGAAACTTAATTGCCTCGAATAAGACGTTTTAAGGTTAAATAAGATTGACTATAAATATTTACATATTTTCAAGCCAGATCCCTCGCGGGGTAGGCAGAAAGAACCGAGTGCCATACAACATAATCTATGCTTGTGCGCCTAAAGATCACTGCCACATACAATAATCCCCAAACAGGCCAAATCATCTTGATGTTGCAGATTTACAAAGCGCTAGTTTTTCACCTAAATCATAGATGACGTGTGGATTATAAGGTTTAAAATAATAACGATAATAGCAACCCTGTATCGTCTGATGATATTTTTGTACAAAACAGTTAAATATATTTGTGAACACAGTAAAACTGAATCAATCGACTTTCGATTTGCAGTATCGCTGAAACTCTAGATCTTCACCAAATTTAGATAAGACCAAACTAGCAATCATGCAAAACTATGAAGATGTCGACTACGGAACCCTAAAAACGTCAATAGTCATTAAAATTTACGTCGCATTTTGACCAACAGCATCTGTCACTAGGAGAACTTTATATCAGACTTCCTATTAGATGGATTTTTATGTAGTAAATAAAACAAATATGACGTATTAACATCTACCATCTACCTAGTAATGCCTCATGATTAAGTAAAAATATTTTTAATAAGTATTCATTTTCTGAATTTTATTTTAGATAAACGTTTACTGAACTTTTATGTGCGATGTTACCAACTATGACGAAGATATCTTGAGCTTCGGGGCTCCCTTTAAATACGTCACAAATGTTTCGCGTATTTATCTTATTTACACACTGTTGCGTGTTTATTATTTTAATTGTCAGTCTGTCAATTTATCATTTCGTTGTCGTGTCATGTTTGCCACATAAGGTTAATGCAGTTGAGAGTATTTTCAGTGTTCTAATGCAAACGGAAAATCAGCGAAGCATTCCGGGTTCAGAGAGTTAATTATTATCTAATTTATATGCAATAAAACTACAACAGACGACTTGTAATTTTGGAAACCTGAATCAGATCTCCATCAAATTATTATTATTTATTTTTATATCATAAGATAGAAAACAAGCAAATGGTTCGCTTGATGGAAAGAGAAATCATCGTCCATAGACACCAAATATTGTAATGGATGTATAGTCATCGAAGGTTAAGCCTAATTATTGGATAGTTTGCCCAATAAACCAGGAGTATATTCGCATCACCAGTTGTATTAATTTCACTCCCAGCTGCAACCCTATATGGCGACCCTGCCTTGTATGGGCCGCGAGTTTCCAGTTGATGTTACGTAAGGCTAGTGACCGATATTATACCTATTAAGACTTTGATGTAGAAAAAAAATTCGCTAAAAATGTGCAGACGTGGTTGTTTTATAAACTATTAAAACAAATAAGAGCAGTGATTTTTAAATATTCGTAATAAAATTTATTAAACAAGGAAAATGGGAAACACTTATAGTACCTATCAATATCACATGTCACATATTATATTATATGATATGTGCATATACCTATAATCTATAGAGTCATCGTAGGTTAAGCCTATATATTGGATAGTTTGCCCAATAAACTAGGAGTATATTCGCATCACCGGTTGCATTCATTTCACTCCCAGCTACAACCCTACAACATGTTAATGGTGCGTTGATATCCGTGTTCCGGGATGGCAATGCCACATGTATAAATTTATCGGCTCTTTACCGTCTAAACGGAACACGACAATGACAAGCAATAATGCTATTGCGACAGGATTAGGTAGGACGGTGGTATCAAATACACGGGCGAGATTTTGCGGAACTCTACCACCTAGTAGTCACGATGGTAGTGACGCGTATAACCAATCGGTCGTCTTTTACGACCTGCCTGGCAAAACGGCAGTAGGTCTATTCTTCAAAGGAGCCCGGATCAATACGGATTGTAAAGAATATTGTAGGTACCTGTTTAGTCTTATAAATCTATTGGGTAGTATAATCCTCTCAAACAAAAAAAAAAACAAAATCGATTCATAAATGAAGAGGATTTGAGGCAATAAGTATAAAAAAACTAGCTGTTACCCGCAATTTCGCTCGCGCATATTTACTTTCGAACTTTTTTAACTTTTCTTTATAAGCTACTTTCCTTGTTTTATCTTCTTAGAGATCGAATTTTGAAAAACGCTTAAACACGTAATTCATTATTTTTTTTGTACTCAATTCATACGAAATTTCGTGCAAATATTTCCAAGGAATATAAAGCTTCATACAAACTTTTATCCCCTACTTCACTCCCTTTGGGATTGAATTTTGAAAAATCCTTCCTTAGTGGATCATAAGAGAAATACGTGTGCGAAATTTTAATTTTCTAGCTCTAAGGCTTTGGCCTGTGCGTTGATACATCAGTCAGTCACTTTTGCCTTTTATATATATATACCAGCTGTTGCCCACGACTTCGTCCGCGCGGACTTCGTTAACTCCGCACAGCTTCTCCCCCGTAGGCGATAACGTGATAATATGTAGCCTATATGTTGACCCGACCTATAAGTAATATTCATACAAAATTTGAAGTAAATCCATGCAATACTTTTTGAGTTTACCCCGGACATACATACAGACAAACAGACAAAAATTCTAAAAACTATATTTTTGGCTTTGATATTCAATAACAAGTATTCTTTTAAAAAAATATTCAATATATGTTGTATGTACCCAATGATGACTCATGTCAGAATTAAACATTTATAAAAATTGATGTGCGATGTGATTTTAACGAATTATGACATCAACTGGAGCTTTGGGGCTCCCCTTTTACTATAACGTTACAACTTACAAGTGCTTTGCGGAATTTTATCTTATTTACACACTTTTGCGTACCTATCATTTTCACCTAATGTTGGTACAATTACATTTATTTTTATATGTTTTCTAGTCACCCTCGTTAGCTCACTGTGTGAATAAAATTCTAGCGGATCTTACGAGAATATTGTTAATTATTGACTGTGGAATCCCAAACACTTTAATAGTCATTAACATTTTATAACTTCTTTTGTCTTCAGTAAAAAATTAGAGACTTCTGATATCTTTATATGCTTAAAATTTATTCTCCGTACATACTCACACAATACTCAAATCTAGCCGATGACAGCTCACAACAGCGCTATTGATAAAGAGTGATTTGGTGTTGTTGAAACTACAATGAAACGTTGCCGTATTAAGCTAGAACAACATAACTTAAATTCAAAAAACGCAAGAATTCAACAATTGACTTTCAACTTCCTGTACATTTTGAACCCTGAATCGGATCTCCATCAATTTTTTTTTAATAAACATCTAAGCATCCAAAATCAGTGTTGAGATAATGTTTCAACATTAGCTGAGTGTTGGTCATTTTAGACATCACACCACTTAGTGCAGTAGACATCAAACGATAGATTACAATTAGACTAATCGTATTGTATTTTAGCATATTTATAAATTAATAGCTGCAGCGTGCAACCTGCTGAATTATAATATTTGTAAATTCCTGTGAATCCAGCGGGAACCGCTCAATTTTCCGGGATAAAAAGTATCATATGTGCTATTCCAGGATATCATCAACTTGTGTGCCAAATTTCATTCAAATCAGTTGAGTGGTTTTTACGTGATTGAGTAACAAACATCCATCCATCCAAAAATGGAGAGGGGGATTTTTGGGCCTAAATGTAAAGGGTTGAAGTGTGGATCAAAAAAATGGTTCTATTTTTCTATTTCAAAGTTCAAAATATGAGCTTCATCCGCTTTCCCAGAAAAAAGAAATCACGAAAATAAGTTTGCGGTACTATAATTTGTGTAATCGATAAAATTATTATTTCTTCTTCTAATTATTATAATCGATTTATGTAAATAATTTTAAACGAAATGTAAGCTCGTAAGTATATGTAAAAGTGTATATTCTTGATTAATATTTAGTTTAATCAACAGTAAGTACCACTTTGTTATACAAACCATTTATAATATAAAAAGAAAAAATATAGTCGGTACAATTTAAATAATCGATTGATTATTGTACATCGACCTTAATACGATTTAGTGTCTGTGGATTTAATACAGCTAAAAGTGACAATTACAACTGACATCAATGACGGACGGCTCGCAAGTGTCGCAAGTTGAGGCCTCACTCTTGTCTCTTCGCTTTTTTACGTACCTACAGGGAAGCATCCTTTAATTTGTGGTTTCCAAAAATCTGTGTTTTAGTATTGTGTCAATTTATAAATATGAAACATAGTAGTCTGTATTGCAAGTATCAGTTGCTTATATAATAGTAAACTGTTATAGTGTTAGTGAGTACCGTAACCTTACTTCTAGTGAATATCTTATATCTCTGTTCCCAGATTGCTAAAACTTATGAAATTTTCAGTATTTATATAATGTTAAATTACAGAGTTTTTTTACCTTTACCTTTACCTTTAAATTATAGAGTAACAGTTACTAGTACTGGCGCTTTTTATGCATTCTTTTTTTATTTCTGTATATTTTTTTATCTTTTAAGTTTTTATGTATCTATACATTTTTTTGTTATATGGTCTTGTAAATCCAAGGAAGTTACATTCTACCCGGAATGTTCACACGCGCTTCAAAATCGTTCCGAAGAGTACCACGACATGGGTGGAGTGTGTCTCTTTCTACTAAATAAAGCGCCAATCGCCATATATGAGTGCGGCCATGCGTAGTTTGCAAATTACTACTAAGTAATTCTACTAATTTGAGAAACAATTTTTGCATTGCATAAGTAATTACGTAATAATTAAAATAAACACATTTAAGAACTCACTATGTTAATTACAATACATTTTATGCTATTTTATTTATTGACGTGTATGAATAAAAAGGGTTTAACAATTACCGAGTACGAAAAATCTACCATCTAGATAGTTTTATGTACACTGGCAATTGCAAGAAAGGGACAACATCCACTCTTGTCGTTGTCTTGCTCAGAATGTTTTTCCCCTCTGTTATGTAAGAAACAAATGTCAACTTTATTTGTTACGAAATAAAGTACATTTTTATTTTTCAAATATTACTTCGTAACAATTCCAGTTATAGTATATAAGTTCCTTGTGTAAATCTTTGGTGTAGGTATTTTTTTGTTCTGTTTTGTTCTTAATTTTGATGATTTGTTTAATTTCTGTAGTGTTGTATAACTTAAATAAAAAACTTTTTTTCTATTCTATTGAAACATATTAATTACCTGCACCCTGCAGCCAGCTGCATTGTATAAGTATAATATTTTTTGTTGAATTCCACGAAAATAGCTTTTTTTTCCGAGATAAAAATTACCATATTATGTACTATTCCAGGACATCACCTACATTTATGTACCTAATTACATCTACATCGGTTCAGTCGTTTTTGCGTGATTAAGTAACAAACATTCATTCGAACATTCAAACTTTCGCATTTATAATATTTTATATATTTTATTTTATTTATTTATTATTATAACAAAAGAAAACACAATATAGGTACATATCAGTAACACCAATAAACCCTGTGAAGGTTTATCTTGGTCTTAGATAAACTATATTAATATATACATGTATGGGATTTTTGAACGTTCTTTTGGATAAACATTTATTGAATTTGGATGTGCGATGTAACCAGTTATGACGAAGACGTATTCAGCTTTGGGGGGGAGCCCCATTACTATAGCGCGAGCGTGAAGCGTCACAAGTGTTTCGCGGAACTAAAACACACGGTTGCGTGTTTGTTATTTCGACCTTACATTTATGCGATCACTACGATTTTTATTTCTTTTCTCACTACGTTCAACAACCTTTGTGTGTTAAAGATTTTGCGGCATCTCAAAGATATAAAATATTATTATATCTGGACAATGAACTATGTAACATGAAATTTCGACATAGACTTACTAAAAAATAAAAAACTGAAGAAACATATTTGAATTGCCGACCCGGGAATCAAACCGGGAGCTCATGTAGTAAACACAGACACCGGACCACTAGATCACAGAGACGATATAGACCATCTGTATGCTAAAAATATTGTTCTCTTTTATTATAAGATTTTTTCTTTTATTTTAACTGCACCCTGGATTCAGAAATCAGAAATCAGAAATACTTTATTCAATAAAACTTTTTACAAGTTATTTTGACACGTCAACATATTTTTTTAAAAACTACTACCGGATCGGAAACGCGGCCACACACTGACAAGATCCGGCGGAAGAAACTCAGCGGGCTTGTCTTTTTTTTCATATCATTGACTTTCCATTGCATTATAAAAGTTTTTGATGGATGTCACGGAGCAATTTCAAAATGAATTTAACATGTCACTTCTAGTTATCTTGTAAAAATTAGCTAGTCATAATTTTATGTTGTGTTTTTGTCTCTAATCAATGTAGGTGTTCAGGTGGTGGAAAATATCTTAATATCATCAATCGTTATATCATCTTAACATCATCAATAATATCAATCGTTCACTGCTAAATAATCGCCAAAATATAACAATTCTCCAACGTGTCAGTCACTACGTAGACATTGGCGGAATGTCATTGCCCCAAGCAATGGGCAAAAGCCATCGATAAAAAAACAGACACGTCATTTGATACACTTTTTTAAATTTTACACGTACCCTCGTTGGTATACTACGTAATTTTAAATTGTAATTCTTTTGAGAAATAAATTGTTAAGCCATAAACCATATATCTATTCTATTTACTATTCCAGGTCATCATCTACCTGTGTATCAAACTTCATCCAAAACAGTCCAGCCGTTTTTAGGGTTCCGAAGTAAACTAGGAACCATTATAGCTTCACTATGTCCGTCCGTCCGCACGATTGCTCAGATCAATAAATAATACTAGAAAGCTGTAATTTAGCACGAATATACATATTAGTCACGTCAACAAAGTGATAACATAAAATTTTGAATAAAATTTTTTTCATGTTAGCTCCTCTACATGTAAACTGGTAATGTTAATTTTTTATAACGTGCTAGCTGCAGCGTGCAGCCGCTGCGTTATAAGTTTTTCGTGAATCCCGCGGGATCACCTAATTTTTCGGGAATAAAAAATACCTAGGTATCGTTGGATAGGTTTTCAAAAAATATTGTAGGTTTGTGAAACAAGTTTTCGGTTAAGGGACTCATTTGTGAAATATTAAGCTTTTGAGTCCTAATTTTTGTTAAAGTCAAGTCCACCCCCCCCCCCCCCCCTGTGCAGGCTAAACGGTTTGTTTTGGGGGTGGAAAAAAAATCATGGTATTAGCAAATATAATGAAGTTAAAAGGAAAACTATCACATTACAAGTTTTTGAGTAATAGTCGACCAACTTATAAAATGCACTTAGAAAAGTTTTTATAACCGGTGAACCTGTGGTGCAGATATATATTTGTCATTGACGTTGAATAGCTTAAATGTTCATAGTATGAAACTATTAAAGTCCTCTTCTTAGTTCTCATTATTGTGATGGGCAATTTCGGAACCCTACATTGCGCGTGGCCCGACACGCACTTTACCAATTTTTGCGTTTAAAAATATCCAGTCATACAAACTTTACCATTTATAATATGTATGGAATTGCAAATAAACATGACTTTTTGTTGAAAAGATACAATCAGCCAATAGACATCAAATATATTAATGGTGTGTTACCATCCCTGTAAGAAAGATGTAAACTATAGGCATAAGTTTACCGGCTACTTTACCTTCTAAACCGTTAGTTTAGTTTACTGGTTAATTGAATGTCCATTTATAATTATACTAGCTGACCCGCCAAACCTTTGCTGTATAAATTATTAGATATACATATAAACCTTCCTCTTGAATCACTCTATCTATTAAAAAAAGCCGCATTAAAATCCGTTGCGTAGTTTTAAAGATCTAAGCATACATAGGGACAGACAGTGGAAAGCGACTTTGTTTTATACTATGTAGTGATAAATGAACATTCAATTAACCAGCAGACCAAGCAGAATCGAATCAAAATTCAAAGCTATTTGACTCGTCAGAATAATGTCAGATTAACATTGATATAAAAAAACCCAAGATACACAATCAGTGTGTCAAAAACGTCCTCCAAAAATGAGCGCACAATTTTAAATTGTGCGCTCATTTCAAATAGAATCGCGTCGGCCGCGTCTCTGTCAATTTTATTTATTTTCGTACATTGCTTTGTAAAAAAACTATAAGTCTTGCACTTAAGGTTGGATATGCAAAGACATATGTTTTTGTCATGTCTATAACTACTTAAAAGAAATTAGGGACACTTTTGAGTGTTAGTTTTGTTCGGGACTGTGCATCTAGGGTTTTTTATATCAAAGATTAATTATTGAATAAAGAATTTCGGATTTGTAAAAAAAATAAAAAGTAAGAACTTATAGATGGTTTAAAATATGTAAAATTTATAAGATTACAAAAATGTAATTTTAAAGATGTAAAATGTACAAAATGGACACGTAAAAGAATTTGTAAAAAGATTAATTTGTGAAAAGATTTCAGATTTGTAAAAACTTAAATGTAAAAATTTGTTGATCCGTCCAGTGATTTTTTTATATCATAAGATAGCAAACAAATAGATGGGTCGACTGATGGAAAGAGTCAACCATTGCCAATAAACGCCAAAGATGTTAATGATGCGTTACTATCTCGTGGCGAAGTTCAATGCCACATGCATAAGTTTACTGGTTACCTTACTCTACAAACCGGACAACGACAGTGACGAGCACTGACGCTATTAGGTACGGTACGAATAGGTTAGGCAGTGGTACCGGTCCGAGCGAGTCAAAGTAGAATTCTACCACCTAGTAGCCACGATGGTAGTGATTCGCGTAACCAATCGGTCGCCTTTTACGACTTACCTATATTATGCCTTTCACACATTATATTGACATTCCCTACTACAAGGAAGCCCAACAGGGGGATCCCTTGTATGCAGTTAAGGGTCTCGACCAAAATGAGCTTTTATATAGTGGCGGATTTCGGTGTATGGTGACCAATCCTCCATGCTGCACCCCGTCGCTAGTATGCTTTGGCGAGCGGAATTACTCACACAACTTCCTCCGTATTTTCAACCGACGAAAACACTTAGGTTACAATTTGACAAGAATGTGTGTAATATGGATAATTTTTGTGAATGATGATTTATTTTTTACCCCGTGTTGGTAACGGACTCCTTTGAAAAATAGACCAAATGCCGTTCTACCAGGCATGTCGTAAAAGGCGACCGATTGGCTATGCGAGTCTCTACCATCGTGGCTACTAGGCGGTAGAGTTCTGCATTGTCTCGCCCGGGTCTGGTACCACCGCCTTATCCATTCCTGTCGCAATAACGTCAGTGCTTGTCATTGTCGTATTCCAGTTTGGAGGGTAAGGTAGCCGGTAAACTTATGCATGTGGCATTAGACCTCTCCGCAAGATAGCAACGCACCATTAACACATTTGGTGTCTATAGGCGATGATTGACTCTTTCCATCAGGAGACCCATCTGCTTGTTTGCTATCTTATGATATTAAAAAAAAAATTAGGCGTCCAGGCACTTGTACTGAATTCCGTGAGTGTATGTATGTTTGTCGACGAATTTCTCCCCACTCCGGCCTATCCTCATACGCTACAGTAGCATTTTTCGTTGCGATGCAGCCCGACCCGGCCCTTTGTGGCCCGTCCCAGTGTGCTCAATTCTTAACTGTAAATTTACGAGCTCCAAGCTAGCACATGACAGCGACTAGCACCAATGTAGTGGTGGCAGGAATCGATAAGGCGATAGTATCGATATAGGCAAGACATTGGTAGAAAGACATTTTTACTATGTTTAATTAATTCTATTTAATTAATGTCTTAAGTATTTAAGATTATAAAGATCAGATAATACTACGGAGAAGGATTTTTCTTTTTATTTTTGCACATTTAAATGCACCTTATTATCTTGGAACTGACGTCAAACGATTAAGTATAATGAGTCGTGATAACGACATTCGTAACGTAAAATCGAATACGTAATGTTGATATTCACGTAGTAGGTAATTTGTGAGGTTCTTCCCCGACGAGGTTTTATTTTTTATCTCACGTTTTTATCTCAAATCATGTTTTTTCACAATCACTTGTTAATTTTTAGCGATAAGGTGATAATAAATCGACCGATTAAATTGTTACGTAGATATTTAGGATTAGGAATTTGTTGGTGAACTTGTGAAGGAAAATTATGTCTATATTTAGACTAGTTAATACACGTAGTTTTGCTTGTATGAGAGGGATCTCTATAATTTTTTAGATAGGTAATAGGTATTAGATCGATATTTTAAAAATAAATCTTCGTATTATACCTACGGGTTGTCTGGTAAAAAATGTACTATGGACGCCTCAATACATCAATGATCATCATACTCAAATATTCAATTCCAACAATATTTCACACATACTTTGTGGTAGAGCTGACTCGCCCGGATCTGGTACCACCGTCTTACCCATTCCTGCCTCAATAGCGTCAGTGTTTCACACTGTCGTGTTCCGGTTTGGAGGGTAAGGTAGCCGGTAAATTTATGCATTTGGTATTAGACCAAACCTCCTTGGCATTACACCAAAACCATTAGACCTCGCTTCAAAATAGCAACGCACAATTAACATCTTTGGTGTCTATAGACGATGCTTGACTCTTACAATCGGGAGACACATCTGCTTGTTTGCTGTCTTATGACATAAAAAAACATACACGTTAGACTGATACATAGGTTTGATGCTTTTTAATTTTGTATACCAATGTAAATTAATTTACATACATATATTCACACTAGATCCTTTACGAAGTTGGCAGAGAGAACCGAGTGCCATATGTCACGATCCTTGTAGATTTGTCTTCTTTTATACATCATAAGATAGATAGCAGATGGCTTTCTGGATGGAAAGAGAACCATCTTCTATAGAGGTCAAAGATGTTAACGGTGCGTTGCTATTCTTGTGGCTCTCAATACCACATGCATAAGTCTACAGGCTACCTTAACCTTCAAACCGGAACACGACAGTGATAAACGTCAATACGTTATTGCGGCAGAAATAGGTAAGGTGGGGGTACCAGACCCGGGCGAGATAATGTAGAGCCCTACCACCTAGCAGCCCTGATGGTAGTGACACGTATAACCAATCGGTCGCCGTTTAAAGTATATTTCCAAAGGGTTCCACAGATACAGTAGGTTGGTAGTCGGTGTTGCAGTTTTTATTTGTCAAGTTAATTTTATATCTAATTTCAAATAGTTGAGAAACCGGCCAGTAATCTTAAGAGTCTTGAATAAAAGCCGATCTTTGTATATTCTCTTGCATAAACAAAAAAAAAACGTTATTCGATTTATTGGAAAATGGTGGCCTTGCCAAATTACGAGTACAAACAATAGTCGTTATGTTACAGTCATACCTCTATGAGGACGACCACTGACGCTATTGCAGCAGGAATAGGTAAGGGGTTGTTACCAGACCCGGCGAGACAATGCATGACTCTACCATCTAGTAGCCACGATAGTAGTGACTCATATAGCTAATCGGTCGCCTTTTACGACCTGCCAGGCAGAAAGGCAATTGGCCTATTCTTTAAAGGAGCTCAAAACCAACACGGGGAAAAAGGGTAAGGTAGACTTATATCCGGTAGACTTATGCATGTGGCATTGTATTCCCGCAACACGGATATCAACGCAGCATTAAGATATTCGGTATCTATAGGCGATGATTTTCCTTTCCACCAGGAGAGACATCTGCTTGTTTTCCATCTTATATAATTAAAAAAAAACTTCTTTCTTTCTCGAGGGATACATATAAACTTTTAATGCAAGACGCTCAGGGCGAAAGCTAGTTTTATTCAGAAATATACTTATTTACTACAGAACTACAGTAAATAATTATGTATATGGTTATATAAAACTAGCTTTAAAAAAAACATTTTTATAATTTAACATTTCATATTTAATGTAATACTCGTAGATGTTTTTTTTATATCATAAGATAGCAAACAAGCAGATGGGTCTCCTGATGGAAAGAGTCAACCATCGCCTATAGACACCAAAGATGTTAATGGTGCGTTGCTATCTTGTGGCGAGGTCTAATGCCACATGCATAAGTTTACCGGCTACCTTACTCTCCAAACCGGAACACGACAGCGACAAACACTGACGCTATTACGGCAGGAATAGGTAAGGCGGTAGTACCAGACCCCTGCGAGACAATGCAGAACTTCACCACTTAGTAGCCACGATGTTAGTGACTCGATAACCAATCGGTCGCCTTTTACGACCTGCCTGGTAGAACGGCAGTTGACCTATTCTTCAAAGGAGGCCGGAACTAACACGGCGAAAATATTTTTAGTATATTGTATACTTCGACTTATATTTATGGTCACTTTACCGGATTGGCTGTAAGAAATCTCTTTTTATAGAGATAAGCGTGCCTTTTGTATCTTTTTAAAAATATCGCTTGCTGTAATTTTTTTTATTGTTCTGTTGTGTACAATAAAGTAATAAATAAAAACAATGTGTTTAGCTGTAGCAAAACAAATTGTTTTTCCTGTCTGATTATCTGTCAAATTTCTGAAGGAATTCTTAAAATCAGTATAATAGTTCTAATAGTTTTTAGGGTTCCGTACCTAAAATGTAAAACGGGACCCTATTACTAAGCCTCCGCTGTCTGTCTGTCACCAGACTGTATCTCATAAACCGTGATAATTAGAAAGCTGAAATTTTCACAAATTATGTATTTCCGTTGCCGCTATAACAACAAATAAAAATAAAATAAAAATGAAAATATTAAGGGGGTCCCCATACAATAATTAATGTGTAAGTTTTTTAAGATACACGTGCGGAATTACATTACCAACTCAGAAATCTTTGTGGGCTCATGCACAACAACTTTTCTAAAAATCATCACATGATCAAATGCTTAGTTTACGATTCTAATAAGGACATACAGACAAACATTCGTTTTTATATATATAGGATGTACTGTGCAATTTTTACATAGTATAAAACAAAGTCGCTTCCGCTGTATGTTCGCTTATATCTTTCAAAATATTACGCAACCGATTTTAATGCGTTTTTTATCAAAAGACAGAGTGATTCAAGAGGAAGAATAATATGTATAATATAAACCAATATAAGCCAAATGTTTTAAAGATTTATCGTAAAACATATCATTGCCCCCGTAAAAAGCCGTGGCCGCTCGATAGTGTATTCTATTTACTGTTCTGGCTTGCTTTATGCTTTATTCACATCTATACATTTCTGTGTTTGTTCTTTTAGTGTGACGCATTTTCGTTTTATCTTTTTTCATGTCACAACGATTCTAAACGGGTATCACTTCAATAAATTATAGTAAAATAATATTCAGTGCAAATCATAATCTCAAAACACTATTATGTAATGTAGAGCACTTGATAATATATAGTCGCTACGAGTACCTAACATCCAGTAGGTCATATTATGCCATTTAGAAATGAATCGTATGTTATAATAATTAAAACATTGTTTTCAATTTAAATAATCTAAAACCCTTTGGGAAAGTACCGGATTTGTAAGACAGCTATATATTTAAGGAAGTTGCGCGTAATTTTAGTTTAGTGGTTTGATATCTCTGAGCCAAAACGAGTTAATAACTTTATTTTATTTGGATTATAAAAACTGACGATGTTTTTAAAAGGTCTGTTGCTTTTAGTGTTAGTAAACGTGGCTTTGGTGTTTAGTTTACCAAAACTTTATGGTAAGTTATGACAATATTTATTGGCATCGATTGGTGTTTTGGATTCTTTTTGAATTAGTGAACATGATATTAAAATATCTTATGATACAAAAATATAAGCTTCAAACGAATAATATACAGAGTGTCGGAAACGGTATCTTAATGGTCATTTAATTGATAAAGCGCTATGAAAATATTTGACGTACACAAAAAAATTAAGCCAAGAAACTTTACATACTGGGGAATTTTTTCGACAAGTTCTTAACACTGGGTAATTAATTGTTCGATTTCATAATTTTTACTGACATTTTGTATTCTTTTTACTATACTTTGCCATTTCGTTATAATTCTTTAATAACAATCTAGTACTACGTCAGTTTTTTCAATGAGATTGTAATTCTTTTGCTTACAATCTAGTACTACGCCAACAAAAACCATAGTATCGTAAAAGATAAGGAATCGTGCGTGATGGATACTACACTTAATGTTAGTGAACAAATATTGCAAAGGTGTTTCAAGTTTTGTATGGTATTAAAAATAAATTTAATTATAAACAAAAGTATCTTCACGCCCATATCCCCGAAGGGGTAGGCAGAGGTACAACAAGTGCACCCACGATTAGCCCACAGATATGATAGGTGGCAAGCCTATCGCCAACCGGGTACTTTCCAATCCCGGGCAACTTTGTGTTTCTCAGAAAACTGAAAAACACTATTTTTAAAGTGCCCGACCCGGGAATCGAACCCGGGACCTCATGTGGTCAACGCCAACGCTGGACCACTAGAGCACAGAGGCGATTAATATTTTATAATTGCGAAGTATTTATATGGACTAGTGTCTGCAGCACTACATATAGTTTATAATAATACATTGATTTTTAATATTAATAATTTTGATTTGTCATTCGCTTGATCAGTCATTAGTTTTTTGTCTAGAAAAATATCAGTATCAACTCAAAATCTGCTCTGTGTTTCAAAGATGACGGCAATAGATTGGTTGCGGTTATTGCAAGCTAGCTAATGTTTTTTTAACGCGTGAACTGATGCTTTTAAATTCAAAAACTAAATATTAATATTCCGATTTTAACTCTGTTTGTTATCTAGTGTGGTATTTGGTACGTTTGCCACCTACTTCGCCACCAGACAAATTGATTTATTGGTGAGAATGACTTACGAGTTACGACGCGTATAGTTCACTCTGATTACATTCGAATCAAAAATGATTACGCAAGCGATGCTATGATATTTGACGAAGATCAGATTCGATAATTATAACTTAAAGAAAACCCCCGACTCATTGCTTTGTCATCAGCCACCCAAAAAGGTGAATGATTTGACAAAGCATTTCTTGTGTATATGTACGGAGCAAAACATAAATTAACTATCTTAAAAGAACTTAAAACAGCTGAACATTTTCTATTGAATAATATTAGAATCATCTCAACGGCGATAAAAATCATTCGATTAAATAACTGCTCCCAAATCATTTTCATTCTTTTCGGAGTTATAATGCCAAAAACAGACACACAAATACACACATATTAAATTATCGCCTCATATTTTTTTATGCCGGGGGTTACAAATCAGAAGATACGTGTAATCATACGTTTTGGTGGTCATTATTAAACTGTGTTAAAATTTATTAAAATTTTGTTCTAGGTATTGAACAATCCTATACACTATATACGCGTCAAGACTGGGGTGCACTGCCTGCAACAGACGCCAGACCAATTAAGACTCCAGTAGCGTATGTTATTATACACCACACTTACATACCTGCGGCTTGCAACACCACGGAGGAATGCATGGCGGCAATGCGGTCGATGCAAAATGCGCATATAGACAGAGACTTTGGAGATATAGGCTACAAGTAAGGTTAAATAACTAAACCCAGTGTTGGTACCTTTTTAGGGCTCCGTACTTTAAAGTTAAAAACGGGACCCTATTACTGTCACCAGGATGTATGTTATAAAAGCTGAAATTTTCACAAATTATGTATTTCCGTTACCGTTATATAACAAAAAAAAAAATTAAAAAAAATGGAAAATAATGGGGTTTTCCTATACAAAAAACGTATTTTATCGCCGTTTTTTTAGATGGTGGTACGGAAACCTTCGTGCGCGAGTCCGACTCGCACTTGGCCAGTTTTTTACAGACAAGATCATCTGTTCTTTTCTAGGCAGTTCGTAAAAGACGAACAATTGGATGTACGTGTCATTACCATCGTGACTACTAGATGGTAGAGTGCTGGAACGTCTCGCCCGGGTTTTGTTACCTCTGCCTTATCTATTCCTGCCGAAATATCATCAATGCTTGTCACTGTCGTATTCCGGCTTGGAGGTTAAGATTGCTGGTTTTTTTGTATCATAAAATAGCAAACAACCAGATGGCTTCCTGATGGAAAGAGTCAACCATCGCATATAGACACTAAAGATGTTAATGTTGCGTTGCTATCTTTTTTTAAATATATTAGAGTATTTATATATGTATTTCTGTGTATTAGTGTCGTTGACTGACACCCATACTACAAGCATATAATTTGCTTACTTTGGGGTTTGATCAATTTGTGTAATTTGTAGAATGATATTTATTTATTTATATCTTGTGGCGAGATCTAATACCACATGCATAAGTTTACCGGCTACCTTACCCTCCAATCCGGAACACGACAATGACAAGCACTGATGCTATAGCGGCATTAATAGGTAAGGCGGTGAAACCAGACCTGGGCGAGACAATGCAGAACTCTCCACCTCTCAAGTAGCTAGCCAATATATTTGAAAATATATTATAAAAGAAAATAAAAATATTGCATTGAATTTTATAACTCTAATGGCTGATCTGGAAAACGTTGTTTTGCTATAACAAGCACTGACGCTATTGCAGCAGAAGACCCGGGCGAGACAATGCAGAACTCTACCACCTAGTAGCCACGATGGTAGTGACTTGCGTAGCCAATCGGTCGCTTTTCACGACCTGCCTGGCAGAACAAAATTTGGCCTAGTCTTCAAAGGAGCCCAAACCAACATGGGGGAAAATGGTTAACTTATGCATGTGGTATTACTATCCCGCCAAACGGATTGAAACGTACCTTTAACATTTTTGGCGTCTATTGTCGAAGGCTGTGCCATTTGCTTGTTAGCTATCTCATGATATAAAAAAAATTCTTAGTTACTGAAGTTCAAATCACTTTCTCTGAAACTGGCCCTTTAAAGAATGGATCAGCTGACTTACTGCTAGGCATACCCTGTAAATTGGAACATGACAGTGCTATTACGGCAAGTTCAGACTCCTAATTCACGTAACAAAACCTTAATCGAATCGAAGCGCTTAGGGCTCTTACACATATTAACACGATATAACGTCGCGTCATGCTACGACGCGGCATAATGTGTAAGAATGTGTAGGATCGCCCTAAACGCTTCGACTCGATTGACCTGAGAAACAGAGGTGAGACATACAAATTGTTTGGCAGAATGGCAGATGGTCTATTCATCAAAAAGGTCCCAGACCAATACGGGAGAAAGATTCACCAGGGTATGAAAAGATGCAACTATTTTATTACATAAATATGGATATGTCGCAGATAATTTTTATGTTTCGTCATTATACAAACGTCGTCGGCATATTATAATCGAAAACGTTCAACACAAATTGCCAAAGGTAAATTGTTGATGATATAAATGCGTCAATATCAACTATAAACGCCAATATTAAATAAACTATCCATTTACATAACAAGTAATTTATAAAAAAATATGCAATGACTATTTGTTTACGACGGCAGTTATGTCATGCGTATTATATAATAGCATTTTACAATCGGCGGAATGGATTTTCTAAAGCTTATTTATGTTTGTTATTTGACGACACCATTTGTATATTTGATGAATTTTAGACTTTGCTTGCGACATATACATAAAACACAAGAAATGTTTCTACATTCGTCCCGTATACAGTTTGAAACCATCCAACTTCGATCTCTGTGATCCTAAGTAGCCCACATTTGTTTCATTTGAAAGGAAATTACGCGAAGATGGCTTTAGACCACTATACACTAACTTTTACTAGATTAAGCAAAAGGAATTAATGTTCTTCGATCACGCGAGCGAAGTCACGGGATACAGATAATTATATTATATAATCATTGATATAAAAAACCCAAGATACACAATCAGTGTGTCAAAAACATCCTCCAAAAATGAGCGCATAATTTTAAATTATGCGCTCATTTCAAATAGAATCGCGTCGGCTGCGTCGCTGTCAATTTTATTTATTTTCGTACATTGCTTTGTAAAAACAACTATAAGTCTTGCACTTAAGGATGGATATGCAAAGAAATATGTTTTGCATTTCTACTTAAAAGATATTAGGGACACTTTTGAGTGTCAATTTTGTTCGGGACTGCATCTAGGGTTTTTTATATCAATGTATATAATTAATGAAACTAGAGATCGCCCTGTCACGGTAATGTTATCTACCAGTATTATATCTTCATACAAACTGGTGGAACGCGAGTTATACCTACGCGCTCGGAGTTCGGCATGCACCCGATACACAACGGACTGAGAGTTGCGCCGCAGTGACGAACGGCCGATGTGACAGCACAGGCAAATATAGCTAAAATATTAAAAGCGGGCAGCCCTATCGCATTTTACATACAGCACGGCGCCGCCCGCTCGCGCTGTAGGTATTTATTTCAAAGACAGGGCCGAGTTAAAATACTGGTAGATGACATCGAGATCGATCGATCGACATCGAGAGGAGTCGAGATTCGACTCTAGACTAACCAATAAAATCTTTATTAAGTTTGACAACAGATTTTAGCCGTAAAGAAAACCAGTATGTATACATGTGTGTATATTATCATATATGTCATATGAATGTAGTGTGGGTAATGTTTTTTTTGTCAATTTAATGTATATTATAAAAAATATTAGTTTTCTAACGTTCTTCGCAATGTTAACTTTGCCAAATTTCATGCTCCACCATTTGTTTGCACCCTGCAGCATGCGCATTTGTTTTAAAGGGGTCCAAAGTTTTCCTTCGCGTATTAATATATAGATAGTTGAATGAAATCTATACATATAATAAAATCGTAGGAAAGCCAAAACTGTACATTGAATATTTTTTTAAAAGAATACTTGGGGCGTGATCTACAATCGATATCGAAGCCAAAAATATAGTTTTTAGAGTTTTTGTTTGTTTGTCTGTTTATCTGTTTGTCTGTTTGTCTGTATGTATGTCCGGGGTAAATTCAAAAAGTGCTGCATGAATTTACTTCAAATTTTGCATGAATATTACTATTAAAAAGGCAAGGCAGATTTTTCTTGATTATAATGATTGATATTCGACTTGTTCTGCCTATCTTATAAGGCTTTTAGGTGAATACATGTAAGTTGTAACCATAGTTTAATGATTTTTTTACAGTTTTTGCGTTGGAAGTGAAGGTGGAGTATATGAAGGAAGAGGTTGGGACATCATAGGCGTTCATGCAGGAGCTGCCAATAGTGTTAGCCTAGGCATATGCTTGATTGGTGATTGGAGAGGTGGGTATTTGCTCAAATATGAAATATATTTAAAGTAAGCGAATAAGTGAGATAGACGTGCAACTTAAAAAACTATTTTTAATTACGCAAATTATAGATGACGCTATTAGAAATGACTATTCAGTTTGCGTCGCTTACCACTGGATGGCATTAGTCAAAAAATTGTTACGTTTTGACGATAAAAGTTGCTAAGTTTTTGCTTAGAATATTGAGTTTTTCTGAATCCATTTATTTTTATAGGTATATTATATATTTCAACTGCTCACTTTTACGACTATTGTTTCGATTATTGATAATAGCGAAAGAAAACGTTATATACTCGCTACTAGAAAAAGTTTAAAATTATTTTACACTGAAAGTGCTTGCCGTACCGCTGCCATTCCGGTGTGATTTGACCCTAAGGATAACACACGGTTGTTTGATTTAATATTTAATTGTGTAGAATCACAAGAGTTTAAATTTAGAAAATTAATGCGATTAAGTATCACCAAGTATCGATAATTGCAAGCATAAGTTACTAAAATTTCCTGAACTCTGGAATATTGAATTTTTTCCGGATACTGAAAATACATATAGTATTTTCGTTCAAAGCTGG
The DNA here is from genome assembly GCA_036924255.1 of Apodemia mormo. Classification (NCBI taxonomy): domain Eukaryota; kingdom Metazoa; phylum Arthropoda; class Insecta; order Lepidoptera; family Riodinidae; genus Apodemia; species Apodemia mormo. The sequence continues at coordinate 14,490,937 of JAUPFN010000020.1, forward strand.
AATCTAACTCGAGACCTCGCAATATTCAACCAAGCTGCCTAACATTTCATCTCGCTAACTGAAGACTGACGATTTTAATACATAATTTATACGTATAATAAAATCGTAGGAAAGTCAAAACTGTACATTGAATATTTTTTAAAAGAATATTTGGGGCGTGATCTACAATCCATATCGAAGCCAAAAATATAGTTTTTAGAATTTTTGTCTGTTTGTCTGTATGTATGTCCGAGGTAAACTCAAAAAGTACTGCATGGATTTACTTCAAATTTTGCTTGAATATTACTAACAGGTCGGGTCAACATATAGGCTACATATTATCACGTTATCACCTAGTGGCCAGGTGCTGTGCGGAGTAAACGAAGTCCGCGCCGACGAAGTCGCTGGCAACGCTAGTATATTATAATAACTGCTTTTATTTTATACTACCTACCTAAGTGTCTTCTAGCACAGATTATATATTAGTTACTGCTGGTTACTGCTAATAGGTTATAGAGCTTTGCGACATCTCGCGTAGGTTTAGTACTTATTATGTGATACTTGTCACATTAACGTCATTGTCTGTTATTGACGAGGTCTGGTTTCGAGAGTAAGATAGCTCAACAATTTATGCCTGTGGCATTAGATCCCGCCACTCAAATGGCAATGCGTTGGGCATGTGTTGTGGTTTCTGCAATCAGAACTTTTAATTGGTCACAAAATTTAAAAAAAATGAAATCGGTCAACATGGAACAGTAATATGAACACACGTAAAAAGTTCTGATCTCCACCATGAGCCCTATTCCGCGCTGTGCCCACGAGTTCGTCAGCGTGGAAAATTTTCTCAAATAAAAGCAACTTAAGTTAAACCACGGTATGGTTTAAAAGATAAACAGTCCTGGGGTTTTACTTGCATAGTTCCCGTTCCCGTGGTGTTTTTGGAATAAAAACTAACTTATGTTCTTTCTCGGGTCTCAAATGATCTTTGTACAAAATTTCATTCAAATCGGTTTAGTGGCTTAGGCGTGAAGAAGAGACAGACAAACAGACAGATTTACTTTAGCATTTACAATATTATTAGCATGGATCAGTGAACTATAATTATTAGTAAATTTATGTCGAGATGTTTTAACAGTTCGTATGATGCCATTTATTTCTTATAAAATTTACAAAAAAAATTGATGTTTTATCTATATATTTGTTATTTTTCAGAGGACACGCCACCTTCACTGATGCAGGAAACCACAAAAGCTCTAATCGACACTGGAATTAAAAAAGGCATAATCAGTCCAACGTACAAACTCAAAGGACATAATCAAATTATGGCTACTGAATGTCCTGGAACAAAATTACTTAACATAATATCAACATGGGATCATTTCTCAGGAGATAAATTTCAGGCGAAACTTTAGTCTAGTTTAGAACTTAGAATTCTAATAATGTAATAGAGCTAATTTATTGTTAAATTAAGTGTATATTTTAAGTCAATAATTTGCCATGAGACTGAAACATATTTATTAGATCAATTTTATGACAATGTCAATGATTATAAATTTAATATACTAAAGACTTATTCATTTATTGTTTTCCATATTCCCTTGGTTTTATATCTGTACGAGTGAAGTCAATTGGAGCAAAATCAGTCTTTTTCAATCGACTTTCCAAAAGGACTCTTCCTACTTTCAATTCAGCTGTATCTTTTTCATGTTTTTTATCTTTCTCAATCTTTTTAAATTCCTTTTATATCCTCTTTTTGCATTATATAATATTTTATATCCTCCTAAATATTTTATTGTGTAGGAGAATATACTTTCCATTCGATCACATATAAATTTGGTGAAGATCTAATGCAGGGTTGCAGAGGTACAGAAAATAGGAATTCGGTTGTTGCAGTTTCATTGCATTATATTATTAAAAATACCGAAGAATGACGAGATTTTTTTTATTATAGGATAAAAAATAAGCAAATATGACTTGGACTACATATGTTAGCATGAAATCGCCTTTTCTGTCGTCCTACCCCTTTCTGTCATTCAGAACTGCCATTTGCTAGAGCGAGAAAGGTAGTGGGATGTTATCGCCTTGAGAATTCCACAGCGTGCTATCGCATTCCCGTTATCGTTCTCAATCTAGCAACCATTGCTATCCGTGAAGATTTAGATTTTGTAAAAATCTGATTCAGGGTTATTGCAGTTTTATTGCATATCCATTATCTAATATAATGACCACAAAAAATTTATATTTATACTTGTGGTGGGATGGTGTAAAAATGATATGTCATAAGGTGCTTTAGTCGCTATGTCGCTGTCGCTTGTTCTTTTTATTTACTGTTGATATATGTATAGTATACATATTATGTGGTAAATAGAACAATTCTTACTCTTCTACATTAATATACGCTAGCGTTTGACTGTCATCGAAATTCGGTCATAGTCTAAAAAATAAAAATCTCTTTTTAAGTTTGACAACTGAATTTAGCCGTAAATAAAATAGTATACATGTGTGTATAAATCATGTATGTCACATGAATATAGTGTGTGTAAAGTTTATTTTTATTAATTTAATGTATTTCTAATGCTACTTCTTTAAAAATATTAGGTTTCTGCAGTCCTCTGCAATGTAATCTTCAATGTAATCATCATGGGCGTACCGAGGGGGTCGGGGGGGGGGGGGGGGGGCTATGGCTATAGTGTTACTCTTTATTTAGTGATGCTGGAGCCGCACTTGAGTCTATCGTCTCAAAGTTATATGCGCGCTAAGGCACACGCAGTCCGGAATGTATTCGAAAATACTCGACAACAGCCGGTCACATCTGCATTTATCGTATCATTGCAGGAAGCTTTGTGACGGTAGACGCAAGTGTGGCTACAGCATGAGAATAATATATTGTTTCTCTTATTCTGCCATCTCAGCGAGTTAACCTGATGGAGACAATAATTATCTCTTACCCTTCAGCCGCAACTGCGTGTATCGTTCCCAAGTAATGTGGACCCATTAATTATTAGGTAAAGGTGGAGCTAGCACTCGTATTAATCACTTGAAACAAATACCTACGTTATATCTTATCCTATGAGGTCTCGTCATCTCTTTTTATACAGCTGTGTTAGACAGAGAGGGTAAGACCTCAGAAGATGACAGCGGTATTAAAAGTTGTGTTTCATGTAGGTATTAAACGTGTTGCATCTAGATATAATACAACTTCATCGGTGGACCAAAGCTTTGTACGTTTTGACATCAAACAATATCGCGATAAAACCTGTGGTCATATAACGACATTTTGCGAATTATCGTGCAATAATCCAAGACGGCTGAACTCATTTACAAACGTATAACTATGGATGACGACTTTCTTTACTTCTAAATCTGTGCTATTAGTATTAATTACCTACTAAAATATGTTTTTTGTAATTCACGTTTTTGGATCCAATGCTTCATAATTGTGTGGAAAATCTATTTTTCTTTAAAAAAAATTAAAGAGTAAGGCGTTGCATAAATGGCGAAAATAATACTTTCATCAAAAAAGTAGGTACGTAAAATTACTCTGATAGATATATCGCAAAAAGTAGAGAAAATATATGAAAAGTGACTAATTCGACGATGAAATTTTTGGTTAATTGATCGCCTTTTACGAAATGCCTGACAGAAAGGCAAATGGTTATGTACAAGAAAATGTTATTATATTTTTCTTTAAAATAGTAATTTTATTTAAACAATGCATGAAGCAAACGCAACAAATAAATATCTGACTGTTGACTGTACCTACTACTGACTTGACAGTCGTATTTTTTTTAAAAAGAAATAAATACGTTTTTCTTTATTTTTTTTAATTATTTTCTTAGCTATTATACTGCTAAATAAAATATTATTATTAGGTAATTAATATTGATTATTATATTAGTAAATATATAATATTATAAAATAGAATAGAATAGAATAGAATAGAATAGAAATCGTTTATTTAAGACATACACCACAACACTTACAGTAATTAACACATACAGTAGCAAAATAAAATACAAAGGATAAAAACACAAAACAAGACAAAATAATTAGGTATTTGACAATATATATATTAAAAAAAAAGATATCACCAAATACAAAAAACTTGAAATAAAAAATATATATTTATGAACAAATCAGAGTGGTACATAAAAAAACGCTAGTGCAGTAAACATAGACTATGTGTATTATATTTTGCATAAAAAGGCAACAAATTAGGCATACATAAATAATCTAGAACTTACAGAGAGTCTATTTATTTTAATCTAGCGTTTGATGTCCACGTTAACTGCATTGGGTGGTGTGATGTCTCAAAATGGTCAACACTCAGCTGATGTTGAGATTTTTATCCCAACGCTGATTTTCAGTGTCAGCCAAACCACGCTGAGCGCTCTCGAAAGCTGGCAGTATAAATAAAGTATAAATAAATACATAAAAGAAGTGTAACGGAAATTAATTTATTACAGAAATATTTTAATGAAATACAAATACGTTTATAAAATGAACATAGAATAATATATGTAAGTGCATTTCAAAAGGTAATAAGATAATTCGCACTCGTACGCCAGAGCCCTGAAAAGAGCGTTTTTCAATTTTGTTTTTCCTCTTCAGTCGGTAATACGGTTACATTAGTTAATTAGAATGTGCAGTTTGTAAGAAAATGTAACTTCTCCTATACAACTATATACAACTTATTCCTTAATTAATTACAAGGCTTAAATGATAATATGATAAATTATTTGAATTAATTAATTTATATTATGCTCAAATTGTTCAAATATGATTTATAAATATTATTATTTATTGAATATTCATGGTACCAATTATGTGACAACATAATATGAGCGATTAAAAAATATTTAGAGCAATAATATTATTTACTTCCCGAAATTAATAGAATAATAATTTATACTAATATTAAAAATGCGACATAACTCTGTCTGTCTCTTTTTCACGCTTAAACCACTATCCCGATTAAGATGAAACTTGGTACAAAGATAGTTTGAGACTTGAGAAAGAACATAAGATAGTTTTTATCCCAGAAAACCCACGGGACCGGGAACTATGTGCGTTTTTATTTTAGAATTTTCCGTTTCGTGGGCCCAGATAAATAAACTATATTATGTCAGGTATTGATAAATCCTTAGGAATATCATTACTTTTATTTTGCTTCGTATGACACTTTAACATAACGTCAATAAACCCCGGCAAATTGCACTACATATTCCGATTTATGATTATCTTGTTATATAACAAGATAAAATTAAAAATTTCAAAAACCCTACATCTACATACCGCCATTCCGCTACATATGCATCATTTTAAGAGCAAAACGTGAAATTACCTGATGATATGATCTACGAAAAGGAATCTTGCAGCATCAGGTTAAGGTAACCACGCTTTCTTACTTAATGAGCTTAAGTTGTTTTATTGGAAAGCTCCCATTGCCCCCAGATCCACTATGTAATTCTGGAAATCATTTTGATTCAGAGTGTATGTAAAATATAACAAATGAGACCAACTCAATGGACTTATTTTGTTTATATCAGAAGTTTCACGGTCACTTTCTATTTACATTATCAAACCCTGTGAATCTCCTAGTAATAAAAGCCAATGATATCAGCCCAATTTTCGATTGCCACCTTTCAGTTATTATATCTTATTATATATTATATCTTAAAAAATATCCAGGACCTAAATATTTTCCAAAATAAACCAAATTAGCCAACATTCAATGGGTTAATCTAGATTAGCTTAAAAGTAATAATGGACTTCTTCCAGCTTTATCATCAGACACTGGAACACATCCTATTCCAAAAAAGAAAAAAGAACGATTGGAACGGGGTCAAAATATATGGTGCTGCTCAATTTTTATTCGTTCGTTCGTTTAGTTCCCATGATCTCTTACTTTATCATAAGAACTTGGAAATCATTTAACACTAGATTATTTGTCAAAACAGAACAAATAAGTTCAAACGCGATGGGTTTATCAAGTTTAGTTTAAAAGATCCTGTAGCCACCTTCCAGTTACATCAATAGATTCTTAAAATCATCCAGTACCAAACAGTATACCAAAAAAAGACCCAATTAACCCATACTCGATCGGTCTATCTGGTTTAGCGAGATTTCATGGACTTAATCCAGTTTTATCTTCAGAAACTGGAAGTCATTCTGTTCCAAAGTCCTAATTAGAACGAACCAAATAAGTCCCAAATCACCTGCTGATCACAGAAATTATCTAACTCGATCTTTTATCGATTATCTAATCTAAAAAGAAGAAATGAGTTCAAACTCGATGGGTTTACCTTATTTAGTTCAAAGGTTCTCATATCCACCAATTTCAATTTCCATTATTAAATTGGAAAACATCATCTAGCACCAAAACATATGCCAAAACAAATCGAAGCAACCCACACTCGATGGGTTTTTCTGAGTTATTTTAGGATTTCGCATAAATTTGACACCGGAAGCCTTTCTGCTCCAAAGATATTTTCCTTCCTGCTTCATTATTAGATCCTGAAAGTCATTTAGAATTAAAGTATTTGTCAAAACAGATCAATAAATCTAAGCTCAATGGTTTTATCTTGTTTAGTTTAAAAACTATCATGGTCACCTTCTAGTTTCATCATCAGGTCCTAGAAATTATACAGCACCAAAGTGTATGTCAAAACAAACTCAATCAGCCCACACTTAATGAGTTTATCTGGATTTGTTTATAAGTTCTTAAAGACTTTTTCCAGTTCTATCATCAGGCACTGATAGCCATCATGCATCAAAATCCTTGTAAAAATTAATCAATTTTATTTAAAAGTGCCAATGACCTCCATCATTGGCTTTAATATAAGACCCCGGAAATCGTCTAGCACCAGGATGTTTGTTCAAATACAACAACGGATCCCTAACTCGATAGATTTATCTTGTTTAGTTAAGAAGTTCCCAAGACTACGTTCCAATTCCAACATCAGATACTAGAAATCGTACAGCACCAAATTGTTTGCAAAAACAAACTGAATTTTTTTCCCCACTTGATGTGTTAACCTGGTTTAATTTAGGAGTTTTCGAATACATCTTCCAGCTCTATCATCAGGTACTGGAAGCCATTCCACTCCAAAGTCCTTGAAATAACGATACAAACGACGCCAAAGTCAATGGTGTTGCTTTATTTTATTCCGAGGTTGCCATAAAGTACTGCCAGCTCCATCATGAGACTTTGGAAATTGACTAGCACTAGAGTGTTTGTCCAAACAGAACAAATGAGTCCAATTTCAATTAGTTTATCTTATTTAGTTTAGGAGTTCTCATGGTTAGCCTTCCAGTTCCATCATCAGATCCTGAAAATATTTCAGCACTAAGGTGTTTGCCAATACAAGAAAGTTAAGTGCTTATTCAAAAAATTTAGTTTAGTTCATTCTAGTTGCATTTTGAATCTGGATTCTTGAAGTTGTCTTGAGGAATGTCACTTTTCGGCTCAATCTTCAGATCCTTATTATCATGAGAAAGATCTTACTGAAACAAATTAAATGACTCCAAATTCCACTATATTAGTAATTTCTATCTGTGAGTTACAATTGCACTCTTACGACTTCATCTTCAGTTCTTCGACATTATATGTAATGGAAAGTAAACATCATCAAAAATCCATGGAGTCCGATTTTGACTATGTTATCTTTTTCTACATTCTACACGTAAGTCTCGGTAGCACTTTATAAGCTCCATCTTCAGATCCTCCTCATCATGAGCACTAATCAAATTTAGTATTTATAGCAACAAGACTTAGTCCAAACAAGATTGTCTTATTAAAACTCTGCATCAAAGAGTTCCAGTCCCTACGTCCAGGCTACATCATGACCTCAGTTGGATGGTATCATAGTATTACATTGTCACTGAGCCTTTAGAAGTCTGCCAATTTTTTTACAAATGGATATCAGAAAGTCGTTAAAGAGTTGCTTGCAATATTTGGAAAATCTGTAATTTAAATACGAAAATTGCCAGTTAAATAGAAGCTGATGATTTTCGAATGAGGATCTTAAAGTATCAGTTTAAGGGTACCATGTAATTGCAATATCAATAAAGGAACAGAACACAAAATTTAGTGTTGATAAAGCATTTACAAGTTAGTTAATTCCTTTCATCAATTAGAAAATAGCTGGTGATCTTGAAACGGCTGAACAGATTTTATTGAATCATAGCTAAGAAGCATCTCGCAAAATAGGGCTTTCAATTAAAAAAAACGCAATCAAATCGGGCCATCCGCCAGGGCGCTACGATGCCACGAACAGACACACAGATACACACATACACAGATACACAGATACACACCTGGAACTTATAACACCCCTCGTTTTGTAAATCTTAGGTACCTAATAAAATATTAGCCTACCTAAAAAAGTTGGAAACATTAAAAAGAATATTTGTTATATCTACATAGGCAGCATATAAGTACGTAAGCGTATCTAATTTTGACAGCCGAATAGTATTGATTTACAACTTTCTAAAATATTTCCTCTGTATTGGTCAGGGCCCCTTTATAATCAGTTCATAAGAGGCAAACGCTTGGCTATGTGAGTCGCTACCATTGTGGCTACTAGGTGATTGAGTTCTGCATTGTCTCTCCCAGGTCTTTCAAACAAAATAATGAATAAAAGCAATAATGAATAAAAGCAATGAGTAATTCTAAAAAAATCAAATTGGTGTGTGGCGCTGTCGTCGAAACCAATAATAATTGGCTATGGTTATCCGGAGTACGAAATACTTTAAAATTCATTCATTATTGAATTAAAACTTAAATCGAATTTCATGGAATTTCAAGAGTAGCCTTACTGGTAAGTATAGAATATGATAATTAACAATTATTATTTTTTAAACATTTCACTAATTTAGTTGACAACGTAACGTTTCCATATTAGAATATGCACTTAACTACTTACTTAATTAGTGTTTTCCCATGACATCTTATCACCAGTTTACTAGTATCGATTTACCTGCCTATATCCGCCTAGGCAAAAGTTGTAACGAAAAAAAATAGTCAATCTAATGTTTGTATATTCTAGGCCTTATACTTACGATTGGTATGGAATCCAAACCAGTAAAATGTTTAAAAAAATATATTCTGAACTGAAAATATTTAGTCAGCCCATTTGCAACATGTTTATTGAAATATTTAATTGGATATAAAATACTTTTCATCCATTAACCAGCTCGCTAAAGGTCTCTTATACTGGAATACTATACTCGTACTAATACGTAAAACATATTTTTATTACGTTCGTTCTATAGATGTTTGTTCGGGATCTTAAACTATGTCGAAAATCATTATTATTTAATCTGTTACCTCACATTAAAAAAATCTTAAGAGGTTTTTCATCTTGGTATATGCGCAACGCCCCGGGGATTAACCTCGCCAGCTAACTATTAAGTATAAACTCGGCACCATTTTGTGACTGCTTTTAAATGGTATTCTCTGTTGGCACAGAATAGTCATATGTGTGCATTTCCGAGCTTTCCTCACATGAACTATTTTTATTTCGTAACGATCATCGAAATAATAAGTTGGTGAGTTTGAATCTTAATATATATAAATTACGTGTCACGTTTGTGCGTCCGCGATGGACTTCGAAAATACTGAACCGATTTCAATGAAAAAAAAAAAACAAGGGTTCGTTTTTAATAATCCCCCTTTCCTCCACCCTTTTCTCTTAAGTACTCTAATTTGTATGGCAAAACAACGTTTTTCGGATCAGCTATTAGAATTATAGAATTCAATGCAATATTTTTATTTGAGATATATTTTCAAATATATTGGCTAGCTAAGGTGGTGCTACCAAATACCCGGGCAAGACGTTACGGAACTCTACCACTTAGTAACGATGGTGTGATACGTACATCCAATCAGTCGCTTTTTCGATCTGCTTGGCAGAACCGTAATTGGTCTATTTTTCAAAGGAATCCGGACCAATTTCTATTATATTGTTTGTACCAGATTTCAACTCAATTGGTCCAATAGTTTCGGGGAATATGACTGTGAAACAGATGAACGGACAGGCAAATACAGAGTGATCCGTTTTTCATTTGATATACGGAATCATCTAAAAGCTTCGCTATACTATTATTTAACATAGTAAAGTTTTTTGAAACTACAATTATTTTAAGAACAGTGCATCCAGCGATGTTAGTATGTAATAAAAAACGCACGTGAAGTTGCAGGTATCCACTAGCTAATGCTACTGATAAATAATTTTTCCTTTAGTTTACTGATAAACTGGTTTAACTAAAATGTCATAAATTTTTTTGTCGTTAGCCCTTGACCCTTAAATGTATATCTGTGTGTCTATCTGACAACGCAGGTGAAGTTGCAAGTATCCACTAGCTAATGCTACTGATAAATAATTTTTTCCTTTAGTTTATTGATAAACTGGTTTAACTAAAATGTCACTAATTTTTTTGTCGTTAGCCCTTGACCCTTAAATGTATATCTGTGTGTCTATCTGTGGCATCGTAGCTCATAAGCGAATGTGGTTTGTGGTTATTTTTAATCAAACTGATTTGTCGAACCCTTTAATTTATCTATTTTTATTTGTCTCTTTTTTCTATATCTCTTTATCTCTATCTCCCTTTGTCTCTATGTTACTAATATCTCTATATTCCATTAACCCTATCTCTTTACCTCTATCTCCCCTTTTCTCTATACCACTGTATCTCTTTTTATCTATATTTACCTCTATTATTACCTTACCTTGCCTCTATACCAGCATTATCTCTATCTCTCTTTGTATCTTTATCTCTAGTCTCTTCTATCTCTATCTCTCCTTTTCTCTCTCTCCGCTCCTGTATTTTCTTCTCTCTCTCCCCATTCTCCCTTTACCCCTCTCGCCCTCTATCTTCCATAATATGTTAAAATAAAATATACAAATGAAATAAGTATTTAAAACATTAATCATACAAATTATTTTACCAATTAGAGTTTAGGAATAGAATTATAGTGTCTTTGATTTCATAGCTATGTTTCGACCAGTAATATAAGCACGCCATCTTTTTAAAATTCTATGAACTACGACGGACGACGATTCCATCAATAACCTAAGTTTTTTCTCTTACACAAATAGATAACTCTTTTCTAACGGTAAATATACACATAATGTTTGTAACCAGCGAAATCAATGTATAGAAACATTCCTAGCCCTCGAAATTGACTTGATTGTGCCGCGTTAATACAATTGTGCCTCTAAAGGAATGGTATCATGCTCAATGAAATAAGTTAATTATTGTTGATTTTTTCCAGTTGAAGTACAAGATGTTTGTGTGTTCTCTTTGTGTTCTCTTTGTGTGATCTTTTAAATAGATTCCGACAAAATACACTAGCTAGGCTAGGTATTTAAAGCTAAAAGATGCTAAAAGTATACTAAAACATAAATTTTTGAAACTCAAAGATTTCATAACTCTAGAATTTATTAAAAATATAACTATTTTCGTTTTTGAACAGTTGTCACCTCTGTGGTCTAGTAGTCCGGTGTCGATGTTGACCGCATGAGTTACTTAGTTTTAAATTCTCGTGTCGAGCAATTCGAAAAATGTGTTTTTTCAATTTTCTGATAAAAAGAACATTGCCCGGGATTGGATAAGTGCTCGGTTGGCGATAGGCTTGCCACCTGTCACATTATGGGGCTAAATATCTTCAGCAAATCGTGGGTGTACTTGTACCTTTACCTACCTCTTCGGGGATATGGGTGTGAAGGAACTTTTTCTTCTTTTTTTTGAACCGTTGTGTATTTTCAAAATGATGATCAATTTTGATCCTTTGAATGGAACTCAACTCAATATTTGAGCTCTTAAATTTTGTCTTAGCTTCAAAATCGATTAGTTGAAAAAATCCCGAACGAATCAAGTAAAGCAAAAGATTCAAGTAAATTAAATTTATGTTATTTGACCAGTTTCTTAAAATCAGATTGAAAAACGTGAAGTCTTAAAGTAATTTTAAAAATATGAAGAAGATTTATTAAGTTTTGGTCACGTAAGTCAGTTTCGATCTCAATTAAAATGATTGAACTTGCGTAACCGTCAGAATGATCATGCTATTATGTTGCTTTTTTAAATACTGCATGATCCTTTCTCTCCATCATATTTACGTGAACGATTTCATTACTTTTATGCCCAGTGGCGTATTCAGCGCTCTTTATACACTAATGCCCTTTTGGTCTCAGTCCACAACACAGACAGTTATCTGGAATCTTTTACGCCTACAGCAATACGTCTCTGGAATTATCTCCTAAATTATATTCAAGAGGTTCCATCAGTAAATATATTTTTATCTAAAATATATAATAACCACTTTAAGGTTAACTGGTAGAAAATGTCTTCAGACGTTAAGTTCACCCTTTGTACATTTTGTTTAATAAATATTTTAAATAAATAAAATTTGTTGTAAGTGGCAAATTTTTTATAATTAAAAAGCTGTATGTTACAAAACTTAATTCGATTTTTAGCAGTTTTAAGACCATATGAAAAAAATGTAAAATATTAAAAATCGACTGGTTAAAAAATAAGTTAAATCTTTCATTGCTACCTTTTATATAGCACCCTCCCTACTTTTACAGGCCGTGAAATTGTTGTTCTCATTTTAAATTTCACGCATCACTGATTTAAATATAACAATGCGATGTTTACCCAATCAAGGACGAGCATTGATTATACCGTCAACTTCATGGTAATAAAAAATAAACTAGCTGTTTAAAGAAAACAAACGTCGTGGGGCCGTTTATGAAAGACATTTTGTTTGAAGTCACAAGTCCAGAGGTATTTCTTGTACTATTATGTATTCTGTGGTATTACTATAGCGATGTTTCTAACCACTTTGTAACGAATAAAACACATAAAATTCAAATTCTTGCCTTGCTTCTCAAAACTATCTTTTTACTAAATTTCATCCAAATTAGTTCAGTGGTTTCGGCGTGAAGAAGAGACAGAAAGGCAGACAGAGTTACTTTCGCATTTATTGTTTTTATTCGTTTATGGATAATCGCTCGACCAACATATAAGCATGTTGCTGACGCGAATTTATGCGATTTTCCCGTGCTAGAAATCGTCCAACGCGGCTAAAGAACTTTTCACTTCAAAAAACCACATTCACGTTGGTACAGCCATTTAAGAGCCACAATGCCACAGATAGACGCACAAACTGACACACACACACACACACACCACGTTCCATGGCAGTTTAGTCAAACAGTAAAGTGCTCCTCCGCAACGCCCAATAAGGTTAAGGAACGTCGTCGTTCCAAATAAAATCGAATCTAAACTCTCCGCCATTTTGGGTAGTCGCTTGATAAATAAAAAACTGCTAAATGCTCTGTCCTTGTAATAAAAAGTTATATGAGGATAATACTTTTTAATTTTAGTCAGGTATATTCTAACTTACATGAAATTTAAAAACTGAATAATATTAATACAAATTATCGTTCACTAAAATATGGTATGAAATGGCGTGAAATAAAAGGCTTTTTTTATTTATTTTATTTATATTCTAACTTAGATAATTTAAAGTTCAATCTAAACTTCACTAAAATTGGTTCAGTAGTTTTTGAGATATAAATATATTTGATATTGGAAGTCAGTTGATTTTTATATTATCATTATGTAAAATATTTAATATTTATATAATGTCTATTTGTTTAGAGAGATATTTTCGGGTCGATTCCTAGCGCAGACAATATATTGTGTTTATTATCTAGAAAAAATACTGTATCAGCCTAAAAGCTGTTTGTGATTATGGTAACAATCGACATTTTACAGCACCTTAAAAAAAAGGACAGGTGATAATCCGTATTATTTTTAAATGGTAAATCTTGTAAAGTAGTCTGCTAAAGTGCTATGTTTAATAATTCAACATAATATTTTCAATAATAAATAAATTGACGTCAGACTTTTCTTCAGAGTCTTTTCTTTTTATTTTAATCTATACATATAATAAAACTGTAAGAGGTCGATTTCTGTACATTGAAGATACTTTAAAAAATTTTTTTGGAAGATACTCTTTAATCGATACTGAAGCGAAAAATGTAATTTTTTTAATTTTTGTCTGTCTGTCTGTCTGTCTGTCTGTCTGTATCAAGGCCGCGCATCACGCCGAATCTACTGAACGGATTCAAATGAAATTTAGCATGATTAGAGTTACTACTCCGAAGAAGGTTATAGGATATTTTTTATCCCAAAATTCAGTATGGTTCCCGTGGGATAGGGGATGAAGATAAAAACTTATATTTAGCTTTAATTCATTAACCTGTCATCCGAAATCCTTTATTATTTTTTTGTTCAAAAGTAAGTACTATAAAGATTATCCCTTAAAAATTTCAAGTTCATGAGTTTTATAATTTAGAAGTTACAGACATCAGAAGTTTCAACGGTTTCGGGTGGTAAGTCCAGTTGAACGTGACACCCGGAGTGTATACAAAACCTTTGAACGCACGGCTCAATATAAGTTAGCATTATCATTTCATAGTGTTACGAGAGATTCAGTTCTAGAATGTATACTTTTTTATTAAAGTTATTATAAATGCAATTTTACTTTTTTTTTTGCTTAAAAATTAGTAAAATATGTGTAAAATATAAACCTAAACATTTTATTTATTTATATAAGAATAATTATAATATATCTATACATATAATAAAACTGTAAGAGGTCGATTTCTGTACATTGAAGATACTTTAAAAAATTTTTTTGGAAGATACTCTTTAATCGATACTGAAGCGAAAAATGTAATTTTTTTAATTTTTGTCTGTCTGTCTGTCTGTCTGTCTGTCTGTATCAAGGCCGCGCATCACGCCGAATCTACTGAACGGATTCAAATGAAATTTAGCATGATTAGAGTTACTACTCCGAAGAAGGTTATAGGATATTTTTTATCCCAAAATTCAGTATGGTTCCCGTGGGATAGGGGATGAAGATAAAAACTTATATTTAGCTTTAATTCATTAACCTGTCATCCGAAATCCTTTATTATTTTTTTGTTCAAAAGTAAGTACTATAAAGATTATCCCTTAAAAATTTCAAGTTCATGAGTTTTATAATTTAGAAGTTACAGACATCAGAAGTTTCAACGGTTTCGGGTGGTAAGTCCAGTTGAACGTGACACCCGGAGTGTATACAAAACCTTTGAACGCACGGCTCAATATAAGTTAGCATTATCATTTCATAGTGTTACGAGAGATTCAGTTCTAGAATGTATACTTTTTTATTAAAGTTATTATAAATGCAATTTTACTTTTTTTTTTGCTTAAAAATTAGTAAAATATGTGTAAAATATAAACCTAAACATTTTATTTATTTATATAAGAATAATTATAATATATTTGAAAATATAACAGGTCAATTTTCAGGTTTTTGCTAATATCTCAGAAAAGATGCATCTAATCGAAATTGAGTATACTAATAGAATTTGTTCTTTATAAAATTATAAAATAGGCTATTGGGAAAATTCACTATTTTGTTTTTACATTGCATAACTTAAAAAAGGATAAAAAAGTATCTACACGCCCATATCCTGGAATACGTAGGCAGAGGTGCAAGAAGTGTACCTACGATTAGGCGAAAATACTCTCTCACAATGTGATAGGTGGCAAGCCAATCCCGGGCAACGTTGTTTTATCAGAAAACTGAAAAAGTACATTTTGTTTTGCCTGACCCGGGAGTCAACGACGACACCGGACCGCTAAGACAACACGGTAAATATTTCAAAATTAGACACATCAATCAGTTATCTTTTAAAATGAATGAAACTTCTGCAAGTGCCTAAGCCACTTTGTATACTGACTAACGTCGGACTCCAAAATACTTTACAAAAAATTGTTAAGTAGAATATACGAACATGTACTTATAAGTTCTGTCCAGAATAAGATCAACATCTTACAGAAAAAAATTACACACATATAACTTCATCAAAACAAATTCTATCAAAAGATACTTAACTTTCCTTTATTTGTGAGAATCAAAAATCAAAAATGTGAGGAAAAATTACGTGGCGTTGTTGTTTTTTATTAAAGTATCATCACGCCCGGTTCCCTTGCGACGTAGGCAGAGTAAACCGACCGTCTATAGACTTTCCGGTTCACCGCGATTCACCGGTTTGTCGGTGGTGAGATAAATGGTAATCCTCATCGCCGCATATTCGATCGACTATTTTTAGCGACAACTGGAACTGAAAGTTTTACGTGCTCATCCGAGGCACGGCAGTGGTAATATATATACCACTCCGCCAGTTTCCGTGTTGCTACTGAGATTTTAGATTTTCGAGAAAATCCTCGAAAATATCTCAATAACATCTTTGACCGACCCGGGGATTGAACCCGGGACCTCATGATCTGAGCCAAATAGGCTGTCCCTAGACCACGAGGCAGAGTAGTTTGTTATAATAATTAAAAAAAACCCTTGACTGCTTATCTTGCTTATTGAAAATGATACAAATTTACATTTAAAATATTTTTTAGAGAATGAAAATATTAATAAATTTAAGAAAAGTGCAACAAGATGTTTTTTTTTATTGCAAATTGTTTGCAATGAAAAAGAATAGCTTCTTAGTCAAAGGCTATTTTGTTTTTTATTAATAACAAACTACAAAGCCATGTGTTAATTTATTTATTTTTAACTTCCCGCTACGAAATTTGCTTTAAATAAAAATTATTCTAAAAATAAACCTGAATAAATAACATTTTATCTTTTTAATTAGGTATATATTTTTAACCTTCCGCTACGTAGCTACGTAGATAAGGAAGTTACTGATTTTGCCTCGATTTTCGAAAATCGAGTGTTCACCAGATCTCCACGTTTTGAGGACCTAGGAACCTTTTCCGACTAATTTCACGATGACATATGTATGTATGTGTGTGGCGGAACAATTTTTTTTAATACAATTTCTAGATTAATGAACCGATATAGTACAAAATTTAATCAGCTTTACTTCTCAAAAAACTGCCTCCAATGCATAAATTGCATCAAAATATATTTATCCGTTCGGAGTTATTTTTTTCGACATAACTTCAAATTTTTTTAACTAATCATTTTTAATCTTCTGCAATATTTTAGTACTTACTAAAAAAACTATATTGAATTTCAAAAATCAAAATCGAGCCAAATTTTCAAAAGGTACAGCTTTTCAAACATTAAAATTACGTTGTTTACAGTAAACTTATTACAGATTTTTTAAAAAACTTTCAGGTTAATATACCGTTTGATATAAAAATCGAATTAGGTTTGCCCTCTAAAAAACCGCGCTAAATACTGGAAATTGGTTCAAAACTGGATTTATTTGGGATTTGTCAGTGACGATTCAATATAAAAAAAAGTTTTAAAAAATTAAAAAAAGTTTTTTTTACATTTCTTTGACATTTTTTAACCTATCGATTAAAACAATTTTGAGTTAAACAATTGCGGTGAATGCCATTCGAAAGATCACAATCAATCATCAATTTTAAAAAATATGATGTATATTTTTCAAACATTAATTTCCTAAGTATCATCATTTATATAAACTAGATTTTTTGAACTCTTCGAACTCTAGGGAACTTCTAGGGAAGCGCGTTTTATCTTAGCTTACCGTCAGGCGAGATCGTAGTCAAGCGCTTCCCTATTGATAATAAAAAAACATGTCGATTCCACGCGTATTTTACGAAATATTGGCAAAAAATTGCAAAAAGCCGTATTTTAATTGTTTTAAACAAAATGTTCCTAACCCCCACATGTCCTCCTCCACGGTCAAGATATTATGCTTAATAATAATAACATTGCAGTTATAACGTTTACTGGAAGCAAATACTATTTATTTCGCCCTGACTTTATAGGTCTTGACTAATACTACTGCAATGGAGTCAGATATTGTTAATTATCAGACATACACCATGGATTTTAAAATTAGTTAGCTTAAATATCATCATTGCCCATTAGGAACCTAGGTACAAGCCAATACTTTCACTTTTAATCTTTTGCCCTCAAAAAATCTTAAAGTTGTTATGATAATAATATCTAAGGTTGTTGAAACCAAAAATGTCTATTTTGAAGTTTTAATGCTGTAACTTTTGATCGCGATTTTATCGATTTTAATCTTTCAAAAAGCATTAAACGCAGTTTTAGCAAGATGAAAAACGTTGTCTTGGGAAAAAATTAACTGGTTGAAAAATCTCAAAGTTATGTTTAACCACATTTTTTTTAATTTTTTCGTACGCGGTAACGCCTAAAGGATTATTGACCGAGCCTTCTGCTCTGAAACCGGCTATGATGTGACAAACGTTGCACGTAATATAACAAATATAACAGCTGTCAATGGAGTAAGGATAACACCGTAAATAACTCTGGGTGGAAGTTTTTTTGGACTCACTTCAAGGTAGACGAAAACATTTTTTTACAAAAAAGAATTAAATTCGCAGCCTCTTGGCTAATTATGATTGCCATGGCAGTGGCGTATTTTAGTTGCGACACTTTTATCCGGTGGATGGATAGCCCCAGCCATGTTTAAAAATTATAATACAGATGAAGATATTTGCTTCACCGGTGTGCAATTTTCCTTTCTATAAAAAATAGGTTTTGCAAAAATGATTTTATTCAAATATAAAATCATTTTTTAAATGGAATGAGTATATAATGGCATACAAATAAAACTGTAAGCATGACTGTAGAAAATAAAAGGCGAGGTGACTTCAGTTAAACACTGCCTAAATCCCTACAAGACATAAGGTTCGTTATCAAAGTGAACGTGTTTTCAAATCCACACTAAAAGAATATTTTCATAATATTTCTCATTTGATAAAAGTGCTTCGCCGTCCAAAGTATTGCTGAATACGAGAAATACTGTGGTCAGTTCCTAATAATTACTCTGCAAGGATGGCCAAACGCGAACGAAGTCGCGGGTACAGCTAGTTTGAAAATATAACAGGTCAATTTTCAGGTTTTTGCTAATATCTCAGAAAAGATGCATCTAATCGAAATTGAGTATACTAATAGAATTTGTTCTTTATAAAATTATAAAATAGGCTATTGGGAAAATTCACTATTTTGTTTTTACATTGCATAACTTAAAAAAGGATAAAAAAGTATCTACACGCCCATATCCTGGAATACGTAGGCAGAGGTGCAAGAAGTGTACCTACGATTAGGCGAAAATACTCTCTCACAATGTGATAGGTGGCAAGCCAATCCCGGGCAACGTTGTTTTATCAGAAAACTGAAAAAGTACATTTTGTTTTGCCTGACCCGGGAGTCAACGACGACACCGGACCGCTAAGACAACACGGTAAATATTTCAAAATTAGACACATCAATCAGTTATCTTTTAAAATGAATGAAACTTCTGCAAGTGCCTAAGCCACTTTGTATACTGACTAACGTCGGACTCCAAAATACTTTACAAAAAATTGTTAAGTAGAATATACGAACATGTACTTATAAGTTCTGTCCAGAATAAGATCAACATCTTACAGAAAAAAATTACACACATATAACTTCATCAAAACAAATTCTATCAAAAGATACTTAACTTTCCTTTATTTGTGAGAATCAAAAATCAAAAATGTGAGGAAAAATTACGTGGCGTTGTTGTTTTTTATTAAAGTATCATCACGCCCGGTTCCCTTGCGACGTAGGCAGAGTAAACCGACCGTCTATAGACTTTCCGGTTCACCGCGATTCACCGGTTTGTCGGTGGTGAGATAAATGGTAATCCTCATCGCCGCATATTCGATCGACTATTTTTAGCGACAACTGGAACTGAAAGTTTTACGTGCTCATCCGAGGCACGGCAGTGGTAATATATATACCACTCCGCCAGTTTCCGTGTTGCTACTGAGATTTTAGATTTTCGAGAAAATCCTCGAAAATATCTCAATAACATCTTTGACCGACCCGGGGATTGAACCCGGGACCTCATGATCTGAGCCAAATAGGCTGTCCCTAGACCACGAGGCAGAGTAGTTTGTTATAATAATTAAAAAAAACCCTTGACTGCTTATCTTGCTTATTGAAAATGATACAAATTTACATTTAAAATATTTTTTAGAGAATGAAAATATTAATAAATTTAAGAAAAGTGCAACAAGATGTTTTTTTTTATTGCAAATTGTTTGCAATGAAAAAGAATAGCTTCTTAGTCAAAGGCTATTTTGTTTTTTATTAATAACAAACTACAAAGCCATGTGTTAATTTATTTATTTTTAACTTCCCGCTACGAAATTTGCTTTAAATAAAAATTATTCTAAAAATAAACCTGAATAAATAACATTTTATCTTTTTAATTAGGTATATATTTTTAACCTTCCGCTACGTAGCTACGTAGATAAGGAAGTTACTGATTTTGCCTCGATTTTCGAAAATCGAGTGTTCACCAGATCTCCACGTTTTGAGGACCTAGGAACCTTTTCCGACTAATTTCACGATGACATATGTATGTATGTGTGTGGCGGAACAATTTTTTTTAATACAATTTCTAGATTAATGAACCGATATAGTACAAAATTTAATCAGCTTTACTTCTCAAAAAACTGCCTCCAATGCATAAATTGCATCAAAATATATTTATCCGTTCGGAGTTATTTTTTTCGACATAACTTCAAATTTTTTTAACTAATCATTTTTAATCTTCTGCAATATTTTAGTACTTACTAAAAAAACTATATTGAATTTCAAAAATCAAAATCGAGCCAAATTTTCAAAAGGTACAGCTTTTCAAACATTAAAATTACGTTGTTTACAGTAAACTTATTACAGATTTTTTAAAAAACTTTCAGGTTAATATACCGTTTGATATAAAAATCGAATTAGGTTTGCCCTCTAAAAAACCGCGCTAAATACTGGAAATTGGTTCAAAACTGGATTTATTTGGGATTTGTCAGTGACGATTCAATATAAAAAAAAGTTTTAAAAAATTAAAAAAAGTTTTTTTTACATTTCTTTGACATTTTTTAACCTATCGATTAAAACAATTTTGAGTTAAACAATTGCGGTGAATGCCATTCGAAAGATCACAATCAATCATCAATTTTAAAAAATATGATGTATATTTTTCAAACATTAATTTCCTAAGTATCATCATTTATATAAACTAGATTTTTTGAACTCTTCGAACTCTAGGGAACTTCTAGGGAAGCGCGTTTTATCTTAGCTTACCGTCAGGCGAGATCGTAGTCAAGCGCTTCCCTATTGATAATAAAAAAACATGTCGATTCCACGCGTATTTTACGAAATATTGGCAAAAAATTGCAAAAAGCCGTATTTTAATTGTTTTAAACAAAATGTTCCTAACCCCCACATGTCCTCCTCCACGGTCAAGATATTATGCTTAATAATAATAACATTGCAGTTATAACGTTTACTGGAAGCAAATACTATTTATTTCGCCCTGACTTTATAGGTCTTGACTAATACTACTGCAATGGAGTCAGATATTGTTAATTATCAGACATACACCATGGATTTTAAAATTAGTTAGCTTAAATATCATCATTGCCCATTAGGAACCTAGGTACAAGCCAATACTTTCACTTTTAATCTTTTGCCCTCAAAAAATCTTAAAGTTGTTATGATAATAATATCTAAGGTTGTTGAAACCAAAAATGTCTATTTTGAAGTTTTAATGCTGTAACTTTTGATCGCGATTTTATCGATTTTAATCTTTCAAAAAGCATTAAACGCAGTTTTAGCAAGATGAAAAACGTTGTCTTGGGAAAAAATTAACTGGTTGAAAAATCTCAAAGTTATGTTTAACCACATTTTTTTTAATTTTTTCGTACGCGGTAACGCCTAAAGGATTATTGACCGAGCCTTCTGCTCTGAAACCGGCTATGATGTGACAAACGTTGCACGTAATATAACAAATATAACAGCTGTCAATGGAGTAAGGATAACACCGTAAATAACTCTGGGTGGAAGTTTTTTTGGACTCACTTCAAGGTAGACGAAAACATTTTTTTACAAAAAAGAATTAAATTCGCAGCCTCTTGGCTAATTATGATTGCCATGGCAGTGGCGTATTTTAGTTGCGACACTTTTATCCGGTGGATGGATAGCCCCAGCCATGTTTAAAAATTATAATACAGATGAAGATATTTGCTTCACCGGTGTGCAATTTTCCTTTCTATAAAAAATAGGTTTTGCAAAAATGATTTTATTCAAATATAAAATCATTTTTTAAATGGAATGAGTATATAATGGCATACAAATAAAACTGTAAGCATGACTGTAGAAAATAAAAGGCGAGGTGACTTCAGTTAAACACTGCCTAAATCCCTACAAGACATAAGGTTCGTTATCAAAGTGAACGTGTTTTCAAATCCACACTAAAAGAATATTTTCATAATATTTCTCATTTGATAAAAGTGCTTCGCCGTCCAAAGTATTGCTGAATACGAGAAATACTGTGGTCAGTTCCTAATAATTACTCTGCAAGGATGGCCAAACGCGAACGAAGTCGCGGGTACAGCTAGTATTTTAATATGACCAAAACTGCGCAGTAATAAGGTTATAGGTAGTATAATTCTGCACTGTTACAGCCAGGTTAATGCCACTGCATTGCAAATTCTTACCATAACATGTCTGGGCCTATCGTGGGTTAATTCTGTATTAACATATTTGTTGTCTATGGACGATGCTAATCTCTTCAACAAGAACGACATCTGTTTATCACGGCATTTATGAAAAGAAAAAAAAACACTGAAAATGTAATTTACAAGCAGGAAATAAATATAATCCATAACTCGTTACACGTTATTGTTGATAAAAGTATAAAAGTGATATGATTAGGAGAAGCCGATACGGTTACACCGTTCAGTCAATGATAAAAGGATATATTGCTTCAATACTCTATTATGACTATTCTTTATACTATTCAATAAAATTACCATTTTATATCTATTTTAGATATTAAGATAAAGTGAATAAATTCGTAAATGTTTCTGCCTACATTAGTTGTTTGTATCAACCTTCTGGTAGCGATGGCGGCATCAATACTTCCAAGTAAGTGAAATATTAAATTAATATAATATTATGTATGACATAAAAACTTCATCGCTAGGCAAAACTTGAAACTTTTGTAAATACATACGTTTATAGTTGAGCAATATGATGTTCTTGTTTGATTTTTTATCGAATACTAGCTGTTGCCCGCGACTTCGTTCGTTCGTTAACTCCGCACAGCTCCTCCCCCGTAGGTGACAGCGTGATAATATGTAGCCTATATGTTGACCCGAATTGTTAGTAATATTCATACAAAATTTGAAATAAATCCATGCAGTACTTTTTGAGTTTACCCCGGACATACATTGACTTTCCTACGATTTTATTATATGTATAGATTCCAAAGGCTCAAACTTTTAAGATATTGTAGTTATACTTTGTCCATTTTATTAATGAAGCTCGAAATTCTGTATGGCGCGTTACATTTTAATAACATATTACACCTTATTTACATATAGGTAACATTTATAGACCGTGATCCCTGTAACAAACTTTCTTTTATTAATAACAAGCTGAATTTTTGTGAACAGCTTCGTTTCGACGAGACAACCACGTTTTCTATCTTCGAGAAATCTCGAATCGGGTAATGGGTAAGGTATTGATTAATAACAATATTTTTTTTTACTTTAATGGCTTGATTATTTTATGAAAAACACGAAAAAACTTTTGTCCCACACATTCGGTGGTTTCCTGACGTGTCCTCTACTCTAAAGATTCAGAATTATGAGATTTTAAAATTTTCCTAATTTTCTCACAACAGCTTGTTAATTATTATTATAATTTAAGGATTACTTTGTCCTACACGTTAAGTGGAAACTTTTTTTAGTTCGATACTCTAAACTTTTCTTTTTTATCTATCTTTATTAGTTGCCCGATTCAAGATTTTTCGAAAATAGAAAAGATGGATGTCGCGTCAAAATGAAGCTGTTCACAAAATTCAGCTTGTTATTAATCAAAAAACGATTGTTCCTGGGACCACTGTCTATTATTTCTACCGACTATTTCTACTAACTTAAAAAATTCGCAACGTAAGCTGTCAAAAAATCTTTAATAAAATGGACAAAGTATAATTTTATTAATTCTAAAAATACTCATAAGAGAATTATAACTGATTATTAACGAATAATTGCTCCGTTGGTTGATTGGTTAGCGATACCTACTGACTACGCAGTTGACGGGGTACTGATTCGATTCCCTTCCGATGTAGGATTAATTGCTCCTATTACAAATCTATCTCTCATATATTTTTTTGTAATAGGTATCAAATATTTCGTGCAATATTTACAATATTACACGAAATATTTCATACCTATTTTACGCATTTAATAATAGACAAAAAAAGACAAGCCCGTTGAGTTTTTCCGCCGGATCTTTTCAGTGTCAGGCCACGTTCCGATCTGGTAGTTATTTTTAAACGTCGGCTCGTTAAAATTGCATGCAAAGGTTTATTTGAATACTAGCTGTTGCCCGCGACTTAGTCCGCGCAGACTTCGTTTCTACTTTATGTAGCCTATATGTTGACCCGTCCTGTTAGTAATATTCATGCAAAATTTGAAGTAAATCCATGCAGTACTTTTTGAGTTTACCCCGGAAATACATGACTTTCCTACGATTTTATTATATGTATAAAAGATCATTTTTTAACTTCCCGCTATGTATGTAGATAAGGCCGTTACTGATTATACCCCGATTTTCGAAAATTCGAGTTTTCACCAGATTTGCACGTTTTGAGGTCTTAGGACTCCGACTATTTTCACGATGACGTCGTATGTATGTATGTGTGTGTGTGTGTGTATGTGTGTATGAAAACATCTCATAACTTTTATACGACTGGACCGATCGAAATGCATCTGATGGCATTTGATTGGATTTCGCTCAACTTAGACTTCCTGAAAGTTTGAACGATTTCGTCCAGTAGATTTTGAGAAATTTTGACAAAACCTCAAAAAAATTTTGGGGTTTAACATAACTTCCAAATTAATTAACCGATTAAGTACAAACACCAATCAGCTCTATTCCTCAAAAAACTATGTCTAATGCGTAAATTGCATCAAAATCAGTTTATCCGTTTGCGAGAAATGACAAAAATTTTTGAAACAAAAGTTTTTTGACATTGCTTCGAAATTTTTCAACCTGTCGGTTATTTAGCTAAAGCGATATTTTAGATCTCAAAAATTGCCATACGAAAGATCAAAATCGATCGTTGTTTCCAAATACACAGCTTTTCAAAAATCAATATACCGACTGCCATTTTTAGCAAAATGGGTGTTTGAAAAAAAAAGGGTGTTTAAACTGGAAAAATTCATGATTATAGTTTTTACTCTTTGAGCTTAAAATATCTTATTATTTTTTTTTATTTAGCGGGAAGTTTAAGGCATGGCCCGCAGTGTCAACTGTTTATATATTGTTACGAATAGTCTAGAAGCGTGTAGAGTTGGAGCGCGAGCGCGCTAACTATCTAAAAATAAAAGAAAGAGATAGCTACTCCTATTGACAAACAAATAGTTTACCTGGGCTATGCCAGAATGGACTTTGTGGGATGTGGCATAAGGTTGAAAGTAGCGTGTACTAGGATTTATGACTCATAACATGTTTACGATAAGAAGTGATTCATTGTTTCCCGATACATTTAGATTTTTCTGGATCCAGCTAGGACTTTACCCTGCCTATAAATACAACGGTGTTGACAAACACAAGGCAGTTTTTATCAAGCGATCGAGAGCGATACATCAAGTGACCAAGTGCGAAGCGAGAAGTGTTTTATTGTATAGTGTTCTAAGTTCAGTGATAGTATAGCAAGTGACTAGGGTGTAAAGTGTATTTTAGTATTACGTTGTGTTATGTTGTGTAAATACACGGATTAAATATAAGTGGTGTTTTCTTACAATTGCGAACCCGAGTACGTAACAACTGGTGTCGGAAGTGAAATTGTGAAATGCCACTGATTCCGAAGGAAGGTTTACCAACAGGTCTCAAGCCGAGACACAGAGGGTGTCAGAGGACACTGAGATGCATGCAGGTGAGGTACCCGTAAGTGTTGCTAGCACGTCGTTAGCATCGAGCTCAGCCCCTGCTGATCTTTCTGTCATACTGGCAGCTATTCAGCAACAGCGACAGGAACAGCAGGAGCAACAACAAAAACTGCAAGAACAGCTTCAGCAACAGCGACAGGAACAGCAACTGCAACAACAAAACCTGCAAGAACAACTTCAGCAACAACAGCAGCTACAGGAAGAGCGACAACTGAAGCTACGGGAACAACTACACGAGCAACAGCAACAGCTCAAGGAACATTTATCTGGTTTTGACGATAAATTGACTGTTATCTTGGCGCAGCAAGACCAGTTAAAAAGCGACGTGGGCCTCGTCAAGCGCGATGTGAAGGGTGTTGAGAAGAGGGTTGACCAGTTGGAGGCTATCTGCGATAAAATAAGTGTGAATATGGAGCAACTTGAGAAGGAATTTATGAAAATGAAGATCACTGGTGTTAAATCAGGTGTTGCCATTAATAGTTGTTCTCACCAGGTAGGTCCTCGGGTAAAGGTACCCACTTATGACGGTCTTACTTCATGGAGTGCGTACCGGACTCAATTTGAAATAGCAGCGAAGGCCAGTGGTTGGACGGACGAACATTGCCTTACAACCCTGAGCACGGCGTTACGGGGACAGGCGCTCTCTGTGTTGGATGCAATGCCTAAAGAGTATCAGTTCGCTGATTTGACGGAGGCATTGGAAGCTCGCTACGGTGAGCGTCACTTGGAGCATGTGTTCCGTGCCCAATTAAAGGACCGTGTACAGAAGAGCGGCGAGGGACTTCAACAATGGGCCGTGGAAATTGAGAAGCTTGTAAGGAAGGCGTATCCTTCAGGCGACGCTAACACAGTTAATAACACCATCGTACAGGCATTGGGCCCCATGTGCTATGCCTGCGGTAAACATGGGCACATTCGGATTACCTGTCCCGGCAAGTCTACAAGAGCAGTGAATTGGCGAGGGCAAGAGGCAGGAACCTCAGTAACTGAAAAGAACAGGCAGGTCAACCAGCCTGTTAATCCAGCCCAGGGAAACGAGTAACAGCCAGGATCAAGAGGCGGGTGCTGGCTGATCTAAAAACAGCCCCAAAAGTTGTCATATCCCAGGTGTGCGACGGCAACAGTTTATCCATTAAAGGACTGATTAATGGCAAGAACTGCAGCTTAACGCTGGACACTGGAGCTACACGAACTGTGGCGCGACCAGAAGTAGCTGACAATGGCAACCTGAGATTGAGGAATTTTGGGAAAAGCAAGCTTCTGTCTGTCACAGGTCAGCCAATACCCGTCTTCGGTGAAGCATCTGTAGTGATGCAAATAGGCGACGAGTATTACACCCACGACGTCGTAGTGGCCGATATTATGGATGATTGTGTACTTGGATTAGATTTCATGAAGAAGAATGCCTGCAAGATTGATTGCAAGACAGGAGCTTTCGTATGTGGGCTAGAAGAAATTTTCATGGATGGGGGATCAAAAGGAAAGGTAACAGTGGCTAGAAAAACCATCTTGCCTTCAAGATCAAAGAAATTGGTACGCGTGAAGTTACCAATCAATCACAAGGGCCGGGGTAATAGGAGTGTGTTAATTGAGGACAATGGTGCAATTCCACACTGTGTTACAGGCCGGTGTTTGGTTTGTGACAAGGGCTTGGCAGCGGTGCAGGTAGTCAACTTGAGTGACAGTGATGTGGTGCTTAAAGCAGGCGATTTTGTAGGACAAAGTGATGAAGTTATGACGTTAAGAAAACTGACATCGGCAGGAAGTACAACATCAAGAGACGTACCACAGGAACTGTAGGGTTTGGTGAACAAGTGCAGATACCTTAACGCGTCACAACGGCAGCAGGCTAAGGATCTACTTTCACGTTATGCCAACATTTTCTCTAAGACTGATAGAGATATAGGCAGAACATCTATAGTCAAACATAAGATTGACACTGGAAACGCGCAGCCGATAAAGCAGAAAGCTAGACGTGTCCCAATAGCCAAAGAAAAGGAGGTACAGGAGATGATAGATGAAATGAGAAGGAACGGAGTTATAGAGCAATCTTCTAGTCCATAGTGCTCTCCTGTAGTGTTAGTTAAGAAGAAAGATGGGTCTACACGTTTCTGCATCGACTATCGTCGGCTCAATGAAGTCACCAAAAAAGATAGCTACCCATTGCCACGAATAGATGACACTTTGGACACTCTGGCAGGCATGTCTTGGTTCTCAACTTTAGATTTAAAATCTGGGTACTGGCAGGTTGAACTTAGCCCTAATGATAAAGAGAAGACAGCATTCTCCACAGGACAAGGATTATGGCAATTTAAAGTAATGCCGTTTGGATTATGCAATGCGCCGGCGACTTTTGAAAGATTAATGGAATGTGTTCTAGCAGGACTTGTAGGCGATGCCTGCTTAGTGTATTTAGATGACGTAATAGTCATAGGAAAAGATTTTCAGCATCATCTGTACCAACTGGAAAGGATTTTTAATAAAATACAATCTGCAGGGCTAAAGTTGAACCCAAAGAAGTGTCACTTATTTCGAAAGGAAGTCAACTATCTGGGTCACGTGATATCACAAAACGGCGTACAGACAGATCCTGAAAAGGTTAGTGCAGTACAGAAGTGGCCAACACGCAGAGACAAGACCGAAGTTCGCGCATTTCTAGGACTATGCTCTTACTACAAACGTTTTGTGAAGGGATTTGCTGAAATAGCAAAACCGCTGCATAGACTCACTGAAGAAAAGAAGAGTTTCGATTGGAATGACATGTGACAACAAGCTTTCGATGAACTTAAGAAGCGGTTGTGTGAGTCACCAATTTTGGGCTATCCTGATCGGAAAGGGCAGTTCATCGTAGACACGGATACAAGTAACACTGCCATTGGTGGTATCTTATCACAGAAGCAAGGTGATCAAGAAGTTGTGATAGCCTACTTCAGCAAATCATTATCGCGGCCGGAACGAAATAATTGTGTTACAAGAAGAGAACTATTGGCAGTAGTGAAGACTCTTCGACACTTCAAGAAGTATCTGATTGGGCGACCCTTCAAGCTGCGTGCCGACCATGCTGCTTTGAAGTGGTTGCTATAATTCAAAGACCCGGAAGGCCAAGTAGCTCGCTGGATTGAGCAATTGCAAGAGTTTGACTTTAACATAGAACAGCGCAGTGGAAGGTCTCACTCGAATGCAGATGCATTATCACGACGACCTTGTGCGGAAGATTGTAAACATTGTGTAAGGATGGAGACAAAGGAAAGGGTCTGTGGTTCTGCATCACTACTCTAATTTTATAACGAAAGGAACTTGTTTATTATAGGTAACTCAAACGAAATATTCACGTGCAAAACGGTACATTTTGTCAATTATCACAGAAGGCACATTTACACATAGGAACAAGAAAGTACAGATAGAAAAAGTATAGAAAGACATGCACAAAAATATATATTATAAAAATACTGAATATAATAATTTCGCGACACAAGAACGAAAAGGCTGTTTAGCAAGCGCGCGCGCAGCCTCTCGGCTCGGATGCAGTTTTTAACTAGTTGAAATTAAAAGTGAAAGGAAACATCGCGACGCCACACCTAGGTCGGCCGCTCGAGTACATTATGCCTAGCGATTTTACCGACCTAGACGAAATGTAGTAATGGCTTCGCGCGCGCCACAGGTCCAAGTACTGCGAGCTAAGCCTACGGATGACAGGTAGGAAACTGATGTGATGCGTAAAGCCCAGTATGAAGATACAGATTTGCGGCCTCTAATAGATTGGATGAAACAAGACGTGGGAAAACCGGAATGGCAAGAGCTGGCTCCCTTCAGCGCCATTACGAAAAGTTATTGGGCGCAGTGGGAAAGTCTTGTGTTGCAAAACGGTTTACTGTACCGCAAATGGGAAAAACCTTCAGGAAGAGAACATCATCTACAGTTGGTCGGTCAAGAAAACTTATCAAGGACGTACTACGTGAGTTGCATGATGGGGTTTCTGGGGGACATTTTGGAGTACGACGAACATTGGTAAAGGTACGAGAGCGTTTTTACTGGTTTAATTGCCGAGAAGATGTCGAGAATTGGTGCCGAAAATGTACGTCATGTTCAGCAGTGAAAGGTCCGCAGGTCAGAAGCCGAGGCAACCTTAGACTATACAACGTGGGAGCCCCCTGGGAAAGGATAGCGATTGACGTGGCTGGGCCATTTCCTAAGACAGATAACGGAAACAAGTATTTTATGGTCGTGATGGATTACTTCACGAAATGGCCGGAGGTGTTCGCAATCCCTAATCAGGAAGCCACTACGGTTGCTGAGAAATTAGTCAATGAGGTGATATGCAGATTTGGCGTTCCGCTGGAGATTCATTCAGACCAAAGCAGAAACTTTGAATCTAATGTATTCCAGGAAATGTGTAAATTATTAGGAGTGTACAAAACAGGAACTACACCTTATCACCCGCAATCTGATGGAATGGTCGAACGATTTAACCAAACTTTGGAAAGACACTTAGCCAAGCTGGTAGAAGATCACCAAAAGGACTGGGATAAATACATACCTCTGTTCTTACTGGCTTACCGAACAGCGGAACACGAAAGCATAAAAGTGACGCCAGCCTATGCCAACTTCGGCAGACAGTTACGTATACCAGCAGACTTAATGACTGGAGGCCCGCCACCGAATGCAGAGACCCAATTAAGTATACCGGAACATGTTGAAGACATTCGTGAGAGGTTACGCGATATACACTCGTTAATAAGTGAAAACGCATTGGAATCAAGTCAGCGGATGAAGACCAGATACGACCGAAACGCCAATCGAGGTTTTCAAGAAGGATCCCTTGTTTGGCTACATAATCCGGTTCGACAAAAAGGAAAATCACCTAAGTTATAGCGACGTTGGGATGGGCCATACAAAGTAATCACACGGATCAATGACGTAATCTACCGAGTGCAGAAGCAACCAAGAGGGACCATGAAGATTGTTCATGTTGATCGATTAGCCATCTATAATGGAGGTAATGATGTTCGGGACGAACATAACTAAGAGGGGGGTAGTGTTTCGAATAATCTAGAAGCGTGTAGAGTTGGAGCGCGCGCGCGCTAACTATCTAGAAATAAAAGAAAGAGATAGCTACTCCTATTGACAAACAAATAGTTTACCTGGGCTATGCCATAATGGACTTTGTGGGATATGGCATAAGGTTGAAAGTAGCGTGTACTAGGATTTATGACACATAACATGTTTACGATAAGAAGTGATTCATTGTTTCCCGATACATTTAGATTTTTCTGGATCCAGCTAGGACTTTACCCTGCCTATAAATACAACGGTGTTGACAAACACAAGGCAGTTTTTATCAAGCGATCGAGAGCAATACATCAAGTGACCAAGTGTGAAGCGAGAAGTGTTTTATTGTATAGTGTTCTAAGTTCAGTGATAGTATAGCGAGTGACTAGGGTGTAAAGTGTATTTTAGTATTACGTTGTGTTGTGTTGTGTAAATACACGGATTAAATATAAGTGGTGTTTTCTTACAATTGCGAACCCTACTCGGGTTACAATATTTTTTGATTTTGAATTTGGCTTAATTTTTTAAAATTACTTTTATTGTATCAGTAATATTTTAATCCATTTTTGAAGGTAATACAGTTGAAAATGAGGTGAATACCTACGATTTTCCGTTTGTGAGTCGGGCCCAATGGCAAGCAAGAAAACCTAAAGGAGAAACAAAGATATCCAAACCTCTGCCTTATGTCGTCATCCACCACTCTTACCAACCGGCTGTTTGTAAAGATCTGCCACAATGCGCCCAGGCAATGAGACAAATGCAAAATTTCCACATGGATGACCGAAAGTGGTGGGATATTGGATACAAGTTAGTACTTTTTCATGTCGTTATTTTACCCCGTCTTGGCCAGATTTCTTCTGAAAATATTATTCCGCCAAGCTGTACGTAAAAAGCGAACAATTGGGCAAACTTGGCACTTTTATTACTTCCTACGAGATTTCTAGCAGTCAGACAGATGATCTGTTTTTAAAAATGAAATCAGGTTCAATGGGGGAAAATACGAACCGTCTTAATAATCATATTTTTTGTTACACAATTGACTAAATACTTGTACTTAAATTTCACTTCACAACTTTATTTTTAGTATATCACTCAACCGGTTTCACCACGGATTAAGCTGGATACGCTTTTCCAGGCAATTTCGTAAGATGTCAATGTCGCTTGCATTTATACAGAGAAATACAGAGTTGTAATACTTATTGATGAAATAAAATCCCTCCAGAATTATTCCTTAAAAGACATTTCACAAAAACGCCCAACTGAAATTTAGATATTTTCTAATCGATGCGAGAGCTAGACGTCGTCGTCCATATAGTGCACCTAGTGCTGGTAAAATGAAAATAGTATTGATACTTTTAATATTTTAATTATTACTACGCAGTACTAATTTTGGCACACGGACGTAGCGGATTTTATACTATTCTCTTTTATTTCTTTTTGAAGTAAAAAATAAATAAATATTACTTAAGTGACTTATTTTTGCATAAGAATAGAATATAGTTTTATTCTCTGCCAATTTCTACAGGAAAATGTCATTTTTTGATAACGAAATAAACAGTTAATGTTTCGTTAATTTTCGTTGAAATAGGCATATTTGCTTAATTAATTAGATATTTTAGGAAAAAAGTAATCCATTCAAGCACAATTGTTGGATGTTTCTAGTTATTTAGTATTTTTTCTTATTAAGTTTGTTGATTCTAGCAGTAGCAATACCTTTAGGAAAAATAGCTTCTTTGCGTAATTGTCGAAACTTGATTTCGAAGAATATTTATTATAAGAAATACAATTGATGATTAAAAAATATGTTTCATTGAGGCAATATTTATAAGATTTAACTATCTAAGGGTACCATTTAATTTAATAAAAGTACCTTAAAATATGAAAAATTAGGAGTCGAAAAATTTTGATTTCTCGTCAAAAGTTGGTCTAAAGTGTCCTCTTAAGCTTTAACTTTTTATTCAACACGATAAAATAGCCTATATGGTATATTTCTATTTTTTTACAATATAATATATCTATAAGTGTTTGACATTTACATACATTTGCTCATATGAGCGGATACGCATTTTACGCCCAACACCGTATCTATTAATATTTGTTTAGAAAACCCACAGAGGTTTCACTTTCTAAACATTTTCAGAATATAAACCAATTGTTGTAAGATATAAACCAACACATTGTGTATTGTGTATTGATCATTGACTATGCCCCCATGTTGGTTCCGGGCTCCTTTGAAGAATAGACCAACTGTCGTTCTGCCAGGCAGGTCGTAAAAGGCGACCGATTGGCTATGCGAGTCACTACCATCGTGACTACTAGGTGGTAGAGTTCTGTACTATCTCACCCGGGTCTGGTACCACCGCCTTATTTATTTCTGCCGCAATAGCGCCAGTGTTTGTCACTGTCGTGTTCCACACGGGGAACCACCACGGGGAAAAAGAAGATATTAAGCTTTACATTATTCAAGTAATGTAAAGCTTACTATCTTCTTGTGCATACAGCTATGTCAGTACCATCTTTAACTGTTAGGTATCATTTGGATTAGGTTGGGTTAGAATAGTGACCTGATATCCTGACATGCTTAGAATGAAATTGTTTGGCCAAAGACAAATTAGTTGGACTAGAAAACAGGTTGGGCGGTAATATTTTATTCATGTTTTTAGCTTTGCCGTCGGTGGCGATGGAGTTGTTTACGAAGGCCGTGGTTGGAAAATAGTAGGAGCTCATTCATTGCACTTTAATGATGTCAGCATAGGAATTTGTCTCATTGGAGATTGGCAAGGTATGTTCTGACTATAATAACATATTTTTCTTCACGCCAGATCCCTCACGGGGTATTCAGAGAGACCTGAGTGAAATACGTTACGATTCCGGCAAATTTGCCTTGCTTTCTACACATTCATTACTTTCTGCATACGAACACGCTGGTTGCGAAGACTCTAACACCACTTTCGGACAGTACTCGATCAATCTGAATTCTGATTATGATATGCTACTTTTAGTCTTCCTCTGTACCTACATCCTTGTATATTTGCATTGTATATCTATTTTTACTTTTCATTTACCATTCTTTCTACATGTCCGAACCAACGAATAATGCCCTTACTCATTTTTACGCAGACACTTTCTCTCAGGCCTTACCTCTCTGTCACTTCAATATTACGAACTCGGTCCACGCCATACATTTTTATTAGCAATCTCATCTCGACCAGGCATCTGACACTCGCTTAATACCTACCGCGATAAGCTGTGAGTACACGCGTTACTGCAAGACGGTCTGTCGATCATCGTCGCATCGTAAGGTTTATTACTGTAGGTACTCTTATAAAATGGGAAACGTAATACAAATGATGCTGTGCGAGCCATATAGACTGTCGCAATAAACAGAAGGATTCAAAGTTTTCGCTTTTTATTTGTTTTGTTTAGTTCATTCGTAATTTTTATAAGTAGGTTTTAAGTACTATAAGTAAAGATTCCGTAGATTTATCATGCCCCAGTATTGCAACTTGAAATGCGCCATAAATTACATTTTAACATTAATTAATTATTAGCAAAATTCATATTTCCCGTGTTGCCTGCTGCGTGCTGCTATGCCAGGCAAGTTGTAAAAGGCGACTGATTCTAGGTAGTACCTAGAGATCCGCATCGTCTCGCCCGAGTGTATGGTACCTACTACTGCCTTAACTATTTCTGCCGGAATAGCGTCAATGCTTGTCATTATCGTGTTCCGTTTTGGGGGTTAAAGTTGGGTGATAGACTTATGTATATAGCATTGCCATCCCGTTGCACAGATAGCAACGCATCATTAACAACTTTGGTGTCTATAGCCGATAGAGTATCTTTGAGACAACCCTGATTTTATTAGAAAGGATAAGAGTTACGCGATAGAAAGAGATGCAAGTTCTAGGTAGGTAATCAAGCGCTGCGCGATCTGAGAGCTAAGTGTGAGTTTTTCTTTTCGCATTCGATCGTGAGGGCGTTTCGAGTTTACTAGGAATTTGTATGTGATTTGTACAGCGCCACCTAGTGGTAAACTGGTTTCTCACGTTTACCACTAGGTGGCGCTGTACAAATCACATACAAATTCCTAGTAAACTCCAAACGCGCTTACGATCGAATGCGAAAAGAAAAACTCACACTTAGCACTCTGAATTCACCTTAATTGTATCGTGGAAAGAGTCCCTATTTCTTTAAACGACTTGCCCGAGTGTCTCTTCTGTACTTGTACTATTATGTATTCTGTATCTCGACCGCGTTGATTCTATTTTCATGTTTATTTGACTAACTCTTGTTACTTCCATACAATAACGTTAGCATAAGCATATAATTATGCAGGGCAAGACGGGTACCCTGACTACAACATTGCTGGACACGTTACACGAATTCACCTAACCTCAAAGTAAGCCAATTATTTTACTTGTACGGTGGGTGTTATTCAACTATACTAAAACATAGAAATACTCAAATATATTTAATAAACACCCAAATCCAGAAATACAGTTATCTATGCACATGACACAAATTTAACATTGTTTAAATTGAACCATTATCCTGTCGATTGTGCATTCGAGGTCGCTAGCCACTCGACCAACAGAGCGAATTGTTAATACTAAAGATATTAATAAAACAAACAAATATTAAATATACTTTCAAAATTGTACAGTGAGATTACAAAGCCTACAATAACCCGTTTTCAATCGCATTTCCAAAAAAGATGTGGTTCTCAAATCGGTTGTTTGCTATTTTAGAACTCTATAATTTTTAATCGTTCAGATACCTTTTTTGTTTCGAAAGGTGGACATCTCATTTGAACATAACAAATAATACAGGTTGACTGGTAAAATACTTTTCGTATAGTATGGTCATATTTGACCAACAAAAATACTACAAAAATACAACAGAAATAAAATACTCTTTTAGCTTAACCACATCGTAAATCTCAAAAAATTAGTGTAGTAACATTAAAAAATTATAGTCACTACGAGTGATAGGAGCGCTCTTTGAGTTATACGTGCCGCGACGGCTGATCGTCATTTGTACGCAATGAACTTCGATATCTATGCGCAAGTGTCCGTACATAAAGAATTTATTGGATAATTAGGTAAAAATTTAAGAACCCAATTTTTTCACGTGTTCGATATCAGAATCGAATACTCAATACTGACACACACTTCAGTATGTAATGTCTTTTATCAGTCAGCCTATATTAAGGAGAAGATCTGATTCAAGGAGGCAGAGACACGGGAAGGTGCAAGCCGATTGCTAAAGTTTTAAAGCATTTAAATTACAACATACTAGCTGACCCGGCAAACATTGTTTTGCCCTTTTAACTACTCTTATTTGTTTTTCAATATTTTCTCACCTTTTAAACCTTCCCTGGACTTCAAAAATTAATTCCATCCATCCATCCATCCATCCATTAGATAGATCCATTCGCTTAGCTCTTCTCTAATAGTAGGTATAAAAATACTGCATGGATTACTTTACCGCTTACCATACTTCCAAACCAGAACACGATAGTGACAAGTATTAATGCTGTTGCGGCAGTTATTACTGTTACGTACTCGGGTTCGCAATTGTAAGAAAACACCACTTATATTAAATCCGTGTATTTACACAACACAACACAACGTAATACTAAAATACACTCTACTTGCTAGTCACTCACTCTACTATCACTGAACTACACAATAAAACACTTCTCACTTCGCACTGTTCACTTGATGTATCGCTCTCGATCGCTTGATAAAAACCGCTTTGTATTTGTCAACATCTCTGTATTTATAGGCAGGGGAAAGTCCTAGCTGGATCCAGAAAAATCTAAATGTATCGGGAAACAATGAATCACTTCTTATCGTAAACATGTTATGAGTCATAAATCCTAGTACACGCTATTTTCAACCTTATGCCATATACCACAAAGTCCATTATAGCATAGCCCAGGTCAACTATTTGTTTGTCAATAAGAATAGCTATCTCTTTCCTTTATTTCTAGAAAGTTAACGCGCGCGTGCTCCAACTCTACACGCTTCTAGATTATTCGTAACACTACCCCCCTCTTAGTTATGTTCGTCCCAAACATCATTACTTCCATTATAGATGGCTACATGCTATGGTAATTTAGTACTATAAAATAAATGATAATTGTATTGAAAATAGCGTCATCTAGGACACGAAATGAAAAAGATTTTATTTCTAAAGACTTAAGATCTGGATTCAAGGTTTTTGCCACTACATACGAATATTAAAAATAATCTTTTAATGTCTTAAATATATATTTTTAAATAAGATATTACATTATATTATATTTTTTAACTATCTGAATTATAAACATATATTGCTTTGTGGTAAATACGCTTATTTTTTAAAATAACAAAGTGTGGCCAATCTATCAAACAAAAAACAACCCAGTTACAAATGGCGTCGTCATGGTGTTAAATGTTGATACTTGTGCGCATTTTATTATTGAAATTCAGTTTGTTTTGTGTGTATTAGTGTTATTTTCATTGAGTTTGAACTTTTATTGCCCGGATTGCTTAATCGTGACACAAAACTAATATATTGTGCTATTTATTGTCAGTTAATAAAATCTTAACTTGTAATATGAATGTTTTAATTCTGAATATGTAACATTATACAGCGTGGCAATCAAACGAAGTTGCAAAAGGACTTGTCAGAGTTACATTTTGTTTGAATGGCACGCTGTATAGTGTTTGATAAATTCCTATTTACTATTAAAATTTCATGATTCTCAATGATTGGCGTTTCGGTCGTATCTGGTCTTCATCCGCTGACTCGATTCCAATGCGTTTTCACTTATTAAAGAGTGTATATCGCGTAACCTCTCACGAATGTCTTCAACATGTTCCGGTATACTTAATTGGGTCTCTGCATTCGGTGGCGGGCCTCCAGTCATTAAGTCTGCTGGTATTCGTAACTGTCTGCCGAAGTTGGCATAGGCTGGCGTCACTTTTATGCTTTCGTGTTCCGCTGTTCGGTAAGCCAGTAAGAACAGAGGTATGTATTTATTCCAGTCCTTTTGGTGATCTCCTACCAGCTTGGCTAAGTGTCTTTCCAAAGTATGGTTAAATCGTTCGACCATTCCATCAGATTGCGGGTGATAAGGTGTAGTTCTTGTTTTGTACACTCCTAATAATTTACATATTTCCTGGAATACATTAGATTCAAAGTTTCTGCCTTGGTCTGAATGAATCTCCAGCGAAACGCCAAATCTGCATATCACCTCATTGACTAATTTCTCAGCAACCGTCGTGGCTTCCTGATTAGGGATTGCGAATACCTCCGGCCATTTCGTGAAGTAATCCATCACGACGCTATCCTTTCCCAGGGGGCTCCCACGTTGTATAGTCTAAGGTTGCCTCGGCTTCTGACCTGCGGACCTTTTACTGCTGAGCATGACGTACATTTTCGGCACCAATTCCGACATCTTCTCGGCAATTCAACCAGTAAAAACGCTCTCGCACCTTTACCAACGTTCGTCGTACTCCAAGATGTCCCCCAGAAACCCCATCATGCAACTCACATAGCATGCCCTGGATAAGTTTTCTTGGCACGACCAACTGTAGATGATGTTCTCTTCCTGAAGGTTTTTCCCATTTACGGTACAGTAAGCTTTTTTGCAACACAAGGCTTTCCCACTGCGCCCAATAACTTTTCGTAATAGCGCTGAATGGAGCCAGCTCTTGCCATTCGGGTTTTCCCGTGTCTTGCTTCATCCAATCTATCAGAGGCCGCAAATCTCTATCTTCATATTGGGCCTTACGCATCTCATCAGTTTCCCACCTGTCATCCATAGGCTTAGCTAGCAGTACTTGCGAGGCCTTGAGACCTTCCACTGCGGTGTTCTATGTTAAAGTCAAACTCTTGCAATTGCTCAATCCAGCGAGCCACTTGGCCTTCCGGGTCTTTAAATTGTAACAACCACTTCAAAGCAGCATGGTCGGTACGTAGCTTGAAGGGTCGCCCAATCAGATACTTCTTGAAGTGTCGAAGAGTCTTCACTACTGCCAATAGTTCTCTTCTTGTAACACAGTAGTTTCGTTCTGGCCGCGACAATGATTTGCTGAAGTAAGCTATCACAACTTCTTGATCACCTTGCTTCTGTGATAAGATACCACCAATGGCAGTGTTACTTGCATCTGTGTCTACGATGAACTGCCCTTTCCGATCAGGATAGCCCAAAATTGGTGACTCACACAACCGCGTCTTAAGTTCATCAAAAGCTTGTTGACACATGTCATTCCAATCGAAACTCTTCTTTTCTTCAGTGAGTCTATGCAGCGGTTTTGCTATTTCAGCAAATCCCTTCACAAAACGTCTGTAGTAAGAGCATAGTCCTAAAAATGCGCGAACTTCGGTCTTGTCTCTGCGTGTTGGCCACTTCTGTACTGCACTAACCTTTTCAGGGTCTGTCTGTACGCCGTTTTGTGATATCACATGACCCAGATAGTTGACTTCCTTACGAAATAAGTGACACTTTTTTGGGTTCAACTTTAGCTCTGCAGCCTGTATTTTATTAAAAATCCTTCCAGTTGGTACAGATGATGCTGAAAATCTTTTCCTATGACTATTACGTCATCTAAATACACTAAGCAGGCATCGCCTACAAGTCCTGCTAGAACACATTCCATTAATCTTTCAAAAGTCGCCGGGGCATTGCATAATCCAAACGGCATTACTTTAAATTGCCATAATCTTAGTCCTGTGGAGAATGCTGTCTTCTCTTTATCATTAGGGCTAAGTTCAACCTGCCAGTACCCAGATTTTAAATCTAAAGTTGAGAACCAAGACATGCCTGCCAGAGTGTCCAAAGTGTCATCTATTCGTGGCAATGGGTAGCTGTCTTTTTTGGTGACTTCATTGAGCCGACGATAGTCGATGCAGAAACGTGTAGACCCATCTTTCTTCTTAACTAACACTACAGGAGAGCACTATGGACTAGAAAATTGCTCTATAACTCCGTTCCTGCTCATTTCATCTATCATCTCCGGTACCTCCTTTTCTTTGGCTATTGGGACACGTCTAGCTTTCTGCTTTATCGGCTGCGCGTTTCCAGTGTCAATCTTATGTTTGACTATAGATGTTCTGCCTATATCTCTATCAGTCTTAGAGAAAATGTTGGCATAACGTGAAAGTAGATCCTTAGCCTGCTGCCGTTGTGACGCGGTAAGGTATCTGCACTTGTTCACCAAATCCTTCAGTTCCTGTGGTACGTCTCTTGATGCTGTACTTCCTGTCGATGTCAGTTTCCTTAACGTCATAACTTCATCACTTTGTCCTACAACATCACCTGCTTTAAGCACCACATCACTGTCACTCAAATTTACTACCTGCACTGCTGCCAAGCCGTTGTCACAAACCAAACTCCGGCCTGTAACACAGTGTGGAATTGCACCATTGTCCTCAATTAACACACTCCTATTACCCCGGCCTTTGTGATTGGTTGGTAACTTCACGCGTACCAATGTCTTCGATGTTGAAGGCAAGATGGTTCTTCTAGCCACTGTTACCTTTCCTTTTGATCCCCCATCCATGAAAATTTCTTCTAGCCTACATACGAAAGCTCCTGTCTTGCAATCAATCTTGCAGGCATTCTTCTTCATGAAGTCTAAACCAAGTACGCAGTCATCTATAATATCGACCACTACGACGTCGTGAGTGTAATACTCGTCGCCTATTTGCATCACTACAGATACTTCACCGAAGACGGGTATTGGCTGACCTGTGACAGACAGAAGCTTGCTTTTTCCAAAATTCCTCAATCTCAGGTTGCCATTGTCAGCTATTTCTGGTCGCACCACAGTTCGCGTAGCTCCAGTGTCCAGCGTTAAGCTGCAGTTCTTGCCATTAATCAGTCCCTTAATGGATAAACTGTTGCCGTCGCACACCTGGGATATGACAACTTTCGGGGATGTTTTTCCTTCAGCCAGCACCCGCCCCGTGATCCTGGCTGTTACTCGTTTCCCTGAGCTGGATTAACAGGCTGGTTGACCTGCCTGTTCCCTTCAACTACTGAGGTTCCTGCCTCTTGCCATCGCCAATCCACTGCTCTTGTAGACTTGCCGGGACAGTTAATCCGAATGTGCCCATGTTTACCGCAGGCATAGCACATGGGGCCCAATCTTCTAGGTTCCACTTCCTTTGATTGAGCCACAACTTCTGTAACCTCGCGTACCTTATGTGCTCGAGGTTCGTGGCGAACAGCTTCAACCTCCAGTGCATGAGCCAAAGCCTCCTTCATTGTCACGTGGTGCTGAAGGCGAACAGCAGCACGCACTTCCAGGTCTCTAATTCCATCAATAATGCCTCATCATTTTAAATGCCTGGACGATGGTGTTATTAACTGTGTTAGCGTCGGCTGAAGGATACGCCTTCCTTACAAGCTTCTCAATTTCCACGGCCCATTGTTGAAGTCCCTCGCCGCTCCTCTGTACACGGTCCTTTAATTGGGCACGGAACACATGCTCCAAGTGACGCTCACCGTAGGGAGCTTCCAATGCCTCCATCAAATCAGCAAACTGATACTGTTTAGGCATTGCATCTAGCACAGAGAGCGCCTGTCCCCGTAACGCCGTGCTCAGAGCTGTTAGGCAATGTTCATCTGTCCAACCACTGGCCTTCGCTGCTATTTCAAACTGAGTGCGGTACGCACTCCATGATGTAAGACTATCATAAGTGGGTACCTGTACCTTTACCCGAGGACCCACCTGGTGAGAGCAGCATGTAATGGCAGCACCCGACTTAACTCCCGTGATCTTCATTTTCATGACCTCTCTTTCCAGTTGGTCCACGTTTTCACTTATTTTGTCGCAGCTGGCCTCCAACTGGTCAACCTTCTCCTTCCTTCCTTCCTTCTCAACACCCTTCACATCGCGCTTGACGAGGCCCACGTCGCTTTTTAACTGGTCTTGCTGCGCCAAGATAACTGACAATTTATCATCAAAACCAAATAAATGTTCCTTGATCTGTTCCCGTAGCGTTTGTTGTTGCTGTTCCTGTAGCTTTAGTTGTTACTGTTGCTGTTCCTGTTGATGTTGCTGAAGTTGTTCCCGTAGCTGTTGTTGTAGCTGAAGTTGTTGTTGTTGCATAGCCGCCAGTATAACGGAAATATCAGTAGGGGCTGTACCCGATGATAACGACTTGCTGGCAACACTCGCAGGATCCTCACTTGTCCGCATCTCGGTATCCTCTGACACCCTCTGTGTCTCGGCTTGAGACCTGGTGGTAACACCTTCCTTCGGAATAAGTGGCATTTTACAATTTCACTTCCGACACCAGTTGTTACGTACTCGGGTTCGCAATTGTAAGAAAACACCACTTATATTAAATCCGTGTATTTACACAACATAACACAACGTAATACTAAAATACACTCTACTTGCTAGTCACTCACTATACTATCACTGAACTACACAATAAAACACTTCTCACTTCGCACTGTTCACTTGATGTATCGCTCTCGATCGCTTGATAAAAACTGCTTTGTGTTTGTCAACATCTCTGTATTTATAGGCAGGGGAAAGTCCTAGCTGGATCCAGAAAAATCTAAATGTATCGGGAAACAATGAATCACTTCTTATCGTAAACATGTTATGAGTCATAAATCCTAGTACACGCTATTTTCAACCTTATGCCATATACCACAAAGTCCATTATGGCATAGCCTAGGTCAACTATTTGTTTGTCAATAGGAGTAGCTATTTCTTTCCTTTATTTCTAGAAAGTTAGCGCGCGCGCGCTCCAACTCTACACGCTTCTAGATTATTCGTAACATTACTGCCTCAATAGCGCCAGTGTTGTCACTTTCATGTTACGATTTGGTAGGTTTAATCGCCTCTGTGGTCTAATGGTCTGGTTTCGGTGTTGACCATACGAGGGTCCGGGTTCGATTCCCGGGTCGGACAAATAAAAAATGTGTTATCCTGTTTTCTGAAAAAAAAACCCACA
This sequence comes from Apodemia mormo, assembly GCA_036924255.1. Lineage (NCBI taxonomy): Eukaryota > Metazoa > Arthropoda > Insecta > Lepidoptera > Riodinidae > Apodemia > Apodemia mormo. The sequence goes on from JAUPFN010000020.1 coordinate 14,533,948, forward strand.
TATGTGAGACCAAGTATCTTCGGCTAATCGTGGATGCACACGTTGCACCTCTGCCTACCACTTCGGGGATACGGGCGTGAATATACTTTTTTTAAAGTATATTATTCCCAAATCTATAAGGAAGTAGATATAATTTTTGGCATTCTATATAACGTCCCGGAAAGATCTTAACTAACGAAATATACAAAACATTGTATGTTTCGTTAAATAGTAAATAAATAATAAATCTTCAAACGAGTTTCTAATCAATACATGAAAAACAGAATATTTTATTTTAAGACTTTTTAGTTTATTTATTTTTCTTAGACACGCTTCCTCCAGTGGAACAGATGAAGTCGGCGCAAGCTTTAATCGCTGCGGGAGTTGAGATGGGCTACCTTAAACCAGACTACAAGCTTGTAGGACACAGACAAGTCAGAGACACAGCGTGCCCTGGAGAGAAGTTGTTCAAAGAAATTCAACGTTGGGATCATTATTCTGATTTTCCAGCATCAGCAAACGATTTACCAAAATTAGGCATTAGTGTATGAATTAACGGCAATTAAATCCAGTGGTCTTTGTAATAAATTTGAATAATATTGTACATTGCCGCGTCACTTGTGACCGTAAATTTGGCTTGCTGACGTTTCGTCCACAAAATTTTCGTTCACAGTGGACGAAACGACACCTTTTCATTTTATTATTTTTTTCACTGACGATTCGTCCACTATCAAATTATTGAAGCTGTTTGTTACAGTCAGACGAAAAAGATTTATATTACAATATTATGTTATTAGCGAATTCCGATGGACTGGACGACCCACGCCTCCCCCCTCCCTCTCGACGCAAGGGTGGGGAGGGGGAGAAAATAATATTTGCGTAAGGAGCTAAAGAGTCGCAAGTGCTAAGCGTTTACTTCGATTGGTGAAATTCGTGTATAATATTAACTGATAATACCAACTGCATTTCGTATTAAAAAAATTGTAAACCAGTTGACCATGCAGGCCATCCCTGAAACTTGCCACTAAATTGAGATATTTTAAGCTCAAAGAAACAGTAACTATACATAAGCATGATGTATTAATTTCTTAATTGTAAAATAAATAGATTTTATCTTATAAGTTAAAAACATGTGAATAGATCGCTTTATTTTGTTAAAGTTTTGTATCTGACTGTATAAAACAACTTTTTTGATTGGTGGACGAATCGTCAGTGAAAAAAATAATAAAATGAAAAGGTGTCGTTTCGTCCAATGTAGAGGAAAATTTTGTGGACGAAACGTCAGCAAGCCGTAAATTTTAGGTCATGTGTAAATATATTCTTTTGCTTTATCATATATCTATTGAGCCAGTGACCAGTGAGACATATCCATAACAAATTGTTAGAATTGTCTCATAATATAACAATTCGTTACATGTCTTACAGATAAAATGTTATATTACGAGGATAAGATAAACGTCAAAAAGTATAAAGCAAAATATAGGTAGCTACTATTTACAGTACTCGGTATTTTCGCTCTAAAGTGGAGGGAAAATAAATTATAAACAATTTTTTTATAAGTTAGATTTGTAGTTAACAAAAAACTAAATGTTCGAAGACTAAAACATTTTTTTTGTTTAACGTTAGGAAAATGAATTTTATTCAGGAAATGGGTTTTCCTTCTAATCGTTAAAAACTCAAATTTCAAATTACTTAAAAACTTAGTTTTCTATTAAAATATTTATTTATAATGTATAAATACGAATAGGTATATTTTTGGTTTTTAATTACGAAAATTATAGTAATTTTTATTGGCTCTAAAGTTAAATACATTCTTTTCTGAATAAAATGCATTATTATTTACTTTCCAAATTAGTGCACCGCCTCAAAATATTAAGTAAAGGATATTTTTTCAAAAATTTCTTTTTTACCTGTTAAAAATTTTATTAGATATAAATTTAAGATATTTTGTTAGTTTACTTTCGCTCCATCCTTATGTACAATAAGCACAATTATCATATTGCCATATGAATATAATAGCAATTAGTATTGAGTTTTTTCTTTTTTAATATTTTCATTTGAACATCAAATAGGTTTATTACTGAGATTACTTAGGAAAAACGTTTGTAACATAATTGATGTTGCATACGGTGAATATTGTTATTTCCCTTATTTACCACGTTGTTATAAAATGCACAGCACTGATAGAATCTCGTAGTTTGTATGATAGATAATTCACGCGCAAGGACACGTCATATTATACTGTCATATTTTCAAACCATTACCTAAAGCTTACGTCTGTATTAATCAATCATAATTATTATTCATTTTATAATAAAAAAAACTCTATCACAAAAACATTTTCGCTGCTAAAAATGTATTTTAATAAGTCGTTTAGTTAGTCATTTAGCCCACAAATAAAAAAATCCATGGTTCAGTGGCAATCAAGCATAATGATTTACTAATTTCCTATTTTTACGCTTTAAAATGTTTGCTGTCGCCGTTTGCTTGCTCCATTTAAAAGGGAGATAAACTACTAGATTAAAGATGTGTTTTTCTACTTCTCCTATATATTTTTGATTAACATTATTGCGGATTACAAGACAGCTTTGCTTTTGTACGGCGTCCTGAGTTTAGTTGTCATCAGAATGTTGTCGCTGTGATGTCGTTGCTGGCTGCTACAACAGCAACAACAAGATGTCTTAGATATTTTATACTTAGTCTTAGGTATTTGGCCTCAGTTATTACAGGTACGTTGAACAAATTTATTATTAATTACTTTCAAAAAAATATTTATATTGTTTTACACAATTTTTTTCTATTTTTTGCAAACCAGACTCCCTTGTATTTTGAGGGTTATATATTAAAGCCCTGACGAAATCGTAAAGGTTTCATTGATTTCCTTGTAAAGATCCAGTACTGTATAGGGTCATTCCATAATAGGTAAAAATATTTTAACCAATGCTGGGTTAAAATATTTTAATTACGGTACGTCTAACCAAAGATATCCAGCTAAAAACAAACGTCATTCAAAGGTTTAAAACTTTTTGATTTGTATGAAATTTTATTCGTTTACAAAATTTTATTCGTGCAAACCAAAACGTTTTACACCATTGAATGACGTTTGTTTTAGCTGGATATCTTTGATTAGACCTACCGAATGCTGGGTTAAAATATTTTCACCTATTATGGAATGACCCTATATGTAAGGCAAACATTTTAATAATTACCTTGCTTTGTTTAATATGACTCATATTATGATTTATGACTTACATATACCTACGATAAGAATGAAGCTATGCACCTAAATAATTTTCGTTTTTTCCGCTATATAAATATACCTACAGGACGGACTCATTGCGGCCATTATTCTGGCAGTGCTTTTTATAGACAATGTATCTACACGGCTTGGATACTTAAGTCGCGTACATTGTCGATTAAAAAAATATGTAAAATTGCTTTATATGATATAATTATTAATTATTGAATTAGACTACATGCTCGTAGTTATTGAATTCCTATTAAAATATAATCAAAAATATTATCCCCCGAAAATTGTTTGTTCTGCTCTTTAGGGATGTGGCGCGTTCTATATTTTTCAAAAAATTTTGTCATGTTAGTATAGGCACATGATGGTCGTCGCTGCATCTTATTTAGATATAACATTTGCTGTTTCTAGAAACGCTATTTTAGAAGACAAACATTCAAAATATATTACAGATATGTACTGGGGTTAAGCGACCAAAATATAGTTACGTTGATAATGTATATTAATAAAAAAAATTAAATTAATTTTTGGCAGCTGATTTTGTTCATTTCCATTGGCATCTAGGTTAATCGCATTTCAATAATTTGACTCAAAATATATGTACTTTTTCAATTATTTCATTATTACATTAGATGCTAGCCACTTGACTATAAAATTCGAGGTAAAGTCAAATTATTACTATGCGTAATTATTGTTTTAAAATAGATGAATTAACATTGGTGATCTTCGTTAAATATAAAGTTTGCTAATACACTTGATTATTTATTCTTAGTTTTTAAGCTATGTTCCTTTATTAAATTAATAAGTAAAATATCTATAGAAAATATCTATAGAAATAAATACATTTATTCATGTTTTATAAAATGCATATTTAGTTGTTATGTATTTGAATGTAAGTTATAAAAATAAATTTTATTGAAATAGTTTCGAGTTATTCATTTTTCTTTCATTTTTAACTTGCGGCTAAGTTAGTAGTACAAGTTACTGATTTCGCCCCGATTTTCGGAAATCGAGTTTTCACAAGATCTCTACGTTTTGAGGTCCTAGGAGCCTAGGTCCTAGAAAATATTTGAGGGAGCTCAAAAGTTGCAGTAATGATCAAATTTTATCTTTCGAATAGCATTACTATTTGAAAGATCAAATTCGATCATTACTTTTAAACATACAGCTTTCTAAAATTAACATACTTTAACTTTTTGCTCTCTTTGAGCTCAAAATTATAATACGCTTAGGTGTAGTTTTTGCTGGTTCGAGTTTAAGATACCTCAATTCAGCAAAAAGTTTAAAGGATGGCCTGCAGGGTGAACCGGTTTACATATATTTTTTGATTATCTTTGAATTTTTGAATAAAAATAAAAATATAATTATCATATCCATATCCATTTCCACCCTAATATTATAAATTCGAAAGTTTGTCTATCTGTCTGTCTGTTATGCTTTCACAGTTAAACCGCTGAATGAAAAAAAAATCGCAAGGATATAGTTAAAGACACGGAGAAAATAGAGTTTTTTTTTCAGAAATCAACTTCTAAGGGATAAAATTTTGTATGAAAATTTTATTAATGATGACTTACGCGGGTCCGCTAGTATTTAATTTATATATAATATCTTTAAACCAGCAATCATTGTATTTATCTTAATATATAAATTACGTGTCATGTTGTTTGTCCGCGATGAACCCCGAAACTACTGAAACGATTACAATGAAATGTTATAGATATCAACTATTTAGTCTCCAGTTCTCAAAAGTACCCCAACAAAATATTCAATGCTTACAAGTTATTTGTATGGCAAAACAACATTTGCCGGGTTGGCTAGCATAAACATAAAATCTGATTCTCCGAAACGGCTCCAACGATTTGAAATTTGTATTTTGTACTAGGTATGTAAGGGATTTCGGAGGCGATAAATGTATGTAGCTTGGTTTCATTTTTAGAAAAAGTCGTTTTTACAAAAAAAGAATATTGAGCAAAGCTTATAAAAATAATATAAATCCGAAAGTTTGGATGTTTGGATGCATGGATGAATGAACGAATGTTTGTTACTCAAACACGCCAAAACTACTGAATAGATTTAAATGAAATTTGGCACGCAGGTAGACAATGACCTGGAAAATAGACTTAGGCTATTTTTATCCCGGAAAAGTGAGTTGTTCTTGCGGCATTCATCAAAATATTTTATAATGCAGTGGGCTGCACACTGTTGCTAGCATTTTATAAAATATCTAACTAGCTGACCCGGCAAACCCTATTCTGCCTTTTTAACTACTTATTTTTTCTATATTTTCTCACCTTTTGAACCTTCCCTGGACTTCAACAATTAATTCAACAAAATTAGCCAAATCGGTTCAGCCGTTCTCGAGTTTTAGCGAGACTAACAAACAGCAATTGATTTTTATATATATAGACAGATGTTCCTTCAAAGGCTTAGACGTTTTTAAATACGATTTTTGATAGCTACAGAATTTTGACCCCTTCCCCTTTCCACCTCAAACAAACGCTTGCTGTCACCACCAGATGACTGATTGAAAGAGATAACCAATTCTTGTATAAAGTAAAAAATATTATGGTGCTTTGCTATCCATTTAGCAAGGACGTAACTCACGTGTGTAAGTGTACCTGCTACCTTACTCTCCGAATCGGAATATGAGAACAACAAGCAGACGATTTGCGGCAGCAATGGTAACTTTTAATCTCAATGTACCTTCAGGCTTCAGCTATTATTCGCCTTTTACGAACTGTTTGACTCTCATTCTATGCTCTCTGAAATTTTTTATTTAAATAAAAAAAGCAGAAGAGGAAGTCCCTTATTTTAAACTCCATAACGGTGTAACTTCCTGATTAACAAGATTATAAGATCGACATAGTCAAAATGTCTTAGACAAATCACAAAACACTCCAAGTGCATCCTGTGAATCCTCCCAGGCTTCATAAACGTTTTTCAGTAATTCGACACCAGCATCTATGGCTGAGCGGCTCTTCGTAAAACCGAATCGTTTATTCTGAAATAATCTAAACTTATCCAACTGTTTAAGCATTTGGTCAAGTATAATTTTTTCAAATATTTTACTTAGTGCCAGATTTTTCAAATATTTTACTTAGCGTAGGGTTACACTTAGAGCCAGACTTGAAAATAAATATAATTTTGCAGAATTTCATCAAGTCAGGAAATACACCATGTGTTACAAAACAATTGAATATTACAGCTAAATCCAATAACATTTGTTACTGAATCAATGACTCTAACGGAATGTCCCCTAAAATCTAAGGGTTTTTAGGTTCCAATGTTTTTCACTCTGTTCCCCGCACACATTCTTTTTATATCAGCTGTGTACCTTCCATCACTGTTAAAAGTATATCCAAGATATACCTACAAACTCATTTACTTGTTCCAATACTACATCATCTATCACTACTCTTACATCCGTTCTTGTTACTCCCTTTCCAAATACCAGAACCTTGGTTTTTCTTCGTTATTTACTTGTGATGGGTGTTAACAAAAAGTGCCTTTGTTTTTGCTATTAACGTGGTGAACGGGGGTGAATAATTGTGACATTGGGGTCATGCTTATTTTTTGGACCTTGGTGACTTTATTCAATTTTTTACACAGCATTTTTCCTTTCAGTGACATCGTTTTGGTTCGGGCTCTCTTAAAGAATAGACCAATAATTGCAGTTCTGTCAGCTAAGTCGTAAAAGGTGACCGATTGGCTATATATGTCATTACCGTCGTGACTACTAGGTGATAGAGTTTCGCAACGACTTAAGGTGGTGGTACCAAATACCCGGGGTATTTGGTACCACCGCCTCACCTATTGCCGCCGAAATAGCGTCAATCCGTGTCAATGTGTTACGGTTTAGAGCGTAAGGTAGCCGGTAGACTTATGCATGTGGCACTCCCATCCTGCCACACGGATAGCAACGCACCATTAATATATTTGGTGTCTATAGGCAATTATTTGTTATCTTATAATATAAAATAAATAACAACGAATATAATTTATATGTAAATGAATGTAAATATTTTTCACGGTACTTCCCTAAAAATTGTTTGCAAACCAGTTCTGTGAATGCGTTATAACGTTGAAATAAAATTATGAATAATTAATTACTATTTACTTATAATAGGATGATATATAAAGGTTATGGTTAAATGACCCGATCAATGGTTAATCATATCAGTTATTTACAAAAGTCCCCGCAGATCTAGGTTATATTTTAATAATGTTTATTTGTTATCTAATAATCTTTATTTATTTGATAGGTATGTTATTAAGCTTACAAAGATCAATGCTTATATTTAAGATATTCTAGTAAAATAGAATATGATTGAATACCCTTTTATGAATGGAATTTGTGTATAAAAGGTTTTTAATTGTATCAGCTTATTTTGTATGTAGGTATGTTCGAAAAAAGAACCGGCTCTGCATTAGAAGTGTCAAAAAGTACCAAATAGTGGTCGCGCTACCATCGCATATGAACAATTTTTGAATTTTAGAAAGAAGGCCGTTTAAAGCGCTATATTACTTACCTAAATACTATCTTTGTACCTTGAGGTGAATTTAATCACTTATTCCGACTCCAGGCACGGATATGATTCACCTCATTTATTTCTTTATTCCTTTGGTTCACTTGGTCCTTTTTTTGCAGCGTATCATATTCTGTGATCGTATCTTTAATAAATGAACGTTTCCCTATATATTTTTCGCGCTCTAATCAATTCCACAGTACTATGTAATACAAGTAGATTTTAGGTTGGTTATCGCTTGTCGCGTCTCACTCTCTCTCTCTCTCATTCTAATCGCAGTACGCTCAGTCGTTCACTATTCTGGCCAAAGTAAATATTTCCGCGGAGACGATAAGGATTTGAAGGAATACATATTAAGCTTATCGTATCCGGCCCCTAAAACATAACTTTTAATTCAGTACCTCAGTACAGTATTCCAGTAAACTGCTAAAACATCGCTACAAGCGCTATTAAAATTTTGCTCAGCACACTTCACTTCGTCTACAACATTTATGTTCATATCGTAGTTTATCCTACGCTAGCGCCATTTTGGTAGGTATTTGAAACATTATTTTAGTATACAGTTTGATATTTTTTTTAACTTTCCCCCTGTATAAGATGGTCGTCCTTATCTCTACTATTCATACCGGTAATGCCTCGTTCGCTAGTATTAACACTTTACCCTCCAAGACAGAACACGATATTAATAAAAATATAATTTGATTTCAAACTAGAACAAAATACATGATGGTAAAGTTTTTATAACATTAAATATAGATAAGCCAGCAATTGATAATTCTCCTGGTGGAACAGTTAATACCTACCGCTTAACATGCAAAAGATGTTTATGATGCTTCGAATAAGCACGTAAACTGCATGTTACGGTTATCACAAGAAACCAGTGATAGTAGTTATCAGGTGGGTAGAACCCCCATCTTGCCAACCGACAAACCGGATTGTGGTGAACTCGATAGTTAATTATTATTGTAGTTTAAATCACTCTGTCTATACCGCAAGAGAACTTTCTTCCAGTCAGCGTGACTATGTCTTCGTGTATCGCCTTGCCTATTCTTGTTTGCATATTATCATCAGCGCTTGTGCTCTAGTTCTGACTTGGACAGTCTGGTAACCGATGAACTTAGTCTTATAGAGTTACATACGTGCCACTCGGATAAGAACACTTCATGAACGTCTTTGGTATCAGCTACGAGAACTGTCTGCCTTTCTTTATTTTCGGAAATTGTTTCCATATCTAATTAATTCTAAAACTATAATTAAGATGGATTCAATAAATAGATTACCTACTCTTTAATAATCATTGATTAAAATAAAACTGGTTTATTATTGTTATATGTCAAACAAAATTAGCAAGTAGGTGCTAAATAGAGTTGTCATCTGTCAGGGTTTCCCCGGATTTGTCCTAGTTTAGCAGGCATTCGGGGTGCGTCCGGGAGGGGTTTTATTTGTAGGTCGGGTTTTAATTCAAATTACGCGCGTGACCCGTGAAAATAATAGTTCCTTAATTTAAGACGATTCTGTTTGTTTATGTTTTTTAAGGCGTAATTTGGTTAAAAATCAATGAAAATAAAGTTAAATTAAAACCAGTAAAACTATATTTTATTCTACTGAGTATCATAAAAAATACTCTGTGCAAATGTCCGGGTTGAAAGCTCCGAAATCCGGGCTTTTCACGTTTCTTGTCCTGGTTGACAGATTTTTGAGATGGCTTTATACTAAGATGACATAAATTTTAATTTGACATCTTACATAACATAGACATATATTAAAATATTAGTTTTATTTTATTCTATGTTCATTTATAAAATCATGTATTAGTCAAAGAAATCGGAGAATGAATAAAAGTTACAATACATATAAACATTTATTTAGAAACATTAAATATTATTTTTAATTGAAAATTCTACATTTGACACAAATCTGTGTTTATAACACAATAGTAAAGCTATGCTTAGGTTTATTAGGATGTAGGCCTGTCTAGTTTCAGAGGAAGTGGTATACATAAGCGTACGTTTACAAATCACAATTATTCGAAAAAGCGCAAAACAGGCAAGCCTTAATAAAATAGATTATACTTAACTTTAAAAATATATAATAATTATACATTATTTAGTTTCTTATATAATATTCGTTACATTTGTTTCGTTAAATAATAATTATCATATTAATAAGTCGCCGGACCGTATCTTACGATTGTAGATTTCACATAATATAGAAATAGCAACAATACGATAGCTAATGTAATATAAGACAAATATAAATAATTACTACAGTATATAGAAAGATCTAAATTATATCTTTTGCCTGACCTTACTTCCGTCAAGACTGAGATTAATTTTAATTCAATGAGATTTCACAAATTCAAAAGATTTCGAAAATAAATACCATCACGCCTATATAATCGCAGGTAGGCAGATGTGCACGGCACTCACGATTAGCCAATTAGCATCATGTGACGTATGCCCAACCTAACGATAAATCGGGTACATAATTATATACATGATTGCCCGAGACTGGATGTTATGTTCTCCAAAAAATTGAAAATCCCATTTAGAATCATTTTTTCGTTTTACAATGTGTAAAAAATCCCTGTCCGATAAGAAAGAGATACATAGGTGGGTCAATGACATAACCAAAAAAATCTTTTTATTAAAATAAAAAAAAAACTAAAGTGCCTCATCTTAGTGCTAAACTTGAGGAACTTTTATTTAAACCAAGCAAATGATTTGAAAATTTATCTATCAATATCTATAAAATAATGACACAGACATAGAACAAGTATATAAGACATAGATAAATGATTGTAATAAGCTGCCAAATAATGCCTTTGACGATAGGACAGGGTTTTTTTACACGCTGTATATTTGAACGATCCTGCGTTCTACGCATCTAACCACGGTAATATTATCTATAACAGTATTCTCATCTTCAAACAAACGGACGAAACGCGAGCTTTGCCATTCGCACATCGATAATGGCATTGCACTCGGCATGCAGACAGTCGCGACTGTACCGCGGTGACAAACGGACGGTGTGTTGTTTTTTAACAATAATCGCGCGATATTTTCACAAATAATAATTTTAAGTACATATGTAATATGATGAGTGTAATTAAATCTACCAATCAAAAAACAACACGCATTTTATTTAAATACTTCCTATTCAATTCACAAAGTATTTTATTTATTTATATAAAAAAGTTTATTTACAATCACAAAACTAAATGGAAACACAAAGTAAGCAAATGTAATTAAAATGCTGGAGGCGGGCGGCCCTATTGCACGTTTACGTACCGCGCGGCTATAGGCATTTATTTCAAAGATACGGCCGAGTTACAATACTGTGTAGATAATATTACCGTGTCTATACCGTACCCGAAGTTCCGTTGCGAGCGTCAGAATAGCAAGACTATTCAAGATTAATTCAAAGCGTCAATAGCAATGCACAAATAAATGGCAATGATATTTTTATTTTACAACGAATTATTTATCCACTTCTCTGTTTGCTTATAAAATTCTTGGAGATTTCTAACTTCCTATTGTACAGCTTGATTGGCAAAAGAATGTACATACTAAATGAGGATGTTCAGTATTTCATTCTGATTTCTAATTTATAAAATAAACAAGTACATACTTGAATTTCGACCTAATTATCCAATAAAAATATTAAGTGTGTACATTGATACCGAGGCCCATTTTTACTAGCTGTGTCCCGCGACTTCGTCCGCGTGAAAAAATCCTAAAATAAAACCCGCGTAGTTTGCGTTCCTGCAGGATTTCCGGGATAAAAACTATCATATGTCCTTTCTCGAGTCTCAACCTACCTTTGTACGAAATTTCATCTAAATTAGTTCAGTGGTTTAGGCGTGAAGAAGAGACAGACAGACAGCCAAACAGACAGATAGAGTTACCTTCGTATTTATAATATTAGTATGGATAAACAGCCCGGCAATTTGCTTAATTTGCGGTGCGTGTATCGGTGTAAGTCAAGACGATTTTTGAATACTTATTATCACACTAATTTCGATGAGGTTTAATATGAAGTTAAGGTGAGGCACCGATACATGCGAAAAAAACTGGTTGGTTTAATGACATTTTTATATATCGATTATTAAATAACGGTTTTAAAAAAATACACGATATACCTCAGGATATTATCTAAGAAATGTGATAAGTAATTACATGATAGAATGTACTTTATTCGATCATATGAAATTCCAAAACAGGCTAAAACAATCTCTAAAACAAGTAATTTGTTCATAATATTTCTAATTTTCCACATTATTTTTAAATACAAAAAAGAATGTACTTAATTTAGGTTTTCAGCTGAAGTCATATATTTATTTACCCGAAAACTAAACCTAGCAGTTTCAGTACATACCGCGCCGCCCACTTTCTATAGTATTGGCGCGCGTCAAAATATGTCGCTTTAAGCAATATTCTCATTTAATTATATTTTAAATGGTTATTCATATATAACTTACTATTACTATTGTGTCCTACAATATGTACACTCTTTTACCAGTCAATATATTCTTATATATCAAATAATATAAGTAAGACGTAAACTAAATACCACATTGGAAGTGCATGTAATTGTTTGAATAACACTGGCCAAATTCATTGCAATATATTACGATCTAAGTCATCGATTTAATTGAGTGTATAAATATAGATTTATTATACCTACCACAAATTTCTAATTAACTCTCCAACACTAACACATCATATTTTACACAAATAAGTCTCACGGGTGAACAAAATGGTGTTTACATGATGCCTTTAACTCAGGATTGTAATAAGTCCCAAATTCCCTGTCGGGACATTTACAATTTGGGATCCTTTTTTTCGTATTTATTGTGTTCGTCGGTGCGCAGGAGTTTCATATAAACAAGAGCAATATCAAATCCATCGCAATACAAATTAAACGAAGGAATCTTTAAAACAAAAACATTTAGAATTATTCATGTTCATTTATTAAATATTGAGGAATAACATAACAATTAATTACCATCATTCCTTTTTATATTTATAGGATGATTTTATCTGGGACAGTAATTGTCCGTTACCTTTTACGAATTTATAAATTTTTTTCACAACTCACGTGAAAAATAATTTTACATTAAAGAATAGCTTCCACGATGTTTTTAAACTTGTAGCTCTGCACTTGACGCTCACTAGATGACGCCTTATCATTTTTTAAAAACTTGTAGCTCTGCGCTCGAATATGTATGTCGGGACATTTTATAGCTTGTCGGGACATCGGGACACCACTGTTAATAACAGTGATATGCCCTGACGTATCGAGACGAATGGCAATGCTAGTTTAACTTCATCTTTTGGACGATGCAGAATTCTCGCGCACAAATGCGCTGACTTATTTTTATGCTAGTGACGCTAGCAAATCGTTTAAACATATTTTTGTAGTACTATTATAATCAAAACAAAACGAGTGGACAATACGGTACGTATAAATTTTATGCTTTTTCAGTAACTCATATAGGTCCAACATCGTTGGTAATTATTTGTTTCACTATTTCTTTATTTAACGATGTAAGTATGTGCAGACTATAGTGTACATAAAAATTATAATTAAGAAATTGTAAATTAATGAAAATACAATATAAAAGGCGAACTTATCAATAAAACGAGATATCTTGTAGCTAACTTAGGACAAAAAATATATGCAAAAGAAAATATAAGTATATACCTACAGTGTAAAACCCTTAAAGCAGATATGATTTTTATGACCTTATAGTACTGGAGGTCTTCAAAATTATTACCATGATACTGATACATTATTACTACTAAGGTAAGAATGAACCTGTGAAGTACGTATTTTTGGAAAGGTATGATAATATTTTATTCTATTTTCTAGATCAGGCTTTCCCAACCTTTATTTCGCCGAGCCTCCTCGAGCTAAAAATATTTTTTTCATGCCCCCCATATATTTCTTATTTACCTACTCGTTAATTTTTTTTTGGAAATGTAATCTTACATATTACGTACAACGCCCCCTCTAACATTTCTCTACGACTCCCTAGGGGGCGTGCCCCCCTGATTGGAAAGTCCTGTTCTAGATTAGTACTAAATTAGTACCAAGCTAATATAAATCAATGGTGGAAGAAAGTGAAATGTGTGCGCGTCATTGAGACGTCCACCATTTTAATTAGTTTCAATCAGTGCTTGTTTGTATTCATCCGTGACCACAAATAACATCGTTGTAACTTATTTTAGTGGTACTACTGTACTACACACTAACATCTTCACTCAATATCATCAGCCAAAGCAATATCTCACCGATCCAGGGGATATTATGATAATATATTCTTCGACACAAGTTGAAAATTTAAGTATTAATACAATAGTCAATGTTAAATCCGTGGTGCTATTCGACTAGATTAGCTTCGTAGTCTGTATTTTGAATATCAGTTTTATAAAATACTTGTGTCAATTTGTTTGCAGTCGCTTTAAGATTTTTATACTACCATTACTTTCGGGAATTTATCTTGATAATGCAAAATAAAATTTTCAAAATCAATGTTCTAGCTGGGGACTAAATAAATATAGGTGGAAATTCCAAATTATAATTATGGTTGTTTTTATCATACTCATTTGATATCTGTGGTTATGTAAATGAAAAAAAATCTTTGACATGAGATAATAACTCCAATAAGTATTCTGCATCTATTAGTAATATGCATCATTTGGGAGACTGCAGACAACATATTTTTGAACATTGTAAAATATGAAACTTTATGAACACTTTATACATGGGATTTTGATTCATAGCATTAATTTTATATATATATAATGCAATGATTTCTTAAGGAATTACATAGGCTGTATAGACAGTAAAAAAATATAGAAAGCTGCTATCATTCGATATACCTACTTATCAAATATGAGTAACATGAATAGTGTATATTTTATATATAATTTACAATTCGATTCAATTCAAATAAGTGCTCAATAAAAATAATTACATTTTGATAGTTTTATTTCAATAAAAACATTTTTTTGTAATATTTTTAAACGGAGCCTTTTAGAGAGACGCAGTGACCAGCTACTCGTATTAATATACAAATATAAATGTTATAATAGGGTTACTATATGTGTAAATAAAAACCGACATGGCCCAGATTTTCATAGCCTTAAGCCAAACTTCTAGTCACCCCACATTTTTTATTATTTCTCCGCCCCACTTAGGCCAACGGTTTTTCAGACTTAAGAAGACTTATTTTATTTGAAATTGTTAAAGTGTAGATTCTAAAATCTTTATAATATAAATCTTTATTTTTTGTAATTTCCGGATTCTCGGTTTTCTACAATTTACAAAGTTCATATAAACTATATGGATTACAGTACCCGGCAATAAATATTGCACATCGAACTTTGGAAAGAGACAATCGGATAATTTCGGCTTCGTAAAGCGTTATCTCTGTCCCACACTACCTATGTGACGTTTAGTCAGTCGTTGTTCAAGTACGATAGAGTGCAGTCGCGTCCCGAAAAAAAATATATATTTAGAGTTGATAACACCCACAAATTTAAATAATTTAAAGTTGTAATATGGCATCTTTCGGAAAAAGAGGGAAACCTTTACGAGGTCAGTCACGTGAAATTATCTACAATGTTTATAAATACTTTGTAAGCGAAGCTGATAGATTTAAAAAAAAGTAGATGAAAATGTAAGTTGTTATTTTAAGAAGATTCAAGAGCGAGTTGCAAATGCCACTGGAATTTCAAGAAGAACTTTGAACAATATATTAAACGAAGTCAGTACTGAAACACATTCGACTGAAATTAAGTTCAGCACTCCAAAAAAAGGGAGACCAAAAAAGCAATTTCGTTTGGATATGGACGATTTTGATTACGATGTTGTTCGAAGAATGGTGTATGATTTTCACTTACGATTTAATGAACTGCCAACAATAAAATCATTAAAAGCTAAGTTATCTGAAGCTATTAATTACAATGGGTCTGAAAAAACGTTGAGAAAAATACTTCATGACATGGGATTTCAGTTCACTAAAATGGAAGATAATCGAAAAATTCTAATGGAAAAGCACGACGTTAGTCTCAAACGAATGGAATACCTTGATAAAATACGCAAATTTCGCGAAACAGGAAAAAATATCGTCTACATGGATGAGTCATATATACATGCATCCCACACTAAAGGGAAATCTTGGAGTGACGATAAGAAAAAAGGAGTAAAAAAGCCAATTTCAAAAGGTCAACGTTTGATAATAGTTCATGCGGGAAATGAAAAAGGCTTTGTACCCGGTGCTTTTTTAACGTATAAATCCACGGACACTACAGGTGACTATCACAATGAAATGAATAACGATAACTATGAGAAATGGCTGGTTAACCAATTAATCCCAAATATACCCAGTGATTCTGTTCTAGTTATCGACAACGCACCCTATCACAACAAGTATGTTGAGAGACCCCCCAACTCAAACACCATTAAACGGGAAATGATCAACTGGTTAAACAGACATGAAATTCCAGTTGATCCAAAATTAACAAAAACCCAGATTTACGCTATTATATGTCAGCACAAGGAGAGGTATACAGAGTTTTCTGTGGACAAAATACTTGCCGAACATGGGCACACTGTGTTGCGATTGCCACCATATCATCCGGATTTTAATCCAATTGAAAATATATGGTCTCAACTGAAAGGCTATGTAGCCTCTAGAAATGTGGGTATGAACTTAACTACAGTAAAAACATTATTGACTGAAAAAGTAAACATGATCGGCGCTGAAGAGTGGAAAAAGGTTTGCGATCATGCAATCAAATGTGAGAATGAATATAGAAGCATTCAACACAGTTTAGACAATTACACTGATAGATTAGTAATAAATACGGCTGATAGTGACAGTGATATTGACCTCTTTGAGAGCACAGATAGTGAAATGGAAGTAATTGAGAATTAGAATTATTATTATTTTTATTGCAATGTCTCATTTTAGCAATAGGTATAATGGTGTTTATTATGTACACTAAAGCTGTAATGTTCCAAAATAATTAAATACGTAAACATAATGTAAAAATGTTTTTTTATTTTATTTTACCCCAACCTAAAGCCATCACTTATAGAAAAATTAGTGTATTTTATACAAAGAATAAAAATATCAAAAGAAGCAAATCATACTTGTTTTAACAGCTCCTAATAGGTACCGGACTGTTTGTATTTTGTGCGACAGAGATAACGCTCTACGAAGCCGAAATTAGCCGATTGTCTCTTTCCAAAGGTCGATGTGCAATATTTATTGCCGGGTACTGTACAATATGGTGATATCCTGCAATCACCTATTTCAGTTATCTGTCTATATATATAAAAATCAATTGATGTTCGTTAGTCTCGCTAAAACTCGAGAACGTCTGAACCGATTTGGCTAATTTTGGTTTTGAATTAGTTTTTAAAGTCCAGGAAAGGTATAAAAGGTGAGAAAATATAGAAAAAAAGTAAGAGCAGTTAAAAAGGCAGAACAACGTTTGTCGGGTCAACTAGTTATAATATGTAATTCCAACGGCTCTCTTGCAGTTGCATCTTCGGATCCTTGTCATCATACGTATTACTAAAACTTAGTACTTACAATCACAAAGCTAATAAATCCAAATATGGATGTTTTAGTACTCCGTATCTAAGACTCCAGTCCCTAAACGCAGGCTCAGCTCAGTTATATTATAATATTTCAATGTCACCGAACTTACATAAGCATACAATTTTCAGCTCAATACGATATCTGAAAGTGATTTTAAATGGTTTGCAAGATTTGAAAAACCTGTTAAGTACAAACATTGTAAGTTAAAGAAAAATGTAAAAAATCTTTGAATAACGGCAACTACTTAAAACTAAATTAATAAATACATTAAATAAGTTGTATACGTATATCTTATTATACACACAATTAGTAATAGTATACCTGCTGCCATACACTTCAAACTGAAGGAAAACAGTGACAAGTATTGCCGCTATTGTAAGCGTGAATAAGAAAGGTGCTAGTAGTAGGGGAGCCCACGATGCTAAATGGGTAGTTACTCGAGGTCGTTTGAACCTATTGGATTTTGTAGATTAAATTATAGCAAAAATAAAAGGTTATATAAAGTTTTTCATTTTAATGGTGGGGAAAAAACTACAGTTAAAAAAAATCTGTGCCATAGTAACACTAAATCGCGTCAGATTAAGGTATGGCGGATTAATTTCCACCTAAAATTTAGAAAATCTGCCAATTAAAGTGTAACGTAAGGGAGTGGGAGGGTTACAAAATTGCAAAGAAAACGTTGTTTGGACATTCTCGAGCGCGTCTGAATTCTGTTTTATTATATAGGAAATGATGTAAGAATAACGAAAAAAATATAATCTGACAATTTCCACAAGCCAAAGTTATCTTAATTTTGTTTTTTTTCTACCATAGTTACCCCCCTCTACAGAAAGGGCTTATATTTGGTGGGGAGCCTTAACAGTATGCGAGGTGCCCCCTCCTATGTTAATCTGACGCGCTCGAGTAAATATCAAAATCCCCTCTTGGGCTCCCCTACTGTAGTATTAAACCTGGTTAAGGAGTAGAATAGGTGTTGATAGTGATTGAAAATTTTGGTTCTATAGCGCCGCTGATCCGTACCGCTGAAGGGTCATAGTGATATAGCAGCAGGCAAACTTTTGTAAGGATGACGTCATAACTGTGGAGGTTGATAACGTCACACAAGGACAAGGAAGAGGAAAAGGAAGATATTCCCAGCCAGGCAAGGTGTATTGCCTGGTAAATGTAAGAAGCGTTGAAACTTGTATATAGTGTGTACAAGATAAATAATAGTGATATTGTGATTCAGGATGTTATTTTGAATTTTATTATTTTCCTTTTGTTTATTTAATACTTTATTGCACACAGCACAATTAGGATAAAAAAATAAACGTAAGTACAATGGGTGAGCTTATCTCTACTTAAAGAGATTTCTGACTGGAGAAATCTCTTTAAGTTGAAATAACAACCCGTTAAATGAGATAAAAAAATCAAAAAGTAGACTTGGTGTACAAAAAAATAGATATTATGGTTACATAACTAAACTAAATAGATATTAATCATGGGGCTAAATCAAACCAATGCAAAGTGGCAGCAGTGGTTATTTTAGATGTGCAATAAACATAAAAGGTAGCCGAGTAACCTAAAAATAGTATCTATCGTAGTAAATCGTAGGAAAGTCAAAAATGTACATTGAATATTTTTTTAAAAGAATACTTGGGACGTGATCTACAATCGATACCGAAGCCAAAAATATAGTTTTTAGAATTTTTGTCTGTTTGTCTGTTTTTCTGTTTGTCTGTTTGTCTGTATGTATGTCCGGGGTAAACTCAAAAAGTACTGCAAGGATTTACTTCAAATTTTGCATGAATATTATTAATAGGTCGGGTCAACATATAGGCTACATATTATCACGCTATCACCTACGGGGGAGGTGCAGTACGGAGTAAACGAAGTACGCGTGGACGAAGTCGTGGGCAACAGCTAGTTATGAATACATTATAAAATATTAGTTGTAGTGTGATTGTTATTAATCATTGCACTGTCACCATATTCTTAAAATAACACAAAAAACACATGTATTTAGGAGTAGTTATCAATATATTTACCATTTAAATGAATAACAAACTTTATTACTATATTTGTTATTTAATTGGCCATCTCATTAAATACAGTCTATGTTTCATGTTCTTAATTTAAAGTTAGAAAAAAGGTTGTTTCTTTTTTTATAGTATAAGATAGCAAACAAGCAGATGGGTCTCCTGATGGAAAGAGTCAACCATCGCCTATAGACACCAAAGGAGTTAATAGTGCGTTGATATCTTGTGGCGAGGTCTTATGCCACATGCATAAGTTTACCGGCTATCTTACCCTCCAAACCGGAACACGACAGTGACAAGCACTGACGCTATTAAGGGAAGAAATAGGTAAGGCGGTGGTACCAGACCCGGGCGAGACAATGCAGAACTCTACCACCTAGTAGCCACGATGTTAGTGACTCGTATAGCTAATCGGTCACCTTTTAAGACCTGCCTGGCGGAACAGCAATTGGCCTATTATTTAAAGGAGCCCGGGACCAACACGGTTTCATTGTTTTATAATATTTTGAAGAAAATTCCCAGAGAAAACGTAAAATGTAATTGTTGCAAATTTATTATTTTTCGAATATTTTATTGACTACGAAAGAATAACAAGTTGATATTAACATTTGCTACCATGTCTCTTTTAATGTTGTTGAACGTTAGTAGTACGTGTTGTTTTCTTATTATATATGCTGTATTAACTGGAAATGCAGTGAATTGGAAAGTCTATAGACGTCCGGTTTACTCTGCGTAATGATACTTTATATATTTTTCTCAAAATAGTGTCATTACGTTTGAATAAAGAGCATGCGAGTATTGTATTTACGTAGGAGGTACACAGAAATAATATAAGTCATTACCGGCGCGTTTTTTGAATTTGGAACAAGAAACGCGCCGGCAATGTTGTAATTTGAATTAAGAACTCTTTTATCTTGATGCAAGTTGCGTTCACGAGGTTGTATAGCCACAAATTAAATTTATTACATAAAATGTTCTTCTTCTTCTTTCTATTTCCTTTCATTTTTGAGAGAAGCACTATATGTGCCTCGTATCATTGAAGCCCTCGCCTACGGCTCGGTCTTCAAATTCACACTCGATCTGCAATTGCCTATTTTCCGGCCTTTGCAATAATGTACTATTATTTTACAACAGAGCGCTACCAACTGTCAACTTTGTACAGTAAAGACGAAAAACCAACTTTGTGCTATAAATAGCTACGAAAGTGATATGATATATTCGATACCGATATGTACGAATTTTTGGATAAGTAAATTTCATTTAATTATCCGCGGGATAGAGCACTATTTTGTTAAATGATCAGTACATACTTGAATCTTCGTGAGTGACTTCCTTTTGGTGAGTCTACCAAAATTTCTCTCTACGACTTTTTTCTAAAGTTCTGCGTTTTTTTCAAATAAGTGTGACGAGATATGCCGAATACACGAGTCTTTTCTTTATGGATACACTAGCGACTTGCCCGCGGTTTCACCCGCGCAGCTTTTGTTCCCGTGGGAATATCGGAAAGGTTTATACACTTAAACCTTCCTCAAGAATCAATCTATCTATTAAAAAACCCGCATCAAAATCCGTTGCGTAGTTTTAAAGATTTAAGCATACATAGGGACATAAGGACATAGGGACAGACACAGAAAGCGACTTTGTTTTATACTTAGTTTTACAAGATACATTAATTCTAAAAAGAGCCTATGTAAAATTGGCGCATATATTTTCGAAATATTGCTCTCTCGTTCTAAGTAGAGCGAATTAAGAAGCGCTAAGCTGCGTGTCAATGAGGTTAGTGTCACCGATCTTAAAATACTAGCGATCGCCTGTGGCCAAAACTCGAACACTATAAAATCTCTTAAGTTTGACAACTGACCTTAGCCGTAAATCAAAGAGTATCTATTCATGTGTGTATATTATCATGTATGTCCCATAAATGTAGTGTGTGTAATGTTTATTTTTGTTAAAATTAAAGTATTTTAATGCAATTTATTTAAAAATATTAGGTTTCTGCAATCCTCCGCAACGTAAACTTTAGCTGTGCAAAATTTCATACTCCACCGTTCGCGCAATTATCTTAAAAATGTGACCAAAGTTTTTCCTTCGAGTATTAATATATAGATAACGACCACATCTGTCAAAGTGACGCATGATTATCTTTTACTTACGTGACTTAAGATTTTCAATTATATGACAAGTGTTTTATTTTTTATCTTTATACATTTACTTGTTATTTTATTTTATTGTTTTCTTTTTAAAGATATCGTGACTAAAATATTCTACAATGGAGAGTAGACATTTGGGCGAAGATCATATCCTGGCCGTTCTTTCACAAAGTGAGCTTGCCTATGAGGATATCGATAGTAAAGCAAACCAAAAAATTGATAATGACGAGCAGAACGACATAGATGAAGTTTTTATAGATGAGGTACGAGAATAATATCCGATGCCAAGCAGAAATGATACAGTACTATTAAAAAACCGGTCTTTTAATCAGCTTTTTTTGTAGCAGGAAGACGAATAGATGGCCTATATCTTTATTGTATGTAATGATAAACATTGCATAAATCCTCATATTACATACAGTCACAATGTTAGTTGCAAAGGTGAAAAGGCTCTAAGTCGCATATACTTTATGAAAAACCTTAGCATGAGACTGCATGTCTAGTAAGTACGTTAAAAGAATCCTGAAGAGTCAATAAAGAAAACACGTACACAGTGTCTTATTGTCCCCCTAAAATAAGGAAAAAGGCATGGTTCAGAAAATTCAAAAACGTTATTTGTCGAAAGCATCATCGTTGTCTCATTTCATTACGTGTAAGCCTAAGCTGTTTCAGGCTGATTTTTAGTAACTATACGTTTCTAAAGTGTACAAGATACAGTAATTATTTCTTTTATAATACAAAAATGGCTGATTATTAGGTATAGTAAAATATAAATTTTGCGATGATAAAGGAAATATTTACAAGAAATTTATAGAAGCAAAGTTCTTTTGTTATTTTTTTTATTATATTATTTTTTTATTTGTTTCTGTATGTAAATATATAGTAAAGTATGGATTATGCAAATCAATAAATACACCTCGACATTCAGCCAATGTGTCAAGAATTTTACGTATGATTATCTCTAACGTAGGTACCTACAATTATAAGATTTGTGAGCTTGTCTACGGCTACCGAAATCAGTGCATACTCAGTTCGCTTTTGCTGAGTTGTTTAATAATTATTGATGTTAGCAAATAGTTATAGCGCCCGAAAATTCCCTGTGAAGTTCTTGCAGACCGATACGTTAAATCCGACGTTATTACGAGATTTTATCAACAGCCCTTCCAAAAATAGTTTGTAGAGAAATTTTTTTTATATCATAAGATAGCAAACAAGCAGATGGGTCTCCTGATGAAAAGAAGAGCGAGACAATGCAGTACTCTACCACCTAGTAAATTTGGTAGACTCGCCAAAAGAAAACCACTCATGAAGTTTCAGATATGGATTGACCGTTTAACAAAAAGAGCATAGGCCCGCGAGCTATTATTACTTTTTGTATTCAGTTCCTATAAATTTAATCACCACCTTGCATACAATTTCTGGCTTCGCGGCGATGCATGAGGCTAAAAATTGTTTTGATTTTGCTTTATTAAGTGTTGAGTGTGAATTACAGTATTATTTTTGTGTATGTCAAAACTAAAATAACACACAGCGAATTTTTATAACCGATAAAAGGAAAAGTCGTTTTAAGCCTATCATGTTTAAATGTTAATGCTTTGATTAATTATGTGCAGGCTTTTAACTTTTAAATAAACCTACTTGTACTAACCCACATAATAATTTTGGTTCTAACTTACATACATAATTGTAAGAATAATATTTATTATAATTGTAAATAATGTTTAAATAGTTATTTATTTTATTTTAATAAATATATTTTTTATTGTATAACAATATAAAATTAGTAATTATCTACATGTACTGTAATTTGCTTATGATAAGAGATTTATTTCTTACACAAGATAAACGATAGACTATTCATTGTTAAATTAACGTAATAATACATTTTATTTATATGTAATTTGATATACAGTTTATTTATTCTCTATTAAAGTTTGTACTTGCAATACAAGTTCCCTGGCCAGAGATAAAACATTGCTGGCATCGTGACGTTCAGCCATTTCTGAAACAAAAAAGAAAATTTAAAATTTGGTCCAGAAAAAATATTATTTATTTATTTAACACTTTATTGTACACAAAATAAAATTCTTAAAAATAAACAATTATAAAACATGTAAAAAAGGCGAGCTTATCTCTGAAAGAGATGTCTACCAGTAGACCCGAGAAGCGACAATGCACAATATCTTAAAACTATATATATATATATATATATATATATATATATATATATATATATATATATATATATATATATATATATATATATATTGAAATGAAATGAAGTATTGAATTAATTATTCGTGTTAATAATTCGATTCAGTGCAAATGATATAAGTGTTTGCACATTTCTTCTCTCAAGAGTTAGAAATGTATTTACTTTTATTACTAACTATCTGTGCACGAGACCTTATTCGTATGATAAAAAATCTAAAATAATAGTAACCAGTGAAAGTCCCATCAAAATCGGTCTAGCCGTTTCAGAGAATAGCCGAAACAAACAGACAGACATAGTAAAATTGTAAAAGATGTTATTTTGGTCTATGTACCGTGTATATCCTAATGAATTTGGTAAAAAGCGGTTATTTTAATATTACAAACAGACACTCCAATTTTATTTATTTGTATAGATTTGTTTATAAATAACGAATAAAAAATTTTTAGGTCGAATCCAAAAGTATATCTAAGGTACCGATACATACATTAATTTATTGTGGTATAAAATGTAAGTAAGTATCTTCACGCCCGTATCCCCGGAGGGGTAGGCAGATGTACAACTAGTGCACCCACGGTCAGCCGAAGCCGAATGAGCCGAATACTAAGTCCCACAATGGGATAGGTGGCAAGCCTATCGCCAACTGGGTACTAAAAAGTCAGAATTTATTACGTTTTTTTTTTATATAGAAGAGGGGGCAAACGAGCAAGAGGTGCACCTGATGGTAAGTGATCACCGCCGCCCATGGACATCTGCAATACCAGAGGTCTTGCAGTTGCGTTGCCGGCATTTTAAGAATGAGTAAGCTCTTTTCTTGAAGGTCCCTATGTCGTATCCGTTCGGAAATACCCCTGCCGGTAATTGGTTCCACAACAGAGTAGTGCGAGATAAAAAGTGTCGGGAGAAACTTCGGATGAGGATGGAACTTCAAGTTTTGACGCGATGTCCGATGGTGGAATTCTGCGGCAGGAATTAATCCAAACAACTCGTCGGAACACTCTCCATGATATATACGATAAAAGACACAGAGAGAACCTACATCTCTGCGCAATGCCAAAGAGTCAAGCTGTTTCGAAATGGCCTGGTCGTCAACGATTCGAACCGCTCTACGCTGAATGCGATCAAGAGGAAGAAGCTGGTACTGAGGAGCTCCGGCCCAGAGATGCGAACAGTACTCTATGTGAGGTCGAACCTGTGCCTTATAAAGTTGAAGGCGATGGACCGGCAAAAAGTACTGTTTCGCTCTGCTAAGCACACCGAGCTTTTTGGAGGCTAGTTTAGCTTTGCCTTCCAAATGACCGCGAAACTGAACGTAATTCGATATGTCAACTCCCAGGACTCCGACACTATCTGAGGCTGTCAGGAGAGTATCCTCAAATCGAGGTGATACGACAAAGGGCGTCTTTTTTGCGGTGAACACGCAAAGCTGTGTCTTCTTGGGGTTAAAAGTAACCAGGTTTTGGCGACCCCATTCCGAGACATCGGTAAGTCGATTCTCGACTTCAGACACAAGCTTGTTTCGGCACTCTTCGACGTGTTCCCGAGAAATACTGCTTCGACCGGAGTATGTAGCATCACCAGTACTGTCATCCGCATAGCAATGTATGTTGCTAATTCGCATCATATCATTGATATGCAGAAGGAATAGTGTCGGTGACAGCACGCAGCCTTGGGGAACACCAGCATTGACAGATTTAAGGTCGGAGCACGCACCGTCGACAACGACCTTGATGCTCCGGTCAGCCAAAAAACTGGTGATCCATTCGCATAATTTCTCAGGAAGCCCATAGGAAGGCAGCTTGGCGAGAAGCGCTTTGTGCCATACTCGATCAAAGGCCTTCGCTATGTCCAAACTAACTGCCAATGCCCCCCCCTTGGACTCAACTGCTTCCGCCCATCGATGAGTTAGGTATACTAGAAGGTCACCAGCTGAGCGGCCGCGACGGAAACCGTACTGACGGTCGCTAATCAGCTGGTGCTCTTCTAAATACTTGAGGAGCTGAGAGTTGATGATTGTCTCCATAATTTTGGAGAACAAGGAGGTTATGGCTATGGGCCGATAGTTAGACGGGTTAGAGCGATCTCCTTTTTTAGGGATGGGATGCACCAAAGCTGTCTTCCACGAATTCGGTACCACGCCGAGTGAATAGGAGAGCCGGAATAGGCGTGTTAATACTGGCGCCAACTCTGGAGCACACATTTTTAACACAATCGGAGGGATGCCATCCGGCCCACTCGACTTGTGGATGTCCAAGGAAAGTAGTGCTTTACGCACAGATGATTGCCGAAATTGTAGTTCTGGCATACAACTATCACACTGCGGGATGGTAGGCGGTGCGTTCCCTTGGTCATCCAGAGTCGAGTTGGCCGCAAAGAAGGAGCCCAGGAGATCGGCCTTCTCCTTTGCGGTATGGGCCAGAGAGTCATCGTCTCCGTGCAAGGATGGAAGAGAGGGCTGTGAGAAATTCCCTAAAACAGCCTTGGCGAGAGACCAGAACGCACGTGTGCCCGAAGGAAGGCGAACTAATTTCTCAACAATTCTGTCAATGTGTTCCGATTTTGCCTTGGCGATAGCTCTTTTGAAGTTCCTCGAGGCGAAATTGTACTCCTTACGTAATGTGCTGGTTTTTTCATCACAAAATGCGGACGCTGCAGCCCAAGCCCGGTAGCACTCCTGCTTGCGGCGCGAAGCCGTTTTACAGGAGCGACCAAACCAAGGCTGAGACTTACCACCAATTGGTACCGTAGAAAATGGAATGAAAAAAGTTCCATGCCCTGCAGCACCACATCGGCAATAGAGTCAGCGACGACATTCGGATCATCTAGCGAGAAGCACAACCGCCCCCATGGGTAGGACGCAAAAAAAGACCGCATCCCGTCCTAATCTGCTGACCTAAAGTGCCAAACGCGACGACAGCCTGCTAAAGGAGGCCGTGATAGGCGCGAAACCGGCACTTTACTCCGGATCAGGCAGTGGTCTGACGAACCAAGTGGGACGTCCACCGATACCTGATAATGGTCCGGATGAGAGGTCAGCAGAAGGTCGAACAGTGAAGGCATATGGTCATCCACATCGGGAACTCGCGTGGGCGAAGTTACCAGTTGTGTAAGACCATACGCCAAGGCAAATCGTGAACAGACCTCCCCGCATGATCGGTGGTGCGCGAACAAAGCCATTCGGTGTGGTGGGCATTAAAATCGCCCAAGATCACGATCTCTGTGGAGGGGGTCTGCTCTAACACGGAATCTACAGCCGTTTGTAAATGCTCAATGAGCCGGTCAACTTCAGTATTCCCGCCATGGGACCTGTATAGGCACGCGTAGCTGCGTGGATGGTCGTCGCAAGCTACGCGTAACCAGAGGATGGATAGGTCCTGACCTTCAAGTCTGCCGAGGCGCCGGTAACAGATATCTTCTCTGACGTATGCGCACACCCCAGCCCGCGGGACAAAGGAATGTTCCAGTTTGTACCCCGGGTAGGAGAGGTAAGAAGTATCAGCCGGAGAAGATATCTGCGTCTCGGTCAAAAAGAGCAAAGCTGGCTTCGCCGTTTCGAGATGGTAGGGACGGCGTTCAAGTTGGAATGAAGCCCCCTGACATTACAGAAATCCACACACAGTAAGCGTGGTAGGGGGTGCCATGGCTTTCTTGCCCTGTTTGCCCCGGACAGGATTGTCTATGAGCGCAATTTTGCCCCCCCCCCCAGAATACGCAGGGCAGCCTGAGCATCCATGATCTGGCTGTAATCCAGAGCACGGACGCTCAGGGGGGGGGATTCTCCACTGCTGGTGCAAGTGGTACCCCCCTGGGGTAGATTCTCTTTTGATTGCGCATTCATAGTGTGCGGGGGGGGGGGGGGGGGTTAGGCCTCCGGGACTCTCACAAACCAAACGAAACGCAGCAGCAGGGCTGCTACTTTACGTCGGTGTCAAGTGAGAGAGTGGTATCTCCCCGGGCGTGCCGGCCTATTCAGTTGCAAAAGCAGTATAGTAGTATATAAGCAGGCACTACCACTAATTTGGTTGACTAACTGCACCGATGTTAAATAATTTTTGTCACAAAAATTATTTAACACATGAATATAGTGAATATAGTTAATATATTTAAATCAACACCAAGACTTCGAAATACAAACATCTATGCTCATCTCACAAAAGATATATATATATATATATATATATATATATATATATATATATATATATATATATATATATATATATATATATATATATATATATATATATATATATATATATATATATATATATATATATACCTAGGGAGCATCCGTTGCATTATAATCTACCTAAGTGACATTATGATTTAACTGCTAACCTAACCTAACCAAATTAGGTAGATTATAATCTAACGATATTGACAATTTCACGGCGACATATACACTAACCACTATATCAAAAACGTGGTTACAATTAAGATAAAAAAGACAATATCTTACCATTGAAAAATTTAATGATATCCGTAAAGTCCATCGCATTAGCCAAAATAACGTCTCGATAGGTCTCTAGTAGCGCGAGTGCAATGAACAGCACCATGTGTTCGGAAGCAACGTGTCTTGCCGCCCAGATGAGCTCCCACGCAGCAAATACCTACGCAAAATTAACAAAACTAATCTAGCATTGCATTATTAACCCAAAACGCACAAAGAGCGTATTTTGACCAATATGTGTCTGTGTTTAGCGCGTTAAGGAAAAGTGTTGAGTGAAAAATTTTAAGATGCGCGCACACCGTCACAAAAACCCGACACCATGAAATCAGCCAGTCAAAATTTTAGTTTTTCAAAAAAATTTTGTCCAATTTTTTAATTATGTACAAATAATTCTTTTATGATATTTTTATTATCCTCGTGTGGGTTCCGGGCTCCTTTGAAGAATAGGCCAACTGCTGTTCTATAGGCAGGTCGTAAAAGGCGACCGATTGGCTCTACGAGTCACTGCCATCGTGACTACTAGGTGGTAGACTTCTGCATTGTCTCGGCCGGGTCAGGTACCACCGTTTCCTGGTGGAATAGCGTCACAGCTTGTCACTGTCGTGTTCCGGTTTGGAGGGTAAGGTAGCCGATAAATTTATGCATGTGGCCTTGGTCCTCGCCACAAGATAGCAACGCACCGTTATCACCTTTGGCGTTTATAGGCGATGGTTGACTCTTTCCATCAGGAGACCCATCTTCTTATTTGTTATTTGCTATTATATTTTGCATGTGGCATTATACCTCACCACAAGGTAGCAACGCAACATTAATACCTTTGGTGTCTATAGGCGACAGTTGACTATTTCCATCAGGAGCCCCATTTGCTTGTTTGCTATCTTATAATATAAAAAAAATATTATTTAACTAGATAATGCCTTATAATAAAACTTTGCTTCAATATATTAATTACTTTTTTCTATTATTAGTGTTGTTTTCTCTATAAACATAGGATAACGCGAAGAATAATATTTTAGAAAGATTTTAATCTTGTTACGCCAAAAAAGTATAATTTCTTTCCAGCGTACATAAGTATACACACTCATTCTTTTTTCATTTGAAAGCTGGTTTTCTGGCGATATTCTTATTTTTTTTTTAATTTAATATTTTATTGTACACAACTTATAAGATTTTACAGAAAAAATAATATAACTAAAAACGTAGAAAAGGCAGACTTATCTTTAAGGTAAAAAAGATTTCTTCCTACCCAGCTTATGAAGCGATTACAAAGAAACATCAGACATTGTGCACAATCAACCTTAAAGTTAAAATACACATGAGATAAGTAAAACAAAAAAAATGAGAATGACTTATGAAACTATGAAATAAAAAATAACAAAAATAAAAATTATACACAGAAATAACTAAATTTTAAAAGAGAAAGAGAGATAGTCATTTCTGAATCGTTTTTTAAAAACTGGCAGGGATGGGCTATCTCGAACATGAAATGGGAGTGAATTCCATAACTTAACGCCCTGAACACTAAAAGAGCGAGAATAGGCTTGAGAATGAGATACAGGAAACTTCAATAACGAACGGACAGGTTTGCGATAAGGAGAATCAGGGGAATGTAAAAAGGAGAACCGTTCACGAAGAGCTGCTGGGTTAAACAGTATTCTAAAAAGGAGACACAAAATATGAGTATTCCTGCGAAGACGAATAGAAAGTAACTTAGGCTGAGGCTCTGAAGTTCGAGATATGGTCGTACTTGCGCAAGCCAAAGACGAAACGGATACATAGGTTTTGGAGCCTGTCAAGTTTATTAATGAGTTCTTCAGTAGCATCTAGAAAACAAGAATCGGCATAATCTAGTATAGGTAAAATTAGAGTATGTATTAGAGAAATTTTAGTTTTGAAGAGGAGAAAGTTTTTTAAATCATTTAAAGAATGAAAAGCTAAAGCAACAATATATGTAAAAAATAAACTTTTTTACATATATTGTTGATATGGGATTCCCAAGATAAATCTGATCTAAAAATTACACCTAAATTTGTGACCTGGTCAGAGTAAGAGATAATAGAATTATTAAATACTACTGGCAGCAAATTTAAAATATATAAAGAATTTAACATATACCGACTGCCAATAACCATAGCTTTGGATTTATTCGGGTTAACACAGAGACTATAGGACTGAGCCCATGCATGAATAGCACCCAGATCTCTATTAATCATATATACAGCATTTGTTAAATCTTCGCGGCTAAAATGTCGATTAGCTGTAAATCGTCAGTATAGAGATGGTAATTGGAAGATATATAAGAAGATACTGAATTAATAAAAAGGGAAAATATCAGAGGAGAAAGAACTCCACCTTGGGGTACACCAGCTGTAATATCTAGCCAATCAGAATGAGATTCTTTATATAAAACACGCTGCTTACGATCCCGAAGGTAAGAACTAAACCAATCTAACGCAGAAGTCGAAATACTAAGAGAACACATAATCCCAAGGAGCACATCAAAATTAACTAAGTGAAATGCGTTGCTAAAGTCTAATAGAACTACCAAAGTAAGTCGTTTTGAATCAATTGCCAATCGAATATCATCGGAAACTTTCACAAGCGCAGTGACGGTAATATGGCCAGGCCTGAACCCAGATTGATATGAATTTAGCGACTTATTTGTGTGTAGGAAATCTGCTAATTGAGATTGTACGATACTTTCTAAAACCTTTGAAAGAAAAAGAGTATGGAAATTGGCCGATAGTTCGATACAATAGTAGGTTTAGAAATTTTGGGAAGAGGGATAACATTAGCCAAACTCCAAATAGCCGGAAACGAATTAGAAGAAAAGACAAGTTAAAAATGTAAGTAATAAATAGCGAGAATTTGGGGAATAATGAGTGAAATCATTCGAGAGCATATATTGCCACTACCTACTGCTGCAGAAGAAATAGAGAGAAGGTGCTTTTTAACCACTTCAAAAAAAATAGGGACAGTTAGGCAGACAAGTAGACGAGAGAGAATTGAGTGTAATAGTTTTGGTAGCATCATTTAATAAAATTGGAGGAGTGGTAAAATGTGTATTGAGAATATTAAGATCGGTAATACCATCACCGGAAGTCTGAATTTTGCCTTATATATGTTTTCTTATATATTTTTTCTTCTTTTTTCTTCGTTTCTTTCTTCTTCGTTTTCTTATATATGTTTTATCAAAATTAGTGCAGGCGTTTTAAGATTATCAGTTTTATGAAAGGAATTAAGCAACTCGTACAACTTGTACAATACGAAATTTGTTATTCTGTTACTGCAATATTATTGCACAAAACAAATTTAGTAAAATAGTCATACTATTAGTATCTTCTTAGATAGTATCTTCGACCCACATAATGCATAGGATCATATTTCGAAGATTATCAGCGTTTTTTATGTTTTACTCTGCAAAGATGCATATGAAGCAGGAATGTGGTCTAATGATACAGAAATATGTCGAGGGTTATAAAATTTTTAGGAGTATATAAAGAGTAAAAGAGTGTAAAAAGCTACTTAAGGATTTCCAAATACTATGAAGTTAAAAATTAATTAATTTTCATTCTTCCTCGTGTTGATCCCGTGCTCCTTTGAAGAATAGGATAACTGCCACTCTGCCAGGCAGGTCGTAAAAGGCGACCGATTGGCTTTACGAGTCACTACCATCGTGGCTACTAGGTGGTAGAGTTCTGCATTGTCTCGCCTGGGTCTGGTACCATCGCCTTACCTATTCATGCTGCAATAGCGTCACTGCTTGTCACTGTCGTGTTCCGGTTTGGAGGGTAAGGTAGCCGGTAAACTTATGCATGTGGCCTTAAACCTCGCCATAAGATAGCAACGCACCATTACCACCTTTGGCGTTTATAGGCGATGGTTGACTCTTTCCATCAGGCTTCCCACCCATCTGCTTGTTTGCTATCTTATGATATAAAAAAATCTACATTTCATGTCACTATCGTATAAGAATCATTTGATTTTTAGTAAATGTTACGTTATTTAATAAATAATAAAAATGAATGAAATATGGCCGGCTTCCGAAACGCAAATTAATTTTAACAAGCAATTAATCTCTGTGTAACAGATCATTTACTTGTAAAAATTATGTTAATCACAGATTAATTGCTTGTTAAAATTAATGTGCGTTTCGGAAACCGGCCGTAAAATAGACAAGCCCGGTGAAGTTTCTTCCACAAGTAGCAACCGAAACAATCCTTTTCAATTAAAGACAGGGTATTCAATAGTATTAAATATAATTTGTTCCCAAAATTTAATTTTACAAAAATTGAAGATACGTATTTTCATCGTAGAGCAGATTTGCTGCTTCCTTATAATTACTATAGTAAGAAATCTAAATTCTCTGCCAGAATTGAATTCCTTGAATAATTATCTAAATACATTCGATCCGTTTTATATTTATATGTTTATGTAATCTTGAGACAAAGACTTACGTCTTGATAGAGCAGCTCTCGTTTGAAGTCTAGCAGGAACCATCGGTAGCAGAAGTAGAAGTGAGTGTAGTCACCATGAGCATGCATCAGTTCGTACAACTCGCAGTCGAGGATTTGTATCAAAGATCTGTATAAAAAATGCAAATATAAATATGACATTTTATCAAAATTGATATTTTATAATATTCGACAATTTCAGTAAAAAAAAAATTAAAAACAACAAGAAGAATTGCAAACTGATAACATTATTGCGGTCTTTAAAGATTAACTGTTAGTTAATTTTAGAAAAAGTTTTAAGCTTAATAATCGTTTATGTATCAGAGCAGAGATTAAAGCTGAATATTCCCTTATAAACGGTTTTTGATCGCTCCGTTGGTTGAGTGTAAACCTAACTAAGAACCAGTGGGAATCGGGTTCAATTCCCGAGATAAACATTAGTGTTAGTGAACATAGATGTGTGTACTTTATAATTAAGGTTTTTATTTTACGGTATTTATTTTATGCATTTCTATGTACCTATTTGTATCGTTGATTATCACCCATAACACTAGTAAAATAATTTACTTTGAGTTTAGATTATTTAGTGTATTTTTTAAATTATTTATTATTATTATTATTTCTTTATTTACATTTTTCTTCTTATTTTATATATTATTTATTAATATTATTTTATTATTATTATTATATCACTTTTATTATTATTATTATATCACTACGAAGTTTTATGTTGATTGCATTACTGCTAACATTAAGGGTTGAATCAGATGCCACTATAGTTACCTACCTACTAAATATTTGCTAGTTAAATATTTGCTAGTTTTGTAAAAAAAAATAAAGGCTTATTTGAGGTGTATTTTGCTACTGTATGTGGCAACCATTTTAGTGATGTCAGACAGTGTCGTCCGGTGCTTAACTTAAGAACGAAGTAAGACGATACGCAGTCGTAAAGAGCGTATTCATTTTTTAATGGACGGTAATTTAACTGCAGGAGATCAAGTGATGGTGATTACTTACCATTAGGGGAGGTTCCTGCCCGTTTATTATCTCTTTTATATGTAAAAATAGGTATGTATTTTTACTAGAAAATGTTTGATACTAGCTCGGAAAGTCTATAGACGTTCTGTTTACTCTGCCTACCCCACAAGGAAACCGGACATGATGATACTTTCAGACTAATATGCCGATTGATATCAAAATCCTAATTAACTTTTTTCCTTAAAAACTGCGTCAAATCCGTTAATCTCATAAAAATCTGTTTATTTGTTCGAGATTTATCAATGACAATTTTTTTTTGAGAAAAGTTATATATATATATATATATATATATATATATATATATATATATATATATATATATATATATATATATATATATATATATATATATATATATATATATATATATATATATATATATATATCAAGTCAACTAGTATATACCATATAATTATTACCATATAACCATATAATTATTAAATTACTAATATCGCTATTTAAAAATAGAAGTTGATGGTAGAAGGGTGAAAATTTAAGATTATATGTATTTTTGATGCCACATTATAAAAAAAAAATAAAAAAAATTGACCAAAAAATAAAAATGTTAGGGGTGGACAACCCTTATCACTTAGGGGTATTAAAAATATATAGTAGCTGGTTCTCAGACCTACTGAATATGCATGTAAAATTTCATAAAAATCGGTCAAGCTATTTCAGAGGAGTATGGTGACTAACATGACACGAGAATTTTATATATAAGATTTATCTAATATAATAGAAGCGTATCATACTAGTAATGATAATGTTGTTTATTTATGTCGCATAAACTACAAACTATTAGAAGAATTAGTTTGATGTTGAAATATTTCCACGCGATAAATGAACAAATGCATCCAGCGACAGTCAACTTCTACAGTGTGTCCAAATTAATTCTATGAATATTTTAAATACAAACGTTCGTATGCTTGGTTATTTGGACTCATACAATCACACAAAAAATTAGCAAAACCATTTAATACCAAACAAGAATATTGTTAAAGAGTTGTTTTGCCTGTCAGTTTGAATTTTAATTGTTCACGTATCACGTAGAATATTCTCCATATAAGTGCAAACGACAACGTGTAATATTGTATATTATGGTTTGCAGGCTGAGGGTCTCGACCGACCGACTGAAAAATGTGTAACAATTTCTTTGTTAACACCAAATTACATACAAAAACCGACCATTTTGCAGTGTATAGGTATCTAAAATCACAATCATCTAGATATCTAAAACTTTTATCAATCGATTCAGCTTACCGTCAATTTGGAGAATATGGAAAAATATTTTTATAATTTTAACATTTAAATACCTTTTTATTAATGAAAATTAATATAAATAATCAAGAAAATTATTACTACATAACACTTCGACGTTTTCATACAAATCACTTGTCTGTCCGGTTAAACCTGACCTCCTTTAAGTCAGTCTCAGACATAAGGAAAGAAACTCCGTTCCAACAGAGTGTCCACCTCTAAGTTTTTTTAACACCACTATGTTAGAAAGGGTACATACTTAAGGCTTATATAATGATAACATCTGCTTTAGTGGACTAATCCTTTAAGTAAGTACTGACATTTCGGTTTTTTAAGAACTTCGTACTAAAGACAGTTTTAAAAGTAGCTTTGTCTAAGACGTTTGAAACAGCGTTTAGCGTTCGAACTTTGAAAATAATACTTGAAAATACATTTTCGTCTCATTAACCTGAAAGTCCGTAAAATCAAACTGTAATGTACAATTTTATCTTCAAACGACATTGGCCACATTTTACACGCTTTGTCAAATTTGGCGTA
Source organism: Apodemia mormo (assembly GCA_036924255.1). Lineage (NCBI taxonomy): Eukaryota > Metazoa > Arthropoda > Insecta > Lepidoptera > Riodinidae > Apodemia > Apodemia mormo. The sequence continues at coordinate 14,569,435 of JAUPFN010000020.1, forward strand.
CACAAACCAAATATGTTTTGTAATTAAAGAATTAAATCTCATTTTGCATAATATGCAGTTTTTTTAAACCATGGGAGTAAAATATTTTTACCATTGAAAATTAATATTTTCGTTGTTATTTACTGGTTGTATTTGTATGATCAGTTTGATTTATCGACGTTCAAGACAATATAACAACTGCCTATATGCAGCATGTATATAACATATATACATGCTGCCCTATCACCATGAGGTTGTGGTTTCGATTCCCATCAAGCATTAATATCTGGAAAATCATATTTTCAGGTGATTAGAGTTTGGGTGTTGGATTTATACAAAAAAATTATCTAAGTAGTTTATCAGTTGTCTAACACACAATTTTACAAGCTTTTATTTGGAACTCGATAGCGCTATATGCAATGTCGATGAATATACCTAAAATTAAAGTTTCTAATGCCGCTGATTCCGAAAAAAATGAAAATAAACCATAGTAAGCTGACCTGTTTTCACGTCAAAAATAACTTCTCCTAACTTGGCTATCAAGACATTTCAATATGTGTTTTAGTATATTCACGCTCGTATTACCAAAGAGGTAGGCAGAGGTACAACAAGTGCACCCACGATTCAACGAAGATACTACGTCCCACAACGTAATAGGTGGCAAGCCAAGCACTTTTTCCAATCCTAGGCAACGTTGTTCTTGTCAAAAAACTGAAAAAACACATTTTTGAATTGTCCGACCCGGGAATCGAAACCGGGATCTCATATGGTCAATTCTGACACCGGACCTCTAGACCACAGACGCGATAATATGTGGTTTAATAATGAAAATGAAAGAAGAGTAGCATTTATTTCCATGCTTAATGAGAAACTTCATATTTTAGGTATACGACTTAAGACTTACAGCTTACTAAAACTAGACTAGTTGTAAGGCTAATTTTAAAGATCAAATACCTAAATTTCCTCTAGTCGTAAGACGTGAAAACATGTTGTAATCTTCTTAATAAACATTAAGTATTTGGGCTTCTATCACCACTATTAAGTGTACAAATAAATTTTTATATAAACCCTAAATTGCTAAATATAATTATTTCGTACAAAAACGTAATTGTTTTATAAACGCATTTATTACAACATCATATATATGAGAAACTTGGCGCAAGGTTAGTTTAATAACCTTTAGCCTCGATTGTACTTTAGTCAGGGAAGTCCCTACGATTGCGAATGATATCAGAGAACTCTGTTTGTCATCTTGATTATATGAATAACGTTAATATTACGTTATATAAAAACTTCGATCTAAGTCGAAAAAAGTATGATATTACAGCATGAAATGATGGTACCAAATCTGGTGGTGACCAATCTATATGGAGAAGTAATACAAGAAACTAAAATTTATACCAAGTGCAGTTGGTAGCGTGATTAGCGACCCTAACTATGCAATCGATGGAGCTCGGGTTCGATTCTCGAAAGCGACAGGCATTTATGTAATGAGCAAAGATGTGTTTCTGGGGTTGGATGTTTATTAAATATATTTTCAGCGGTCATTTGGAACAAAAGGCTAACCTAGCCTCCAAAAAGCTCGGTGTGCTCAGCAGAGTGGAGCAATACTTCATGCCAACCCATCGCCTCCAACTTTGCAAGGCCCAAATTCGTCCTCACATGGAGTACTGTTCTCATATGACCAGAGCTCCCCGGTACCAGCTTCTTCCTCTCGATGGCATTCAACGCAGAGCGATTCGAATTGTCAACGACCAGGCTATTTCTAATCGGCTTGACTCTTTGCCGTTACGCAAAGATGTATGTCCGCTCTGCATCTTTTATCGCATATATCATGGAGATTATTTTGACGAGTTGTTCGGATTGATTCCTGCCGCTGAATTCCATCATCGATCATCGCATCAAAATTTAAAGTCCCATCTTCTGGAAATCCACAACCGTGCGCTTTTCTCGTCACTTTCTGCCTCGCATTACTCCTTTGTGGAATCAATTACCGGCAGGGGCGTTTTTGAACGGATTTTCTTAAAAGGTCGGCAACGTAACTGCAAAACTTCTAGTATTGCGGCGGCGGTGATTACTTACCATCAGGTGCGCCTCCCGCTTGTTTGCCCCCTCTATTATAAATATATATTTCAATAGCTTCCTGTACCGTACGGGGAACATAGTGTCGCTCAGTAGAAAGAACTTGAGGTTGTTGAAACTCAATCCAGTGATCAGTGCTGGTGTCCAAAATATGTTCAGCTACACCATTATGTTCGGTAGGTAGGTCGGTGCTCAGTGTGGATTCGTCAAGGGTATTGGGAGTGACAATTAACGCACGACGATCCTTAATAAAGCACGCCATAGACATCGGTGACAGAGCTGCACGGTGTTTTGGAAAAGTGGCACGAATTACATTAAACTCTTGGGGTATTGGTACTATGGGGTATATATGGTATGGGGGCTCATATATATTGGCACTTTCGTATCAACGGTAACATATGCTACGTCAGTTTGGTACTATCGTGCGTCATTGTACAGTCAGGAGCGCCTTATTGAAAACTCAACGATCTGCAATGATTTTGCTCACGAAGGCATATAAATCCACTAGCACGGACGCTTTGCCGGTTTTGCCTGGGGTTCTGCCAGCAGATCAGCAGTTGAGCTGGCGGGAGAAAATGAAGCAAGTAAAGTTCCGGGTGAAGGGTCCAAGTAGAAAGGCGTAAGGTTAGAACAAATTAGAAACACAGTGTTAGGTAAATGGCAGGATAGGTGGGATGGTAGTAAGAATGGTAGGGATTTATACATTTTTTTCTGGACGTTAATGCTCGGTTAAGAGCTAAATGGATTAGACTGGATCATGAAATATCACAATTACTGCTGGGCCACAGATGTTTCAGGGATCGCCTGAGAGACTTGGGGCTGAGCGATATTGGGTCACGCTACTGCGACGTTGGCAACGGTGTTGATGAGTATCGAGATCATGTATTAAGGGAGTGTCCACTGTATGTAGAAATCAGGTCGACTATGATTAATGGAACGCCGAGAGTCGGGACTGGTCCACTTCTTGGAACTTGTTAGAACACCGGTCAATCTTAAGGCGTTTAAAACAATCGCGCATGAATGGCATAAAAAAGGAGATCCTTGGAGGTTAATAACTCATTAATTGTGAATGACGAACGAGTCCGTACCGTGTTTAGTCTGCCCTGTTCAGGGGAGGGGTGACTTGTAAAAATAAATAAAGATGAGACATAACTTGTAGGGAGTTAAGAAGTGCACAAAGAAGAGAGCCTAAGGGCAAACTTCGTGCACCTCCCGCGTTTCGGCTCTTATAACCAAGATGGTTGGTTGAGCCATTATGTTCATATACAGATAAAACTTGGCTGAAACGTCGATCTTTACAAATAAATTCTATGAATTTACGCGTTTTTGACCTATGTATATTTTTATACATGATAGTAGAACGCGTTAATATAAAAGTTCTTATATAAATTACTAGTATCATTTTTACAAACTTTATATTTTTGAACTCTTTGAACTCAAAAATCTACGCTTAGGTTTTTGGTTCTTGGGCTTAAAATATCCTAATTTAGCGGCAAATGAATTTCAGAGATGGAATTCAGGGTCAACTGGCTTACAGATTTTTTATGTTTGTTACATCAGAACTCAATCATTTATGAATTTATTTAAAAAATTTTAGTTTTGTTTGGGAGGGTATAACAATAGAAGGATTTAAATAGAGCTAAAGACATTATTGATCGTTCTTAATTTTATTATATAATTACAACGATAATCCTGCTGGATAAATTACACGTATAGATCTAACCCCAAAGTAAATATTTGCTTGTGATAGTATAGGTGTTATTCAACGACATTTAAATATTAATACGAAGAGTTCAAAAGTCTAAATTTTGTAAAAATGGTACTAGTAATTTAATATGAACTTTTTTACCAACGCGTTCTACTATCATTAACAAAAATACTAGCTGAAGCGTGAAGCCCGCTGCATTATAAATGTATTTAGCGAATCCCGCAGGTTATCATCTACCTGTGTGCCAAATTTCATTCAAATTCGTTCAGTAGTTTTTGTGTGATTGAGTAACAAACATCCATTCAAACATCCATACTTTCTCATTTATAATATTAATATAGATAATCGAGTCAAAAACGCGTACATTTATACAACTCACTTGCAAAGCTCGAATTTTCGGCCAAATTAATAAATTATAATAAATATTCACGAGACAAATTACACTTACTGATCTAACCCGAAAGTAAGCAAATTATTTGCTTGTGTTATGGGTGTTAGTCAACTATATTAATACATAGAAATACATTTATAATAACTTTTACATCCATCATAAACACCCAAACCCGGAAATACAAACGATTTATGCTCATCACACAAATGCTTGTCCCCATCGGGGATCGAACCCGAGCCCCGTTGATTGCGTAGTCAGGGTCGCTAACCACTCGACCAACGGGGCGAGTTACATTGACCGTGGTCACGAGCGGACTGAAACAGCGAGTTTCCTCGGTTGATCACGTCGAGATCGATTTTCACCTACCCCCTTCTGGTCTTATTTTTTCGAATTAAACCTACACACAACACTAACCGTATCTTGAACTTTATCCGTTTGCAGGTGCAAAGGCCATATTCTGTTAACCACGGATTAATGAAATGAAATTTGAACCACTTAAAGTTTACATTGCGGAGGAGTGCAGAAACTAAATATTTTATTTACATAATAGCTGTTGCTCGCGACTTCTTCCGCGCGAACTTCGTTTACTCCGCACAGCTTCTACCCCGTAGGTGATAGCGTGATAATATGTAGCCTATATGTTGACCCAACCTGTTAGTAATATTCATGCAAAATTTTAAGTAAATCCATGCAGTATTTTTTGAGTTTATCCCGGACATACATACAGACAGACAGACGGACGGACGGACGGACGGACGGACGGACAGACGGACGTCTGTCCGTCTTTCTGTCTGTATGTCCGGGGTAAACTCAAAAAATACTGCATGGATTTACTTAAAATTTTGCATGAATATTACTAACAGGTCGGGTCAACATATAGCCAGCCAGCCAGCCAGCCAGCCAGCCAGCCAGCTGCTGAATTTGAGAGAGGTCGAGTTTCTTAACATGACGACTTTCGTGAACGGCGGCCTTCAACTGCCATCAATGAAAATAATACAACTGTTAAGCGGCTACTGTTAAGCGGTTAATTTAAAAAAAAAACCCAGATTACCTATGAGACATTTCGAGGACTATTGGAGATTGGTATGAGCTAAATTCAGAAAATTTTACACAAAGAATTGAAAGCTCGGAAACTTTGTTGTCGTTGGATCTCTCATGAACTGACAGCGAAGTAGAAGCGGGCTCGCGTGGAATGGTGCTCACAGATGCTATTGAAGTACGACCACGGACATTCTAATGCTGTTTATGACACTGTCACAGGAGACGAAACGTGGATTTATTGTTTTAAATCCGAAAAAAAACAGCAATCTCGTGAATGGGTGTTTGAAAATGAGAACAGGCCAACAAAAGTGAGACAGGCGAGAAACGTTGGTAAAAAAATGATCGCGTTTTTTTTCTCAGCTACGGGTCCCATCTGTACAATTCCACTTAAAGATCAAAAGAGTGTTAATGCCGAGTTGTATTCTACCATTTGTTTACCCAGGGTGTTAGAAAAAGTTCGCGAAAGACGACTCAAAAGCCGCATTCTTCTACACCATGATAACGCTTCTTCACACACGGCCAACAAAAAAAGTCATTTTTAGCTTCACTCATCCTGCGCATAGCCCCGACCTAGCACCCTGTGATTTCTGTATTTTCCCCAAAATCAAAGATTTGAAGAAAGGTTTTACTTTTACCAACTCCGAAGAGGCAGTGATAGCGTTCAATCAGCACGTAGAAAACATGCCTTCAGATCTGTGGTCCTCCTGTTTTAAAAAATGGTTCGATCGTGTGAAAAAATATTTAAAATGTAAAGGAGATTATTTTGAAAAGCAATAAACGTAATATTTTGGTTATAACATGTTGTTTTTTTAAGTTACGCAAAACTTATAGTGTGACCTAGTGTGACCTACGTATCATGATCATTGGCGTACATATGTAAAGAGAGAGGGTGGGTGGGCCATGCCGACCCCAGTATTTCTAGTGCCCACCCCAGGAAGTTGGTTACCGATTCGAAATTCTAGGCTGGACACCTAAAAAACTTCACTCAAAAATCATTGAATCATACTTGGTACAACCGAGAAAATAAATCTGTGTACACACTTCGTTTTTATTATGTGCTGTAAACTATACAGTACATTCCGTTTATACATACATACATATCTTCACGCCAGTTTTCTTGCGGGGTAGGCACAGAGAACCGAGTACCGTACATCACGATCCTTGCAGGCTTGTCTCGCTTCCTCCACATTAATCACTCTCTTCATACACACACGCCGGTTGCGAAGACTATATAATTATTACATTCCATTTATAGTTAAGTAGAATAGGAGCTAAAGATATTTAGCTTCTAATAAATGTTAAAGCTGCAATTTAATTGGCTTAAGGATTAGTTAAACCTGTGTGCAACATAAACCTTAAAGTTGACGTCTCAGATACGCCCTGAGCATTTAATTTATAAGAAATAAAAAAGATCTGTAAATCGTTTGACCCTGCATCCCTGAAATCTCCCGCTAAACTGAGGTCTTTTTAAGCTAAAAACAGTATAAATACACCTAAGCCTAGATTTTTAAGCCTAGAGTTCAAAATTTAAGCCCAAAGAATTTAAGTTCAAAGTTTATACGGAACCCAAGGTATGCGAGTGCAACTCGGACTTGACCGTTTTTTTGTAGTCAAGTCCGAGGCCCCTCCCTAAAAATAACTTTAGGTATGCCAATGATCGTGACTACAATCAGTTGAAAGAGTTCTTCAACGAGTTGCTTTGGAAAGGTTCCGGCTCAAAGAGTGGTGTAAGTGGTGAACCGTGGCCCCGCCACATAAAAAACATCCCATTATGTACACCCTCGCTGTCTACAGGCGGTGGTTGCCTCTTTATAAATGGAGAGCTATCCGATTATTTACTAAACTACGATATAGAAAAATATCAGTTACCTCATATCAGCAAAATGTGCATCCATGGCCTGTCCTGAAGGAAAGTTATCTCTCGCACGATTCATGAGGCGCGAGAACATAGCGTGTGCCACTGCTTCTTCTTTCATAATAACTAGCAGAGGAGCAACCAGGTCACACATGCCCTGCATGTAACCTGTTTCTAAGTGCTCCCAAACGTATCTGAGGAAGGAAACGAATTATTGTGGTTATGTTGATAATAAAAAGGTTAATATTGGCTGACTGATGTATAACGTGTCTCTGTATCGTGTGTGATATATAATGGTGGCATTGTTATACATGTTTTTTTATATCTAAGATAGCAAACAAGCAGATGGGTCTCCTGGTGGAGTCAACCATCGCCTATAGACACCAAAGGTGTTAATGGTGCGTTGCTATCTTGTGGCGAGGTCAACTGCCACATGCATAAGTTTAACGGGTACCTTACCCTCCAAACCGGAACACGACAGTGACAAACACTATTGCGGCAGAAATAATATTCATAGTAAAAGACAGTAAAAAAAGAATATAGCTGTCTACTACCATCACAAAACGGAAATGACCGACCCGTGGTCTTGGGTAGGTATAGCTTATTCGTAGGTATAGCGTGTTACTACTCCCGTGTCTCATATGAGCACGTAAAGCGATCGCTCCTTGTCATCACTAGAAATAGTCCATATTCGTTACCAGGTAGATAAAATGTGGCGACCGATATAACCCATCTCCCCAACGGAAAAATCAGTGAATCTTGGTGAACTGGAAAGTCTTGATGAACTAGACGTTCGGTTCGGCTTACTATGCCTACCCTGCAAGGCAACCGGCAGGCGCATCACATAACGTTTGCAAGTCGCCAGCGATCAGCGATGACTTTTAAACGTAACGAAAAACTCATCAAAACGTCGCTAATTACTTGCTGGTCACTAGATGTACTTTTTGCAATTTCACAGCACCAAAATTAATCAAGCGGCAACGACTTGCAATAATTAAACAATTACGATAATTTTGCATTGCGGGTTACGTGATAACCCCACGGGAATGATAATATTCAATATCTACAGACACTAAATATAGCAAATGTATTGTTGTTATTTTCACATAGCGAGGATAGAATGCCACGTGCTTTAATTTAACAATTAAATCACGCTTCGACCTGTGCGTTTCTCTCGGCACATTTTGCCTCGCACTATTTTGTCGTGAAATCAATTACCGGCAGGGGTGTTCCCAAAGGGGTACGACTTGGGGGCCTTCAAGAAAAGAGCTTACTCATTCTAAAAAGGCTAGTAACTCAACTGCAAGACCTCTGGTATTGTGGATGTCCATGGGCGGCGATGATCACTTACCATCAGTTGCACCTCTTGCTCGTTTGCCTCCTCTTCTATAAAAAAGAACCTAGAAACTTTCCAAAGCGACTCATTGAGGATTTTTTTCAACTCGTCATGAAAATTCTCTCGCCTTTTACTAAGGAAAATCCAACTGATTGCCTTTGTAAGGACATAAGGAGTAATTTTGTAAGTTTAGAAATTATAAATTTAAAAAATATGTGGGCATATTTTAGACAAACAAAGTTAAGATAAAATCCGATTGAAGAATATTTAATATTGTATTGTCCTTTTTATTCACATATATCTGAATTCAATTTGATGAAAATCGTTGCCGTTTCGGCTAAATTTTAGAAGCAGTAATTAGAAGAACAAGACTAGGAGAGACGCAATTATAGATAAAAAAAGCAATAATGTAGAAACTCACGTGCACATTATATTCCTCAGCTTGTCAAGATTTTCATCGGTGAAGAAAGGATAATTTCTGTCACATCTCTGCACATCTTTTTCTATTCGGTGTAGATTCAAAGCAAAACTTTCTACTAGCTCATTCTGCAAAACAAATATTTCAATTTTGTATGAGGAAACAATAATGCTAGAGGCTCAGCTGATAGTAAGTGCTCGTGAACGCGGACATGTGCCACCCCGGAGGTTTTGCGAGCGTAATAAAATGCTTAAAAATTATGTGCAAAAAATGTGCGTTTGTTAAGCAAACATCTCATGCAATGTATGGACGTTCTTTATTTATGAGAAATATTTGCGTAAAGAAAAGTGACATATTAGCATAATATTTTATATCGTTTAAATTTTATATTATTATATTATATTACCCTCGTTTTGGAATGGAATTACAGTACATAGTAGAAAATACAAAAATATCTATACTTTTAAATTGTATAGTTTATGAAAATCATGAGTTATGGCTAAAAAGTAACACTTACCGAATATACTCCGCCATTAGAGCTGGCCGGTGAAGCACAGGCTGAACGAGAATCGCGAGTATCTGGTTCTAAAGCATCAAAAGATGTCCCAGCGGAGTGAGATTCTTCGCGAACCACGCCCAACGGACTTCGAGCTGGACTAACGTTGGCTGCAAATTAAATCATCAGTTAACTCTTAATAGTAGGGGAGCCCAAGAGGGGATTTTGGTATTTACTCGAGCGCGTCAGATTAACATAGGAGGGGGTATCTCGCATACTGTTAAGGCTCCCCACCAAATATAAGGCCTTTCTGTAGAGCAGGGTAACTATGGCAGAAAAAAAACAAAATTAAGATAACTTTTGCCTGTGCAAATTGTCAGATTATATTTTTTTCGTTATTCTTACATCATTTCCTATACAATAGAAGAGAATTCAGATGCGCTCGAGAATGTCAACACAACGTTTTCTCTGCAACTTTGTGACCCTCCCACTCTCTTACGCTACATTGAATCGACAGATTTTCTACATTTTAGGTGGAAATTAATCCGCTATACCTTAATCTGACGCGATTTAGTGTTACTATTCCACAGACATTTTTAAACATTTTTGTTTTCTGTAGTTTTTTCCCCACCATTAAAATAAAAAAAAATTATATAACCTTTTATTTTTCCTATAATTTAATACAAAATCCAATAGGTTCAAACGACGCTCGAGTAACTACCCATTTAGCATCGTGGGCTCCCCTACTATAATGGAAAAGAAATAACCTGTACGTAGACACTATAATAGTGATAATTCTTTGTAGTATACCAAAATACATACATAAAAATCTTTCACACATATGAAAGATACAAACTTGTGCCTTTTCAGAATAAACTAAGCTTAGATGGCCTTTCTCCAACTCTTAAGCTTAATAAGTAGTAAATGCAATAATTTATAAGGATGTTGGAATGCTTGTTATTTAAGAATGCTTCAACAGTAAGAAGTGTTGCATAAAATTTTATTTAGATTACCATATTATGATACTTTTATGCTGGAATAAACTAAAAGTTTTGATAAGTACTGTTTCCGAGAAATCATTAAAACAGTGCTGTAATCGATAGCAGTACCTTAAACGGTGATATAATAAGTAAACCGCAATAGCAGATTTCAAGTCATTTATCAGAATTTTCTTTCATTAAATACTCGACTGAAACCTTAAGTTTTTTCATATACTTATCAACAACACCTTGAAATATAGGAACAGCTGGATATTAATGCATGTCCTATACAATCTAAAACTAATTTGAAAACAATAAAGATTAAAGTTCTTCAGTTACCTGTAGTACCTCCCGATGCGGGGGATAGACTCCCCGCCAAATCAACAGAAGGATTTGTTACAATAACACTTGTATGACCCTTGGGACTCTGAACATCTTCTATTAAAGTTTGATCGGTTCCATTCATATTGCTGTTAGCACTTTCAACACTACATAATAAACCTCTACCTTCGCCCTTCTGAATAATTTCTTCAGCTAATCTTTTAATTTCTGCTATACTTTCTCTCCTTAAATCAGGATTTTCCACTACACTTCTGATACATTTATCTTCACTAACAGGACTTTCTATATTTACATTCCCAACATCATTTGAATCAGTCTCTCCGTTAACATTGCTATCATTTTTCTTCTCTTCAAAATCCATTTCTATATTATCTATTTCATCTATGCTAGGTGCTCGTGAAAGGACTGGCTTAATATCTGGTTTCTTCTGTTCATTATCACTCGGTTCTGGCGAAACTATTGGAGGGTTATCTGATATAACACTAAGATCATCTTCAAAGACCTGTAATTATAAAAAGAACAATATGAGTGTTAGTAAAAGTATTTAATTCCTTAGTTGTACCAAATGATATTTTCAAAATTATATGTATTTATCATTCTCATAAAAATAGTTTTTCACACCATTTCATTACTTAACATTATTTCACTATATTATAAATAAATTATATCTTTATTAATATTCTAAATGCGAAAGTTTGGGTGTTTAGATTTACAGATATTTATTACTCAATCACGCAAAAACGGCTTGAATGATTTGAATGAAGTTCAGCAAATAGGTATATAATAACCTAGAATAGCACGTTTAATACTTTTTATACCGGAAAAATAAGTTGTTCTCGTGAGAATTATGAAAAACATTTATAATGCAGCTGGATGCAGTAGTTAGTAATATTTGAAAATAATTGTTGCATGCTGCATCTAAATATTTAAAAATACGAAATTTTATTCAGCCATTAATTCAACGCTGAGATAAATAAAATATTCTTAAATAAATAAATTATATTAAATATCGCTGAACAAATTACACGGACAAAATAAGCAAATTATTTGCTTATATTATGGGTGTTATTTATCACCCACACCGCAAGCAAATACGATACTAACTATAACAATACTGACACATAGAAATAGATATATAAATACTGTAACGTTTGCAGATTAATTTTATAATATTTGTTTTAAAAAAGATCATTATTCTCAACCTCAGAAATCAGAAGAACTTTATTCAATAAAACTTTTTACAAGTTATTTTGACACGTCAACAATCTTCAAAACTACCACTGGATCGGAACGCGGCCACACACTGAGAAGATCCGGCGGAAGAAACTCAGCGGGCTTTTTTTTATAGAAGAGGGGGCAAACGAGCAAGAGGTGCACCTGATGGTAAGTGATCACCGCCCACTGCCGCCCGTGGATATCTGCAATACCAGAGGTCTTGCAGTTGCGTTGCCGGCCTTTTAAGAATGAGTAAACTCTTTTCTTGAAGGTCCCTTGAAGGTCCCATGTCGTATTCGTTCGGAACTACCCCTGCCTTGTCTTTTTTTATATAATTTTTTTCTACATACACATTATCACAATATTACATAATTATAAAACATATATATGAGATTAATATGAGGAGCAATTAATCCCATGCTTGTTTGTCTTCCAAATAATCTGAGATTTTGTAATACCTTGTTTACACAGTTTTATTTTAACACATTTTTTAAATTTATTGACTGGTAGATCTCTTATAGTTTCGGGTAGTTTATTGTAAAAGCGTATACATTGCCCCATAAAAGAGTTACTTATTCTGTGGAGACGAGATGCATGCACAACAAGATTGTTGTTGTTCCTTGTGTTTAGTGAGTGTACATCACAATTTTTTTAAACAAGCAAATATTTTTACGAACGTACATCAAGTTCTCAAATATATATTTGGACCTTCGGGCTAAGATTGTAAATTGCCCTAATAGCTCTTTTAGATAGAATAGAAGAATCCCATATGACATAATGCTGTGGAAGTAACTAAAGTATACAATTCTTTCTGTGTCGTCATCAGTTAACTGTCTCATATTTTTAACTGCATAAGCTGCCGAACTAAGTCTATTTGCTAAATTATTAATGTACGGTCCCCATTGTAATTTCTTATCTAAAGTAATACCTAAAAACGCAGTGGAATCCACCAGATCCAGTTTGTTTCCATCTAGTTGTACACTGGTATCTACATGCCTTACATTAGGCAATGAAAATTTGACACTCACAATCCCCACATTTGTGTACTCTCAAATGTGGGGATTTCTCAGCGGTAAACATACAAACTTGTGCCTTTTTAAGACTATATTGGACTAAATTCAGTCGGGCCTATTCAAATCTTTATCAAAAGATCTTCAATTTTACACACAAATTTGTTCCGGCAGTCTAGTCGTCGACGTGTTTCAGAGAAATATTAGCGCGGCCGAAATCTATAGCTCATCCCGTATTGGTATCGCTTAGCAATGAATGTAGATCATTTACAGTATATCAATAATTAGCAGAAGAAAAAATGTAAGAGATAATACACAGTCTTGCGGAATACTATTATTTACAGATTTGGGAACTGAGCATCCACTATTTACAAAAACCTTGAAAAAACTAAAACATAGTGATGTTATTATTAAAATAGACGTTGCCATTGCTTCACAACTTCGTTGCCTACTGCTTCTTCATAAATGCACTAAAACATAGTAGTTTCCTATTGCACGATTTATAAGTTATAGATATTTATAAAATATATCACCAACTCGGGTTCATTAACATCGGCTTTAGGTTTTCCTCAAAGTTTTTCACTTATTGTAAGGTACGAATCGCTGTTGCTTCTCTATCTCACTGAATCTCTACATAGCTATACATATACAGTAGTCGTGGAGGATTGGAACCATCGTGAGATTAAAATTGTTAATGCTTCTCTACCTTATTGCTTTTATACTGGAGTGACCAGATATAAAATGTAATTACATACCTCAGGTTCATTAACTTCAGGTCTGGGTTTCCCGGAAGATTCCGTTAGCCGAGCAATAGAAGCAGCCGTTGCTTCCCTATCTCGTTGCCGCACAATCGCCTCCACGCAAAGCCACTCAGACATAGTTGTTTCGTATTGTCTTCGGTATGACGTATCTTGTTCGACCCTTTCTTTAGCCGTTGAACCAAACCTGAAGAAAATGCTCAATTATTTGTGTTTGTTTTATCTAAAATTAATTTCAGCATAATGTAGTAAACATTATCACCTTACGCCAAAAGCCCCGTGACTCAAAAAGCACAATTTGTCAATCCCCATTATTGCAAATAACAAATAACGTAAGAATACAACTTAAGAGAGAGAGAGGTGGGGGGAAGAGAAAAAGAGAGAGTAATCAGCCTACAGTAACTAGTGCATAAAAATGATTCCTGGGCTTAAAGGCTTGAGTAAAAACTCCAGCTCTACCAGCTAACCATACGTTTAACCAGAAAATCACACAGAGTGGCTAAATTTTCGTAATCTTCTTAAATCTAGACCTTAGAACTAGTGTCTTCATCTCTTTGGAATCGTTCAATGTCTGGACTACGTGTTTCGCGTACGGGTCTCTAAGCCGTAAGCGACTAGTTCGTTCTATGCGACACGCGTCGCTAAGAGACTAGTTCATTCAATTAACTAGTTACGCGTACGTGACACGCGTAGTCCGCGTATGTAACCTAGTGCTAATTATATATATATAGTTCTCTATTTGTCGATGGTCGGGGAAACTCGTGCCCTTGCTCGTGCCTACTACGGCGTGCTCTCAGCTGCGCTCGACCGGCTAGCGATTCAAAGAGTTGATTAAGCCGTAGGACTGTTAACTAAGCGACTGAGCTAATTGGGAGCTAGATTGAAATCAAGAGCTAGTTTATTTGTATCTCTCATTCAGGAGCTACCCAAGTCTAATGTGGTCTAATAACCCAGTTCATGTTAATAGCAACACTTGCTTGATATATTTGATGTCCATACACAGTTATCTTTTCCTATCATAAAAGTGCTTACTTAATCACTTTTCAATATTAAAAAATATGTAATTTATTATTCAAATTACTCATAATATCCAAGAAGAAACGGCCAGACTTCTTTCCTGATGTCATGCTGAACGCCTCCATAGTAGACAAGTCGGTATACTTCGTCTTTATCGCTCACTACTCCTTGTTCATCCATCAATGATCTCCATATCTGCTCTGATAGACCGTCTTCTGTATTTTCTGCAATTTATGAATAAATTAATAAAGGTGTGTAATCCCTTGACTACCCCAATACTGTCAAGAATGGGGTTTCTTACGTATAACAAACCTAGATTATCATACGCTTGCGTAATAGAACTAAAGAGAGTTATAAAGGAGACATACCTATATCACTATTTACGTGAATATTTAGATTTTATTTTAACTTTTTTAATTCTTATGAATAGCCGAAGACGAAGAGAAGAAGAGAGAAGACGCATTATACGACTTACAACGAATGTTTTTATATTTTTGTTTGCAATCATGGTATTGTTAATTTGTCATTAGATACTATTTAGTAGTTACTGAATGAGCAATGTTGATAATCTGTTATTAATGATAAATAAACAAATTATAAATACAACGAAACTCAAATACCTGAACTGAAACTAATATTTGGATATTTTAAAATCTATACATTGATTTTAAAAATGTATAAATAAAAATTTAAACTGACTTCAAATATCAACTATACGTACTCATATTTCAAAAACTACTGAATTAAGTTTATAGTTCCCGAGAAATTCGTGGACAAACATATAAGCACAATACATATAAACATGCATACACTTATGAAATAAATTTCATAAGTGTATGCATTCTACAAGTACTTGGACGTCTAAATAGATCGTCATACTCAAATATTATCCAATTCCAACAATATCATATATGTACATTCGTGTCAAACTGATAACCTTCATTTGTTCGTCGGTTGATAAAATATAAGGAAAAATATAGGCGCGTTATATATGAAAAATATGTAAACCGGTTTAATCTGCGGGCGGTATCTGAAATTTTATGTTTAAGCAAGCACAAAGGAGAAAAAAATTCCGCTAGGCATAGATTTTTCCAGAGTTCAAAATTCTAAAGTTTCACATGTATCAGTTGTAAATAACAAAATTTTAATTTTGAAAAACTATATGTACCTATTTTTCGAAAACGATGGTCAAGTTTGATCTTTCAAATGGCATTGAACACAATTTTTAAAATCTAAAATAATGTCAGCTACATAATGATTGTCGAATTAGATGAGATTTTCAGGAATTTTAACTTTGGCAGAACCCAAACCAATACCGTCAACCACGTTTCAATACGTTATGAGTATAATTCTTTGCTAAAAGAATTTAGGAGCGAGAATCAATAAAATCTTGGAAAACGCTTTGGACTGATATTGAATTAACTATGTTGCAAGAAAAATGTACGAGATGATGACCCACTGTGAATTACGGATAGCTAAACATTCTTTAATAAACAGTTTTTTCTGAGCGTATTAACGTTAGCAGTATAACTTGAGCTCCTTTCATAGGTGCGCCAAACATAAGGCGGCCCAACCAAGTTCTTACCTGTGGCAGTAATAAAAGAATATAGAGCATGATAAAATGTATATTACATTTTGAGTAAGAATTATAATATTAAAAAGTGCCAAGATCTTCAATTAATCTGTTGCAATCGAAGGATATAAAATAATGATTCGCCGTGTTAGTCCCGGCCTCCTTTGAAGAATAGGCCAACTGCCGTTCTGCCCGGCAGGTTGTAAAAGGCGACCGATTGGCTATCGAGTCACTCCCATCGTGGCTACTAGGTGGTAGAGTTCTGCATTGTCTCGCCCGGGTCTGGTACCACCGCCTTAACTATTCCTGCCGCAATAGCGTCAGTGCTTGTCGCTGTCGTGTTCCGGTTTGGAGGGTAAGGTAGCCGGTAAACTTATGCATGTGGCATTAGACCTCGCCACAAGATAGCAACGCGCCATTAACATCTTTGGTGTCTATAGGCGATGGTTGACTCTTTCCATCAGGAGACCCATCTGCTTGTTTGCTATCTTATGATATAAAAAAAAAATGTTTAGTCTATTTATAATTTTATTGCTTAGTCATTATATAAAAGAGAGTGCAGTGGTTTAAATGTTGTGTAATTTTGGCTTTGAATAGCGAAATGAAAGTGAAAAACTTCTCTCGGTTCTAGTGGATATTAGTTACATATATTATTAAGGTTAACATCTAGCTAACAAGCAGCAAAAATGGCTAAAATCAAATCAAGAAAATCGAAATATTCTAAGAAATTGTATAAACCTGCAGAAATAATATTTGCGTGCACAAGTCCACTGAGATGGGTTCGAACTGTCGATAAGTGTCGACAATACGCGAGCCATCCGTAGAATGCCCGAGATATAATCTGCCGGCGCATTGTACTGCATACCAATTCGATGGAGGCTGCCTAAAAAAATAAAAATTCGTTTTAAATAACTCAGAAAATTAAGCAATAACAATAAAGGATTGTGAATACACCTTCAAGTTTGTAAATTTATTATTAAAAATTTAGCTTTGAACGTCATGGCAACTTTAAAATGATCAAAAATAGAAATAGTAGGAGAGGTACAAAAGTTTGATAGATTTCATTAGGGTCGTAAAGGTAAGAATATATAAATAAAATAATTAGAATAAGGGATGGATGCAAGAATAAAATATGTTATAATTTCAGTATATAGTGAAATACCGAGACATAAAAATTAAACATTGTTACGAAACAAGTAAGAAATTGTAACACTGTACCTGTTCCACGGGAGCATTTGTTGGTAAAACTAAAGGGGGATGGCCATTAATCCCTGCTGAAGGTGGACAATCTACCGACATAGTCGAAGAATCAGAAGAAGTAGTTGAAGTTGACGCGAGAGGCCGTCTAGGTGTCCGAGGGGGTGATGACATTGCTCGCTCCAGTAAAGAATGGCGCATTGCTGAAAAGTAAATATTAATACATATTAATATTTAATATTATTTTTTTGTATTAGTAATGATATTATTAATATTTAAATTTTATTAATGACCAATTTATTTGCATCAATATTTACTAACCGGGCGACCGAGCTTCCCTCGAATGTTTTTTTATATGAAAACTGTTTATCTCTGAGATAACACTTGCTTAGATACTATCATATAGAGACTATCCTAATACAAATTTCGTCGAAATCGTTACAGCCGTTTTGGAGAAACAAATTTAAAATTAAAATAAAAAATATACAAGTATTACTGTAAAGTATAAGATTCATATTTTTATAATAATTATGGTTTTATAATTGATTTGAGAGAATACACAATATGATGATTAATCGCAATTCCTTAGACTATCGTTTACACACCAATATGACATTTTCATGGACATAGTAGGATTAAGATACCAAATTTTCTTTACATTAATATTTTTTTATAGAAGAGGGGACAAACGAGCAGGAGGTGCACCTGATAGTAAGTGATCACGGCCGCCAATGGACATCCGCAATACCAGAGGTCTTGCAATTGCGTTGCCGGCCTTTTAAGAATAAGTAAGCTCTTTTCTTGAAGGCCCCCAAGTCGTATCCGTTTGGAAACACCCCTGCCGGTGATTAATTCCACAACAGAGTCGTTCGAGGCAAAAAGTGCTGAGAGAAACGCACAATTGTGGATTTCCAGACATCGGGATTGAATTTCAAATTTTGACGCGATATCCGATGATGGACTTCGGCGGCAGGAATTAATCAAAAAAATGATGTGGTGTCGCGGGCCACCAGATAGGAACGAACTTCCTTCGGCTAAACGGCACTACTCGCTTGTGTACGCGACTGTCGCGCCTGCGCACGTCTCATTTAACGCTTTTATTCCACGCATTTTTTCTTACGGTTTTACTATCACATTTTTTTCAGTTCGGTCGCGCAGCAAAATCCCTATCCCCTTCAAGCCTGCCGTAAGGAACTTCGTTCCAATATCTTGTCGAAATATTTCCCATAAAAATATAATAGAAGACGCAGAGTGAAGTGTGAACCAACATCTCTGCGCAATACTAAAGGGTCAAGCCGTTTCGAAATAGCCTGGTCGTCAATGATTCGAAAATGAATAATCGAAATATATTCGAAATATATTTTTCGATTATCCATGTTTATTTGAAAGCGACTACATTGAAATGAGATTTAACCTGTAGTATCTGCAGATGAGATCTCATTTCAATGTAGTCCAGTTTTGATTATATGAGGTGCAGGCAAGAGGAATTGTACTACATTTTTCAGTTTTATAGTGCTCCAAGTAGTATCTAACTACTAGTAGCTTTAACTTCCCACGTGAAATTTATTTATCTATATATGGTAACTATAATAATTACTAATATCATTTATGAGCAAAATTCAAATCTTTTTCATTGTAGATATTCGACAAAGGTTTTTAAATATAAAACAGAAACTTTGGTCAAGTCTACAAGAAATCGAAACATAAGTGATTCATGGAGTGCATTTTCCTACTATTAACTTTGTGTGCTCTAAAATTGTATCATATAGACTCAACATGATTTATTTCATAGTGACTATAATAGAAACAAGCATTTATCCAGTACCTTCTCTGTCACCAATAGCATTGTTAACAATGCGAAAAACATAGTCCCCAGCCGTGTCATCAAATTCTGGGTCCTCTGTTTCGCCACTCTCACAAAGACTTGGCATTGGTCTTCTACGTATTTTTCCTCTGCTGAAAACCTGAAAGAAGTTTTGGTCGCATATTTTACACCTGATTTGGAAAAAGATGTGAAAATAACGGTATTAGAACCCCATGTTAGGCCCTAAATCATCCTAGATCTAATTAAATAAAATGTTCTTAGGTTATATTAAATGTTCATAAGTCGGTACCAAAGTTAATGAAATAGATTGCAATGAAATAAAGTATCAGCACCATTATAACTACTAGGGTCCCTTTATACTTTATTGGGGTAAGGTGTTGCAGAAGTCTACTAGTTCTGCTACTAGTTCGCCCATGTTTGTCCGGACTCCTTTGAAGAACGGAAAAACTGTTGTTCTGCCAGGCAGATCGTAAAAGGTGACCATTTGACTATACAGTATATGTATCACTACCACCGTGATTATTAGGTGGTAGACTTCCGCAATGACTTGCCCAGGCATTTAATGACACAGCCTTACCTATTCCTACCGCAATAGCGTCAATGCTTGTCATTGTCCTGTTCCGGTTTGGAGGGTAAGGTAGCCGGTAGACTTATGCATGTGGCATTAGACCTCATCACAAGATAGCAACACATTATTAACATCTTCGGTGTCTATAGGCGATGGTTGACTCTTTCCATCGGAGCCATCTGCTTGTTTGCTATCTAATGATATAATAATAATAAATAAAACTAAAAGGAGGAAAAATGAAGAATTGCGCCACTAAAGACCCCTTTTAATTTTCCAGAACAACGATGAGCTTATTCTATTTTTTACATTACGTTTCTTATTTTCCTATCAGTGGCATCGCAGAGCTCATACGTAAGAATCCGCGGAAGTTTGCAAATTCAATTCTTTTCTTCTTTGAGTTTAAAGCAACAAATTAATAATTATGATATATGATGAATACGAATGAAATAACAAAAAAAAAATATTCACGGGACAAATTACACTTACTGATCTAACCCCAAAGTAAGCAAATTATTTGCTTGTGTTATGGGTGTTAGTCAACGATACTAATACATAGAAATACATATATAAATACTATTACACACATAATAAACACCCAAACCCGGAAATGCAAACATTTATGCTCATCACACAAATGCTTATCCCCGTCGGGGATCGAACCCGAGCCCCGTCTATTGCGTAGTCAGGATCGCTAACCATTCGACCAACGGGGCGAGGCGGGACCAAAAAAATGATTAATCTGTAACGTTTGTAGATTACTTCAGAAAGTTGCGTGTTCAGATCACGTCGGGGTCACCACTGTCACCGCATACCACTGAAGAGTCGTAGCTGTAGAACCAGTGGGCCAACTACTGACAGGGTGACGTCATAACTGTGGAGGTTGATGACGTCACACTCACGACAAACAAGAGGAAAAGGAAGACTTGACTTGCCTTCCCAGCCAGGCAAGGTGTACTGTCTGGGGACCGAAGTACATTTGAGAATCGTTGAAACTTGTATATGTATAGTGTTTACAAAATAACCGTGATATCGCGATTTAGGTTTATTTTTTAATTTCATTATTTGCTATATTTTATTATTATTTTTTGTAATGTTTGTACATTGTTTGAACCGCTAAAAATCTTTTAACTTGATTAAAATAATAATCAATATCATATTTTTTACGGAAAATTAAAAAAAGGCTAGAAAATTATTCATAACAATAACAATTTGGGAAAGCGAAAATAAACCTCTCAAGTCTCAACTTATGTAGATAGTTTGTTGACCAGTATGGCCTTTATTTTTTATTTATTTTGAGATGTTTCTTCTGATTGACGATGATTTATTAAGCAGATGTTACTTTTAATCAAAAGAGATGAACTTTACATCTAGACACTAAATGTTTATAATCACGATATTATTCAAGCGAAAAATACCAGGCAGTCTACAGTATAATCTTTATCTTTTTAAATTATTAACCTCTCGAAACTTTGACACGTAAAGACAAATTGAAGCGCCAGGACTCATCACTCGCCTTTTGGCGGGAATGGCGACTCAGGTGACTCGTTGGAAAAAACTTTTTTTCTACAACTAAGCCATACTTTATCATTCTGTAAACGACTGTGTATCAATTGATATATTTTCTATCTATTAGGGATCAAAATAAAGTAATCGACAAAGTAGTTTTTATATTTATAGGTAGATAGGTAATAATAGCAGATGTCAATTTAAGAATTTGACATGACAGATATTTTATCATAGAATAAACGTCAAAGACTTTTTCCTACAACATTAGTCTTTATAACTAGTCATTTAAAGTTTAAATTCAAATGAAAGTTGGGTAAAATTTTGCCTTAAGAGTGACACGGACACGGAATTGTCATACATAATGTCTAATATTTGACACTTTTTCAGTTTCAGTTTGATAATGATTATAATAATTAAAAGTTCATTATAGGTCCACGTATTTTGTTGAGTTTCAAAAATAAGACATAGATCTAATTTCAATCACTTTTATAGTAAACAAAATAAATTATATTAATTTGAATATCTCACCTTTCCTGTGCCTCGCTGTGACCATAATGGTGGGTCAAGTTGTCCATGGGGTAATAGGCCTGTCTCCAAATTACTTAAAAATGATAAAAGGTGCCCTCCTAAAAATGTACAAAGTTAGATATAATGTGTTTTTAAATTCTGTGGTTTTATGTATCTACTAGTAGAAGTAGAACTATCTACTTAGTACTTAAAGATAATTATTGACAATAATAACCTCATAAAGGAATATAGTATAATTCCCTTACCGTTCTAGTTAATTCTAGATAATGTTTCAATAACTTCTAAAATAATAAAAATATTTATTATTCGTGTCATACTCTATTCTGAATGCTTAGCTTTAACTACATAATATGATAATTTAGTAAACTAGGATCAATTAAGATTTGAAAAATTAACCTTTAGGAAATTGTATAGGTGGTCGCTGGACGCCATCTTGTCCCACAAGTATCAGCGCATCACTGGTCTGTGATCGGTGTACGTGTACATATACAACCTCCCAAACGCAGACTTGTAGAGACATCGCCCAATACACGCTGAAATTACGAAATAAAAGTTAAATCAATAAATAGGTATTACGTCGATACTTCCATAAAAATGTCATGATAATTTATGTATGTTTTTGTAACCATTGCTGTGTCTTAGTCTTCTAGGCCATTGTTAGTAGCTGGTTAAATCATTTTAGCAATCCTAACTCTTACCAGAAGCCTACAAGGCAACTCATGTTGAAGTAAGATAATTCCTGTGAATCCTAATTCCATTTATTGTCGCAACTTAGTTTTTTAAGAAGTATAATTTATAATTATTAACTATCGTCTGCACTTTTGTTTGTCCATATGAGGAGCTAATTTTCAAAAGGGTATCTTTTTATTTTTTAGTTTTTTATTTTTTAGTTTTTATTTATAATTATAATTATAATTATAAATTCTGAATTATTCATCAAAATTTACAAAAAGATCTCCTTTTGATCCGAAACGTAAATTTTATTATTTTTTTTATATTGAAAAAAATTTAATTAATGAAATTTGATGAAAAATATCACTAGAACTTGAGGTTTTCTACCAAATTCTAAAAAAATCGATAATTTAAATTTAAAAAATTTAAACGATACCCTTTTGAAACTCAGCTCAAATGAGGAGCTGAGTTTCAAAAGGGTATCTTTGTTAAATTTATTTTATGATGGATTGATTTTAAGATTGTGGAAAATAAATACTAATGTGGCAGCGCTGGTCCGTACCGCTGAAGGGTCATATAGATGGAACCAGCGGGCCAGCTATTGTCAGGTGACATCGTAACTGACAACTGTGGAGGTTGATGACGTCACACAAGGACAAGTAAGGGAAAAGAAAGATCTTCCCAGCCAGGCAAGGTGTACTGCCTGGGGACCGAAGTCCATTTGAGAAGCGTTGAAAATTGTATATAGTGTGTACAAGATAAATAATCGTGATATCGCGATTCAGAATTTTAGTTTGAATTTCATTTTTTTTCCATTTTTTTATTATTTTTTTTTGGTAGCGTTTGTAGATTGCTTGAACCGCTACACTAATCATATCGCCGCATATGAAATTATGACTTGTGTGTTAAAAATTGCTTATGTCTTTTTGTGGCTGTGACTCTGGGTTGCTATTGACTTTTCTCGATAGAAAAAACCAACAATAAGTTGCGGAAACCGCGAATCGAACCTGAAATATCGTAATCTGATCTGACCAGGCTAATATCTAGACCAACGGGATGATTAATAACACTAAACTAAACTACTATAATAACACGATCAGCAAATACAAATTGTAAATTGCTGCATTCGAAACATAAATTATCTTACAGACATTTACAGCGCCAATAACTCTAATTTTTTTAACTTCACGCTACGTATGGTCTCGTTGGCGACAAATTTTGAGAAGGTCAAAAGTAAAAAAAAAAAAAAAAAGTATCTTCACGCCCATATCCCCGAAGGGGTAGGCAGAGGTACAACAAGTGCACCCACGATTAGCCGAAGATACTTGGTCCCACAAATGTGATAGGTGGCAAGCCTATCGCCAACCGGGCACTTTCCAATCCCGAGCAACTTTGTGTTTCTCAGAAAACTGAAAAAACACTTTTTTATGTGCCCGACCCGGGAATCGAACCCGGGACCTCATATGGTCAACGCCAACGCTGGACCACTAGACCACAGAGGCGACAAGGTCAAAAGTACCTTCTTAAAATTCGTGTCAAAAATCATCCTTTTGGCAGATTGAAATTACGAAAATGTGCCATGTCGATACCAGACCTGCGAGTCTGGCAGAGCGTTCGCGGTTTGGCAAAAAATACCAAAAAATATATTTTTGGCAACTTGATTTTTATTTCATCTTTTAATTAGGTTTCTTTAGAGTTTCAATATATATCAGACATTTTTGGCGGTTCTAAAGTATTCCCAGATACCTTCATATACATTTTACGAAAATTTCCAATACATTTATTTAATAATTTATTTATTTAGTATTTTATTGTATGCAACAAAATATAAAATAAATAAATAATATACCCCGTGTTGGGCGGGACTCCTTTGAATAATAGGGAGAACAGCAGTTGGTCAGCATTGAAATATACACAGATACTTGCATGGGATACATAACATGAAAATTCTACTCACAAAGTAATGAATTTGAATTTTAAATTATACCTTAAGTAACCTAGATAGTGCAAGATAAAACAATAGCATGACACTATAATAACGGGAACAAATATGTTTGCTTCAATCGCTTCAATCGTTATAAAAAATAACTCATGTAGATACTAAAGCAAGTGATTTATTGAACAAAAGATTTAAGGCCAATAAAAAATAAGTACATCCTGCCGAGTGCTATGTGATTAAAATTTTTATAAATCTATGGAAAAACACAATGTATTTCTACATGACAAAAACAATATATGTGTTAAGCAAAAGTATTTCTAAGTTACTTTATATCTGAACTTAAACTACTTGTTTACCTATATAAATCTTATCTTTTTGTTAGCATAAAGAAATTAAAATACATACGCCCACAAATACACACTCCCGCTGTCATTAGTGGAATTGTTATTGCATGAGGTGTCACGGTTGTTTATTATGGAATTACTTCTACACGCAAGTTGCTGTTAAGAAGTATTTACACAAATCGAACTTAAATAATTTCATATCTGAATTATAAACGACTGCTGTTCTCGGGACTAAGCTCGCATGACCTGCACACATTACTTGTTCTTAGTCAGTCAGGTAAAAATTAGCCCGTGTTACTTAATGATAATGTAACATTGTATTGCTTAAATTATATTTAAATAAGTCCAGTCGTTTTTTGAGTTTATTGATTACAAACGAATCTTACCTCTTTATAATATTAGCTTAGTAGTATTCTCGTAAATTAACAAACAAACCACAATAGTTCAGTGATTTTTTAAACTAACATATGTAGTTTAAATTAAATTATTGTATCAAATAAAAATAACCTTTATACATTAAATAAATTTATGCCATCCTACTAGGGCTCGAAGGACCATTTAATAATGTACGGATTCTTGTTAACTAATAGATTGATAGTTGATATTGATAATAGCCTGCAATTTCTTAATAGCGAAGCATTCAGAATAAAAAAATCTCTTTCTCTCTTATTCTGATAAATTAAGTTCAATGTGCCCTCTTCTTATCATATTTTTCTTTTTTTTATGGAAGAGGGGGCAAACGAGCAGGAGGTGCACCTGATGTTGAGTGATCACCGCTGCCCATGGACATCTGCAATACCAGAGGCCTTGCAGTTGCGTGGCCGCCCTTTTAAAAATGAGTACGCTCTTTTCTTGAAGGTCCCCAAGTCGTATTTGTTCGGAAAAACCCCCGTCGGTAATTGATTCCACAAAAGAGTAGTGCGAGGCAAAAAGTGCCGGGAGAACCGCACGGTTGTGGATTTCCAGACATCAAGATGGTGTGGGTGCAACTTCAAATTTTGACGCGATGTCCGATGGTGGAAGTTGGCAGCAGGAATTAATCCAAACAACTCGTCGGAACACTCTCCATGATAGATACGATAAAAGACGCAGAGTGAGCTTACATCTCTGCGTAATGCCAAAGAGTCAAGCCGTTTCGTAATAGCCTGATCGTCAACGATTCGAACAGCTCTACGTTGAATGCGATCAAGTGGAAGAAGCTGGTACTGGGGAGCTCCGGCCCAGAGATGAGAGCAGTACTCCATGTGAGGCCGAATTTGCGCCTTATAAAGTTGGAGACGATGGGCCGGCAAGAAATACTGCCTCGCTCTGCTGAACACACCGAGCTTTTTGGAAGCTAGTTTCGCCTTGCCTTCCAGATGACCGCGAAATTGAACGGTATTCGATATGTCGACTCCCAGGATTCCGACACTGGCTGAGGCTGTTAGGAGAGTATCCTCAAATCGAGGTGATATGACAAGGGGTATCTTTTTGCGGTGAACGCGCAAATCTGTGTCTTTTTGGGGTTAAGTGTGACCAAGTTTTGACGACCCCATTCCGAGACATCAGTAAGTCGATTCTCGACTTCAGACACAAGCTTCTTTCGGCTCTCTTCGACGTGTTTCCGAGAAATACCGCTATGGCCAGAGTATGTAGCATCACCAGTACTATCATCTGCATAGCAATGTATGTTACTAATTCGCAACATATCATTGATATGCAGAAGAAAGGGTCGGTGATAGCACGCAGCCTTGGGGAACACCAGCATTGACGGGTTTAAGGTCGGAGCATGCACCGTCGACTACGACCTTGATGCTCCGATCAGCCAAAAAACTGGTTATCCACTTGCATAATTTCTCAGGAAGCCCGTAGGAAGGCAGCTTTGCGAGAAGCGCTTTGTGCCATACCCGATCAAAGGCCTTAGCTATGTCCAAACTTACAGCCAATGCCTCCCCCTTGGACTCAACTGCCTCCGCCCATCGATGTGTCAAATATACTAGCAGATCACCAGCTGAGCGGCCGCGACGGAAACCGTACTGACGGTCACTAATCAGCTGGTGCTCTTCTAAATACTTCAGGAGCTCACAGTTGATGACGGTTTCCATAGTTTTGGAGAACAAGGAGGTTATGGCTATGGGCCCGTAATTGGACGGGCTAGAGCTATCTCCTTTTTTGGGAATGGGATGCATTAGAGCTGTCTTCCACGATTTTGGTACCACGCCGAGTAAGTAGGAGAGTCGAAACAGGCGCGTTAATACTGGCGCCAACTCCGGAGCGCACACTTTAAGCACAATAGAAGGGATGCCATCCGGCCCACTAGACTTGTGGACGTCCAAGGAAAAAAGTGCTTTACGTACAGAAGATTGCAGGAATCTTAGTTCCGGCATAGAACTATCGCACCGCGGGATGGTAGGCAGTGCATTCCCTTGGTCGTCCAGAGTCGAGTTGGCCGCAAAGAACGAGCCCAGAAGATTGGCCTTCTCCTTTGCGGTATGGGCCAGAGAGTCATCGTCTCTGTGCAAAGATGGAAGAGAGGGCTGTGAGAAATTCCCTATGACAGCCTTGGCGAGAGACCAGAACGCACGAGTTCCTGAAGGAAGGCGAACTAATTTCTCACCAATTCTGCCAATGAGTTCCGATTTTGCCTTGGCGATAGCTCTTTTGAAGAACCTAGAGGCAGAATTGTACTCCTTTCGTAATGTGCTGGTTTTTACATCACGAGATGCCGACGCAGCAGCCCAAGCCCGGTAGCACTCCCGCTTTCGGCGTGAAGCCGTTTTGCAGGAGCAACCAAACCAAGGCTGAGACCCACCACCAACTGGCACCGCAGAAAATGGAATGAAAAGTTCCATGCCCTGCAGCACCACATCAGCGATAGAGTCAGCAACGACACTCGGATCATTCAGCTTGAAGCACATCCGCCCCCATGGGTAGGACGCAAAAAAAGTCCGCATCCCGTCCCAATCTGCTGACCTATAGTGCCAAACGCGACGACGGCCTGCAAAAGGAGGCCGTGATAGGCGCGTAACCGGCACTTTGCTCCGGATCAGGCAGTGGTCTGACGTACCAAGTGGGACGTCCACAGACACCTGGTAGTCATCCGGATGAGAGGTCAGCAGAAGGTCCAACAGTGAAGGCGTATGGTCGTCACACATTTTAAGTATTTTATTCTTGTATGCCCCGGCAAACGCTGTTCTGCCTTTTTAACTACTCTTATTTTGTTTCTATATTTTCTCACATTTTAAACCTTCCCTGGACTTCAAAAATTAATTCAAAACCAAAATTAGCCAAATCGATTAACCCGTTCTCGAGTTTTAGCGAGACTAACGAACAGCAATTTGATTTATATATATATACACACACACACACACACATATATATATATATATATATATATATATATATATATATATATATATATATATATATATATATATATATATATATATATATATATATATATATATATATATATATATATATATATATATATATATATATATATATATATATATATATATATATATATATATATATATATATACATATATATAGATAATGTTGTGAGTCACGTTAGTCATTTACATAGATACGACAAATTTTGGGTGTTTTAGAGTATTCCTTGCATACTGTTAAAATTCCATATCTATCTATCAGTTCAGTCCAAAACAATTGTATGCTAACTATAAAGCCCGTGTTTTAAAGACGTAAGGCATAAAAAATAGCGATAATATTTTGTAACTTTGAATAAATTCTTCTAAAACTTAAAATTAAAAAAAGAAAACATACCAGTTAATGCAAAGCGATCCAGAACAACGTCTTCTGTATACAGTACATGGGTCCGTGCTGCACAGAACACACTTATTTTGGCACGCCGATGTATGCACAAGATGGCAGCGAAACTGACTACACACATGACTATAACATGCACAATTCAAGCTATAATATCAAAGTGACAGGAACGTACATAATAATTATTTTTCTTACTTTTTTGTCGTAGGAAATTGGTGTAACTCATTTTTGATATTCCCAAAAACCGCTCTTTTTTAAATACATTAGCCAACCGGTTTTTTCAGACTATATTATAATTTAATTAATATTATTAAATAAGCAACGGACATAATTATTTAATTTAATGAATGGAAAAAAGTGGGTGTCTCACAAGGCTCATTTTTTGTTCCCTCTTGTTTTTCATATATATATATATATATATATATATATATATATATATATATATATTAGACTGATTCAAATTAAAAAAAAACTTTTTTTTTTTGAATAAATACATCTAAAAAGTTTCTTTGTTAGACCAAAAAAAACCTCCTAAAAGATGAGCTTGATATCTTGAAAATTGAGCTGGCGCATGGGGGGGTCCCCTTTTCCATTTAAAATACATTGAAAAATAACTTTTTTCTGTATTTTCATTGTAAATCGTCGAAAAAAATTTTTTTTCGAATTTCCGATTTTAGTATCTTGTAGGAAATTAAATTCTCTACAAAAAAGGTCTCTTTCATTTTTTCGCTAAAATGCATAAGAAAAAAGTTACAGAGCTTTAAAAAACGAAAATTATAAAAAGTCAAAAATAACTTTTTTTTTTTATTTTCGACATCAAATTATTTTATTTCGTAAAATTTTTTACTTAATTTATCTATATTCAGTCTGTTAATTATATCTAAATTTGATCTATGTATAGAAGAAAATTGACTTTTTATTATTGACTTTTTATAATTCTCGTTTTTTAAAGCTCTGTAACTTTTTTCCTATGCATTTTAGCGAAAAAATAAAAGAGACCTTTTTTGTAGAGAATTTAATTTCCTACAAGATCCTAAAATCAGAAATTCGAAAAAAAAAATTTTTTCGACGATTTACAATGAAAATACAGAAAAAAGTTATTTTTCAATGTATTTTAAATGGGAAAGGGGACCCCCCCATGCGCCAGCTCAATTTTTAAGATATCAAGCTCATCTTTTAGGAGGTTTTTTTTGGTCTTACAAAGAAACTTTTTAGATGTATTTATTAAAAAAAAAAAAGTTTTTTTTAATTTGAATCAGTCTAATATATATATATATATATATATATATATATATATATATATATATATATATATATATATATATATATATATATATATATATATATATATATATATATATATATATATATATATATATATATATATAAATGAATTAATATGCTTAGGTAATAAAATCATTTATCTCCTTAATAAATAATCCCCTAGGATAAGCATGGAACCGTACTGTTTGAGGACACTTTATATTTATATATATTATAAATGGTAAAAAAATAATTTATTCGAAGTGAAAAGACAAGTTGGTAAGTATGACGGAAAATGCGATTTCAAACGTTGTATAGAGATTTAATGCAAACAATTTTCTACCTGGATTGGTCCGGGCCCCTTTTGAAAAATAGAACATCTGTCTGTTTTGTCCGGAACTTCGTTAAAGGTAGGTGAATTGGCCAATTGATTACTACAATCGTACCATACTATGCAGTAGAGCTCCAAAACATCCTATCCGGGATTGATACCACCACTTTACCTATTCCTGTCCTAATACTGTCAATATATGTCACTATCATTTTCTGGCCCGTAAGGTAAGGTAAAATTATGCATGTAGCATTATTACCATTATGCCACTCAGATGGCAACACACTATTAACATCTTTGGTGACAATAGACGATGGATAAATCTTTCCATCGGGAGTGTATTCTGCTTATTTGCTAGCGTATGATATAACCGCCTCGTTTATCGCGTGGTTAATGACCCTGTCTACGCCAACGATGTGTCTCGGGATTGATCCTCGATAGGGACATTAGGTGATGAGCATGGATATTTGTATTTCTGAATTTGGTTGCTTATTAAATATATTTGAGTATTTATTTATATTTTTCTATGTATGAGCAACGTTGGCTAACACCATTATCACAAACAAGTAAAATGCTTAGGTACTTTGGGGTTAGAACGATTCGTGTAATTTGACCAGCGACATTAATATGTTTTTTCTCAATATCGAGCTTAATATATGTAGATATTAATAAAAAAAATTAGTAGACATAGAAATTGTGGAGTCTACTGTGAGTTCAAGATTTACACTATATGTATATTTAAATGCGTATTAGAAATGCAAAACTCTACAGCATAGTAGCTGGTTCAGTAATTTTTAAACAAAATTGTTAACCGGCCTAAAGTACCTATTATTCGTATAAAAAATTCGCATTTGTCTTAAGAAGTCCCGGATTACGTATTGTCAAAGTTTTTGTGTATAAACAACTTCCTACTTATAGTTGAATAAGTTAACCACAGCACCAATAGAAAATATCCAATCAAGCATAGAAAATATTGTTTACTAGCTGTAGCGTGCAGCCCGCTGCATTAAAAAAGTTTTTGGGGAATCCCGTGGGATTACGTATTTTTATCGAGATAAAAAGTAACCTATGTGCTATTCCAGGTCATTATCTACCTGTGTGCCAAATTTCATTCAAATCCGTTCAGTAGTTTTTGCGTGATATCCAAACTTTCGCATTTATAATATTAATGTAGATTTTACAAATCTTTAACTAATC
This sequence comes from Apodemia mormo, assembly GCA_036924255.1. NCBI lineage: Eukaryota > Metazoa > Arthropoda > Insecta > Lepidoptera > Riodinidae > Apodemia > Apodemia mormo. The sequence continues at coordinate 14,600,777 of JAUPFN010000020.1, forward strand.
TATACTTAATATTATAAACATGAAAATTTGTGTCTATTTGTTTCTATTGTATTTCTCAGCGAAACCATTAAACCAATTTTGATTATATTTAGAGTATCTTCACGCCCATATCTCCGAAGAGGTAGGCAGAGGTACAACAAGTGCACCCACGATTAGCCGAAATACTTTGTCCCACAAATGTGATAGGTGGCAAGCCTATCGCCAACCGGGCACTTTCCAGTCCCGGGCAACTTTGTGTTTCTCAGAAAACTGAAAAAACACTTTTTTTTTAAAGTGCCCGAACCGGGAATCGAACCCGGGACCTCATGTGGTCAACGCCAACGCTGGACCACTAGACCACAGAGGCGATAATATTTAACATGGCAGACAGAGGCGATAATATTTAACATATCCATGTTAAATATAAGATTATATTTAACATGGATATTATTGAGATTAGGGGTGAAATATTAGCTATTTCTTTTAAAAAATCGGCGATTAAAGAGCTGAAGTAACTTCGTATCACAAACTATATCAACGACATGTTAGTTTATTTGCGGGCGAAGTTTCGCGAGTCAGCTAGTATTAAATAAGTCTCAAAATTTAACATTAATTCAATAAACCTTCTGACACTATTCGCTGTCTTAATAACACAAAGTTAGACAGTTGGTTAAGCAAAAAAAATTTTGTAAGCTGATTATTTAATCAACTCTGAATGTTCAAACTTTGTACGTTATGCTTCGACAAAACTTGAAAACTTTGACAAAAGTATTGAAATTAGGTATATTAATTAAATATTAAATAGCCAAAGCGTTTTTTGTTGGGCTAGTTAACAAGTAGATGGCTCTCTGATAGAAAGTAATAGGTGTGATGATAATGCCACTTGCATAAGTTTACCGGCTACCTTACCGCCCGGCCACGCGAACCGGTGGCGGCGGCGGCGGCAAAAATTCGTCGATCACCCTGCCGCCGGGTGCCACGCCGAGTGGCATGTTTAGTACTTTCCCATAGATTTGTTTCAGACTAGACGCTTTCCCGTGGCTAGGCCGTTACCCTTCAAACCGAAACACGACTGTGACAAGTATTTGTTCTACTGCGACAGGAATAAATAAAGCGGTGGTACCTAACTCGGGCAGGACATTATTCCGCCGTGTTGGTCCCGGCCTCCTTTGCAGAATAGGCCAACTGCCGTTCCGCCAGGCAGGTCGTAAAAGGCGACCGATTGGCTATCGAGTCACTACCATCGTGGCTACTAGGTGGTAGAGTTCTGCATTGTCTCACCCGGGTCTGGTACCACCGCCTTACCTATTCCTGCCGCAATAGCGTCAGTGATTGTCGCTGTCGTGTTCCGGTTTGGAGGGTAAGGTAGCCGGTAAACTTATGCATGTGGCATTAGACCTCGCCACAAGATAGCAACGCACCATTAACATCTTTGGTGTCTTTAGGCGATGGTTGACTCTTTTCACCAGGAGACCCATCTGCTTGTTTGCTATCTGATGATATAAAAAAAAAATAGGACATTGCAGAACTACCACTTATTAGTCACGGTAGTAGCGTGACACATTTCCCCTTCGAGATGCCTAGGCAGTAAGGTAGTTAATTTATTCTTCAAAAAGGGGAATACATCAGTGAGATAATAGGTAAGTCTAATCTGTCTTACCGTTTGTCCTAAATCTTTACGAAATGTTTGTAAACCAAAACGTGTGTTGTTAAAACACAATAAAAAAACTAGGATTCAGATAAAACATTAATAAAGTGAGTTTATTTGTAATACATACTGTGTAATACATAAATCACATCTGCGTTCGTTATAATGGTAATGGTTTTAATATATTAATATCTTGTTGACCGAGTTTTGCTCGGTTTTTCACATTAGATAAACAATTGATTTTCTTAGTCTAACCTCAAAGCAAATACTCATTGACTTCGTGCTACTTAACAACGCCATCTGCTGGAATAACTTACAATACAAAAATAGTATTATTATTCGCCAATGATGTCAGGAAGAGTCATATTTTTCAGTTTTAATTGGGACTTTTATTATCGATAAAACACGAATAAAATGACATTTTCTAAAAATGATTCCTAGCTAGATCGATTTATCGCCCCGAAACCCCCTATATACTAAATTTCATGAAAATCGTTGGATACAGGAATTGTTCGTTTAAAGGTATTAGATAAATTATTATAAATATCTTTATAAATGGTTTATAATATAATATCTTTATAAGTGGTTTATAATTATAATTTATAAACTTTACCTTGTGTTGGTTCGGGTCTCCTTTGAAAAATAAACCATCTGCCGTTCTGGTAGGCAGTTCGTAAGAAGCGAACGATTTAGCTATGTGAGTCACTACCATCGTGGCTACCAGGTGACAGACTTCTGCATTGTCTTGCATGGATCTGGTACCTTTACCTATTCCTGCCGCAATGACATCGCTGATTGTCATTGTCGTAGGGTAAAGTAACTGGTACACTTATGCATGTGGTAAAAAGTATCCCCGCCACTAGGATAGCAACGCACCATTAACATCTTTGGTGTCTATAGGCGATGTTATATATTTCCATCAGAAGAGCCATCTACCTGTTTTTTATCTTATAAAAAAAGAATATGGACCATAACACTCATAAGTGCAAAAATTATTAAACTATACAATTTGATAATACTCCGAATTATTAATAAATAGCATTTAACAGTGCCTTCGATACCAGGATAGTTAAAAATGACACCTTAGAAACATTGCTTTAATATTAATTTGAATTTAAATTAAAAATGATTTTGAAAAAATAATAATATGATTGATGATAATTATTTGAATTAATAATAAAATAATTCTTTTTTTATTTTCTGCCTTTATCGTAATCACTTGATGAAGTTCATTTTTATTGGGTAAAAATGCACTTAATGTACTGCTTCATACATTGAACAAGTTAAACTTGTTAGTCTATATAATTTAACATAAATTATATAGACTAACAAGTTTCGCTTTTTACAACATCTTGATATCTATTAAGACGTTTCAAAATGAGAAAGAAACCGGTTGGCTAGTATTTTTTTTTTTAATTTATACAATTTGATTAATACGGCTAAAGTCTTGACTATTTTAGTTGCATGAAATGCTTTATTCATATAGTTATTTCCAAATTCCTACGCATGTACACATGTAATAAGAAAATAAACAAACACCAAGTCACAATATAAAATATAGTAACAAAACTTCATACAATTTTTCGAATTTCATACCATCATATTCCCAAACTACTAGCACCATTGTTACACTTACAGCTGATTAAAAAATAGCGTTTGCTTGTTGATTAAATTATTCGTATGACATTGAGTTAATGTTTAGGGTATATATTTATACTGTGACAAAGTGTTTCACTGAAACAACTACAGTCAAAAGTTCATGGTATAATAAGACATATTTGCTCTAAGGGTCAACGAAAAAATAGAGTGGTAGGGAAGAGCAATGAATTGGACGCAAGACTCATAGAGGGAGTGGCAGTCACCGTGAGCATTGTGCATTGTACCTAAAAGTTAACGTTGTAACAATTTTAACTTAGTTAAATCTACACGCAGATATAATTAGTGCAGCGATATAAAAATGAATAAGCTAATATAAGCTGCATAAGCTAATTCTTGCTTAATATTAGCTTATTCAGCTCAATAATTACATATGCAGATTTAATTAAATTTAAAACGTTACTAAAGTATATATATATATATATATATATATATATATATATATATATATATATATATATATATATATATATATATATATATATATATATATATATATATATATATATATATATATAATATATATATATATATATATAATAACACTGAACAATTTATATTTAGTTTAGTAAAGCAGTATTGTAACTCTAATTCGCTAGACTAATTACAGCTGTATGTAAATTTAATCATATTTAAATAGTTATCAAATTATTAAATTTTTGTGCAAATTTGTCATTATGCGCGCACCCTGATACATTTACAAAATTGTGAAAGCAATATCAAAGCAATACTTTTTTAATTGTTAACAACAAATACTACACAAAAGGCTCTAGAAAATTAATCAATGGTAAAAACAAATATACCTTTTGTCGATGCCCTCGCTCTCGGCGTAACCATTCATTAACTGATTAGGCGTCCATTTTATTACTAGCCCCGCTGAACTCTGATGTAAACTCAAGTACCCGGGCAAAGGTTCTTCAACGTCTTTCTGTGAAAATTAAACGGTTCTTTGATATATGGTTTCAAAACAGATTAAGAAGATTAACAGAATAAGAGATTTAACAGAGAAAGCCAAACACTATTTCATGCCCGTTTATCGCCTGCAACTTTATAATTTATAAAGTAAATAATTTCACCTTTTAACAACGCAACAAATATCAAAGATTCATTTCACCTCCCTAATCTATGATAATCAAAAAAAAGGTGCTTTAAGAATTAAACAGCTGTTTAATTCTCGAAACACTTTTTACCTCGCACTACTCCTACTGGAATTGAACGTAGTTACACGAAAAAGATTCAATCCACACAAAATATGTTTAGAAAATTTGGATATTTTTTAATTTTTTACCGTGCCATACATGGGGACTAGTTCTGACGTTGAATAAAGTAATAGAGAGCTATTTTTGCTTAAATGTTTTTTACTGGCCAGTTGTATTGATGTTTAGCATCAGTTTGGTGCGCTTAACTCAGTTTTAAATATATTGTGGATTGGATTCTTTTCGTTTAACTACGTCCTATTAATGGTCTGATGAAGTTTATCCAACGAGTAAGAATCGATGAACTTCAAGAAAAGAGCGAACTCATTTTTAAAAAGCCGGCATAGTGGTGATGGTTTACCATCAGAATAGTCTTCTGACCGTTTTCCTACGATAACAACCATTAACATCGTTAGTGTCTATAGGCGATGGTTTTTCTTTTCATCAGGAAAGCCACTTGCTTATTTGCTATCTAATAATTTTAAAAAAAACTTTTACAGATATTTTTGAGAATTCAAAAATTTAAAAATTGCTACCGAATCGGAACCTGGTCTCCAAATTCAGACCAGTTTCGTATAATATTATTGGTATAATAAGATCAAACTGGTTTGAATTAAAAAAAAAGTACTTTAAAGTTTTTTTTATATCATAAGATAGCAACAAGCAGATGGGTCTTCTGATGGAAAGAGTCAACCATCGCCTTTAGACACCAAAGATGTTAATGGTGCGTTGCTATTTTATGGCGAGATCTAATGCCACATGCATAAGTTTACCGACTACCTTAACCTCCAAACCGGAACACGACAGCGACAAGCACTGCGCTATTGCGGTAGGAATAAGTAAGGCGATGGTACCAGGCGATAATTTTTAGTATTTTTTGAGTTATAAAATCATGTTGATGCGTTAATATGCAAAACCGGTAGACTTTCAAATATTGGAAAAAAAACCCTTGAAACAATTCCTCGGTAAACAAACCAACTTAAACAAAACAACACAAAATTGTGGATGATTAAAAAACTTAATTAAGGCTTTGTAAATATTGTGTAAGGTTGCCTTTGTGATATTTTGAACGATAGAACTTTGCAATATTTTATTTTATTATGTCGATGGAGAAATTGATCTAAGTCCAGATTAAACAAATTATTTCGCTTGTGTGATGGGTGTTAGTCAACAATACAAAAACATAGAAATACATATATAAATACTGTTACATACATTTTAAACACAGAAACAAATAACACAAACATTCGACCGCCCCTTTGGTCGAGTGGTTAGCGACCCTGACTACGCAATCAACGGGGCTCGGGTTCGATCCCTGACGGGGACAAGCATTTGTGTGATGAGCATAAATGTTTGTATTTCCGGGTTTGGGTGTTATTTTATATATATTCTGGTATTTATATATGTATTTCTATGTATTAGTATCGTTGACTAACACCCATAACACAAGAAAATATTTGCTTACTTTGGGGTTAGATCAATAAGTGTAATTTGTCCCGTGAATATTTCTTTATTTATTATTTATCTATGCTCATCACCCAAATGTTAGTTAGTCCCTATCGAAAATCGAACTCGGGCTCCATCGATTCGTAGTTAGCTTTGCTAACCACTCGACCAACGACCGACCAAAAGTTTGTGTCGCCTCTGTGGTCTAGTGGTCTGGTATCGGTATTCACTATATGAGGTCACGGGTCCGATTCTCAGGTCGGGCAATTCAAAAATGTGTATTTTTAGTTTTCTGATACAAACAACTTTGCCCGGGATTGGAAAGTGCCCGGTTGGTGATAGGTTTGCCACCTATCACATTGTGGAACCAAGTATCTTCGGCTAACCCTGGGTACACTTGTTGTACCTCTGCCTACCCTTTCGGGGATACAAGCGTGAAGATACTTTTTTTTCATAGTTTCGACATATAATTAATACGTGAAGACAATAAGAATACTTACTGGTTGAACCTGTACATTGTTTTTCCCGTACAAGAGAGTTGCTCGTGAATTTTGATGTAAGCTTTCGACGTAGTCTTTTGCTGATGAAGCGACAACACTGCCAACGCCTAAAAATACTAAATATATTATTTTTTTATAAAAATATGTACCTAGCTAAAGGGGGAATCATATTTTTAATCAGTTATTTCAAGTGTGGTCAGAAATTAACTTTTAATCTATATCCCGACCTATGGTCTAGTGGTCTGGTGTTAGTTGGTGTAAGTATTGATCACACGAGGTCCTGGGTTCAATTCCCGGGTCAGGCAATTCGAAAATGTGTTTTTTCAGCTTTCTGATAAAACAACTTTGCCCGAAATCAAATAAGTGCCCGGTTGGCGATAGGCTTGCCACCTATCACATTGTGCGACTAAGATGTATCTTCGGCTAATTATGGGTGCCGGGTTGTACCTCTGTCTACCTTTTCAGGGATACGGGCGTGAAGATGATTTTTTATCTATATAATACTTTTTTAAATATTAATATGTAAAGCAAAATGTTGGATCTCTCATTAAAAAAGTGTTGTCAAATTTTATATTTATCACAAACTAGCTTCACTGTGCAGCCTGCTGCATTATAAAAGTTTTTGGTGAATCCCGCGGAAACAACACATTTTCTGGGATGAAAAGTAGTATATATGGTATTTTAGGTTATCACCTACCTTTGTGCTAAATCCCATCCAAATCCGTTCAGTAGTTTTTAAGTGATTGAGAAACAAACATCCGTCCATCCAAACATAAAAATTTTCGCATTTATAATATTAATATATACCTACGGTCGATTTTGATAAGTGGGCGATCCCTAATTTAAGAAATATATGTTCAATATAATTGACAGTGTGTGTTTCTTGGCCTCTTATGTTGTACTGTTATGTATTCTGTGTCTTAGGCCTTTATTCCAAGATGTAACTAAAGCACAGTAGAGCATACATAGAGCAGATGAACCAAATAAAAGTCGTTCCGTTAATAAAGAGAGAAAGCAAATGGAATTTGGTACTCGTCTCTCTATCTAACCTATGTAAAGAGGTATACCAAATGTATGCTCTTTCTATTTCTATCAACTACTTTAACTACTTTATGTGGATATGTTATATCTATGAACTGAAGTCGTAATTTGAATAAGATTAATTTTGCCATCCAAACTACAATAATTATGCTGATTTATTCTAGAACACGTTCTGAGTTTAAATCAATGAAAACTAGGCTTAAGCACACATGATATTTAGGTACTAGAGAGTAATGTTCTAAAGTTGTTCGAGGGGTGAATCGTGACGTTACATAGCACCTCAGCATCGAACTAGAAAAAGTTTCATGAAGTATCTACTCCATCAATTATTCTCATGAGGAGGTAAAGTGCGCTACAAATTATCTAGACATCAGTATTTAGAATTTAAAACTTATAAATGTAAAATTAAAAGGTTTGAGATATTTTTATTGATTTTTTTAAATACTCTAAAATGTAAGCTTACGAAGAATAAATGTTATCTTCATGTAAGGTTTTTATTTTATTCTTGCTTGAAATTTAAGTTGGTATTATTTCGTGAATAAAATTGATATTTTGTATTTATTATAATAAAAATTAATGCAGTAGTAAAATACAAATAAATAAAATAGTTTGTTAAAGAGTTGCTAGATGATAGAGCTTTTGTTAATGCAAAGAATCCAAAAAACAACGATCTTTAGAATTATCATCTACCTGTACATTAATATTAATAGTTTAAATTATACCTACTGAATTTCTACCGGTCTGACTTAAAAAGTAGTATAAGTTTCAGCATGTTACATTATGTATATGCAGGGAGATATTCTGGTTAAGCTTCTTTACTTTAATGAGCGAGAAATCAACTTATATCGATTATTTCAAAACACGCTCGAAAAACAAAATAATTGCTTAATAAGTAAACAATAATACGGATAATAAAATACGCTTTGTAGTGACAAAAAAATGCAAACAAAGTCGAAGGGAATAATATGTTATTTGGAATACCTTAATTCGCAAATTTATCTATATAACGTCTATTCCTGAAAGCATTAAAACACGACACAAAGGAGCATTCAGTGGACATAAAAGCTTAATGGAAAAGTTAAAAGCTCTAGAAGTTTTTCAAACAATGCTAAACAACACTACAAGCTTGCATTGAAGTAATGAGACTCCGCTTCGTCTGAGTATAGTTTTAATTAAGTGTACTCGTTTAAAAGTTTTATGTCAGGTTGAAGTTGCTGCGTAGAAAATTATTGTATTTGAGTGCCAGATATAATTGTGCTAATTGATCATACGGTGCTAATGGATCTCTACTACTGAATCTCCAATGTCTATCTGTTTAACTTTAGCTCTAACAGGTAGACGCTTAAAGTTTTCACAGACTACGTATTATTATTTGACGCTATTACAGGCCCATAAACTAATATTCGTCAGTTACCTTATTTTGATGATAATCACACATCATTATTGATGTCGTAAACATTTTTTCAGCTTCACTTTGAAAATTCATTAATTTCTGAACGAACTATAATCGTTTGAATATATCTGAGAGCTACATTAGCTCTGGATATGTCGCAAAAAATAAGAGTGGTCTGTTCTATACTGAAATTAACGTGGAACTATTTATACAATTCTCATCAGAAAAATCGAAACACCTTACTAGTTTATGTTTATGAAATTAATGTTTTTTTAATTAAAGAATTTAGTTTCAGAAGTAAAAATATGCTAAGTGTACTTTCATAGTAGAAATTTGAGCTTCCTTTTTCTATTGTTCTATATTCAGCTCAAAATAATTTTTCATTGATTTCTAAATCCAATTTATATAGAGATTGTGAAGTTTGTATAGAGTGTAAAGGAAATAGTAGAATAAACAATTCATATACTTAAAATTAAAGCTTCAACATGGTTTATTCAATAACTTGTATTCCCTCTCTGGGCTCTTATAACTGATTTCATGCGATTCTTCATCGATCGAATGCGAGTTACGGTCGTGTTTGTGGAATGTTATCCCATTGTTCTTGAATAACATTACGCAGCTAGCCAAGGGGCTTTGAGGCAAAATATCTTGCTTGAATTGTTATGTTATTATTATTATTATTATTATTTATTTTATTTATTTATTTATTTATTTAATATTTTATTGTACACAACTTATAAGCTTTTACAGAGAAAAAAACATATAACTAAAAACGTACAAAAGGTAGACTTATCTCTAAGGTAATAAAGATTTCTTCCAGCCTACCCGGCTTATGAAGCGATTATAAAGAAACGGCAGACATTGTGCACAATAAACCTTAAAGTTAAAATACACATGAGATAAGCAAAACAAAAAAAGAAAAAATGAGAATGACTTACGAAACTATGAAATAAAAAATAACAAAAATAAAAATTATACACAGAAATAACTAATGTTTAAAAGAGAAAGACAGATAGTGATTTCTTAATCGTTTCTTAAAAACTGGCAGGGATGGGCTATCACGAACATGAAATGGGAGTGAATTCCATAAGTTAACGCCCTGAACACTAAAAGAGCGAGAATAGGCTTGAGAATGAGATTCAGGAAACTTCAATAAAGAACGGACAGATTTGCGACAAGGAGAATCAGGGGAATGTAAAAAGGAGAACCGTTCACGAAGGTATTGAGGAGCTGCTGGGTTAAACAGTATTCTAAAAAGTAGACACAAAATATGAGTATTCCTGCGAAGACGAATAGGAAGTAACTTAAGCTGGGCTCTGAAGTTCGAGATATGGTCGTACTTGCGCAAGCCAAAGACAAAACGGATACATAGATTTTGGAGCCTCTCAAGTTTATTAATGAGTTCTTCAGTAGCATCTAGAAAACAAGAATCGGCATAATCTAGTATAGGTAAAATTAGAGTATGTATTAGAGAAATTTTAGTTTTGAAGGGGAGAAAGTTTTTTAAAGCATTTAGAGAATGAAAAGCGAAATAGACTTTTTTACATATATTGTTGATATGGGATTCCCAAGATAAATCTGAGTTGAAAATTACACCTAAATTCGTGACCTGGTCAGAGTAAGAGATAATAGAATTATTAAATACTATTGGCGGCAAATTTAAAATATCTAAAGAATTTAACATATACCGACTGCCAATTACTATAGCTTTAGATTTATTCGGGTTAACACAGAGACCATAGGACTGGGCCCAAGAATGAATAGCATCCAGATCTCTATTAATCATATCTACAGCATTTGTTAAATCTTCATGGCTAAAATGTCGATATAGCTGTAAATCGTCAGCATAGAGATGGTAATTGGAAGATATATAAGATGATACTGAATTTATAAAAAGAGAAAATATCAGAGGAGAAAGAACTCCACCTTGGGCTACACCAGCTGTAATATCTAGCCAATCAGAATAAGATTCTTTGTATAAAACACGCTGCTTACGACCCCGAAGGTAAGAACTAAACCAATCTAACGCAGAAGTCGAAATTTTAAGAGAACGCATAATCCCAAGGAGCACATCAAAATCAACTGAGTTAAATGCGTTGCTAAAGTCTAGTAAAACTATCAAAGTAAGTCGTTTTGAATCAATTGCCAATCGAATATCATCGGAAACTTTCACTAGCGCAGTGACGGTACTATGGCCAGGCCTGAACCCCGATTGATATGAATTTAGCAACTTATTTGTGTGTAGGAAATCTGCTAATTGAGATTGAACGATACTTTCTAAAACTTTTGAAAGGAAAGGAAGTATGGAAATTGGTCGATAGTTTGATGCAACAGAAGGTTTAGAAATTTTGGGAAGAGGGATAACATTAGCCAATTTCCAAACAGCCGGAAACGAATTAGAAGAAAAAGAAAAATTAAAAATGTGAGTAATAATAGGGAGAATTTGGGGAATAATTAGTGAAATCATTCGAGAGCATATATTGTCACTACCTACTGCTGCAGAAGAAATAGAGAGAATGTGCTTTTTAACCACTTCCTCAGGCACCGGTTTCAAAAAGAAATAGGGACAGTTAGGCAAACAAGTAGACGAGAGAGAATTGAGTGTAATAGTTTTAGTAGCATCATTTAATAAAATTGGAGGAGTGGAAAAATATGTATTAAGAATATTAAGATCGGTAATACCGTCACCGAAAGACTGAATTTTGCCAATGCCAAGAGATTTAAGGAATCTCCAAGTTTCCTGAGGATTAGAACTGGCGATAGTGTCGTGGATGTAACGACGCCTAGCAGAACGACAAAGCTTGTTACATTTATTGCGAGAGAGCTTATACTGATTTAAGTTATATTCTGTAGGCAGCTTTTTATAACGACGATTTGCCCGATCTCTTACAGCCATGGCCTTTTTTATGTCGTCAGTTATCCAGGGAGATGGTTTATGTTTAATTTTGATTCTTTTAACTGGAGCATGGCTGTCACATAGGTTAAGAATTAAAGAATTAAAGCAACTCACTTTGGTGTCAATGTCAACACTATTTAATACCGGAGACCAATCAATAGCTGTTGCATCATCTATTAATGACTCACAATCAATATTTTTAAAAGAACGACGAAGAGAGAAGGCAGCCTTAGCTTTTGGTACCCGAATTTTGTACGAGAGAAAAATTAAATCGTGATAAGAAAAGCAGGATGGGATTTGGCTGTGGATGTTGACACAGGATGGTTGTGAAACAATCATTAAATCCAGAAGAGATGGAGAGCAGTTTGGAGACTTGTGAGTTGCTGAGAGGGAAAGAACATGCATATCATATCCAGCAAGAAGAGAAAGCAGCCGATGAGAGCGAGAGTCATTTTTTAAAAGACATGTATTAAAATCACCAAGCAATAAAATGTGTTTATAAATGGGTCTAAAATCATTGAGTAAACTATCAAGTGTGGGAAAATAATTAACGTGGAGTGAAGGGCTATAAATGACTGATAATAGAATCTTTGTGTGATTTAGACATACTTCAAGAAAAATGAATTCGGCAGCTTCATTATATTCGCTGGGAGAAACAGCAAGAATATTGTAGGAAATATCTGAACGAAGATAGATGGCTACACCTCCGCCACCTTTGCATGTACGATCATTTCTAATGAGTACAAATCCCGGCAAGGTAAATTGATAAGATGAAAGGGAAGGCTTTAAGAAAGATTCCGAAACAAGAATGGCATCAACATTATTGCTACTGAAAACTGTCAAAAGATCTGAGTAATGGCCAGGAATACTCTGAGCATTAATGTGAACTACATTAAAATTATTTGAAAAATCTGTAAAAATAGAACAAAGTTGTCCATTTAAGGAAGTATCAAGAGTCGCACTATCACTGCCAGCGCTCAAAAATTCACCATCGGATGAAGAGCAGGATAAAAAATCATTATGGAATTCATTATCATCATCCATTAGTATAATAACCTATATTATAAAACTATTTATGGTGTATTTCAACAAATAAAATAATAATTAAAAAAAAAGCTTATTCACCTAATTTATCAAAAGTACAATAAATAAATTAAACTATGAAATAAAATAACATAAAAAAAAAATCAAAAGTAATAATATAAAATTAGATATAAATTTGTTGACCCATATTACAACACCACCCCTATATAAAAAGAACGAACATAAACAACATAATACAGAAAATTAATAGCAATAACATACACGGCAATTTATGACAATTTAAAAATAACAATACCTAACCGACTTAAGGCCTTATGCAAACATGGCCATTACCTTGTCTGTTTTTAAACTGTCAGTTTTCAAAGTATATGTCATTACGTCAATCGACATCTGTCACAAAACATCAAATTCAAAAGTTATAAACTATGTAAAGTGTAATTACGTGTATTTGTTAAAAATAATATATAATAATACCCGTTTTATAGTAAGTTAACAAAATTAGCTGAGAAAGCCAGTTACACCCGCAAATATATGATGCCAATAAATTAAAATGTGTGTGATCTTGTTAACATTTGTGAGACACATAACCAAAAACTAGAAAAACAATGTGTAATCAAACAAACAAAAACTTAATTTACTTTTGAATTACAATGCTAACTGAGCACAAGAAGTTTGAATATTATGTACAGATATCTACAAAAATGGTTAAAACAGTATTATAATTTACCTACGCCTTTGTCTTCGGGGAGACTTATTAACACTAATTGTCTTCACTGGCATCACTTGTGGGCTAGGAGGATCAGTATGCGGAGCATCTGATTGCGCAGGAAACTGTACGATGAGCTTCTTTAATTCAGATATCATTTCAATTTTGCAACGAGTTTTATCAGGCAGCAGAATAATAATTTTACCATCAGAAGACCAGCAGTTTTTAATTCCAAAATGCTTACGCGCCTCCATGAAGATCTGGTGCTTAGATTTTGTCAGGAACTCTGAGACAGTGTAGCCAGATCCTTTTAAAGCTGTTTTATTCTCCCAAATCTGCTGACGATACTGAAGATCACGGAATCTTAATAAAACTGGTCTTGGCTTACCTTTACTGTTACCCAACCTATGACAAGTTTCAATAAAGTTACTAGAAAAGTCAGTCAGACCCATTTGATCACAAAATATACTAGTCACCTTGGCTAGTGGAGTCATAGTCACATCTTCAGGAATGCCATGTAAAAGTAAAATCTTTTTCCGCAAGAAAGCTTCATGTCTTTCCAGTCCAAGTGCCATTAATTCAGTTTGTGACCTTAACAAAGCCAGTGCCTTCCACACTAAGGTTTTGAAGTTCATGAAGTCTTGAGTGAGAACGGCCAGATCTGAAGATGAGCTAGTAGCAGCTGAAGCAGCCAGTTTTTGAAGTTTATCGTCATATCCACTCATCCTTGCATTGAATGTTCTAATGATTTCTTCAGTATTGGAGGACATTGATAGTGATAAATCCATTTTTGTTGTTATAGTAAAAGTGAAGTGAAATAATAAAGGAAACTATAAGGAGTGATGTTATATTACTAAATCAACTAAACATAGGTAAATTATTCTTGATAAAGTTATTATAATAAATTTTAAACACAGAGAAACCAAAAACGTGTGCAGTTAAGTCTACCGCCAGAAAAAAAAAAATTATATATTATATTTATATTACATTGCATATTATTATTAAATTTTCTTTCAAAATTTTCTAATATCTCCTAAACTGAATCAGTTCAGATTTTTAGGAACTCTAAGTTTGAATCTAACCGAATGTCGTTAATGTGTCAAGCCTTTCAAAAGTTATGAGAACATACACTCACGCATATACAGACATACTGACGTCATCATTGAAAAAGCTTACTAGGACCTCAAAACCTGGAGATCTAGTGAAAATTCGATTTTAAAAAATTCGATTTTAAAAAATTCGGGGTGAAATGAGTAACTTCCTTTAGTGGGAAGTTAAAAAGAAAATTATTTTTAAGTTTCGTTTAATTTTGACGACAAATATTCCCCAACTCTGAGCACCGATTTGGATTCACTCAATGTTAAATTAATTTATCGGATAAATAATTAAAATCGAATTCTGGATTTGGAATTTTACTTATTTACTAATTTATATTTTACGTATTTATTAATTGTTAAGGCCAAACTGACAACTTTTATATTTTTTTACACTAATAGCTGGGAAGTGTAAGTGTATGGCCATTATTTTTTTATTGAAAGAATTATCTTTTTCTCTTTGACTGTCATTCGAAATAAAATATCAGAGGGGTTATTTTTTTAAATATATGGCCTTTGAGTATATACCTCCAGAAAGAGTATTCCTAAGCAACTGACAATTAAAAATGTCCTCAGAAAAATCTGCTTGTGTGAAATGTCAACGAGTGTCACTTGTGTACTTATAGTACAGGCTACCCTAGTGTGCGTGATTGGTGTGCCCAACCTTAATTTTTTGTTGTCCCTGCTTTCAACATAAAAAGTGAAGGTTAAAGGAAATATTATATATATGTATAATTTAAATACCTAGATACAATTACAAAAGAACGTGCATAAATTATTATACGATTTGGAACTTGAAGTTTTGCATGAAATGTACTTAAATTTACCGTCCTGTTGATCGAGTGGTTAGCAACCCTGATTACGTAATCGACGGGGCTCGAGTTCTACCCCCGACGGGGACAAGCATATATGTGTGAGCATAAATGTTTGTATTTCCGGGGTTGGGTGTTTCTTAAATATATTCTAGTATATAAATATGTGTTTCTATGTATTAGTATCGTTAAATGACACTCATAACACAAACAAATAATGTGCTTACTTTGCAGTTAGATCAGTAAGTGTAATTTATACCGTGAATATTTATTTATTAAATTTTACATGCGGAATATTGGTAAGTACGTGTAAATAAATAAATAAATCACGCTCATTTCCATGCATCATCTACTATGTTTTGGTTATTCAGAATTTAAACCGATCCTTAGTTTATTCAAATTAACTTTTAAACGTACTTTTGGAGAGTAGATAATTATAGAATTACTACCAAATCGAAATGCGGCCCTACACTGAGTTGACCCGGCGGAAGAAACTTAGCGAGATTGTCTTGTCTTATATTATTATATTGTAATAAATAATTTTTCATAGGACGACCAATTACAATAGTAAAAGATTATCTAGTTACATTTCATCAACATCGATAGAGCTGTTTTGGAGAAACAAATGTATGAATTACTCGTTTAAAGTATAGAATTTGGTTTGTGAAGCAATAATAACTAGGTAATTTCAGACATGTCTTCTTAATAATTTAAGATTTTACAATACCCTTTCCTACAGTTTTTTTAACACATTTTTTAATTTGTTTACTGGTACATAATAGATCTCTTATACCATCCGGCTGTTTAACTGTAGTACCTAACTTATTCTATGTAGACGAGATGCGTGTTTCACACGATTGTTTTCGGTCCTTGTATTTAATGAGTGCACATTGCCACTTTTGTAAACTAAGAAATGTTTGTACTGTGGACATAGTATTTTAAGTTTTCAAATACAAGTTACAATATTAATTTCTTTGAATTTTTCTCTTAGGGAAACCCTCGGGTAAAGATTATTGGTTCGAATTTCCCCGCCGAAAAATCCCATATATTAAATTCTTACAGTATTGACATTAATTAACTGTCCCATTTTAACTGCAAAACCGGCCGAACTAATTTTATTATTATTATAATTTTATTTAGAGGTATACCTAAAACACGGTCGAGTTCACTTGACATTTTTTTATATCATAAGATAGCAAACAAGCAGATGGGTCTCCTGATGGAAAGAGTCACCCGTCGCCTATAGACACCAAAAAAGGTGTTAATGGTGCATTGTTATCTTATGACGAGGTCTTAAATGCCACATGCATAAGTTTACCGGCTACCTTACCCTACAAACCGGAACACAACAGGGACGAGCACTGACGTTATTGCGGCAGGAATAGGTAAGTCGGTGGTACCAGACCCGGGCGAGACAATGCAGAGCTCTACCACCTAGTAATCGTGGTACGTAGTAGACTCAGATATTTTGTATTCAGTTTTACATTGCTATTTTCGCGCCTTATATGAGACAATGAGGATTTAACGCTCTTGATTTGGTTGTCACTTAATAAAATGTATTTGTGCCGAACCAGTGTACTATTTTTGAAATCGTATTATTCACTTCGTCATATACTTACCACCTCTTCTTTTCACTTTGAATAAAATTGAAGTGACATCCACAAATATATATGTGTATATATTTATAGAAATATATATGCTACTTCGAGGCACGAGTGTTATACACTGTCCCCTCTCCCCCATATTTGAAGAATGTACCATCTACCGTTCTGCCAGGCAGTTCACGATGGGCTCAACATATATGACTAACATTGAGATGACTAGTTAAATAAATAAATAAATATTCATAGGACAAATTGAGTATGTTAGTCAATGATACTAATACATAGAAATACTTATATAAATACTGGAATACATTTGATAATCACCCAAACCCGGAAATACAAACATTTATGCTCATCACATAAATGCTTGTCCCCGTCAGGGATCGAACCTGAGCCCCGTCGATTGCGTAGTCAGGGTCGCTAACCACTCGACCAACGGGACGGTCTAGTTGGCAGAGTTCTGCAACGTCTCCCCCGAGCTGCCACAAAAGAGCTGTCTACTGATTCATGCCGCAAAAGCGTCAATGCTTTTTACTTTCGTATTACAGTTTTGAGGGTAAGGTATCCGGCAATACCATCCTACCCCATCACATGGATAGCGTCATACTAGAAACATTTTTTTGTGTCTATAGACAATGGTTTTTTCTTTCCTTTAGGAGTGCTATCTGCTTGTTTATTTATCAGTAATTTAAATTTCAATAGATTTTATTTTATTTTAGGTGTTTAGATAGAATATTATACATATATATCTATCTACACGTTATTGCACCATTTTACAGTACCCGGCGATAAATATTGCACATCGAACTTTGGAAAGAGACAATCGGATAATTTCGGCTTCGTAAAGCGTTATCTCTGTCCCACACTACCTATGTGACGTTTAGTCAGTCGTTGTTCAAGTACGATAGAGTGCAGTCGCGTCCCGAAAAAAAATATATATTTAGAGTTGATAACACCCACAAATTTAAATAATTTAAAGTTGTAATATGGCATCTTTCGGAAAAAGAGGGAAACCTTTACGAGGTCAGTCACGTGAAATTATCTACAATGTTTATAAATACTTTGTAAGCGAAGCTGATAGATTTAAAAAAAAAGTAGATGAAAATGTAAGTTGTTATTTTAAGAAGATTCAAGAGCGAGTTGCAAATGCCACTGGAATTTCAAGAAGAACTTTGAACAATATATTAAACGAAGTCAGTACTGAAACACATTCGACTGAAATTAAGTTCAGCACTCCAAAAAAAGGGAGACCAAAAAAGCAATTTCGTTTGGATATGGACGATTTTGATTACGATGTTGTTCGAAGAATGGTGTATGGTTTTCACTTACGATTTAATGAACTGCCAACAATAAAATCATTAAAAGCTAAGTTATCTGAAGCTATTAATTACAATGGGTCTGAAAAAACGTTGAGAAAAATACTTCATGACATGGGATTTCAGTTCACTAAAATGGAAGATAATCGAAAAATTCTAATGGAAAAGCACGACGTTAGTCTCAAACGAATGGAATACCTTGATAAAATACGCAAATTTCGCGAAACAGGAAAAAATATCGTCTACATGGATGAGTCATATATACATGCATCCCACACTAAAGGGAAATCTTGGAGTGACGATAAGAAAAAAGGAGTAAAAAAGCCAATTTCAAAAGGTCAACGTTTGATAATAGTTCATGCGGGAAATGAAAAAGGCTTTGTACCCAGTGCTTTTTTAACGTATAAATCCACGGACACTACAGGTGACTATCACAATGAAATGAATAACGATAACTATGAGAAATGGCTGGTTAACCAATTAATCCCAAATATACCCAGTGATTCTGTTCTAGTTATCGACAACGCACCCTATCACAACAAGTATGTTGAGAGACCCCCCAACTCAAACACCATTAAACGGGAAATGATCAACTGGTTAAACAGACATGAAATTCCAGTTGATCCAAAATTAACAAAAACCCAGATTTACGCTATTATATGTCAGCACAAGGAGAGGTATACAGAGTTTTCTGTGGACAAAATACTTGCCGAACATGGGCACACTGTGTTGCGATTGCCACCATATCATCCGGATTTTAATCCAATTGAAAATATATGGTCTCAACTGAAAGGCTATGTAGCCTCTAGAAATGTGGGTATGAACTTAACTACAGTAAAAACATTATTGACTGAAAAAGTAAACATGATCGGCGCTGAAGAGTGGAAAAAGGTTTGCGATCATGCAATCAAATGTGAGAATGAATATAGAAGCATTCAACACAGTTTAGACAATTACACTGATAGATTAGTAATAAATACGGCTGATAGTGACAGTGATATTGACCTCTTTGAGAGCACAGATAGTGAAATGGAAGTAATTGAGAATTAGAATTATTATTATTTTTATTGCAATGTCTCATTTTAGCAATAGGTATAATGGTGTTTATTATGTACACTAAAGCTGTAATGTTCCAAAATAATTAAATACGTAAACATAATGTAAAAATATTTTTTTATTTTATTTTACCCCAACCTAAAGCCATCACTTATAGAAAAATTAGTGTATTTTATACAAAGAATAAAAATATCAAAAGAAGCAAATCATACTTGTTTTAACAGCTCCTAATAGGTACCGGACTGTTTGTATTTTGTGCGACAGAGATAACGCTCTACGAAGCCGAAATTAGCCGATTGTCTCTTTCCAAAGGTCGATGTGCAATATTTATCGCCGGGTACTGTATTATGATTTACCAAGATGTAATTATATAAAATATGTTTCCAATTTTTTTGGAAAATTACCCCAGTAATATACCGGCAGTACTGATTAATCGAACTAAAAAATCAATTTTTTCACATATAATTGTAATTGTAGAACAAAAATTGCTCATGAAACGTGTTCTTGCTATTATTATGAGATTTTTCAAGATAATTGCGAAAAAATTTTGTGATTACATTTGTAATCGCAACGTTTGTAACGCCGGTTTCGGTTCGTTCTCCTACGATTGTTAAAATGACACTATTTGACGTGTCACCCAAGTCTACCAAATTTAGTAGACTTTTGCTGGGGACACTTTCTATCGCCCAATTATCAATCTGGACGTGTTGTATATCTATGTATATGGCATTGTTATAAACATTACGGTTATCAGTGAATACATTGTCTTTTTTAACTTTCTCGTTTCATAACTTAATAGGGCTAGTTATCTATATACAAGTTATAAAATGAGAGCAGGGGCTTAAATACGTATGTAAGAATTCAGTGACTTGTCACAAAACTCTAGCACCTAGTGATATACGAGGTGATATTGTTCTGTAATATTTCGTCCTCGTCGTCGTCGTCGGTTTTAGCACTATCATTAGATTTATAACTGCTCCGTTTTCTTGTCAACTTGCAGCTAGTGTATCACTAGAGTAAATGAGTACCGTGGGGACGGCGGTCACTTTAATTTCAGGTGCAGTTAGCACTGTAGTGCTGGCTAAAGTATGCGATGACCTTTAGTAACACGCGAATATAGTATAACATAACACTCAAAACTATAGTACATACATACCAGAATTAACTGATCCACTGTCTTCAGAAGACGCATTCAAGCTTCTTCTAAAGTTAAGTATTGGGCGTCGCACGGACGGCGGCGTGGTTGTACCGGCCGACATACGATGTCTTTGGACCTTTAAATAATTCATCATCATAAATAAAACAAATGAATGTCATTAATTATACTTCCTCGCGGGATGACCAATGTTTTGTAAACTATCTATCTCTAATTTTCGTTAATATACAGAAAAAAATTAAATGCTAAAATTGATGTCAGTGAGTTAAAAAAGTATAATGAGGCGACATATAGACAAAAAAAATTAACACGCTAAAATTGATGTCAGTTAAAAAATATAATGGGGCGACATATACATGAAAACAATATGTTAAAATTGATATTAGTAAGTTAAAAAATATTATGGGGAAAACATATAGATATAAAAAATCTAAAATTAATGTCATTGAGTTAAAAAAGAAACATAATAGGGCATATATAGACAAAAAAAATGTTGAAATTGATGTCAGTGAATTTAAAAAGAAATATAATGGGATGGCATATGAGCAAAAATAATTAAAATGTTAAAATTGATGTTAGTGGTTTAAAAATAAATATAATGTGACGACATATAGACAAAAAAATGTGTTAAAAATGATATCGATGGGTGAAAAAATATAACAAAAAAAATTGAAATTTATGTCAGCGAGTTAAAAAATAAATATAATGGTACGACATATTATGGATAAAAAATTTAGTACGTAATAATTAATTGATATCAGTGACCAAAAAAAGAAATATAATGGGTCGATATATAGACAAATAATTTATATGTCAAAATTGATGTCAGTGAGTTAAAAAAACATAATGGGACAATGTACAGATAAAAAAATATAGAATTTGATGTCAGTGCGCAAAAAAAGAAATATTCATCAAGAACTTTACCAAAAAAAAAAATTACAGTCTTATAAAATAGTGAAAAATGTAAATAATTACCAATTCATCCGCTGGAGGGTCAGTCCAAAAGCAAGCAGGTGCCTTTGCTTTCGAAAATTCCAAGGCGCAAGGTCCTACTAGCAGAGAACTTAGTATGCTGCCGTAGTCTGGATCAGCAACTAATGCGTCACGCTCGTAATATCGAGTAGCGTTATTTACCAAATGTTCTATAATTTTAGCCAACTGACGTTCAAATAGTGCTATGCGAATCCAAAGATATCTGTAACAAATTTTTTTTATCAGTCAAGCATTCCACGAATAGTAACAGACACGAAAGATTGTTTTTCGATGTGTAGATGTTCGAATGTTTAATACACAATTAAATCTCGAATTTTTCTCTATATTACTAGACAATATATCTAGACCTTCAACTGGCTTCTTCAAAAGGAAGAAATTTACAATTCGGTTAGATTTATTTTATGTTCGTTTCCTCATAAGTCAGTAATTTATTAACAGATTTGGAAAATTGTTTTGTTTGGGATCGGATTTCGCACGTATTATTCCGGGCCCCCTTTGAAGTATAGACCTGCCGTTCTGCTACACAGTGCATTAAAAATGAACGATTGGCTATATTTGTCACTACCATCATAAACATTTCTCAAAATCTCCTAGGCTAAATCAGCTCAGATTTTTAGGAAGTCTGAGTTTGGTGAAACCCAGTCGAATGCCATCAACTACGTTTCAATCGGTCAAGCCATTCAAAAGTTATGATATATTTAAATACACACATACAGACTTACTGACGTCATCGTGAAAATGGAAAAGGTTACTAGGACGTCAAAGCGTGGAGATTTGGTGACAACTCGATTTTCGAAAATCGAGGCCAAGTTAGTAACTTCCTAATCTACATACGTAGCGGGAAGTAAATAAATATTTGATAGTATAAAAAAGGTAAGGCTGTTTAAAAATCTACTCGTTTTAAATTGACTAGAGTCTGCTATTTTTTGACAAAAAGGTTACTAAACCACGCACAAAATAGGTATTTATTGCAATTATATTTTTTTATATAAGGTATAAGAAAAAACCAAACGGCAAAATTTGAACCTGCGACCGTTTCCCTAAGGCCCGGCTTTAAAATTGTTTTTAAAGTTTTTCAAGTTTTCCCAAGCATGGGGTGAGTGCTATAACACAAAAATAAGCAAAACTTGTGTTAGTTTTTTCTGTTTTGAATTAAATTGGTCTGACATATTAATAGAGAAAGGCAAAACTAAATTTCTATAAAATATAAAAAAATGGACAAGTTACAGATTGCCAGACGTCTGATTTTATTATTTGTCTAATATCTAAAAAGCAATAAAGTCCATTTTGTTCTTAGTTTGAATCCCCATCCTTTTTGATGGTCCCCGCTTGGGCTATTAGGGCAATAAGTGGTCTTAATCCGGCGCACCAAACTTGTACAACACGGTCAAATTCTTCGACACGATAGTAATATTAAACGCCGCGACGCTGCTGTACATTATTATCGGTTGAAAGAAAATATAAGGCTCAACCAAATTCAATCGCACTCAGTATTAAATTCATACACTAATTTGATATAAAAAGTATATGATTATATAGAGAAACCTTAATTCTTCAAATTCTATATAGCTTTATTAAGCCTTTGAAGAGTTAATTATTTTAAAAAATCTCGTTGAAAAAAAAATGATGGCCGTCAGTTCATTATTTTGTGTCTGTAAACACGAAATAGGTTGATTGGCTTTTTGAACTCACTTTATTTTATTATCAATATTATTTAACCCACTCAGAATAGGTTATTGAAAATCACTTCATTCGGATCTGTTTTTTTTTATAGTAAATAATTTAAAGAAAAAAAAACGTTGCGGCGTGCACTTTTGGATTTCCCAAATTTTTTATATGATAATCTATTGGTGTTTATTCCTGTGTTTGTTAAAACCTATTCACGTAACGTATTCTTTTAAGCACAACGTAAGTAAATTGATTAGTTCTGGTCGGCCGACGCTTTTCACTCGGTACCAAACCAATGTTCACGAAACAATTTAATCACGGCATTCATAATTCTATCAGAATGTTGCTAGAAATCTAGGAACCTTCTATGTAAATATAAACTTTAGGAGGATAGATGACATAGATCGTTTTTTCCTTTATATTGTTGTTAGTTATAATATATTTACACGTGAAGCGAAACATTGTATCCCTTTTTACGAAAATTGCGCGGAATGAACAATATGAAAATTATTACAATTTAAGTTTAAGTGGAGAATAAATACAGAAACTAATATTTTGATATTATATGCATTAGAAGTAAATTAAACAAATTATAAAAAAACACGCTATATTTTTTATTCTTATAGCAATTAAAGAGATGGCTCTCAAACCATCGTTTTCAGACACCAAGTACGTTAAATATACGTTACTATCCATGTGACGGGCTGGCAATGGTACACAGATAAGATTACCGTCTACCTTACCCTACGAATCCGAATACGACAGTGACAAGTACTGATGCTATTACGGTCGCATTTTACTACCTGATTGGCAGAACGGCAGTTGGTCTATTCTTCAAAGGAGCCCAGACCAACATGGGGAAATATAATACAAAATTTCAACAAACTTGCAGTAATAAACGTGTACAAAAAAATATATTAGTAGATCCCATTGAAGTTAAATCTAGGATTTTCAAAACGTGTTCAAGTACTATCCACTTGACGTCCAGGGCACTATGGTACCCAATTATTTTATATCGTCTTACGTCCCGGGCACTACAGTAACCAGTAGAGGAACATTCGAAAAATGCGATGTTATTAAAAGTCTATGACTTTCCTGTACGTTATCTGTGGTTTTTAATTAAGATAAAGAAATTTAGATGGCGTCTAATACAAATTAATACCTAAGACTTTCCTCTCTATTTTTAAACTCAAACTAAAACTTATTGTCATTCGTGCAAACATGTCGACAAATTTCGCCGTAATTATGTTTTATATTTATTTTGTTGATTTTAAAACCTCATTATTATTATATTATCATAATAATTATGTTTTAAACCAATAATATAAAATTGTTAATGCAACTATAAAAAAATAATCGAAAATTATTTCCTCAACCTATTGGAAAAAAACTACTAATATCCAAAGTTTAATATTGTTTTTGAGTTTGAAAATATTAGTATTAATCATATATTGTCATTAAAATTTGTTCTATATGCGCTAATGTAAAAAAAGATGTTGCTTATTTTTAAATCGTTCATATAATTTCCTTTTTACAAATGTTTTTGCCGAAGAACGTAACGCGATTTTTAGTCGCGCTAAAGTTTGAGGCATTTGCCAACTCGCGACATGGACGTTCAAGTGATGCGTTCACTGGGTGCGTCCCTACTAAGAATAGGATAGCACTTGATGTCAACTTCATATCATAAGTGTGAAATTAGTAATGCTAACAAAGAAAATATTTGTTTAATAAGAAATAGGGCTGATTTATTGAAGAACAAATAAAGGCAGATTTAAAGACGTATTCACGTCAAAAAATACACAGTGCAGTATGGGTAGTTATAGAATATATCATTAGACACAAGATTCATAGACCATGATCAAATTAATTGGATGATGTCTGAGGATAAAGTTAAAGTCAAAACAAAAATGTGTTATTATTCAAATATACCTTTAGTGGCACTTTTGACGAGTCGACATTTTCTTTATTTATTACAACCGGATTGAAACGCGGCTACACACTGAGAAGATACAAAATCGATATATTTATTTAAACAGTGTTCTTGGATTGCAATGTATAACGTTCAATTATTTTTACCCACTCTGTTAGAGATTTCGCGTGAAGATATTTAATTATTTAATGGATTGAGAACTAGAACACGAAAGCGGAACTTTTCCATGTGATTCATTTAAACTTATTCGTCCAATGACATTAACGCAGAGTAATCTTTTTGTCACGGAAGAAAACTCGAACTGAAAAGATATTAATGTCTATAGTAATAAAAAGATAGACGGATAATTAATAAATAGACAGAGGTGAAACGCTACTACGACTAGCCAACGCTATTACGTCTCGATGGATGGTTGTGATATACCTAAGTACCTAAGGTGGCTAACATAATATTATGATGCACAATTGTCTTGGGAATAAATATTGGGGTTTCTATTCAGCAAGATCTTAGTAAGAATTTGGAGGTTGCTTGTGATAGGTACATCAATATTTTCGAGCAATGGAAAGTAAAAAAGGTATCGACTCCAGTTAATTACAAGTAATAAACGACAATCGCCTAAGTTAACTAATAGGAACTTACCACCTATTATTACAGGGGACGAATCGTTTCAAACCTATATGTGTAATGACGAACCATTCGCTCTGACTTTATCAAGAAAGAGAAGGCACGATTCTTTATACTTTCATTTCTATTCTCCTTAAAAAATAAAGACTGAAAAATATGTGGCTCGTAATATTTACAACACAATATATCCGTACATTCTGGCCTACGCGTTTAAAGGACAAAACACTAATAAAACGTAATTCCCTGCTTTCTGTTCCTTTACGATCAGCTATAAACTCGTAATAAAAATTGTGGACGAGCAAACTTATCTCTAACCTTCATTATATAGAAGAACCACAACAAAAACGGCATTAGGTTACAGAACAAAAACGGCATTAGTCTATATACATAGCCAAGCGTTGAAATAATGGAGACTTCTTGGTAATCCTAAAACAAACGAATATATTTAAATCGTAATATTGCAGTTTATATTTGAAGTTTAACGAGTGAAAGAGTTTTTTCAGCACTTTTAAAATACTACAAATTTTTAACAAAAAAAAAAATTGGAAATTTGACAAACTATCACAATCATCTACAGACTCGGTCCACAGAACCTAGTACCACACTCATTCACGTACTCACTCACTCACTCACTCACTCACGTACTCACGATATTTTTATATATTTTACTCACTCAACCTATATCCTTCACATACAAGAATTTTTTTTCATACAAACATACTGCTTTTTGAATTTCAACAGCATCATTTGATCATAGTACTAGTGAGACGAGGGAGTTTTAGCTCAAAGGAGTAAAAAATATACCTAAAAATGGATTTTTGAGCCTAAAATACACATACCTAAGCATAGATTCAAAAAAAGAAGCTCAAAGAGTTCAATAACCTGAAGCTGGTTAAAAATGTAGGTGCTTTAATTTTTTTAAAGCTCTATATTTTGAACACGATTATCGATTTTGATCTTTTGAACGGCATTCAACGTAATTTTTTGAGTTTCATAATGTTAGCTACAAAATCGATTGGTTTTTATTTTTATATCATAATATTGAAAACGATCACATAGCTACTGATGGAAACAGAAAACTATCACCTTTTGACAGCGAAGATGTTAACGGTGCATAAGTATCCTTGTTGCGAGGCTTAAATGCCAGATGCCGGTCGGAATAGCCGGTCGGAAGTTTACCAGCTAGATACCTTACTCTCCAAACCGGAACACGACAGTAACAAGCACTAGCGAGACAATGCAAAACCTACCACCCAGTAGCAACGATGGTAGTGATTCGTATAGCCAATCGTTTTCCTCCTACGAAATGCCTGGCAGAACAGCATATGGTCTATTCTTTAAAGGGAGCCCAGACCAACAAGGGGAAAAGTGTGTAGTGGAAAAGTGTCAAAATACCTAATGTAAAAAACATCGCAATACAATAAGTACACAGATATAAAGAATGCCCTTTTTTTAAACTGCATTCTACGTGGTTCTGAAATAAATTATAAGGTCAAATATCATTTGTAATTAAATAATTTCCGAATGGATAAACAAATTTTGATGAAATTTGCTACATTGGAAAAAGAAAAAACCTGATTAGATTTTATAATCAATCGGTACATTAATCTGGAATTTTTTTTTGTATTTTTTTCAACTATTCTTAAGACCTCCTGGAGTCCAAATCTATTTGAATTTTCACACATATGCACGCACTCACCCACGAACTCAAGCACAGATGTATGCACGCACGCATGCACGCACACAAACACACATACAGACATACTGATGTCATCATGAAAATAATCGGCAAAGGTTCCTAAGGACTTCTAAACGGGAAGATCTTGTGAAAAGTCAATTTTCGAAAAAAGGCGTGAAATCAGTAGAAAATTGTGGCGGAAAATTAAAAAACAACCGGCCCTTCTGTCGGCTAAAACTTGAGAATCTTTCCAGGCAAAGTCAAGCAAATTACTGGTTTCCCTCCGGGGTCCCCATAACAAGAATTTACATTTTATTCGAAATTACTATTGATCTGATATTACTAATTTCAAGTAAAATTCTCCGTAGTCGTTCGGAGTACACCCCAGTGCCTCAAACAAGCATAATAAACCAGTGAATCATGGTGAACCGGATTTGGCTATTGATTTTAAGTAATTGTTGATTTATTACTAAAATTTTGCATGTTGCAACACATCGTACGTTTTTATGAAGACTAAGCATGAAATAATTTGTATGAGGAATGGTGCGTGAATTCGAAAATATATATTTTTTTTTTATATCATAAGATAGCTAACAAGCAGATGGGTCTCCTGATAGGAAGAGTCAACCATCGCCTATAGACACCAAAGGTGTTAATGGTGCGTTGCTATCTTGTGGCGAGGTCTAATACCACATGCATAAGTTAACCGGCTACCTTACCCTCCAAACCGGAACACGACAATGACAAGCATTGACGCTATTGCGGCAGGAATAGGCAAGGCGGTGGTACCAGACCCGGGCGAGAAAATGCAGAACTCTACCACCTAGTAGCCACGATGGTAGTGACTTGCATAGCCAATCGGTCGCCTTTTACGACCTGCCTGGCAGAACGGCAGTTGGTCTATTCTTCAAAGGAGCCCGGAACCAACACGGGGATAAATAGTTTAAATAGTTTCATTTCAAATAAACGACCAAGATTGTTTGTTATTGAAGCAGATGAAAGTACAAGGAATATCGTCAACGGCATCATAGCGCTCCGTTCAATGGAAACCTCTTTCTTAAGGTAAAGGTCAAGTTCACTTTACAGTACAACGGATTCTATTCAAGACCGTAAAACGTTTGAAAGCACACCGTTTGATGTGATAAAATTCATAGAAATCTATGAGAATTTATCGCAGAGAATAGTGAGGAAAATATTCGGAAAATCTTCCTGCTGTTTATGTAGCCTTAGTGTTCAAGGCCAAGATTAGATTTGTTGATTGATTAATCACTCTTTTGAGCTCAGTTTTGAGCGCAGGGTGCGAATTATAACTTATCTTCTAGTAGGTTAAATATCATTGTCGTATAGCCAATATCGTCAAGATCATTTTATAGGCATACTAGCTGACCCGCGCAGCTTCGTCCGCGACTAGATTAACATGTCGTCTAAATAGTTTTTCATACAACTTTTATCCCCTATTTCAGACTTTTAGGGGTTGATTTTTGAAAAAAAAATATTTTAAAATGATTTTGCCTATGTTTGACCCCAAATCTTCAACTATTCCCATGCAGTCAGAGACATGCAGACAGTCAGACTTTCACATTTACAAAATTAGTATGGAAAGTATGGACTAGTATGGATTTCCCCCGAATTCATTTTTTATTATAGTACAAAATTAGAATACCTTTCTTGTTAAAAAGGATAATCTGTTTTGTAGCTTTATAGTAGGTATTCCGTGAGCACCTCACTTGCGATTTACATTGCGGAGGAATGTAGAAACCTAATTTTTTTATATAATATGTATAAGAAACATTAAATTAATAAAAATAATCATCACACACACTACTATTAATTTGTATTACACCATATTATAAACATAATACGATGTATACTATTTTATTTATGGCTAAAGTCAAACGTAGAAAAGATTTTATTGTTTAACCTATTTACACTTTATAATAATTCCGTGTATTACATATACACATCATAATAATATAATAAAGTCGATCGCTAGTAATAGAAAATTACATGATATTTATATTATAACTAGCGACCTGCCCGCGGTTTCACCCGCGTAGCTTTCGTTCCCCTCAGTTATATCGGAAAGGTTTATATATTAAAACCTTCCTCAAGAATCAATCTATCTATTAAAAAAAACCGCATCATAATCCGTTGCGTAGTTTTAAAGATTTAAGCATACATAGGGACATAGGGACATAGGGACAGACAGAGAAAGCGACTTTGTTTTATACTATGTAATGATATATTATAAAAGTAATGGCGTCACGGTAATTTTAATATAATCTATATTAATATTATCTATATTTAATATTATAAATGCGAAAGTTTGGATGTTTGGATGGATGTTTGGATAGATGTTTGGATGGATGTTTGTTACTCAATCACGCAAAAACGACTGAACAGATTTGAATGAAATTTGGCACACAGGTAGCTGATGACCGGGAATAGCACATAGGCTACCTTTTATCCCGGAAAAATGAGGTGATCACGCGGGATGCGCCAAAAACTGTGTATAATGCAGCGGGCTGCACGCTGCAGCTAGTTTTATTAATATGAGACTACCTGTCTGATACTAATAAAATTATATTTATATTTTAAATAACTAGTGGTGAAATACTTTGATTTCGATGAAGCATTCAAGCATTACATGCAAGCGTACTTATCAAACCACAGACCACATGAATACTAATAGATACGCCAGCTAGGACTTTACCCTGGCTATAAATAGAGAGGTGTTGACAACACACAAGGCAGTTTTTATCAAGCGATCGAGAGCGATACATCAAGTGAACAGTGCGAAGCGAGAAGTGTTTTATTGTATAGTCAGAAATAGTTCAGTGAGTGACTAGTGTGTAAAGTGTATTGAGTGTATCGTAAATACACGGATTTAATATAAGTGCTGTTTTCTTACAATTACGAACCCGAGTACGTAACAATATCAATTGAAGCTTATTACATCAAAGTAATATACCAAAGAATCTTAATTATAGTTAGTTAATATGTTATACGAAATTAATATTATAGGAATAAGAATATTCTCCTTTTCGGATAAGGCCCTTATTGAAGATTATTACGAGTCTCTCTGGAGCAGTCCTTTTAAAAAAGAAATTATTTATTTGCTAAGAAATAAAAGACAAATTTTTACATTAAGAAAGGCAGCCGTAACGTGGATGTTGGATTGAGATTGAAGACGGCTTGATTCTACTAACCGACTGTGGATATAGGAGAGGGATGTGTTAGCAATAAAAGAGATGATGTTGACATGTTTGCCTACAATGGCAAGGTAAAAAAACAAATTGGCCAAACATGTCATTAACATAGTGACTATTAGATAGTAGAGCTCTGAAACGTCTCATTCAGATTTGGTATAACCGCCTTAACTATTTTTGGCGCAATAGCGTTAGTGCTTGTCACTGCTATGTACTGTGTAGTCACATTAATACCAACGCATCATTACCATCTTTGGTATCTCCTTCAATCAATAAAGCCATTTGCTTGTTTACACTCTTATGATTTAAAAATATTGGACAAGTGTGAGTTGGACTCGTCCACCGAAGATAACATTCTCGAGACTCAGGTTTGAGGAATCAAGTCTCACAATTTTTGCCGAGTTTTTCTAGAAAATTAAGTTCCTAAAACCTATGTAGGTACTTTAAGGATATATTTTTGTAATCTAATTACAAATGTATAGTTTTCCGATTTTTCCCTGTATTTCTTGTAGTATAATACCATACTACTTGTCAAATCGCAGAGTTCTATGTCAAGGGATTGTACCCTATAAATTCTGATTTCCTTGTGAATGTAAAATATATTTATTTTGCGGCATAAACGGCCGTATCTTTTTTTACGTTAACTTAGAAGTTTGATTGCTTCACAGCTTCTAGAGACAGTAGACTTGAGTATGTGGTTTTAATTTCAACTTTCAACCTCCACACGTTGTCGAGATAAAGGGCCTTGAACTCTTGACAAACATGTGGACAACAAAGTAATTTTCAATGGCTTCCGTTTTTTACTCTTAAGGCACGGAACCCTAAAAAATAATATGTCCAAGTAAATTCTGAATATTCTTTAATAAATATAGTCCAATTACCTCTCGTGTACGTTGATAACAGAATATATAAAAATGTAACAATGTAAGATGTACAAAATTACACGTTACTAAGGGCTAATTATTTACCAACTCTCTAATTAAAACATTACATTACTTTAATTATTTCGTTTATTTGAAAATGCTGCTATAAAACGAATATCGGGAATAAATCCGAACGTAAAATTCAACGATTTGTAAATTGAAAGTGTAATCGTGGGCGCACCGAGGGGGAGGGGGGGCAGGGATGGGATGCTCCTTGGAATTTGTTTACCTCTCTACTAGCTATCTACTGTTGTAGATATTAAGGTAAAAATAGTCTTAAAATGTTACGGTTGCCCCCTCCTAGCCCAGAACCAGGGTACGCCCATGAGTGTAATCAACAGATTCTGACACACAAGTATTAAACCATTAAAGTAATTACTAGACACTTTTACTATTCCACTTGTACATCAATTTCACTTTTACACAATTTTTATTATATTACTCGACCGGTTTCACTTTTTAAAGCGTGAAACCGGTCGAGTAATATAATAAAAATTGTGTAAAAGTGAAATTGATGTACAAGTGGAACAGTAAAAGTGTCTAGTAACAATGGAATTTCACCAAGTGCCGACGATGGAAAGTATAAAATAATATATATATATATATATATATATATATATATATATATATATATATATATATATATATATATATATATATATATATATATATATACCAGAATATCATTATATATAAAGCTTTATATATATAAAGTCACTTGTCAAACTTAAAAGAGATTTTATTTTTTAGTCTATGGTCGAATTTCGGCTACAGGCGATCCCTAGTAAGGTAAAATACAAAAATTATTAAGTTAAACGTTTGACGTTAGATGTCTGTTAAAGCTGGGATATTCCGTTTCGTACCGTAATAGTATTATTCGAACTTCCTCCATTGTTCCATCGCTATTGAGCCATAATTTATTCACAGGATGCAGGTGATATGATTCGGTTAAAGAAGAATAGATTCAGTTACCTTATTTCTGCAGACAACTACACTAATATTTTTCGAAACTATATTAACTATTGGAGCAATTTTATCAACAAATTATTAAAATCTCAAGGATTAAATTGGTTTTCATATAATAATACCCATAGAATTGGGATAATTTAGCTAACTAATTATAAAAATTACGGCGTGTTTGTATGAAGAAGGTATAGTAATGAATATGGAGGAAGCGAGACAAGTCTACAAGGACCGTGATGTATGGGCATTAGGTTTTCTCTGTCTACCCCGTACGGGATCTGGCGTGAAGATAATTATGTATATATGTAATTAAAGAAAAATGCTATTTACACATACAGGCTATCTTATCCTCTTAAGCAAAATAATCTGTCGTACTTCCTTTTATATTTGTAATTTTTACACAAAATTGCCATCGCCAAAACGACTGATTGA
Source organism: Apodemia mormo (assembly GCA_036924255.1). Classification (NCBI taxonomy): domain Eukaryota; kingdom Metazoa; phylum Arthropoda; class Insecta; order Lepidoptera; family Riodinidae; genus Apodemia; species Apodemia mormo. The sequence continues at coordinate 14,633,740 of JAUPFN010000020.1, forward strand.
CTGAATTTATCACTTCTTGTCCGGGTATGGTACTGTATTGCTTACACAACATCGTCAGTGGTTTCTTGTCGTTGTTTTTTTCGGTTCGGTTCAGCCGAAATTCGACCATAGACTAAAAAATAAAATCTCTTTTAAGTTTGACAAGTGACTTTATATATATAAAGCTTTATATATAATGATATTCTGGTATATATATATATATATATATATATATATATATATATATATATATATATATATATATATATATATATATATATATATATATATATATATATATATATATATATATATATATATATATATATATATATATATATATATATATATATATATATATATATATATATATATATATAGGGTATGGTACTGTATTGCTTACACAACATCGTCAGTGGTTTCTTGTCGTTGTTTTGTTCGGTTCGGTTCAGCCGAAATTCGACCATAGACTAAAAAATAAAATCTCTTTTAAGTTTGACAAGTGACTTTATATATATAAAGCTTTATATATAATGATATTCTGGTATATATATATATATATATATATATATATATATATATATATATATATATATATATATATATATATATATATATATATATATATATATATATATTTTATTTATTACACATCACTTTTAAACTTACAGCCAACCGGTTTCGCCTATTAAAGCATCATCAGGGCTTTCACATTAACTTTTTTACATTATACTATTGTAAAAGTTAAATATTATACGCATAATGTACATACACAAAGTTTATTAAAGGTTAATTATTAAAGCATTGATAAAAAAATTTCAAACACTGATCAGAGTTATAAATGATGATTGTAAGAATATTGAATAGCAAGAAAACTAAATTTCTAGTATTTGAAATAGAAGCAACCAGATTAGATGTAAAGGATGATGTAGTGATGGAACAAGTAGATGAGATTGTATAATATCTTGGGTGTGTTTTTAGTAGGAATAGAAGTTACACCACTGACGTCGAAAAAAGTATGTGTAAGTAACAGAGTGAATGTAGCATTGTAGCATTAAGGAGATTACTTAAAAGCCCGTCTTGCACTACATAGTTATGTGCTTATTTCAAAGCTGTTTTATGGAAGTGAGAGTTGGATATGCCAAAAAGGGCATGAAAGTAGAATCAACTTGGTCGAGATGACATCGCTACGGAAAGTACGTGGCGTAACTTTCGCGGTCCGGGCTCGTAATATTGAAATTAGAGAGATTAGGCTTGAAGGAATGTGTCGGTGTAAAAACAAGAAAGGGCATGCTCCGTTGATTCGGATGTAGAAAGAATGGTAGATGAAAGGTTAACAAAACAGATATACAATGCGAATGTGGAAGGATGCAGGTACCGGAGAAGGCCAAGGCTGACATGTCGTGATCAGATTGATCATGCTGTCCGAATGTCTTCATAACCGGCGTGTTTGTATAACGATAATAATTAATGCATAGGAAAAAGGTTAAATTAATTAAATTTGCTATTATCCGCGAACCGTTCTATGTATCCTCCGTGATGGTGCCGAAAAGATTTTGTGATTGGTGCCGGCGTGGTCGTGGTTGTAAAATTGTGGTGGATGTGGGCGGATAAGTGTACCGCTGGGGTCTTCGTTTGATCCGAACCATCAGCGAGTCTTACCGACGTCTCTGTTTTCGGCACCATCACGGAGGATACATAGAACGGTTCGCGGATAATAGCAAATTTAATTAACTTCACCTTTTTAATAATGGATTTCCGCAAAGTAACGCCTGAATCAATAAAATATGTATAGGAAGCAAGAAAAATCTGCAAGGATGAAATATGGTACTCGGTTCCTCCACCTACCCCGTAAGTGATCTGACGTGAAGATATTTATATAGTAGAAAAAACCATTACACACCATCTTATGCTTGATGCGTCTAACACATACATTTTTATAGCAATTCTTATATAAATTTATTTAATTTTAAACCGAAACAAAATAATTATTCTGATATGTATAATTAACCACTCTGTTTTGATTAAGAATTTTCAAAGTTCAAATGTTACTTAATTTGTGATAAAAAAAAGGTTATCACAAAAAGTTAAATTAAGTATGAAAATGCAATTATTATTGTAATCCTGTATAAGTATTGTCGAAAAAAGTTGCAGCAGCTATTCAAAATTAAAGACTAAATGTTTAGTTTCTATTCCAAATTAAAGCCTATTCAAAATTTTAAATTAAACAAAGAATTACTAAACGGAAATTAAAAATTTATTTGTGGCCATTAGCATTCCACAAGCCGGCGGTAATAGCGAAGCTCGGCAAAATTGTAATCAAACTGCTATTGATTTGCAAAAACAATCATTTCAGCAAGAACATACAGCTCTTTTAAATATCCTGTATAAAGTCCTCAATACGAAATTTTAAGATCTGCATTATTCTAAAGTAATTGTAAGTTTGTATAAAAATCACATACTTTATTATATCATATCACTGTTGTAACAGAAATCATTCAATATGTATACCATCTATAAAGTAAATATATGAGTGTAGTTGTAGAAAGTAAAAAAATCTTGAAGTTATAACTAAACAAACACATTTTTCAAAAATTTTCGTCGACGAACGAATGTCATACCTAACTCCCGAAGATATAAACTGATTTTGATGCAATTTATGACATTAGACGAAGTTTTTTAAGTAACAAAGCCGATTAGATTTAAATCTATATAGGTATAAAATATGAGAATTAAAATTTTAAAATTGTAATTATTTAAAAAAATTGCACTAGTGTCCGTGTTATGAAATGTAATAAAAATTCTTAAATTCATTAAAAAGTCCCCTACGAGGAAATAAATAGCAATCATTCGATGGCCCAGTTAACACTAATGTTGATGTTTTCTCCATACAATATTTTACAAAAAAAGTTTATGGGAGCTATATGCACTCATAATTAGTATTTTTTAGGTTTATAATAATATAATTAGGCTTCCAAAGCACATCTAAGCAAAAAATAAACATACTAAAAAATTAAATGAAAAATTCTATGAAAGCCAAATTTCAGCCTCGCCTCGTGCGCCGCCTCGGTCGCAACTAGTCGAACTGTGGCATACCCATATGGTCGCGCGACTCACCGCACCTCACTTCGCGTCGCAGGTCGCACCGCGGGTAGCTGTGACCTGGCTGCTCAATAGTACGAGGGAGATAATACCTAACCGTTTACATTATTTCACAACTATTTGTGCTCATGTTGCACATTTCTATGCACACTACTAAAGATTTATCCATACTAATATTATAAATGGGAAAGTGTATGTGTGTGTTTGTTTGTCCGTCTTTCACGGCAAAACGAAGCGACGAATTGACATGATTTTTTAAGAGGAGATAGTTGAAGGGCTGGAGTGTGACATAGGCTACTTTTGGTCTCTTTCTAACCCCCCACTTCTCATTTAACGCGAGTGATGCCGTGGACATAAACTAGTTTAATCTAAAAGTGAGTTAAGGTCAAACGCTTCACTTCATACGTTAAATGACATATGAAACTGTCAGTATATACATTCTATGTCTATGTTATATATTATTTTGAAAGAGCTCGAACACCAAGTATTTCAATTAGTACTTCGTAAGTTATTAGACTATTTGCGAGCATTGCTGATAAGTATGTCACTGCAAACTTTCAGCTAAGCTAAAACTTTTGCAATTAAACAAGATTCAATAGTAATGGAATATCCATACATATTATTATGAATTACCTACATAGAAACAAAAACTAACAGAATAAATCGGAGCTCACAATGTTGGAAAAATATCACTAAATGATCTTTTGCTGGTGGATATACAATTATTGTTGTAAGGATTTTTATTAATTAAACGCAGTAAAAGACACAGCACACAAACCACTTTTAGCATCGGCGTTTTGCAATTTAGACGCTTTTGGAAGCTAAATTTGCAGCGACCGAACTCTCCAAACCATACACTTGAATACAACAAACCAGTGGTCTCGAACGTCATAGAGCGAGATCGGTAGAATTGCCAGCTAAAATCGGTATATTTGTACCCAAAATCGGTATTTGACAAAAAAAAAATACAATATTCAATAAAATTCGTTTATTTTTTAAAAATAAACTTACAGACTAATTTGTAACAATCATAATTATTTTTTATACCAATATTCTTTGGCCATAGCCGCGGCCATCTTCGAATTAATTTCAAAATCGTAACAATTAGCTGTATTAAAGAGTCGTTTTGAATGTAATAGACTAGTGATTGATTCAGTAGACAGCCTATTTCGCTGCTTTGTTTTTAAAAGATTAATATGTGAAAATATGCGTTCAACGTTAGCGGATGAATGGGGAAGTGATAAAATATTAAAGATGAAATTAGACAATAATGAAAACATTTGAGTTTCATCGCCACGCTTTAGTAAACTTACTTCATCCCAAAATAGTTCTACATCATCAGGAAATGTTTTGATTTGTTCACATTTTCTTAAAATGCGCCACTCTGTATCAATTTCCTGGAAATTGTTGCTGTGAACAATATTGGGAAAGAGCCTACTCACAGGAACTATCGAAGCAGTTTTGCCAATTTTAACATTTTTTGGATCAATTATGTCTAAACCTTTTATTGGGTTATTTTTCAATGGAAACTGCGTAGTTATTTGCTTACAAGCTTCGATATAAAAATCTAGGCATCTGCATTTAAACAAATTTACTTGATCTGAGTTTAGATTTTCTGAACTACTTAGTAGTGTATTAGACGCAGCAGCACCATAGTATACGTCATCAATATAATAATATTTCTGGGATTCTTAAAATCAACATTTTCGATTGGAGTGCTAGTTAAATATTCTCTTTTTAAAAAACAATCAAAAATAGTTTTTAATGTTCCAGTTATTTTTTCATATAAATTATGAATTTTCGGGTGTCCTGCTTGCATCTCTTTATTTAAATCGGTAAATAATGGTAATACAAAATCTAAAAATTCTAAAATTAATATCGTAGTAGGATCTTGGAGCTTCTGTAATATATGTTCTGCAGCTAAAAGATGATTATTGTTAGATATTTGGTCTAGAAAGTTGTTCCAACATTTTCTTCACTGCTGCATATACTGATAACCAGCGTGTTTGAGAGGGGTGAAGTATTTTATGTACTTTTAACTCGCAAAACATTTGAAAGTTTTTAAACTCTGCCACTCTTCTTGGGCTAGAAGAAATGTAGTTGTAAATGTCTCTTACAAGATCCTCTATAAAACGTGGCAATTTGGTACAAGCATATGACGCGCAAAGGTGAAACAATTGGCAGGCGCATTTAAGTATAAAAATGTTAGGAATTTCATTTTGCAGCAATGTTTGTAACATTGCTGAATGCAGAATTATTACGTTCCATCATTGCGTTTGCCCCGTCAGATGCAAAACCTATTAGATTATCTTTATATGGAATGTTATTGCTTCTAAAAAAATTTACAATGTGTTCAAATAAGGTTGCTGCATTAGCTTCTTCTAATGGAATAAGAGCTAAAAAACAATCTTTAATACGATTCATTTTCGCATATCTCACAACTAAGCACAAGTGTTTGGTCGTACTAAGATCAGTGGACTCGTCAATAATAAGCGAAAACTTAGTTTGCCTAGATCTTCACATAAATTATTGAAACTTTCTTTACCTATAATATGATCAATTATGTCATGAGTTTTGGTTGAAGAGCATTTTATTTCTTTTGCTATTGTTGAATCAGGACAAACGGCTTGCATCAACTGCGGTAGGTGCTCCATAATAGTGAATGGTAGATTGTGTTCAGCAACAAACGAGGCTAATCTTATTTCACCTGAAATAAAAATAAAGAATTAAAATTACGTAGGTATATGTAGTATGTCTAGTAGTGATTAGGGTATAATTATATCCGCTGCTTCTATAAACCGATATGTAGAAAACAAAATAATATAACAATGTAAATAATAAATTAAATAACTAAAAAAATTACCTTGCTTAACCAGTATATCAGATTTTTGAGTTTTGGTCACAGTAAATGATTATCTATATATATATATATATATATATATATATATATATATATATATATATATATATATATATATATATCTTCGATTGTGATTTTATATTCTTTGATGATACTGAGTATGCTTGTGAAGAACTATGTTTCTTTAGCGTCTTTTCCTGATGTGATGTTGATATCTTTATTACAATTCTTTCAATAGGCATAGCTTTCGCCTTTACGACTATCTTGCAGCCAACCTGGAAATTATTCTTCCCATTCTTTTCTATAATATTGTAGATATTTTTTTCTTCTTACACTCGCACTTGTGCTTGGCTCCTCGTCAGACGACATTTTAACTTAATTATTTGATTTTGTAGGGACTCTTTCGGTTAGGTACTCACTCTTCAAAGTTAAGAAAATTAATGAAAAAATAAAACCGAATTACTGTTTATATATACTAGACAGGTAAATTCCCGAGCGGGAAGCCCCTTATAACATCGAATTGTAGGACACAAGGGTGTCAAGGGTATTCCCCAAAATATATGAACTACATTCTGCACTAGGTCCATACTATTGAGGGCTTCCCCGTAACATTAAACATAAATGAAAAGGGTTGCCAACTTAAAAGTGTAAAATCGGGAGAATTTCCATGTATACTGTGAAATCATAGATTTCGGTATTTCGGTAGAACAGAGCCCATATCGGTAGAAATACCGAAAAATCGGTAGGTTCGAGACCACTGCAACAAACGCAGCGATTGAGTCGCTATTTGGGAGCTCGATACCGCGGCTGAACGCTACACCCCACACACATACGAATGCTGGTCGCGGCTCACGGCGTTTGGCTTCTGCGGAACGAGACTTAGCGCTCCCGCGTTCTAGACAGCCGGGCTAGAAAGTTAAACATATAACGTTGTATGGGAATCCGCACATTAAGCAGTCAAGAGCTCCCGGCTGCTGAAGCGATTAAACGCGCCTGACTGCTCAGCAGCCCATCTGCTACGCACAGCCAGAACCTAATTTTTTTTTTTAGGTTTTTACAAAATTTCTTACACACACACACGCACACACACACACACACGCACGCACGCACGCACGCACGCACACATGCACGCACGCACACACTCAACAGTAAAAGTGTATTCATTTCGTTGTATTTACTGAATTTTTTCCCAACTAACCGTAACTAACGAAACTAACCGTTTAGCTGGCAGAGGGGGTGGAGGATACTTGATTCTAACAGCAATTAGTACTTTAAAGCTTTATATCACACAAACGAGTTCCTTAATTGAAAAATTGTTATCGCAAAGTACGTGATTTTTCCATACAACTTATTTTATAGATGGCGTGATAGCGCACAACTTTTATACCGAGTATTTTTCGCTAAAACCGATTTCAAGTAAAAATACTTAAAAAACTTAGCACTACGTGTGTAAATAAAATTCCTGAATTTGCCCCGATTTTCGAAAATCGAGTTGTTACCAGATCTCCACGTTTTGAGGTCCTAGGAACCTTTTCCGACTATGTATAATTAATGAACGTATGTATCTATGTGTGTGGGTATGTGTGTATGTGTGTGTATAATTGAAATAGGATAACTGAATTAAATACATTTATATTCCTTCCTTTAAACTTAAAAACTGCTACTCCACTTTTAAAATTAAGAAACGGAGCAACAGATTATAAATAAATGTACCAATGCTTACCACCACCTTACCTATTCAGCGTATATAGCGTCAGTGCTTGTCACTGTCGTGTTCCAGTTTGGAGGGTAAGGTAGCCGGTACACTTATGCATGTGGCATTAGCCAGCAACGCACCATTAACATCTTTGGTGTCTATAGGCGATGGTTGACTCTTTCCATCAGGAGACCCATCTGCTTGTTTGCTTATGATATAAAAAAAAAGATCGCCTATAGACACTAAAGGTGTTAATGGTGCGTTGTATTATTGTTGAGGGTATTGCAATTTATAAAAAATCGCGTGGTATCGTCGGACTCCAGATAGGAACAAAGTTCCTTATTATAAAAAAATCTTACTCTTTTGTAACGTTACGGACGTTTTTTGCCGGCTAGGATGCCCCTGCACAACGCTCAATAAGAAACTTCGTTCTAAAAATTGAATAAAGATACCAGCATAATCTACCATGACATGGTGTGCAGAGTAGACGAGTGATAATACCTGATTTATTGACCAGATAATTACCGTTTATTTCTAGCGATAACCGAGTCCGGCGACTTTACGTGCTCCTACTAAGGACGGAGGTGTTACTAGCTTTGAAGGTTTTTTAGCAATATAATCAAAATATAAGATCTCAGTAATTTTTTTTTATTTATGCTTGTATCTAATACCTTTAAAGCAATTCTTGTATTTACATATGGCAATAAGCAAGGCATTTGCAATCTACCTCAATTTCTAAATGTTGCGATAAAGCAGGTTAAATTTCGTCGGGAATTTATGATGGAAAATAAATTTGTTTACGAGTTGAGCTTGAAATTTCATTCGTAAGCGATGTTACCTTGACGACTTCAAGGACGCTATCTGTATTACCTATAAAGCTTAGCTCACACTGACGCAGAGTCACAACGAAGCGATGCGTCATGCTTTTTTTAAACTTCAAAGTATATTCATCTCCATTAGGTTTCTCCTCCATTTCCAATAGCTAACGTACAAAAATTTATGCAATTCCGACTCCCAACAAAGCGTCAACGCGCGAATTCACACGTCGATGCACGGCGTCGTGCGTCTTTTACATTTTTATAACACAATGTTGTACGTTGTGTAATGGAAAAATAGATGAATGAACTTTAAAATTTAAAAACACGTCGCGTCGCTTCGTCAATGTGAGCTGACCCTCATTCACTGAACTTGAAGAAAATTATGAAGAGTTCATACAACACTTTCGGGGAATCAGAAAATCTACATAATATGTGCGCATATTAATTTTGTCGTACCCAAGCAAGTACGAATTTACATACCTAAATACGAAATAAATATTTGCTACAAAGTACACAAATTAATCCAAAATCAAAGTGGGTAAATTATTTGCCTGTGGTAAATACGATACTAATACATAGAAATAGATATAAATACTAAAATAAATTTTACGTTCCCCGCAACTTCGTTCGTATAGCCTACGCACTTCACTTCCTTTTATTTAGATGCGTAAAAGTAGCTTAAGATAAGACAAGATTTATTATTATTACTTAGTTTAAAAGTACAGTACAATAATTTATATTTCTAACGGACTCCACATTAGGCAAAGATCTTAGTAAATTTTTTTATTTATGCTTGTATCTAATACGTTTAAAGCAATTCGTATGGATACCATGCAGGGATTTCCGTAGATACAATTATCAAAAATTTCTCGGGAGGTAATAAAATTATACAATAGCACAAGAAGAGAAATTAAAAAGAAAATTTGAAAAAATATTGACGATAACAAGAACAGTAAGTTAATTTTAGATTGGTGAGTGCGTTGCGTGGCTTACCTATGGAGTGTGTGTGTGTGTGTGTGTGTGTGTGTGTGTGTGTGTGTGTATGTGTGGGTGTGTGTGGGTGTGTGTGTATTGTATGTTGTGTATGTGTTTGTGTGTGTTTGTGTTGTGTGATTTAGCAAGAATTTTTTCGGTTTCTGAGTAGTTAAGGGAAGAAATGTTTCCGTTGTAATGTAGCTCGTAGTGACAATGCATATCTATATCTCCCTTCATTGGTATCAAACATATTTTTGTGCGTCTACATTACAGTCGCTGGCTAAACTTTACGAGATGGAGCAAAATAATGTACTACGGAATTGTATATCGTAAAAATATCTACAAAAACGTCTACGATGCTATATGTCTATCTCCTAAGTATAATCTACAGTAACCATTTTGGTTACTCCAACTGCTGATACATACCTTCAGTTTTAACTGCATAGTTTTATCGGTACAGTTTTACCTAAAGCGGGCTAATAACGTCCAGTTTAAACTGCGTAGTCGAAACTGAACATTTGATCTAATCAGTCAAAACGTACGTAAATAAAAAAATTAACAATGTTGTTTATGTCAGAAAATTGAAGAAAACACATTTAATTCTAATTACATATATATCTATTTGAAATATACTTTATTCATTTTAATAAAACAATTTATCAATATTTATTCGTCAATTATGATCATATCCATTACTTATCCATTAGTTTTGCCTCTTTTATAGCATTTCTTCATCTTTAGATTCAACTATTGTATTTGATTGTAGATTTTCGAAATCTACAAGACTATCGTCTCCGTCTCCAATAACTTTTCCAGTCTATCCACAGTTTCATCTAAATTATTAATTTCATTGTGGTAAAAAAATTTGAGGTTATATGAAAAAAGAAATCTTATTGCCGAAAACTTTGCCATTAAACTTTTTTCGATAGGACTCGTAGTTTTGCCGAAAATCGTGATAAATCGACGACGACGACGACTATATCGTCTTTAGCCAGAGACTTTTTAACAAAATTTTCTACAAGTATAAAAATTCGGTTTGTTTGAAAAAACGAAACGTTTTTGCTCTCGCTGTGCGGTATAGATAGCCTAAAAGCAAATCCCGCACAAAGCTAGACGCATGGTCACCTTAACTAAACCGAATCGCTTAAAATTATTAGAAATTCTAAGTTTAGTGTGAAGTCCAGTGGTATGGAGTCAACGGAAGCCGTTCAAAATGTACGAGGTTTACTTTCTCACATACACACACATACAGAAATCAGCAATGAAATCAGGAACTTTCTTTAGTCACGGTAATATTATCTACCAGTATTCTATCTTCATAGAAACAGGTGGAACGCGAGTTATACCTATGCGCTCGGAGTTCGGCATGCACTCGATACACAACAGACTGAGGGTTGCGCCGCAGAAACAAATGGCCGATGTGATAGCACAGGCAAATGTAGTTAAAATATTGAAAGCGGGCAGCCCTATCGCATTTTACGTGCAACACGGCGCGGCCGGCTGTAGGTATTTATTTCAAGGACAGGGCCGAGTCAAAATACTGGTAGATGACATTACCGAGCTTTAGTGGGAAGTTAAATATGTTTTGTACAAACATATTATGTCTTTATTTTTTCAACCGATTTCAGCTTAGTTTATAAATGAGGACTTTACGAGGTAACAAATAATAAACAAATCGAATCAAAAACCTTCCTTCTTAAAGTTTGTAGAAAATAAACTTTAATATAAATAACACGGATTAAATCGATTCACCTTTCAAAACAATTTCTTAGTTTGTCAGTGTAGCTTGCAATTACACACAGAAATACAGAGTTATACTACTTACCGATGTAATAAAATCACTTCAAGGGTAATTTTTAAGCCTTGGCATCAGATTCGTTACGATAAAACAGTACAACATGGTTTATTTCTATTTTTTTACGATATAATAATATATCCACATGTATGACATTTTTGACGTGATGAGAGCGTTTGCTCCTATGCGCAGTGACCGTTTCCTTCCCAATGGCGTGTCTACTAATATTCATGTTCTGTAAAAAATAATCTTACCTTGGTTGTGGTGGTGCTTGTGATAACAAAGAACCAGATCCCCTTTTATTTAATGGCGGCCGAGGTGCAGATGGTCGCCTTTCTACACCTGAGGCTGAACGAGTGGCAGGAGTTCCTTCAGCGGATAATACTCGTGCAGACACCAAAGCAGCTTCAGGACAATGCTAGTGACAAAAATTTAAGTCAGTATTTTTTTATGTAACTAAAATACTATATAAATCTAATACATTTAAACGAGTAATTCTTGTATGTATGTATGTATGTATGTATGTGTGTATATATATATATATATATATATATATATATATATATATATATATATATATATATATATATATATATATATATATATATATATATATATATATAATTGGAATCTTGGAATCGGCTACAACGATTTTCATGAAAGTCACAAATTAGGGGTTTTTCGAGTCAGGAAATCGATTTATCAAGGTTCCAGGTCCAAGAAAAGCTCGGTTCTCAAGATATGGGTATGTGCAAAACCGAGGAAAGCTCGGTCAACCAGATATTACTTTATAATATGAACAACTTCTTTCTGGTTTGATCCGGATCTCTTTTTACCATATGCCTTTCTGCCGGGCTATTCGTAAAAGGCAAACGATTTGGTAGTTAAGTCTTTTAAAACCGTGAATACTAGTGGTAGAGTTCTACTACATTTTGCCCGACTTTAGTATCACCGCTTTATGTATTCCTGCCGTAATAGTGCCAATGCTTGTCACAATTGTGTGTGTTCCGGTTATATTTTTTCGTTTCTGTGCTATGCTTTGTGGTTTTGTGGTGGAAGAATTTAATTTTTCGTCTTTTCACTGAAAATTACCCGATTATATGAAGATAATATACTTGGAATAAAGGCTTGACTACATTCTGTATTTGTAAGCTGACTGTAAACATTATGTTTCTGTAACATTGATGTAAAAAATCCAAGATGCACAGTTACGAACAAAACTGACGCTCAAACCTGTCGCTAATTTCACACAAGTAGTTATGGATATGGCAAAAATATATGTTTTTGCATATCCAACCTTAAGAGCAAGATTTATGGTTGTGTTTACAAAGCAATGTACGAAAAGTAATAAAATTAACAGTATCGCGACCGATGCGATTCTATTTGAAATGAGCGCACAATTTAAAAATATTGCGCTCATTTTTAGAGGACTTTTTTTGTGACACTGATTGTATATCTTGGGTTTTTTACATCAATGTTCTGTAATGAATTAAACATCATTTAGCAGTAAGGGAATAAATATTTCTTAGCTGATACATTTAAGTAGGTGCTAGACGCTCCCTCCTAACTCCTGCGTAACAAGTTCAAGGGATGAGGATATCAATAACACAGCTAATGTTCACGGTGCTTCATGACACACCTTTTTGGCACATCTTGTCACTCGGGGAGAAAAAATTGATAAAAATTTTCCTTAGCTCAATGATCTTGCGTAAAAAACTTTTCGTGGTTTGAATAACTTGTAACATTTTAATTTCATTTTTCACCTGACGAAAAAACGGAGGGTATCAGTTTGTCATGTATGTATGTAATATTGTTAGATTTGGATAATATTTGAGTATGATGATCTATTCAGACGTCCAAGTAGGTACGTGAACTAGTACAAGTGTTCGACAAAAGTAACGTGAACTAAATTCGTAAGTGTTTGTATGTTTTTATATTATATTTGTATAACTGTCCATGAATTTCTCAGGAACTACAAGACATGTTGAGATTTTTTTTCTGATTTAAATCAGGTATATTTTAACTTAGAGAACAGTCCAAGTTTCATCAAAATCGGTTTGGTAGCTTTTAAATTTGAGTGTATTTGACATTTGTCACTTCGGTCGGTTTAAATTCTTAAATTACTACTATTAAAAAGACCCGTTTAGACAGTATTATTATATACACAAGAATAAACAATGTCGTTAGCACGTTTGCCAAACTTTGTGTTTAAGCCTAAGACTACTACGAAATTAAGAATTTTGAAAGGCCGAAGTGATTAAATCGTTTATATTAAACAAACATCACTTTTGTTAAATATTTACTTATTCAAAACAATATAATATGGAAAGATTCATTATATTTAGGGACATTTTAATGCTGCTATTAATAGCGTGACTAACCCATAACATCAGCTTAGCGTGGAGGCCTTCATTCTTGTTCGATGTCGTTAAAATATTAATGTATGCTGATTGTACTTAAATATTATATAACACAAAAACAAAATAGGGCGAAAAAAGCATTAAGAAGCATTAAGATTTGGGACGAACCGTGAATAGGTAAGTGCAAAATATGTTTTGGGGCAAACAGGGCATACACATTTGGTAATAGTCGGAAGTTTTCTGTAGGACAAGCGTCCCATTCAATGGGACGAGCAAGGCATAAAACAAAAATCGTCACCCTTTGCCGCTTTACCCCGTACTCCTCTCCCATAAAGTAATACAGTAATCAAATATATCCGAGAAGCAGTTTGGTCAAATAAAACACTTGAATCACTTTTACACGCACAGTATAATTTTTGGGCAGAGTAACGCTCTCAACAAGCGATAGAATTACAATGAATCTAAAACATCTGATTCCAGCTTATTTATCTACTATCCTTATCTATATTTGTTCATTTTTCTTAACAATAACATAATTATCTCACAATAACCGGTGCATAAATCACACAGGTGCGCCACACCTGACCGGCTAGTCTTTCTAATTGATAAGCGCATTTGCTTACACAAATCATATTACATAATTATTCCTTCCAATTTTACATGTATGAGCAATGGCGTCAATATATCAAATTAATTAAGTACCTACATGACGTAGAAAATGTTGGTCCGGGCTCCATAGAAGAATAGACTAACTGCCGTTCTGCCAGGCAGGTTGTAAAAAGCAACCGATTCGCTATACGTGTCACTATCATCGTGACATTGTCGTGCTCCGGTTTGGAGGGTAATCCGGTAGACTTATGTATTAACATTGTCATCCCGCCACACGGATAACAATGCACTTTTAACATCTTTGACGTCTATAGGCGATGGTTTCTCTTTCCATGAGATTCATCTGCTTGTTTACTATAAGCAAACAAAACAGTTTCCTAGGATCGGAAAACGTCAAAACCTGATATAATTTATACTTTCCATGGTCGGCACTTGGTGACACTGCATCATATTGATTTTTTAATATAAACACTTGTACTGTTTCACATTTGTGAAACAGTACAAGTGTTTATATTAAAAAATCAATCAAACCTGATAGAAACTCCATTATCGAAAATGGAGGTCTAGCCAACATATTACCGACTATTAAAAACTATTACGATTTACTAAAGGATCCTGTGATTAAATGATTCTCATACCAATCTCATTATTGTTTGAATAATTTTGCATCATTCGTAAATATTGAATTACCTTATTTAAAAATCCCCCTTCCTCCTCCTGATACTGGATCCGGGATTAAAGCCGGATCAGCTTCTTAAACCTACCACTACAATAGTAACTACTACATAAGCTGCTACTACAACTAGGTATATAGTTGACCTGTGCAGCTCCGCCCGTAAGTAGGATGTCATCACATGTCGGTTTAGGTTTTAATACAAATTTAATCCCTATTTCTACCCTTTGGGGGCTGATTTTGAAAAAAAAGTTAATCTATTAGTGTAATAGTATGGATCTATTCCACTAGATCACAAGGCATTCAATAAGGGCCAATCCCTATATGTATATTTATAATTGCCTTCAAACGCGTTGATGTGGATTTTTATGCTACCCTTTGAAAACACTTGACCTTTTTTATATTCTAATACATGAATTTAATAAAAGCAGAAGAAGGCATGCTCCATTGGTTCAGATATGTAGAAAGGATGGCAGATAAAAGTTTAACAATACAGATATTATATAATACTTGTTTGAAAAAACACACTCACTAAATTCATGGATACAAAAACAATCTTGTTGTGCATGCATTTCGTCTTCACAGAATAAGTAACTCTTCCATGGGTCAATGTAGGTATACGCTATTATAATAAACTCTCTGAAACTATAAGAGATCAATGAATTTAAAAAATGTGTTAAAACAAAACTGTGTTAAACAGTATGTTATAACATCTCAGATTATTTAGAAGACAAAAAAACCTGGGATTAATTGCTCCTCATACCGATTTCATATATATTTTTTGTGATATTGTGATATTGTAAAAAAATAGATGATATGAAAAAAGACAAGCCCCTGAGTTTCTTCCGCCGGATCTTCTTAGTGTGGCCGCGTTTCTGATCCGGTAGTAGTTTTAAAAATATGCTGACGTGTCAAAATAACTTGTAAAAGTTTTATTGAATAAAGTACTTCTGATTTCTGATTTTTGATTTCTGGATGTAGATACCGAGAAAGACCAAGACTTATCAGTCTTGGTCTTTCTCGGTGGATTTACTATGATCAGGTTGATCGGGTGTTGGCCTAAGGTCAAGTTTCTTCGCAACCAGTGTATTTGTATGAAGAGAGTAGTGAATGTAGAGAAAGCAAGACGAATCCGCAAAGATCGCAACAAATAGCACTCAATTCTCTCATCATGATCTCTCGACGTGAAGGTACGTATGTAAGTATGTATATATACACGAATTAAATTTAATAATTACAACATAGGTTAAAGTTAAAGACGACAAAGTAATATCTATTACATCTCAAGGTAAGTTCGGATTCATTGATTAGCTCCGAACAATGACATCATAATGAAATTTCCTACGCTTTGATAACTCTCTGAGCTTATGATAGAATACGTTTATATGGGTTATGATTATTTGTTCGGCTTTTTCAATAGAAAGTAATATAGCAATTAGATGACGACATTGTAATGTTGATTTAATGGTCTTGTAATACTGATGTTAGTTTATATATTACTTTAAAGTGTGTTTGTTCTAAATATGTTTCCAAAAATATATAACTTTTTAACAAACACCATAATTATACTTGTGCAAATGAAAACGGTTGGATATTAATCATAACTAGCGATCGCCTGTGGCCGAAATTCGACCACAGAATAACAATAAAATCTCCTTTACGTTCGACAAAAGACTTAAACTGACTGATATATACTTTTTATATATAAACGCTACATTAAAACATTAAGCTTCCTTTTTGACCGTCTCATGGACGCATGATAGAGGACTCACTGTAAATTAGTGTTATAGCAAATATTGCTATAGCGTATGCTGAGATGAGCATCCTTTTGGTATCACATCACTTATAAAAAAAGTAGTATAAGTTTACATTTTATTACTTTTGTTTTTATTTTTTTCCTCGTAAACTAAAATTGTATACAGTGTGTAAAGAAAACCCTGTCCGATCGTCAAAGGCATTATTTGGTAGCTTAATAGAAACATAACTGTGACATTATTTTATGGATATTGATACATCAATTTTCAAAATATTTGCTTGATTTAAGGGGAAGTTGCTTAATTTTAGTACTAAAATAAGGCACTTTAAACTACGATATTCTTCTTATATTAATAAAAATTATAATTTTTTTTTGATAATGTCATTGAGCTACCTATACACCTTTTTCGGATCGGACAGGGTTTTCTTTACACCCTGTATTGTCTGCTGTAATAGATTATGTAAAAATGTGGTACCAATAAATACTATCTTATAGAAAATAATATACATGTGTGTATATTATCATATATGTCACATGAATGTAGGTGTATTAAAATTTATATTTTTCATTTTCATTACAATAATGCGCAATTTTGTTATGATTTATTAAGTATGGTTGTAATATTGGTTAATAAAGTATGGTTGCAAATACTCTTTACTTATGTAAGTGAAAACGGTTGGATATTAAACATAATTAGCGATCGCCTGTGGCCGAAATTCAACCACAGACTAATAACAGACTAATAAATAATAACTTTTGTACGTTTGACAACAGATCACTTTAAATTTTAATTAATATCGCCAAACGGTTTCGCCTTTTACGGCATCTTCAGGGCTACGAGAAGGCGAAACCAGTTGGCGGTATTGATTAAAATTTAAATTGATTTGTGAAACAGTACAACAGTACATTATAATATAAAGGGGTATATATAGATGAATATTTTTAAGTACTCGGGTTCGTAATTATAAGAAAATACCACTTATATTAAATCCGTGTATTTAGTATACATATACACAAGACCACACAACGTAATACTAAAATACACTTTACACACTAGTCACTGACTATACTATCACTGAACTACACAATAAAACACTTCTCGCTTCGCACTGTTCACTTTAAGTATCGCTCTCGATCGCTTGATAAAAACTTCCTTGTGTTTGTCAACATATCTCTATTTATAGCCAGGGTAAAGTTCTACCTGGATCCAGAAAAATCTAAATGTATCGAGAAACAATGAATCACTTCTTATTGTAAACATGTTATGAGTCATAAATCCTAGTACACGCTACTTTCAACCTTATGTCATATCTCACAAAGTCCATTATGACATAGCCCAGGTCAACTATTTGTTTGTCAATAGGAGTAGCTATCTCTTTCTTTTATTTCTAGATCTCTCCAGCGCTCCAACTTTACACGTTTCTAGATTATTCGTAACAATATGCACATACATGATTTATGTACATCTATGCATACACATACTATATACAACGATGTGAATAAATACAAACTTGCATATACTACGCAATAAATTCAGAAAATGATTCAAATAAAAAATATAATAAAGAAAATTTGATAACAGATCTAGATTGATGCGGTGTATTCCATTTGCGCCCTTCTTTCTATAGCTTATACACTTCTAAATATAATACTCAGGTGATATAATGCAGAACTCTATCACATAGAAGTAACAATGGTAATTACTCACTTAGCCAATCAACCGCCTCTTACGAGCTGTCTGGCAGAACGGTAGATGGTCCATTCTTTTAAGCGAGCTCGGACTAACATGACGAGAAAGTTATTTATAAAAAGTGGTTTGCAGCCCTAGTGTTAGTTCGCATTTTCGTTGTATTTAAGTAAAACATTTTCATTTCATTTCCCAATTTATGCAGAATTTATTAAAAGATTCCTCGGAAATCGGCTTACCTCTGAATATTGGAAAATGCTTACATTAATACAATCGATTGAATGGTTTTCGTAGCAAAAAATGTATTTGCGATTTGATTAAAAACCATGCTTGCAACGCAAATTTTCTGCCTGTACTCTGACATAAATTTATAAAACTTAATAACGACTGTTATTTGTTATTGTTATTTACTTATTGTTTGCAAAAACCACCTTTGTGGTTTAGTGGTCCGGTGTAGGTGTTGAGCACATGAGGTCCTGGATACGATTCCCGGGGTAGGCAATTCAAAAATAAGATTTTTCAGTTGTCTGATAAAAACAACGTTGCCCGGGATTGCATAAGTGCCCGGTTGGCGATAGGCTTGCCACCTATCACATTGTGGGACTAGATATTTTCGGCTAATTGTGGATGCTGTGGTTTTACCTCTGCCTACCTCTTCGGGGATACGGACGTGCAGATACTTGTTTACAAAAACTTTTTCTGTATAGTGTGAGTTGTAAACCTTGTTTGTGCGATCAAGCAAAGTGCTGTCCGGATTTTTCAATCTAGGAAACTTACAGTAGCAATGTAGAGTCAGCAAACATGTTCTTAATGACTTTAGATTCCAAAAGGTTCTTGTTAATGGAAATAATACAGCGATTAACGTTTCAGTGGAAAATACGATACGGTCCACATCGGTCCTTTTTTATATAATAAGATATGTAACAAATTGATATGGCTCTTCTAATGGGAAAAGATAACCAACGTCTGTAGACATGTTACGTAAGTTTGCAGCTACCTTACCTTCTAAACCAGAACATGACAATAACAAGCATTGATAGTATTGTAACAGAAATAGGTAATGCGGGAGTACCATATATCTGGACGAGACGTTGCAGAACTCTACTACCAAATAGTCACTGGTATTCCTGGGCGTAATCTCACTGACACTATACACGCGTATGCACTTACTGACGATCTGAATCGTACTGTGATGCCAAACCATACCCTATCTATAATAGCGCGTGCGCCCACCTACTCGCACACACAATACAGACAACAAAATGTATGATCCACAGATAACACATACACTACAGTCATGATGATAATGACACGTATAACCAATTTGCGAACTGCCTGGCAGAACAACAGATGGACTATTTTCGAAGAGGTCCCAAACAATTACGATTAATATACCCTCCAAAACGGAACACAATAGTAACAATAACTGACGCTATTGAGGCAGGAATAGGTAAGGTGGTGGTTCCAAAATCCACATCCCTGTTTCAGTAAATCCGTTCTAGTCGTTGAAAACCTCTACCACCTACTTAATAGTCATAATGTTAGTGACACGTCTAGCTCTTGTTGCTTCGGACCCCTTTTGAAGAGTAGATCATATGCCGTTCTACCAGGCTATTCATAAAAGGCGAACGATTGGCAAAAGCATCATTACTCAGTAGTTGAGCTCCACAGTCTTTTCCGGGTTTAGTACAACCGCCTTACTCCTGTCGCAATAGCGTTAGAGCTTGTTCTCGTCTTCCGATTGAAAGCGTACGGTAGCCGGTTAATTTATCCTGCCACATGCACCATTAACGTCTTTAATATCTCAACAGGTGATGGTTTTCTATTACTATCAGTAAAGCCATATCTGATTGTTTGCTATGATTTAAAAATAAATTTCACACAAAAGAATTTGATACTTTGTTATATATAAATATAAGATAAGAATATTTATATTAATAAAACGAAAATTTGGAATATAGCATAACTGATCTTTTTCATAAAAAAATCCTTTCCTCTCATAGTTATCCGACAAATTACACGATTTGATCTATCCCCAAAGTAAGCAAACTATTTGCCTTGATAAACATCATAAAGATCCGTCAATGTATCCAGCAGCTGTACATTTTCCGAGATAAAGGCAGGCTTATTTGTCTAGAAATTCTTTAAAAAAACAAAACATTCTCCGAGATAAACGCAGGCTTATTTCTCTAGAAATTCTTTTAAAAAACAAAACATGAGATTACCTTTGCAATTTTATGCAACAAAGCGGTTGTGGAGCTTGTTTTGAAAAGCCCCAAAGCACGGCGCCGCAGTCCCTGACCGAGACACGCCTCCACCGCACCACAAAGAGCCGTCACTCCACCACTTTCCTCGTGAACGAATTTGCGTGTTACCGCCTGTTAAACAGGAAAAACATTTTGTACTTTTGCAGGATTTATTTAAAGTAGAATCTTTTATTTGATTGTCTCATTGTTTATTTGGTAAGTTAGATGTAAGGTCGTTTGATTACAACAATCTTCGGGTTTGATACGGTAGGGACGAACTTATTTATTTGTATTACTGCAGTCCTCTTGTTCAAACTCGGCGGTAATTCTATAAAAGTTAAGGTACAAATATCTATTAAACAAATTATGTCATAACCAAACTATGACTCAGTTTGACTATAGACTAAACAACAACATTAAGTTTGCAATATATTTTATTTGAACCTTAAACAAAACAATATAACATAAGTGTGTGTGTATGTGTATGTGTGTGTATGTATATGTGTGTATGTGTGTGTGCGTCAAACGTGATGAAAACTAATGTCAGGATGACGGTCACGTTACTACTGTGAAGGTTGAAAACCTCATATAAGGATGAAAAAAGGAAGTTCTTCCCAGCCAGACAAGGTGTTCTGCCTGGGAACTGTATTCCATTCTGAGAAGCATTTAAACATGTATAGATATAATGTTACTACATAAAAAATTGTAACAGCACGATTTACTTGATTTTTGATGTCTTGAACTTTGAGCGTTGTAGATTGCATGACCGTTACAGACAGTTGACATGACAGTTACCGAATAATATACAAAAAATTAGCTCTCTGCACTTCTTCTCCATGTTAACCTTAACTATGCCGGTACAAAAATGTATATATAGTATAATTAACAGTATAAGACAATATATTGCAGTATATTACACGTAACATACAAGCAAAAACACTTACCTATACTTATATAATTATATATATATATATATATATATATATATATATATATATATATATATATATATATATATATATATATATATATATATATATATATATATATATATATATATATATATATATATATATATATATATATGTTCGTTAGTCTCGCTCAAACTCGAGAACGGCTGAACCGATTTGGCTAACTTTGGTTTCGAATTAATTGTTGAAGTCCAGGGAAGGTTTAAAAGATGAGAAAATATAGAAAAAAATAAGAGTTAAAGAAAATATAGAAAAAAAATGAGTAACAACGTTTGCCGGGTCAGCTAGTATTCAATAAATTTTATATCGGTTATTAGTTTGCGGTCCCCTAGATACAGATCACATTCCTTAAAAACAACTAATTTCGCGGGGCATTCAATAATTTAACTTATAAAATAATGTTTCATTTATTAATTATTTATTAATTAATTATTAAATTATCTAAGTTGGAAGGCAAGCTGAAGAAATATTAAATTCCGACTTTTAAATTTATATTGTGCAATTTCCTTTTATTCCAGTTTCTTTTCAGATTCTTTTATTTATTGGAAGCTACTTTTACAAACTTCTATTTAAATATAAATATCGCTGGACAAATCACACGAATTGATCGAACCCAATCGAACCCCAAAGTAAGAAATTATTTGCTTGTGACATGGGTATTGGTCAACAATAATAAAACGTAAAAGGACTATAATATACAGGCTGACTGGTGAGTTACCTTCAATATTTAAGGACGTGATAGTTGGCGGTCATATACAATGAGAAAAATTACATTAAAAATAAATATTAAAATACTTCTTAGTAAAATTAGTAAACAGTACACCGAGAATCCTATATTTACCTGTGGCATACTTGGCCACCGTGCAGACGCACGTGTCGCGTAGCGCGCTATTAACACAGAATAGTGGGGGGGTGGCGGCGGCGTGTCCTTGATGTCAACTAGCGCGTACTAGATAGTATAATATCCACATTTCATTTATTTTAAGAGAAATATTGGTCAAAAATTAAGCCCCTAATTTTATTATTTCATTTTAACGAGAATCGAGTACCGAGTACTCTCCAGAATTATCGAAGTTAACTCACCAGTCAGTCTGTATTTAGTAAACAAACTCATCCTACAAATGTTTACCCCTGGGAAAATCGAAGCCGAGACCCATTAATTGCATTTAGTATTAAGATAACTAACCACTTGACTAACGGGTTTTAACAAACGAATCTGTACAAAATTTACAAAGCGTTAAGGTTTTTGTAAACGTTTACATGGCGGAAACCGTGTCACTGCTGCAGGAAAATAATCAATCAATCTAGAGCTGAGGAGATAAATGGTAATGCAAAGCAAGCATAGTAGGAGAGGAGCCCTAGAGGGGATTTTGCATACTCGAGCGCGTCAGATCGCGTCAGCGTCAGGGGGTACCTCGCAAGCTGTTAAGGCTCGCCCCCAAATATAAGCCATTTCTATAGAGGGGAGTAACTATGGCAGAAAAAACAAATTTAAGATAACTTCGGCTTGTGGAAATTGACAGATTATACTTTTTTCGTAATTCTTACATCATTTCCTCCATAATAAAAAAATTCAGACGCGCTCGAGAATGTCAAGACAACATTTTCTTTGCAACTTTGTGATCCTCCCAATCCCTTAGGCTACACTTGAATCGTCAGATTTTCTAAATTTTAGCTGGCAATTAACTCACCATACCCTAATCTAACGCGCTTCAGTGTTTCCTTGTCACTGATTTTTTTTAAACATTTTTTTATCTGTAGATTTTTTTCCCACCGTTGAAATGGAAAACATTATTACACCTTTTATTTTTCCTATAATTTAGTCTACAAAATCCAATAGGTCCCTACAACGCTCGAGTAACTACCCATTTAGCATCTTGAGCTCCTCTACTATAGCGGGCAATTTGGATTAGAAAACTAGTAATCCACGAGACGTCACACTAACAGTGGCGTAACGTGCCTTGGCGGGGCCCCGTATAAAAAATTGTTTGGGGGCTTTTATGAAGGTTAGAGATTTCTCACAAAAGAAAAAATATTTGTATAAAATTAAAAGAAATATTTATTCATCATAATAATAATAATTATTATTATTAAGCTGTCACTTTTTCTTACATTTTTACAAACTATTCAAATTAAATATACAGTGTGTAAAGCAAACCCTGTCGGATAATTAAAGGTGTTATTTGGTACCGTAATACGGATGTGTAATTATTTTATGGATATTAATTAATTAGTTTTCCCAATAAAAAATAATAATCTTAAATGGTATTTTCTTACATTAAGTATGACAACACCTACAAATAAGTAAATTCTATTATCAAAGTATGCCACGCATGTCGGATACTGCCAAAGGTGAAAGGACCCACGGCGCGTTTTAAAGTTCCTTTGTAAATATCCGAAAAATAAATGGCGCGCCTTCGCGTGGTATTTGTGCGAAAGCCGCCAAATCAAAACAATGAAATAAACAGAGATAAGGTGTTGTCATTTTTAAAATATTTGCTTAACTCTAGGGAAATATTGTAAAAATACGAATATTAAAAAAACGATCTTTTTTATTTTTAGAAATAAAGTTATTTTAATATTTTTTTCAGTAATACCTTTAACCAACCTATATGCCTCTTTCGGATCGGACAGGCTTTTCTTTACGCACTGTATGCTCTCCGTGCCTTTTTTAAAAAAAATGTTTTTTTTTTTTACCATTTGGGAAGTTTTTATTTAAAATCGCCTCTGTGGTCGTGTGGTCCGGTGTTGGTATCGACCACATGAGGTCCTAGGTTCATTTTCCGGGTCGGGCAATTCAAAAACGTGTTTTTCAAGCTTCCTGACAAAAGTGGTGGTTAGTGGATTGCAAGAGGCCTGCCACCTATCACATTGTGGTTCCAAGCATCTCCGGCTAATCGCTCACTGATTGCACCTCTACCTGGCACTTATGGGATATTGGCGTAAAGATTTTCTAAGTAATTTAAAAATTTAAACCTATTTTGCTACAATTTAGCCTGTTCAAGTTTGAATATACCTGATTTAAATCAAAAATAAATATCTCGATACGGATTTTAATTCCCGTGAAATTCGTGGACAAACATACACACACTTATGAAATTTAGTACACGTATTTCGACCCTTAAATAGATCAACATACACAAATAATGTGATATCCCTTGGGTTTATTATATTATATCCATAGATACTCGTATATATTTTTTCTCTTCCTAACATGTAGTTTGTAGCGGCACACATAATGTAATCTATATTGAATATACGCGAAATAATAACATAAGGCGAGTTCAAGTCCCTAGAGATTTCATACAAGCTAACCTTACCGAAATTAAATGATTATATCAGAAGTAAATAAAACGAAAACCTTGGAGAAATTGAAGAATGGAAAAGGGAATTCCGTCTAATCATAAAAACATTTTATCGGCCATCTTATAAATGAAAGTTCCCTTTAATTATGTATTTTCGTGTTCCTTTTATCAATCATCTTAATCTTGAAATAGAATATTACTGCCTCGTTGATATTAACGAGATTGTAAGGTTTCAAGTTAACCTCCGGTGGGCAAATTTTTTTTTTTTTATAACTCACCTTTCGCGGTATTTATGAATAATTTTACTTTGATCTTTACAATTAAGTGTGCCTAGATAGATAGTATACTGCAAGATAATATAGACACTTAGTGTACCTTAATGCTCATGTTTCGAAAAAACATAACCCTCCTTCTAGCGCAGTAAGATTAAATACAATACAATACGCTCTTTATTGTGCACCAAAATAAATAAATGAAAATATATAAGTTACGAAAAATATTTCACAAGTAAGATTCACAAAGGCGGTCTTATCACTAATAAAGTGTTCTCTTCCAAATCATATTTATAATAAGGGCAACAATATGCTCGGAAAAGTGGTGCTAACCTCAAGATAGTTTATAGTTTGTATGTTCTTAAATAAAAGATAAAAATTTATAATAAAAGTAACATCCGTGATATTACACACAAAAACAAAAAACAAAAATCGGCGAATAAAATAGTGGTAATACGTAAAACTAACTTGAAAAGTTATACAAAACTACTAGGTCCATAGAACGTTTGATCATATTTTTGAAAAAGTTTAAACTCTTTGTTTATTATGTATTTTTAAAGAGTTTAAAATAATATAGCTTATGTCACCTGCACAATTAAGATGAACCTAATGACGTATCTTAAGTTTAAAACCATCAAGCTTTTAAAGCTTGACAGAGCGTGTCAAAAAATATACATACTTAATATGTACATACTCTGTATATCTGCTTGTTTGCTATCTTAAGATATAAAAAAATGCACTGAAAAACATAAATATATTAAAACATGACCAAGGCGGGTTATGTCTAGGCTAGCGCAATCAGGTAATAGTAACGTTGTTTTAAAAATTACTGCGACTTGAGGTCTTAATCATAAACTAGGTTGATCGTTGTTCTAAACTTATACTTTCGCTCTTTCGTTATCTAACATTAGGGAACATACCCATACTACGTGACCTATTTTTTAAGATTTTTCGACCCCTCCCTCCCCTCGGTGACCACTCGTAGTATATGCCAAGACCCCCCCCCCCCCCCTCCTTTAGTTTTCACGTAGTAATTCATAATTATGATTTTTAATCATTTCACAGGCAAAAATTGAAAAAAAAATAATTTGGCTCATACTCGTCTTTATTGCATAAGACTGCGTGCATACTTAAATTACTAGTGAATTATGTATTATGAAAAAGAACAACATTCGTGAAAACATATTGCTATACAGTATGGAACTTACAGTAACTTAATTTACGAACACAACAATTATTTTCATTCATTAAATTTCTCTCATTAAAATCGACTATGTGACAAAAATCTGAGCCACCCCCCCGCTCCTGTGACTGACCGTAGTATTTTAAAGACCCCCCCCCCCCTGAACGGGTCACGTAGTATGGGTACGTTCCCTTATCTCTAAATGAACTGGACAAAATGAATGCTAATTTACAAGTACGTTCATAAAATTTAAATTTGGAACATTAGGATTAGATAATTACATAGATACACTATACGTCCAGATTGATAATTGGACGATATAAAATGTCCCCAATCTATCTAGTCTAACAAATTTACTAGACTTAGATAACTCTTTCAAGCGCGGATCCAAGAGGGGTGAGGGGCAATGGGTGCAATCACCTTCCCCCCTCAGTTAGATTCAATACTTCAAATTATTGGAATCATCTGAGATATTTTTTTTAAATTTTTCTAGAAAATTAAGCAGGTGAAATAAGCTTAGATTGACCCGCTCCTCCCCTAAAACAAATCCTCTATCATCCGAATCTGTATCTGAACTCTTAAGATAATTAAACCGTGGTCCCAGGAACATTTTATTTTTGACTAATAACAAGTTGAATTTTATCTATAACGATAAACTCATTTAAACTGGTTATACGTATATATACCTAGCAATCTGTACAATCGACGGCATCGATCATATATCAAAGAAGAATTTCGCCACGCCGAGCCTGTCGACACTAGCTCAATGGTAGAGCAGACCGGCTTTAGGAAGACAGTCGTCGCGTGTCGATATTTTTCTTTGTTTTTAAAGTTTTTCAACTTTTCCCAAGCACGGGGTGAGTGTATAACCATTAATTACTATAACACAAAAATAAGTTGAATTGATGTGTAGGTACAGCTACGTTTGGACGAAATCCCCATCTTTTCTTATCTTCGAAAAACAATCACATGGTGCTTACTAGGTGACAGAGTTTTGCATTGTCTCGCCCGGGTCTGGTACCACCGCCTTACCTATTCCTACCGCAAAAGCGTCAGTACTTGTCGCTGTCGTGTTCTGATTTGGAGGGTAAGGTAGTCGATAAACTTATGCATGCGGCATTAGACCTCGCCACAAGGTAGCAACGCATCATTAACATCTTTGGTGTCTACAGGCGATGTTTGACTTTTCCCATAAGGAGACCCATCTGCTTGTTTGCTATCTGTATATTAGATATTGTAAAAAAATGTTTTTTTGAGAACGAGTTAAAAGAAAATTATTAAATATGCCGGTTTGTAAGGACAAATTTTTATTGCAACTTTTTAGAAAAATCTTATAATCTTACGACCACATTTAATCGACAAATTTTATTATTTTATTACAATTATTTATTAATTTAAAAAAAATAGGCTGGTAAAAATGTGACGATGGGGATCACCACTCATCTTGCCATACGACCAAACGGAGAATCGTGGTTAGCCGGAAAGTTAACCACGATTTAGATAGATGTTCAGTTCACTCTGCCTTACCCGCCAGGGAACCAGCATGAAGATACTTTTTTACTTTTTAGGGTTTCGTACCTAAAAGGTAAAAGTGAACCCTTTTACTAAACCTCCGCTGTCTGTCTGTCCGTCTGTCTGTCACCAGGCTATATCTCATAAACCGTAATAGCTAAAAAGCTGAAATTTTCACAAATTATATATTTTTGTTGCCGCTGTAACAACAAACACTAAAAATAAAAAAATGAAAGTATTAAGGGGGTCCCCATACAATAAACGTGTTATTTTCGCATTTTTTTGCTATGGTGGTACGGAACCCTTCGTTCGCTCTTTGCTATTTGCTATTTTTTTTTCAGATAAATATTATAAGAAAAATGCGACATGATAGTACTAAATCAAAATTTGAGAACTTTGACTTTGACTATATTACATGATGATACAACAAAAACTTTAATGTTTTTGTTGTATCATCATCCTAATAAATCAATCTCAACGTTGCTATTAAAGATGTATGTACCTTTCTATTGCAAAACCTTTTCGCGTTATCACATCAATCACACCGATTTCATTTCATACTCCAGAGCACTGGTATTCCATCAAAATATTCGTTAATATCCAAGGTGTAAACAGTTTTTTTTTTATAGTAGAGGGGTAAACGAGCAGATGGTGCACCTGATGGTAAGTGATCACCGCCGCTCATGGATATCCGCGATACCGGGGGTATTGCAGCTTGTTATATTAGTCTGAAATAATTTTTAACTACCTACGAGTTTACTCACGGTAAAGCCTCGATTACAATACAGGTGCTTAGTATTAAGCAAAAAATACGTGAAGACAGCTGTTGATCAGTGAGAGTGAATAGTCTACTAAGTACCTGCATTAAACACTCGTCAAAATGTAATCGGGATTTAAGGAACAGTTACGGTAGCTTTTTTAAGTATTCCTGCCGTACTGCGTATCAATACCACTTTTGGTCACATGATATTTGCGCCAATGTACAAAATTTATAATATTAAACAATATTTTTATTAAATTTTCAAACATTAATCAAATCTATAAGGATATTGTATATTTACGTATAGACAGGGGCAGTTCCTGTAGGCAGAGTAGGGCATGACCTAGGGCGATAAAATTTGGTCGTTTTTTTGTAGTAGTCGCATCTTTTGTGAGCTGACTGCGTGTGTGCTGTGTCTATGTGTAAAAACTCAGAAATTAGCCCATGTAGCATCCTACAAAAAATGTGTAAAACGTTGACTCTGCAGTTTATCCCTGAAATTTACCCCTCAATTAAGGTATTCAAAAGATTAAAAACTATAAGCATAGATTTTTTTAGTTCAAACATCTATTTTGTTAAAACTGGAAGTATATTGGTTTTTGAAAAGCTGTATATTTTGGAAACGATGATCGATTTTGACCTTTTGAATGGCATTCAACTCAATATTTTAGATCTAAAATATTGCTTTAGCTAATAATCGATGGGTTGAAAAATTTTTAAGCAGTTAAAAAAATATTTTTCAAAAATGTTTGTCATTGATAACTCCCGAATAAATTTACAGATTTTGATTCAATTAACAGTATTTGACGCAATTTTTATAGGAGAAAAGCTGATAAGATTTTAAAGTCAATCTTTTTTTTATATCATAAGATAGCAAACAAGTAGATGGGTCTCCTGATGGAGAGTTAACCATCGCTTATAGACACCAAAGATGTTAATGGTGCGTTGCTATGTTGTGGCGAGATCTAATGCCACATGCATTGGTTTACCGGCTACTTTACCCTCCAAACTGGAACACGACAGCGACAAGCACTGACGCTATTGCGGCAGGAATAGTTAAGGCGGTGGTACAGATGGGACCCGTAGCTGAGAAAAAAACGCGATCATTTTTTACCAATGTTTCTCGCCTGTCTCACTTTTGTTGGCCTGTTCTCATTTTCAAACACCCATTCACAAGATTGCTGTTATTTTCGGGTTCAAAACAATACGTTTCGTCTCCTGTAACAATGTCATAAACAGCATTAGAATGTCTGTGGTCGTACTTTAATAGCATCTGTGAGCGCGAGCGAGTCCGCTTCTGCTCCGCTGTCAGTTCATGAGGGATCGAACGACGACAAAGTTTTCGAACTTTCAATTCTTCGAATAAAATTTCTGAATTTGGCTCATACCAATCCCCAATAGTTCTCGAATTGTCCCATAGATAATCCGGGGGTTTTCTTCAATTAACCGCTTAACAGTAGCCACATTGTTTTCATTGACGGCAGTTGAAGGCCGCCCTTCACGAAATTCGTCATAGAAAGAAACTAGACCTCTCTCAAATTCAGCAAACCATCGCCTCACGGTGCTTCTCTCCCAAAAGCATTTTGAAGACGAGCGGCACAGTCTTGCGGAGAAAGAGAACTTTTTAAATCATAAAAAATCATCGCTCTAAAATCTTTTCGACTTAATGCCGTTTTCATTGCGTATGTAGAACTTTGATGTGTGATAAAAAAACAATTGACAAATCATTTCCCACCATTGTTTTTTTATTACTAAGAAGGTTGCAACGTTTTAAAAATATAACATTCGAAATTCAAATAGTTCCGATTAGCTAGAAGTGCAAAATTTTTAGTGTGCCCCATGTATAGTGCTTTTCTGCAAAAATGCAAGGAAATAAGAAATCTACTTTTCATTTAGGGCGAGCGCAGCGAGCCCCACACTAGGCGACTTTCTGTGCACTTTTGTGGTACATTTTACTGAAAAAGTATCGCATTTTTTAGGTTTGAGAGTCGACGTGGTAGTTTATATTCATGTCTAGATTTGTTATCTACCATAAAAATACCATTTTATAAAAATAAAAAATAAAAGGTACAATTTGTACAATTTGAATTTTATTACTACTAACGCCATCTCTTATTAAGTTAACGAGTTAAAATTGGTAGAAGATACATTTTCTATTAGGATTTTTGAACTTATTAAGAGACTACCGACTTCATGAATTGTTTCTTCATATTTGACTGGCGGCGCGCGGTCATCGTGCCCTCGTATAAAGGCGAGGTTCAAGTATAAACTGCAATAGATATAGGGCCATCAGTTTGATCAGTTTGGCATTGAAGGTGTATGATAAAATCATTGAAAGGAGAATGCAAGGGAAGTTCGAAGTAATGTTGTGGGAGGCACAAGGGGAATTTAGGTCTAGAGCAGGGATGTTTGCGGGGAACAAAGTAAATAGAGCGTTAGAGAGTTTCACAATATGCTTATTAAGAAACAGTACAGGTGTATTAATTGATTTATATTGTATTGAGATCAATTCCCAATCTTAGCCCGAGGGTAAAAAGCTAAAAAAAGGTATATTCACGCCCGTATCCCCGAAGAGGTAGGCAGAAGTACAACGTGTGCATCCACGGTTAGCCGAAGATACTTAAGTCCCACAATGTGATAGGTGGTCAGCCTATCGCCAGTAGGGCACTTTTCCAATCCCGGGCAAAGTTGTTTTATCAGAAAACTGAGAAAACACATTTTTTCATTTGCCTGACCCTGGAATCGAACTCTGAGGGTTCCTCTGAGAGAAAAATTCGAAAAATGTATTCGCTGAGTGTCAACCGTCAATTCTTCGTGCCTACGTAGTCCAAAAATTTTGAAGGTTTATTTAAATAAAACATTTTTTGATTTTGATTTCGTAAATCGACGTAAAACCAGGAACTTCCTGATTTTAGAAAAAAAAAACAATTATTTCAGCAAAATGTTAAAAATGTGTTTTTTTATAAGATCAACCTTCATTTTTAATACATATTTTTCCTTGAAAATACCAACAAACATAAACCAAATATTCCTAGTCCAAAGCCTGACGACGCGGGCCTTTGATGCGAATGTAATATTTAGGTGAAAATCCGCTGAGTTTTTTAGGTTAGATAATTAATTATACATAAAGTCCATACATTAAAAGATGTAATTCTCATAAAAATACTTTTCTAACAATATTACTAGATAGTATAACTTTGCGAGCCCTTAAAAGCTCTGCTTTTTGCTAGTTCTATAAATAATAAAATACTATTTATTTCCATGCATATTTGAGAAAAATTACATATAAAATCGTTCAGATTTTTTTAACTTCCCACCAAAGGACGTTAGGTACTAACTGATTTAACCCCGATACTCAAAAATGTGTTCAATACTCACATCTACACATTTTGAGGTCCTAGTAACTTTTTCACGAATATTTTCACGATGGCGCCACTATGTCAGTATCTATGCCTGTGCATGTATGTTAACTGTTTAACGTTTTGACCGATCCAATATTCGCCTGGATTCCGGTAAATTTAAACCATTTGAAAATTTAAGCTGATTTGGCCCAGGAGATTTTTAGAAATATTGAAAAAACCTTTAAAATGTCGGCGAAACTTCTAGATAATTGTGTCGTGATTGATTATAAAATCCATTCGGCTCTTTTTGTTACAAAACTGTATCCAATGCTGCAAATTACATCAAAATCAATTTATCCGTCAAGAGTTATAATTGAAGATTTTTTCAAAAAAAAATTATTTGACGTTACTACAAGATTATTCAACCAATGAATTTTTCATCTTCTACAATGGTTTGGTACATAAAAACAATGCCGTTTAAGTGTTCAAAAGTTACAGCTTTTCAAATATTATTAAGATTATGTCGTCTCAAGAAAACCACTAAAAATTTTTAAAATATCTTTTAAACTAATATATTGATTTCAAAATATAATCTGCTTTTTTCCTTAAAAAAAACTACGTCGAATACGTTTTTTTTTTCGTCATTATTTCGCACTTTAAAACCTATCGTTTTTTAGCTAAGACAACATTTTTGAGCTCAAAAAATTGCATTGGATGCCATTCAAAAGATCAAAATCAAATATCGTTTCCAAAATATTCAAGTTGTCAGAAGTTAAGGCACTGTAATTTTTAACTGTTATTTTTTGCTCCTTTCAGCTTATAATGCCTCAATCAGTTTCGGGAGAGGCTCCAAAGTCAACCGGTTTCAGATTTTTTATGTGTATTTCCGTTTTGTATGCGTATTTTTCCATATACTAGCTGACCTTTTCATATACTAGTGTAACATACTAGCTGACTTTTCATATACTAGCAGCGCCATCTAGCGTTTTCCAAGTATAAAATTCTATTAAGATGTTTGATGTATCATCCACGAATGGCGCTCCGGTCGATTGTTATAAAAATTACTTTTAATGAATTTTTTTATTAACAAAAAGATTTTATTCGTTTTTTCATATTTTAGTCCAAAGTAGAAAACATAAGCTTTAACTGGGTATTTTTTTGGTGAAGTAGTTATAGAGATCAAGCCACTCCAGGAAAAAACACATTTTAGAAATAATATGTAGGATATTACATGAGTAACAGTTATTTATCATCTATTGACAATAATCTAAGTGCTTATCAAAAATATATTAGCATAAGAGCGGATAGTTTTTTTTTTTATAGCAGAGGGGGCAAACGAACAGGTGGTGCACCTGATGGTAAGTGATCACCGCCGCCCATGGATACTGCAATACCAGGGGTCTTGCAGCTGCGTTGTCGGGCTTTTAAGAATGAATAAGCTCGTTTCTTAAAGGTCCCTAAGTCGTATCCGTTCGGAAATACCCCCGAGGGTAATTGATTCCACAACGGAGTAGTGCGAGGCAAAAAGTGCCGACAAAAGCGCACGGTTGTGGATTTCCAGACATCGAGGTGGTGAGGATGGAACTTTAAATTTTGATGTCCGATGATAGAATTTAGCTGCAGGAATTAGTCCGAGTTATTCGGAACACCCCCCATCGTACATATGGTAAAAGATGCAGAGTGAACCTACATTTCTGCGTAACGCCAAAGAGTCAAGCCGATTAGAAATAGCCTGATCGCCGACTATTCGAACCGCGGTAGTTAAAAAGTTCTTTTCTTACTACAATTAAAATAAGTATATTAAGTAATTACTACAATATATTAAGTTAAACTTAAAAACCAAACCTTATGCTACCAATGTAACAGGGAAATATTACCATAATATTATGAATAAAAAAAATTGAAGTGGAAAATAAATAAACTAATTCAATTTGTTTTTCTTTTGTCATGGATGAATAAAGGAACCTTAAACCCTCGGATTAAACTGAAGGATTCGCCCGTTTTATTCCGCTTGTCAGCTTACATCTGACATGTTTCGTCGCCTGAAGTGAGAAATATTAATCATCGCTAGCGATCGCTCTGTGGTTGAAATACGACCATAGACTTGACAATAAAATCTCTTTTAATTTTGACAAAAGATTTTAGCCGTAAAGAAAACAGTATAATTGTGTATATTTACATATGTATGTTACAAGAAATTAGTGGGTTTTATAATTTCTATTAATTAAATGTATTTCAAATGCATACTGTTTAAAAATATTAGGTTTCTGCAGTCTATGTAAACTGCCTCCTCTGCTAGTAGTCCGGTGTCGAAGTTAACCACATTAGGTCCCGGGTTCGATTCCCAGGTCGGGCAACTAATAAAGTGTGTTGTTCAGTTTTCTGATAAAAACAACATTGTCAGGGATTGAAAATTGCCCGGTTAGCGATAGGATTGCCACTTATCACACTGTGGGACTAAGTATCTTCGGCTAATCGTAGGTGCACTTGTTGTACCTCTGCCTACCTCTTCAGGTATACGGGCGTGAAGATACTTTATGTAAACTTTAACTGTGCCAAATTTGATACACAGTTCGCGATATTGTCTTAAAAAAGGACATAAAGTTTTCCTTAAACGTATTAATTAATATACAGGTGTAAGAGACATTTTAATTAATATACAGCGTATAAGAGAGTCTACCGAAAATCGAAAACATAGATTTGGATCATGATTCTGAAATGAAAATCATTGACTAGTGTAGGTATTTGTGTAGGAAAATTTCAATTTTATTGACTATTTTTTACCCTAATTTTGTGTTTTTTATTTATCATAATAAGTTACAGAATAATTTGTTGATAGATAAATACATATATGTGTATTTTCGTATATTGCTTACTTTAAGACATTTTAAGTTGGGGGTAAAATCAATTCTCCTACATGTCATAAGGATAACAACATTAAAAAGGTTAGGAACCACGGAATTAGAAGAATTTATTAATTAGTAGATATGTCGTTAAAAATACAGTCGAAAATATAAGTAATATCGAAAACAGCGGAAATATATTATATAAAGAACAAATATTTTTTAATTGCCTACGCCCTTGTCCTTGATTTATTAACACGGGACGGGACGAGGATGCTCCACTTATTTTTATAGATTGGGGAATATAGCGATCAAGGCGAACGTGTAGGGTGAGAACCTTTTCATTTGGAACTTCCTGATATCCAGTTTGCAAGAATTTGATGTGAAATTAGGCATGACATTTTAAACATCGAAGGCTGAATCACGTGATACATTAAATCCAATGAAAGAACTGTTTGTGGAACAAACTAAACAAACGGGTTGAATCTTTCTGTGCAATCAACGCTGTGTAAATAACGATAAAATGAAAATTGGTTTTATTCATCGTGATGTAAACTCGCGTTCGCAACGTTATTTAACATTATAAATGTAAATACATCTTTTATTTTTCAGGGGCGTAGCTTATGTGACATCTTGGTGCACGGATGATGTTTAAATAGGTCCTTTATATATATGATAATAGGTAACATGAAAATGTCACGTTTTTTGTGGCAAAAGCATGATGACATCAAATAGTAGCTTTTCTTTCGCAATTTTAAAGTTTGATTGATTCCTTTGCTTGAAAATTTTATGATCGAGAATCAATGAAATTTTAGAAGACGGCATGGACTGCCTCATCGTAATTTGATGTTTTCCCTTGCAAAGTTTTGTCTAATTTACGAAAAAGTGACAATATGTTGGAGCTAGGTCCGTATATTATGGTGGGTTCCGGAGGCATACCAATTACAGCTTCCTCAGCGTTGTCCAGAACTAACAGTGGGCACTGAATAAACAATACCATTACATTCAGAAGTTAAACTCATTTGATCTGGAAGAAGGCCGAAATTTTAAATAAAAATTGTCAACTTTAAAATCGCACGCCCAAGCATGTTGAGACTAAGCTATTTGTGCCTTAACGCAACGCGTAAGCGTTGCGTTAAGGCACAGGTATTACTTATTAGCATAGATCAGAATAAGTAGTTCAATTTGAATCTCACTTATAACTGTAACTTAAATGTAATGATATTATTTGATAGGTCTGATTAAATCCACCAATCTTTAACTAATTTAAATTATAACAAAAATTTAACGTACACTACATAAAAAAATTCTTATTGTGCTAAAATATTTAATACTTTTAAAGTACTTAACATCACTACAATAAAAGCAAATTTTACGAGTACCTCAACGTAAGTAGAAACGAAATAGTAGTACAAATACTTATTCAAATAATGGGTATATCAAAAGGGTAAAACATGTCAATCACAGAGTGACACGTCCTAGTCACAGAATGCGGTAATCTCGACCGTTTTGCACTTTCTGTTTACCCCAAGCGGTAGGTAATTGTTTTGCATGGGTACATGGAGTAACGGAAGCTTATAGCGGGATAGAGAAATTGGGCCATAATCAGTTTCAGTTGTTTTACAGCTAGATTTTCCGTCATGGCCTGAAATTGTGAACAATAATAAGTTGCCGTAATCATTTGGCCAAATTTTAGGAGGCTGTAATGGATGACACCAACACTGGTCCACCAGACCCTTATCAATCCCTTTTTCTTAAAAAAACTTTGATCCGTTTTTCTTAAAAAAACTTTGGCTTAGTGCAGGATTTAGCTGGTACTTCAGGATTCAACTATTATGAAGAGCATTTCTATTTAACTCATAAGGTCTATTTTTTATCACAAGCGATAAAATTCAAAATCTTCTCTTTATTCATGACGCACCATTTTTCGATTTTTTTCAATTTTTAAATTTGTTTCAGATTATTTCATATCTCTTACTCTACAAGATAAATAATAATATACCATATTATAGAAGTTGCACTCCAGTGATCTCGAAGAAAGACAATGTTTTTTGGGTTTAAATTCCAAACTTAAATTCATAGCCAATGCTAGACTCATAAACAATAGGGTTGTCACTAATGCCAAAAATAAAGGAGCAGCCAAAATACAATCATGTATTAAATTACATACATACATATATTCACGCCATATCTCTTAGAGAGAATTTGGAGTGAAGTGTGGGCCATTTGTCGCGCTCGTCGCTAATTTACCTACTACCTAGTATCACCTAGCTACCACCTAGTAGTCATGATGATGGTGACAGGTATAGCAAATTGGTCGCATTTTATGACCTCCCTGGCAGAACGGCAGTTGGTCTCTTCTGCAAAGGAGTCCGGACCAATACGAGGAAGAACTTCAATGCCATTTATAAATAATTAACTAGTCGAATGTATGACATATCTCTGAAATTTGTTATTTAAGTAATGTATTTGACATCGAAGGTAATGAAATATTAATTTGTAATTGGCTAAATCCTGCGTACCCCAAATATATATACTTTCCAAAATCCCTATTATCAATTCGTAAATACTTTTCGTATGTTCTATTAATATTGCAAATACAAAAGTCTATAGTGTGTAAATAAGTATCTTGCTATAGTTCAGATAGCCTGAAAGTACAAGATTTCTTCGATGCAAAAGTAAAGTGCAATGTAGTTTCTTATTTTAATAATTATAAGAAATATATTGAATTAGATCGTGATTTTCAATAGCCTCCCATGCAAAAGGACTCTGAAGTTTATAATTAAAATGTAAGCTTTATAAGTAGCTAAAGCTTTTCGGGAGATATCGTAACCACATACATGTATAATATACAGGCACATTGACTGAAATATGTTTCTAGGAGTATCTACTATTATTAATATAAGTACTCCTCTATCCTCTTGATATACATGATCTCATGTTACCCTGAATATATAATATAAATAAATTCTTCTCTAAATTGCTTCTAGCGCAAGATCTATCACATAGATCTTGCGTTAAAAGCAATTTAGTCGGAAAAATCACAAAAAGCAATACAAGTTGAGAAAATTGCTTTATCATGTCATATTGTGAGTAAAGTACTCAAACGCCCTGCGTGCTACGAAGCATGCAATAATTATAACCATATCGGCTACTTTTTGCGGTAGGGAATGAAAACCGAATGTTTGATGCTCAGATTTACTAGGATTCTTCGATTTGAAAGCTAGCAAGGTCCGCTTTGTTCATTGGTATTCGTTTTCCTTGTGTACTTATGTTACTCGACTATAATGAACGTACAAAAATATATGCATAGAGCAGCATTTTGAATGTTTATATTGTGTTAGTTAATATGTTCATATTCTTATTACATATTAGTAATAATTTCTATATTCTTAGGAAAGAATTTCCAAAGAAATAATCCTCCGTCTTATTTTATGACGTTTCTTTTTAATTCCGTGTTCTTCACTTCTATCTTCCTTTGCTAGAAGCGTGATAATCACTATTTCCTACAAACCATCCTCATTATTGTGGTAATGTCTCTTAGCATTTAAGTCACGCAACAAACTAGTTACTTTGTGCTGACATGGCAACTTAGACACATTCGACCTGTGTTTGCTCTCTCATATCATCGCCAATGCTGAAGCATCAAAGAGCAGTTAAAATATTGCTCGAGTACGCGCACGAAATTCGCAATTTGGTGTGTGCTAACCCTAACACTTAGAAAACAAAGCTTTGCCTCTTCACTTTTACTTTAGTAAAAAAAATGTAATATTTCACTCTATATATAGTTTTCCTAGCGTTCAACTTAATTAAGCTCTCTCTTCCCTGCTCCGTCTAACTAATAAACTGAAACAAATTGAGTTTACTAAGGATGCTTCTAATAATACCATGGAATAATTTCTGTCTGTAATTTTTGTCTAGGTATATTTTTTATGAATTTATGTTATGATGAAAAATTTTATTTAGCGAAACAACAGATTGTTTTCTTGTTAAAAAGAGTTGATGAGAAAACAGATTTTTTCTTCTCTCCCGTGTTATTCACGGGCTCCTTTGAAGAATAGGCCAGCTACCGTTCTGTCAGGCAAGTCGTAAAAAGCATTGACCTCGCCACAAGTTAGCAACGTAACATTAACATCTTTGGTGTCTATAGGCGATGGTTGACTCTTTCCATCAGGAGACCCATCTGCTTGTTTTTTATCTCATGATATAAAATAAATAAATAAAATGAAGGGACTATTAATCTCTAATAAATACCATAAAGGTGTATAACATTGCATTTCATTAATGTAACGCGATAAAATTTATGCATGTCGCTTTAGTCTCTACACACAACGGTGACATACACATTTCTGCAATCGAAATCTGCCCGATCTTGCCCGGGGTAGATCTTTACAACCTATTAGTCATAGCAGTGAAAAACAGCCCAGTAACAGCAATGAAAAATCTGAACAATCCTTTCGTCATTTACAATATGCGTGACAAGAAAGTAGATCATTCTTTAAAATTGTGTAGACCAACAGAGTTTCATTATTCAATTAAAAATCTCTGGTTTTTAAGAACCCGATCATGCTTCAAACCGAACTGGTTTAAAGCACGAGCGTGTAATAACTAAAAATCAGTACACACTTGCACTACATAAATAATCGCTAAGTATGATAAATAGATACAAATAGTGACTTCAGTCGTCTAACGTTACGTCGGCATAGACACGTGTGATCCTAATTTCTAATTCCAGATCAGGGAATTCGTTCTAAATCAGAGTTTCAGTGTTTTTTTAGATGATAACTGGCCTGCGACAGAATATGTATTTACCCGATTTGTCCACAGATTGACTTACCTGTTACATAGTTTTCATATACTTGTATATTCATCTAAGTTGTTTACTGTCAACTGAGCTTTATTCGTCGTCTATACCGCTACATCAATCTACATTGTTCATGATTAATTTTTTAACTTCCGGTACCTACGTATGCAGATAAGGAAGTTACTGATATTGCCCCGATTTTCGAACATCGAATTTTCACCAAATCTCCACGTTTTGAGGTCCTAAGAACCTTTTCCGACTATTTTCACGATGACATCAGAGTGCTAAGTGTGAGTTTTTCTTTTCGCATTCGATCGTGAGCGCGTTTGGAGTTTACTAGGGATTT
This sequence comes from Apodemia mormo, assembly GCA_036924255.1. NCBI lineage: Eukaryota > Metazoa > Arthropoda > Insecta > Lepidoptera > Riodinidae > Apodemia > Apodemia mormo. The sequence goes on from JAUPFN010000020.1 coordinate 14,673,633, forward strand.
GTATGTGATTTGTACAACGCCATCTAGTGGTAAACGTGAGAAAACAGTTTACCACTAGGTGGCGCTGTACAAATCACATACAAATTCCTAGTAAACTCGAACCGCGCTCACGATCGAATGCCAAAAGAAAAACTCACACTTAGCACTTAGTATGTTTGTATGTATACATGTATATGTGTGTCTGTGTGTGTGTGTGTGTGTGTGTATGTAAACATCTCGGCATGTCATTCGATTGGATTACACTCAACTTAGACTTCCTGAAAATTTAAACCAAGCCGGCTTAGGAGATTTTGAGTGAAAAAACTTCGAAAAAAATTTTGGCAAAACAATATTTTTTTAACATAGCTTCCAGATTAATCTACGTCTAATGCATAAATTGCATCAAAATAGGTTTATCCGTTTGGAAGTAATTGTTGACAAAAAAATTTGAAGGAAGTGTTTTTTCGACATAACTTCGAAATTTTTCAACTAATCATTTTTTTACATTTCACGATATTTCGGTACTAAAAAAATTAAGTCGAATGCCGTTTCAAAAATCAAAATCAAATCTTATTTTCAAAAGTTACAGGTTTTCAAATATTAAAATCATGTTGTTTATTTTACCCAACTTACATAATATTTTAGAAATAACTTTCAGGCTAAACACCGATTTACTTAAAAATCCTATCAGCTTTTCTCCTTTAAAAGGGATTTCGCTCAACGACTTTCTAAAAATTTGAACTAATTAGCTCAGAAGATTTTGATTGGAGAAAATTTTCAACCAATTATTTGTTTTAGTATTTTACGATATTTTAGTACTAAAAAAATTACGTCGAATGGCGTTTCAGAAATCAAAATCGAATCTAATTTTCAAAAGTTACAGTTAAACTTTATATTTTTAAAATAACTGCATAAATGCACCGATTGACTTAAAATATTATCAGCTTCTCTCCTTTAAAAACTGCGTCAAATACCGTTAATTAGATCAAAATCGGTCAATTTGTTTGCGATTTATCAATGACGAAATTTTTTGAATAAAAATGGTTTGAGACAAATTTTTAACTTATTGCTTTAGCTAATTTAACTAAAACAATATTTTAAATTTAAGTTAAAGTTAAAAATTAAGTTGAACGCCATTCGAAAAATCAAAATCGATCATCGTTTCCAAAATATACAGCCTTTCAAAAATCCATGTAAGTACTGCCATTTTTAACAAAATAGAAGTTTGCACTGAAAAAATCTATGGTTATAGTTTTTACTTATTTGAGCTTAAAATACCTTCACTTAGCGGGAAGTTTCAAGACTGGCCCGCAGGGTCAACCGTTTACAAATTTTTTATTAAGTTACTTGATAAATATTTATTTTATAATTTACTGACATCAAAGTTATCATTTCGAAATTGTTTTTCTTCTATATTATGATAATAAATATTAATGAAATATGCATAAGGCCCTCTGGAATTTCCGTGTTTATGATTGAACTCATAATATGTTACTTATTAGTGAAGTCGACTACAAACAACAAACAATAACAGGACGGTCTTCATTTTTTCCGAGCCAAATTCACTTTAATGTGAACCGTCTTGATTGCATTTTTGTTTAAATAAGAATTTAAAAGCAGTAAATCCGTAACAACAGATTTGAATTTACCTATAATATATAAAGATTTCCTTCGACATCACTAGAATCGCATTATCAGACGAAAATATCCAGAAAACCTTTTCAAATAAAAAAATCCCTTTAGAACAATTGGCAAATACACCAAAAAATAAAATATTTGACTTCTGTAGTTCTGTGTTTCTCCACAGAATTATTTTTAGACAGTTACAAAGTCGCCTCTTTGGTCTATTGGTCCGGTGTCAGAGTTGACCACATAAGGTCCCGGGTTCGCTTCCCGGGTCGGGCAATTCAAAAATGTGTTTTTTCAATTTTCTGACAAGAACGACATTACCCGGGATTGGAAAAAGTGCTCGGTTGACGATAGGCTTGCCATCTATCACATTGTTGGACTTAGTATCTTCGGCAAATCGTGGGTGCACTTGTTGTACCTCTGCCAACCTCTTCGGGGATACGGGCGGGAAGATAACTTTTATAAAGCTAAATAGCACACTTCATAAACATTGCAAATACACTAATTCTTTGTTGTGCACCAAAACATATGACAACGTGCAACATAAATAAGCTTTTAGTTTGACCTCAATGAGAAAGCTTTAACTGAAATGACACGATCGCATAATATCCAACACGTCAGTAGTAAGAGGTATTGATGTATAAATATTATGAAAGCTTTTACAAACATCGTCTGCCTATCGTCTGTAGATCGCCTCTGTGGTCTAGTGGTCCAGCGTAAGCGTCGACCACATGAGGTCCCGGGTTCGTATCCGGGTCGGGCACTTAAAAATAAAATGTGTGTTTCAGTTCTCTGATAAACACAAAGTTGCCCGGGATTGGAAAGTGCCCGGTTGGCTATAGGCTTGCCACCCACATTTGTGGGACCAAGTATCTTCGGCTAATCGTGGGTGCCATTGTTGTACCTCTGCCTACCCCTTCGGGGATACAGGGGTGAAGATACTTTTTTTAATAATAATATCAGTGGACAAATTACACGAACTGATCTAACCCCAAAAAAACAAATATTTGCTTGCTATATGGGTGATAGTCAACGATATTAATACATAAGAATACATATATAAATACCGAAATATATTAAATAAACACCCAAACCCAGAAATATGCTTATCACAAAAAAGCCTGTCCTTTGTCGGGAATCGAATCCGAGCCACCCTACATTTTTTTTATATCATAAGATAGCAAACAAGCAGATGGGTCTCCTGAAGGAAAGAGTCTATAGACACCAAAGCTGTTAATGGTGCGTTGCTATCTTGTGGCGAAATAAGGCGGTGGTACCAGACCCGGGTGAGACAAAGCAGAACTCTACCACCTAGTAGCCACGATGGTAGTGACTCGAATAACCAATCGGTCGCCTTTTACGACCTGCCTGACGGAACGGCATTTGGCCTATTCTTCAAAGGAGCCCGGGACTAGCACGGGGAATACTTGCCATTTTTGAATGAGAATGGGACATACTGACAGACAAACAAACAAAACTATATGCACTATAGTTCTAACTGTATACCAATTTTCGCCAAAATCGGTCAAGCTTTTTTCGAATTATAACGTGACGTCAGAATTTTTCAAATTGGTAACATTTTCATCAGTGTATCATAAAACAAATAATAATCACAATATTTGGCAAAAAATGTAAGTCTGTTCTATTGTATAGATATTTCAGTGGAATTTCCCCAAAGAAAATTCCATCCTACTTCGTTGACGCTGTGAAGTTATCTGTAGAACAATAAGTAATTACAGTAGTGTCATTAATTAGCTGTCTCATTTTTAGTGTTCCGTAGCTAAAAGGTAAAAACGGGACCCTATTGCTAAGCCTCCGCTGTCTGTCTGTCCGTCTGTCTGTCACTGTCTGTCACCAGGCTATACTTCATAAACCGTGATAACTAGAAAGCTAAAATTTTCACAAATTATGTATTTCCCGCTATAACAACAAATACTAAAAATAAAAAAATTGAAAATATTAAGGAGGGTCCTCATACAATAAACGTGTTTTTTTTGTATTTTTTTGATCAATATTAATAACGGTAACAGTTATAATATTAATAATAATATTAATAACGCTTTAAAAATTTTCATATAATATTTAGTTGTATATTACCTTTCAAAATAAATAATTAAATAAAAATAAATTAAATATTAAAGGGGGGCTCCCATACAACAAAGGTAATTTTTAAGCAATTTTTACATGTAGAAACTTGAATAAGGATGGTACGGAACCCTTCATGCGCTAGTCCGACTTGCACTTGGCCGGTTTTTTTAAATACATTTGCTGCTGAATAAAATTGCTTGCTAGCTTATTATTATGCGGTCCCCACTGTAATTTTTATAAAATTTTATGCGCAAAAATACTGTGGTATCTACCGGTTGCACTCAGATTTATATTTAAGTGTTTACATAAATTAGTGCCTGGGCGACGGAGGTTCAGTTATTAGAGTTCCGTACCTAAAAGGTAAAAGCGGAACCCTATTACTAAGCCTCCGCTATATTTAAAATGTCTAAAAACTCTTTGTCAACTTCATTGCTACTAGTCAACGCCATTATTTTAATGACAAAGGCTTTTATGTCAACTAAAAATGAAAAAATAAGCAGTTCAGCGGTGTCAGTACAGATGTATAAGGACATAAGTTCGAATACTAGACAGAAATAAAACCAGATCATCTGAAAATTGCCCAAGATACACGCCCAGAGTAACCGGATTACTCATTTTATGGGACTATGGAACGGGATTTCCATTGGCTAATCATACACTAGATGCACCCTTCTAAGTCTTTGGCAATATGGGAGAATTTATGAATTCTCCCATTTTCCCGAAGTAATTTTATTTTCGGGGTATATGCCACATTGTCATAGCTGCGGCGATCACTCAAAACGTTAATAATTGTATTTACAATATCTATCTGTCTGTCTGTCACCAGGCTGTATCTCATAAACCGTAATAGCTAGAAAGCTAAAATTTTCACAAATTATGTATTTCCGTTGTCACTATAACAACAAATTCTAAAAAAATGAAAAGATTAATGGAGGGTCCTCATACAATAAACGTGTTTTTTTTCGTATTTTTTTTTGCTATGATAGTGCGGAACCCTCCGTGCGAGGGCATAAAATTTTATAAAACCAGTCAAGTCCGACTCACACTTGACTGGTTTTATAAAATTTTATGCCCAAAAATACTGTGGAATCTACCGGTAATACACAGATTTGTTACCCACCGCTATTTGTATACATTAATTATTGCCTGACGGAGGCCCTTTAATTTATTTAATTTGCTTTATTCGTACGCTTTATCTCGGTTATTTATAAATAACATATTAATACACACCGCTTACAATAATATTGCGCAATACTTTTATTGTGCAATAACATTCAATACCCCCTTTGATTACAAACGTCAAACGCAATAGCGTCAGTGCTTGTCGCTGTCGTGTTCCGGTTTGGAGGGTAAGGTAGGCGGTAAACTTATGCACGTGGCATTAGACCTCGCCACAAGTTAGCAACGCACCATTAACATCTTTCAGAGACCCATCTGCTTGTTTGCTATCTTATGACATAATCTGTCTTATGACATAGTCTGATCAATATTTTCGTGTGAGCAACATGTCTTACGAAGAAATTTTGTCGGCAACCATGTTGGTGATTGTTAAATAAATCTCTAAACAATTCTATACACTCAAGTAAAAACTCCCGTTTTTTAACTCTTATAACATTCTTGCTCGCCATTTTGCTTAAATATATGACACGACCACACATTAAACACGAACGCGACCGCTCCAAATTCTGATACGAAAAATATTGTGCAATATTAAGCCTACAAAGTGCAAGAAAAAAATATTGCCCAATAAACTCAAATTGCTTAATTAAACCCCCTCAAACTTTAGTTCAAGCTTTGTGAAATCTTCAATATATTAACCCAAACGGTAAATAATATTGTACAATACGTAATATTGCGCAATTTTATTGTAGGTCTATTGGGCGTCTTATTCGGCGTGCAATCCATACTATTCATACTGTCCATACTAATATTATTAATACGAAAGAAACTCTGTCTGTCTGTCTGTTTGTCTGTCTGTCTATCTCTTTTTCACACCTAAACCACTGAACCGTCTTGGATGAATTTTGGTACAAAGATAGTTTGAGACCCGAGAAAAGACATACGATAGTTTTTATCCTGAAAATTCCCCTGGAACGGGAACTATGCTGGTTTTATTTTAGAAAATTTTCCATGCGGACGAAGTCGTGGGGACAGCTAGTAAGTAAACAATATCTACGGCTAAGTAAACAATATCATTTCAAGAGTTGCACATCGGCTAATAATTTGCTTTCAAGTAGTAATAAAACCAAATGTGTTAAATTTTCAACGCCTACTCTAAGGCTGGTTTTACTGTCACACTGACCGCACGCTGACGGTCGGCGCTGATGTATGTAGCCTACGGCCGTCAGTGCTGAGCGGTCAGCACGACTCAAAAACGCTACCTATGACTACATACATACATACCCATCAGCGCCGACCGTCAGTGTGTGGCCAGCGTGACACTAAAATCAGCCTAAGGCATTTCGATACCATGTATAACTTGGGAGGAAAAGAATGGATCTTATGGGCTCTGTATTTTTAAGAGTTACAGTAGATAAAAAACAGCCTTGGGGACCACATATCGAGAAGTTAGCCAATAGACTTATTTCAGGAGCATTCACAGTGAAAATTAAAACCGATCAAGTACAAATTGGATTTACATACAGAGGGTTCTGGACAAACTAGGTAACCTTAGCTACATTGATATTTTAAGATTCTAGGACAACGGAATGGACCTTATAAGTTCTGATTCTCTTGTGAAATCGCAAAATATGCGACTTAAACGGTCATGTCCAAGGATTAAACGGATAAGCCTTTCAAGAAAATTTCTTAGTTCGGTAGCGTAGCTTGCAATTACATACAGAAACACTGAGTTATAATACTTACCAATGAAATAAAATCAGTAATTTTTAAACCTTTTCATCTCATTCGGTACGATAAATCAGTACAACATGGTTTATTTCTATTTTTCACAAAATAATATAACCTAAAATTTTTGACAGTAATATGAGCGTCTGCTCATATGCGCGTCGGTACATTTCCTTCCCAATGGCGTGTCTATTAGTATTCATATGGTCTATAATCATGTTTTTTGATAGCGATTTTTTGTGATGTAACAAAAAATTTACGGTTTTCGGATTTTTCCCTTTACATGTGCTGTAAGACATTACTTGTAATATTTCATAATTCTAGTTCAAAAGGAAATTAAAACCCTATAGGTTTTGATTTCCTTTTGATATCACAAAAAATCGCAAAATATGCGACATTGGGTCATACTCGTATCTTTTGATCGCGTTACATGTTTGATTTTATCACAGCTGAGAAGAACCACAGACCCGAGTATTTGATATAAATTTCAACTTGATACCTCTACGCGCTCCTGATAAAAAGGGCCTTGGCAGACGAACAGACGGACAACGAAGTGGTCCTATAAGCAGTGGCGTAGCGTGCCTTGGCGGGGCATATATTATGTATAAACATTTCTTTTGGGGCCCTTATGAAGGCTAGAGATTTCTCACAAAAGAAAAAAAAAATGTATAAAATTAAAAGAAATTTTTATTCATCATAATTATCTACAATAGGTATGTCACTTTTCCAAAATTTTCAGACTAGGTATTCAAATTAAATATACACCTTCCTTGCCTTTTTTTTGAAAAAAAAGAAATTACGTTTTTTGACTTTTGTCATTTGGGAAGTTTTCGTTAATTTTTGCTTACGCACGTTTGGGCAATACGCTCCGTGTCTCGGGGACCCCTTATAAATGATACCTACGGCAGATACGGCGGTAGAGCTACGCCCCTGCCTATAAGGGTTCCGTTTCTCTTTATGAGCTACGGAACCCTAAAAATTAGCTAGATTAGATGTCGATACTGTATGCCTTTTGTTTGTGTACTTTAGTTCCTTTTATGGCGTGGTTATATATATCGGCCTACAGCGAAGTATCGCGCTAGCACGTTGATATATATTTATATCAATGCGCTAGCACGATGTTGTCACGAATCACATCGCCATAACTGCGATGATAACATAATGACGTCATGATATCACTGGTCATCAAACCGCGGCCCGCAGGTTATATTTGTGCAGCCTGTTGATGATATTTGTGCGGCCCACGACAAAGCAAACAAAATATTGTAAAATTCCTTAAATTCTTTGGTTCTTAAATTCTTAATCCTTTAATGTTATGCTACTGTTTACTATATTTAATTCTACCACACATTACGAAACTATGATACTCCTTCATAAACATAAAAGGTCATATTGTAGTAAGCTATTTTTTTCTATCATGGAACAAAATAAAATAGCATACGTCGAAACATTAGGTCAATATCAAAAATGCGGTTTCTACATGAAGTTACCTAAACAAACGTAAGCGGGCAAATTATAGTTTGCTATTATTACTATTGTTTATCGTAATTATATTACTGTTTCTATGTCGTGAGCCCCACAGATATCACCTGCGAACCACAGTTTGATGCCCACTGCAGTAACGCGTCAAGCCCCTTCGCGATGCAGTTCCACGATAGCCCGATACATCGTGCTAACGCGATACTTCGCCGTAGCCCAATATATGTAACCGCACCATTATGGTGTCATGTCTTATGGAATTCTTCTTTGGGGAAACTTTGCTAAAATAAATACAATATTTGTATCACAAAAAGTGCTGTTGTGGCAATTTACAATCTGAGTCCAAACATTTTTCTGGAAGTAAAATTTAAATAAATCAATATTTTAACTGTAATTTTACAGTTTACATTTGAAAACTTGATGTATGTTCGTATTTCGTATATAGCAAGCTCAAGTACTTTGTTTAACAACAACTTTAATATCCTTATAGCATAAAATGTTTTAAATGTAGGTACTTTTTCTCTGCGAAATTATAAAAAAATCTATTTTTTCTTGAAAGCAGCACGTTTCGGATGGTTTTTATGGTCTGAACTATACTGGAATAATCCCTTACTCGGCCTTCCCAACTAGCTGGATGGTAAAAAGGCGGATTATTTCCTTAATTAAAAACTGGCAACGTAAAGTGGCATTGAGTGATTTATGTTTTTAATACTCGTATTAACTTTTATTTTATGTATAAATTATAATTTAATTACTGTGATTTATTTTTCTGGATCCTTGCTCATTGCGAATTCGACAGATGGGTGATGTCCGATACTTTTACAATAGTATAAACTAGTTCTTAGTTAAAAATTAGAAAAAAACAGGAAGACGAAAGGGAATGAGAGGAGAAACAACGTATGCAACAAGTCATCCGCGACGTTATACAATTTAATTGGCATTCCAAAGTAAACTAGGAACTCTTATAGTTTCGCTATGTCCGCCCGTTCGTCCGTCCGTCCGCACGATTTCTCAGAGATCCTTTTTACTAGAAAGCTGTAATTTGGCACGAATATACATGTTAGTCACTTCAACAAAGTGGTAACTTAAAATCTTGAAAAAAAATTTTTTCTGGGTAGCTCCCCTATATGTAAAGTGGGGATGTTAATTTTTTTCCACGTACCCCATTGCGTGGTATCATTAAATAGGTTTTTAAAAACGATTGTAGGTTTGTGAAAGCAAGTTTTCATTTAAGAAACTCCTATGTAAAATATTAAGTTTTTAAGTGCTAATTTTTAGAGTCAAGTGTCCCCCCCCCTTCTGCAGGCTAAACGGTTGATTTTGGGGGTGGGTAAAAGTCATGGTGTAAATATGTAATAGTAGTAAATGTAATAAAGTTAAAAGGAAAACTATTACGGCTTAGAAGGCTTTACAAGTTTTTAAGTAATAGTCAACCAACTTATAAAATGTACTTATTTTTATAGGCGGTGAACCTGTGGTGTGGATATATTTGTAGATTTGTCATTTACGTTGAATAGCTTAAATGTTCATCGTATGAAACTATAAAAGCCCTGTTCTTAATTCACATTATTGTTATGGGCAACTTTGAAACCCTACATTGCGCGTGACCCGACACACACTTTACCAATTTATTAATATTATTAATTATTGCACGCTTCAACGCGCAGCATTCAGGTAGTGCTCTACTCTCGCTTAATTGAAACCGAGCAACTTTTTTATGTAAACATTTTCTCTTTTTTATTTATATTGGACTTTTGGAATAATATGAACAGACTTTTGTCAAGAAAAAACACTTGTTTTCACGTATATGATAGGTTTCAATTGTATTTGGCGTTAAAAAAACTGATTAAATTTGTGTTAAAAAATTGATTTAAAACATCGGAGGCTGTAAAGACATCTGTATTTACGGATCTGACACGATCACGGCCACAAAACTTAAAGTATCGAGATTTTTTTCTTTTATTCGTTTGCAATAGATTCGTATTACAAATCGCTATATAATTCAGTGTGGTTTACTTATAATTAATAAAAATGCATATTTTTTGTTTCTTTCTTGACGTTATGAAATATTGAGTATTTGTCTGTCAACATTACAAAATAAATTTTAATGACAAAAATTTTTTTGTCACTATAGTACAGGCTATAATCAACGGTCTGATGCCCTGAATTTTGCTTATTATTTACATATTTGATTTTATATATTTGACTTTTAGGTTTTATTTATGACAATCAAATAATTCAGTCTATTAAATTTCATTTTAATTAAATTTCAACCCATGAGGGGTTATAAATATAACTAGCAGAGCGACCGAGCTTTGTTTGGATTATATTTTTAATGTAAAAATAGATTATCACGAAGATAACACATACCTGGATCGATCTAAATACAAAATTTCGTCAACATTTTTAGAATCCTAATTTCACGATATTAGGATAAGCATTATGCAGAGCATGGGGGGGTTCTCCAACGTAGAATAGTAAACGTTAACGAAGCTACTTAATATATTTATATTAAGTAGCTTCCTTAACGTTTCGTTGACTTTGTTATAATTTATTTATTTGCAAGAAATAGGGTTACAAAGATCTTATATCAAGTTTATATATTCGCCCATTCCGCTATACGTTAGCATGCAAATTCATTTACAATTATTTTGAATTGATTTTTTTTATGTAGACAATAATTACTTATGTAAATAAAAAATAAATCTTACAATTATATGTATGACTTAGATTTAGACGAAAGCCGTTTGTTTTTGTTTTTCAAGATAGTGCCATTTATGTATGCCGATTTATGTATTGCTTTTTGTGACTATACCAAGATGTAATTTAAAGTGTTATAATAAATGCAATGTCATAACGCTATATTCCTATTATACCCATTATTCTTTTTTATTTTGACGGTATAACTTCCATCAAAAGTTTAAGTATCTTCACACCCGTATCCTCGAAGAGGTGGGCAGAGGTACAACAAGTGCACCCACGATTAGCCGAAGACACTTAGTCCCAGAAATGTGATAGGGGGCAATCCTATCGCCAACCGGGCACTTTCCATTTCCGGGCAACATTTTTTATCAGAAATCTGAGGAAACACATTTTTTAAATTACTCGACCCGGGAATCGAACCTGAGACTTCATGTGGTCAACGCCAACGCCGGAAAAGTTCATTATAGATATACAAAATTCTTTATTAACCGAAACTCTTATGGCCAATTGCACTAATATTTTCTTAGCTTGGGACAATCTGAAATAGTATGCTGTCTCTTCTTGTCTTAAATGAAAAGAACGTGACAGCATACTATTTAGGATTGTCCTAAGCCAAGACAATGTTAGTGCAATTGACCTTTATTCGTTCTAGGTATTTCCTTTTTAAATTCCAGTACTTTAGTTTTCCCTGCATTCAATTGTAATCCAACATACATGCAATATTTTTACAAATGTTGAAAATGCTTTTAGCTTAAATGGATTGGAACAAAAAAGCACGACATTATCTGCGTAAGGCAGGCAGTTTAACACTATCTCTCTCTCTCTGAGAAAAAAAATATTTAGACACATAATAAACAAGTGAACCGACAATACTCTACCCCAATATTGATACTAATATTGACATTAACCCAGGTGATATATTGTTATCCACTCCATGATCCACTCACACACATACTTTGTAGTCCCTGGCAATAATAGGATTGCACAGCTTGCAGCGGAGATCCGTACCATAATTTGGATAAAAATTATAGAGCTGATGGGTTTTTTATTCATAATCTTCTTACATTGACAATGTACACGAGCAATACTTGATCACTTAACGTCTGGTGGCCTGCTGAAAAAATGGAATTAAAAATAAAACATACCTCTTCCATAAGCTGTTTGACTTCTTTTTTGACCGCAGCTATCAACCGCTCTTTTTGTTCTGCATTAGGATCCGTCGTGGTCGTAGCTGGCATTTCTTCCGATCCACTTTCGACTGCAATAAAAATAGTAAAATTGAAATTAGAAATACATTAAAAAACATTACGCATACAACAATCATATGATAAACATGATAATATACAAACATGTATACTATTGTGTTTATGGCTAAAGTCTGGAGACAAACTTTAAAAAAAAAGTATTGTTTAGTGTATGTTCCAACCAGATGACAATCGCTAGTATTAATAAAACGACTCGTTTTAGTTTCGAGTATACACATTTTCTACGAGGAATAAGCTAACCATGTTCCTACGAATATTAGCGGTGGGTAATCTTTATTCCTCGGGGTGAATTTATTCCCTGATTCCAGCTCCAAGCACGGATATGATTCACCTTATTTATTCCTTTTTTACTTTGGCTCACTTCGTCCTTTTTTTTTATTGCAGCGTATTTCCCATTGATATAAATTTTTTTTGCAGAATGAACATTTCCCATTGATATAAAAAGGAAAGATACGTTACCTAGTCACAGCGTCTGGTCCCACAAAACTAGGCCCATGGACACAGTGGTAATTGGTGACAATCAATCACGCGCGGGATCTCATATCATACAGTTATATTTTCCGACTGTTTTTACCATTAAACACGAGACCTTTTTATATCAATGACTTTTCCCTATATATTTTTCTCGCTCCCATCAAGTCCACAGTACTATGTAAGTAATATAAGTAATTTTTAGGATTCCGTACCTAAAAGGTAAAACGGGATCCTATTACTAAGCCTCCGCTGTCTGTCTGTCCGTCTGTCTGTCAGGCTGTATCTCCTGTCGCTGTCACGTGTCGTTGAAGCAGGTCATTTTTAACACAAATAAACAATTCGGAATATTTGACATTATCATATGATGACATTCCCATTATACTTTTTAAACTATAGGTTTTTAGCAAAGCAAAGTAAAAATTCCGCCGTTCAAGTGACGTCATAACACGTTTTTAACTTCCCGCTACGTATGTATATGTCGCCGTGAAATTGTCAATTCCGTTAGATTATAATCTACCTAGAGAGCAATTCCGTTAGATTATAATCTACCTAAGTGATATTATAAGTTAACTGCTAACCTAACCTAACCAAATTAGGTAAAATATAATCTAACGGTATTGACAATTTCACGGCGACATATATAAGGAAATTACTGATTTTGCCCCGATTTTCGAAAATTGAGTTTTCACCAGATGTCCACGTTTTGAGGTCCTAGGAACCTTTTCCGACTATTTTCACGATGACGTCAGTATATCTGTACGTATATATGTGTGTGTATGTGTGTATGCAAACATCTTATAACTTTTGAACAGCTTGACTGATCGAAACGCGATTAATGGCATTGACAAATAGACGTCGCGTTACTTCAACCTGTCAGGCATGCATGAAATTTAACATAAAGTTTCAGAAAGTTACAACCACAGACATAGATAATTGCTCTGTGGTTCCAACTATGAACTAGAACTATCGCGCGCGAAAACGTCTACGTGTCTATCCGTCTGTGTGTCTGTTACGCTTCCACGGTTAAACCACTGAACCAACTTCGATGAAATTCAGGATGGATATAGTTAAAAATCCGGGATCAAACATAGGCTTACATTTTTTCCAAAATCAACCCCTAGGAGGCTGAAATAGGGGATGAAAGTTTTTATGAAAAACATATCGATGACATGTTAATCTACTCATGGACGAAGCGGGCGCAGGCGAGCTAGTAACATAGTAAATCGTTAAATATACTTGTCAATAAAGTAGCGGGAAATGATCAATAATACCAAAACAATACACAAAACTAGTTTATGTTTATTGGCGACGTCGACCACTTACCATCAGAGTGCTAAGTGTGAGTTTTTCTTTTCGCATTCGATCGTGAGCGCGTTTGGAGTTTACTAGGAATTTGTATGTAATTTGTACAGGTGGTGATTTGTACTAGGTGGCGCTGTACAAATCACATACAAATTCCTAGTAAACTCGAAATGCGCTCACGATCGAATGCGAAAAGAAAAACTCACACTTAGCACTCTGGTAGCACGTCCGCCAGTTTGCCTATCTTACATAATTTTGGATGAATTAGTTATTCATCCAAAATTATTTTAGCGCTTTCAAAGTATTTTTTTTTTTGTAAGATAGGCAAACTGGCGGACGTGCTGATGGTAAGTGATCGACGTCGCCAATAAACATAAACTATGGCTATGCAAGTCACTACCATCGTGGCCACTAGGTGGTAGAGTTCTGCATTGTCTCGCCCAGGTCTGGTACCACCGCCTTGGCTATTCTTGCCGCAATAGTGTCAGTGCTTGTCGCTGTCGTGTTCCGGTTTGGAGGGTAAGGTAGCCGGTAAACTTATGCATGTGGCATTAGACCTCGCCACAAGATAGCAAAGCACCATTAACACCTTGGGTGTCTATAGGCGATGGTTGACTCTTTCCATTAGGAGACCCATCTGCTTGTTTGCTATCTTATGATATAAAAAAAAAAACTAGTTTACCTGGAACTAGCCCAGGTAACTCATTTATGCTTTGCATATCCTGAGTCATAAGATGGTAAGTCTCGGTGCCAGTAATTACACTGCCTGTCTTGCCCTTCTCTCCGAAACGCGGCCGGGAGCACGCCACAGTGCATCCCTCCCACCGGTAAAAATATGCTTCTCCAGAAACTATACGCTTACTCCAAGAAGTAATCTAATTAATTATCAAAACATTTTTTAAAATCTTTTTCAAGTCTTAATTTCAGTTTTCGCTGCAAAATTATTTCTCTTTATGTCTTTTACCGAATGAAATCGGCAGGCGTATCATCTAACGTTTGCAATTCGCCAGCGAATAGCAATGACTCTTAAACGTAATGAAAAAATCATCAAAAACTTCGCCAATTGCTTGCTGGTCACTAGATGCACTTTCTGCAATGTCACAGCATCAAAACTAGCACTAGAATCAAGCGGCAACCACTACCACTAATGTACAAGGCTTGTTATGTGTCTTGCAATAACTAAACAATCACGATAACTTCGCATTGCGAGTTACGTGATCACCCCGCGGGTGCCACGAAGCGATAGTTTGAGTTTAGGAGAAAGAAAGAAGTGGCTAGAGAAATATCTGGTAAGTGAGGTGGTTGCTCGATACTATTTGTTGCATTTTTGGTCAAAAATTCGTTCACAATAATTGCCTTGTTCGAAGGCATTATCATTGTACAAAATCCAAATATTTTCTTTCCGAAAATCTAGAATTTTTCGTCTAATTTACTTCGCCGCATAACGCATAACGCACAAAATACAAACTATAATTTATAATTACCGTTTGACCTTTCGGCAAGAAATCCGAGAGCACATTATCGCGATAGTCAAAGAAAACAACATGATTTTGACTTTTGATCATCTTTAGCGTGGTTTTTTTTGGGTTGGGTTCAGTTAAATGACGCTACTCCGTAGCTTCTTGATTTGTTTACATGTCACACTCATAAACCCACGTATCGTGACTAGCAACAACGCGTTAAATTTTTTTTTATATATTATAAGATAGCTAACAAGCAGATGGTGGATGGATCTAGGTGGTAGAGTTCTGCGTCGGCTCGACCGGATCTGGTACCACCGCCTTACCTATTCCTACCGCAAGAGGGTAAGGTAGCCGGTAAACTTATGCATGTGGCATTAGACCTCGCCCCAAGATAGCAACGCACATTAACATTTTTGGTGCCTATAGGCGATTAGGCGATAATTGACTATCCATTAGGAGACCCATCTGCTTGTTTGCTATCTTATGATATAAAAAAAATGGAGAATCATAGAAAATGGAGGCTTACCATTTTACTTAATTATATATATATATATATATATATATATATATATATATATATATATATATATATATATATATATATATATATATATATATATTAGATACCTATATAAAATGGAGTGGATATACAAAACAATCTCCCTTTTATTCCATCAGTATTTTAAGTAAAAATCTTTTTACAAAATTAAATGCACATAGCTACACCACAGAATAACTAATGAACTGATCATCACATATTTTTATTTTATTATTACTTGCACACCATGGAACTCAACAATTCATCCGAGTTTCACACAAACTTAAATCATATAAGATGACATTTTTTCGTTCTCTGTTTAACATTTTAATGAAAAATTACATTATTTTATCAAATAGATTGCTTTTTGTAACGTTTGTAGTCTTTCATCCCCTTTTTAATTTGTATTTAAAATAAGCTCTTGATATTTTTTCTTTGAAAATATGTCGTAAGTAATTAATTTCTTTGTACTGAGATCTTTCGGGAAATATTTTTAATTAAAAAAAAATGTTACAAAATTACAATCATTTTATTACACATCTTTCGTTTTCTGTTAATATTTATACAATTTTTGGTAATGTATAAAAAGATAACCGTGGCTCAAAGGGAACTAAAGCAGTCGTTCCTGTTTAAAGTTAATAACAAGAAAATACTGCTATAGACCGTGGTCCCATGAACAATTTTTGTTTTATTTATAACAAACTGAATTCTTGTGAACATCTTCATTTTCACGAGATGCAATTTTTTTTATCTTCGAAAAATCTCGAATGGGATAACTAATAAAGATAGACTTAAGATCATATCCCAAGAATTTTGTTTATCTGGTGTAATCAAAACCCAAATTATAAGGGTTCAAAAAAACTGTCGTAGCACCGTAGTAACGTAGTACCGTAGCAGCCGTAGCACTTCAAGAAAAAGTAGGTAATGCTCTTGCGATTCGCTAGTCGCGTCTTGGCATGACCACTACCGTGACTGCAGATTTAAAGGGATATTAATTCTTTTATTGTGAACTAGCTGTTGCCAGCGACTTCGTCCGCGCGGATTTCGTTTACTCCGCACAGCACCTCCTTCGTAGGTGATAGCGTGATAATATGTAGCCTTTATGTTGACCCGACCTGTTAGTAATATTCATGCAAAATTTGAAGTAAATCCATGCAGTACTTTTTGAGTTTACCCCGGACATACATACAGACAAACAGATAAACAGACAAACAGACAAAAACTCTAAAAACCATATTTTTGGCTTTGATATCGATTGTAGATCACACCTCAAGTATTCTTTTAAAAAAATATTCAATGTACAGTTTTTAGTTTCCTACAATTTTATTATATGTATAGATTTATAGCTTAGACCTTTAATAGGAACATAAAATGTATTCGTATTAGTAAGTTAATCACTATTAGTTAAGCAGTAGTAAACTACCTCGTGGACTAATGGATACATTATTTAGTTCAAACCAAAAGTTCCTGGAATCAATTCTCGAGTCGTGCAAAAAGAATATTATTAAGGTTTTTTGGGGAAATCTCTGTCTCTGTCTGGTCTGGTCTGGTACTTTGGGTGAGCACGAAAAGATGCCGGCCCCGTTTATCTTAAGAAATAAATGACAGACATTGCGGGTCGATAAAATATAACGACAGGGATCACCACCCATATTATTATTATTACCAACCGTCAAAGCAGTGAATTGCGCTGAAAGTGACCGCCCGTTGATGGTGAAGTAACTCTGCCTACCTCACACCAGAACTAACACTATGACATTTATTTAAGTGCAGTTACCATGTTCGAGGATTATTTTATAATCTTAAATAATTTGTGATCATACACAAATTGTATTTGCCTCAAACTTGAAAATAAAAATCGATCTCCCCAGATTTTTGTCTGTCTTTCTACTGTCTTAATTTTTTCAGATTTTCACTGATATGCTTACTTGTAAGCACAGTTTAGTAACAACAACCTCGTCCGATCGTTAAATACATTATTTCACATCCACACTTTTTAAGGATATTGATAGATCCTTTTTTTTCTAATTCATAAAATTAATCTATTATATTTTCTTAAATTACGTACATCAACAATAAAAGTAATTATTAAGTATCTACATAAAATTAGAAAAAAAGTATCTTCAAGCCCGTATCCCTGTAATGGTAGGCGGAGGTACAACCAGTGCACCCACAATACTTAGTCCCCCAATGTGATAGGTGGCAAGCCTATCGCCAACCGGGCACTTTTTGAATCCCGGGCAACGTTGGTTTTATCAGAAAACTGAAAAAAAACATATTTTTTGAACCCGGGACCTCATGTAGTCAACTCCGACATCGTACCATTAGACCATAAAATTAGAAATATATAAAGACGGGTCCCAAGAACAAAATAGTATCTACAAAATTACCAAATTACAATATGTTTGTTTGTGGGAGTACATTGTAGATAAGATGATGTTCACTTGAGTATTTCTAAAAATAAAAGACCAATAAATATAAAAAATATATTGTCTTGTAGCTTTATGCGTGTTTAATGCGAATTTTATTATAAAACCAATTTCGTCTGATCTCTCCATACGATTTTGTTCTTGGGACCCGTCGATAAAATATGTAGTATTTTTAAACCCGCCGCACAAGGGCAGAATAATATGCGCTTTGACCATTGCGATTTGCTCGACACTTGTAAGTAATTTCGCCAATCATCTCACAAGATCCAGAACAGAAATTTATTTAAGGTATTGGGATTTTCTACGAAAGATTCTTACGAGACCCTTGCCTTAACACTAGGTACAAAAATTTCCGGATCGTTTTCTTATATAAAAAAGCCGATGTGTGAGGAATTTTTCGTCTTTTCAATAAGTTTTAATAACATACTAGTATTAATCTGAACTCCAAAGAAATGACAAACCGTCGGTTCTGGTAATAGCTATTAAGCATATTAAGTAAGTGGTGGTGGTGGTGGTGGTAACAACCTCGCTATCTAATAAAACTGGAGCACAGTGTTGGTCCCGGCCTCCTTTGAAGAATAGGCCAACTGCCATCCTGCCAGGCAGGTCGTAAAAGGCGACCGATTGGCTATCGAGTCACTACCATCGTGGCTACTAGGTGGTAGAGTTCTGCATTGTCTCGCACGGGTCTAGTACCACCGCCTTACCTATTCCTGCCGCAATAGCGTCAGTGCTTGTCGCTGTCGTGTTCCGATTTGGAGGGAAAGGTAGCCAGTAAACTTATGCATGTGGCATTAGACCTCGCCACAAGATAGCAACGCACCATTAACATCTTTGGTGTCTATAGGCGATGGTTGACTCTTTCCATCAGGAGACCCATCTGCTTGTTTGCTATCTTGTGATATAAAAAAAACCGTGTCTCTAAGCACCGACGTTCAATCTTCCACAGCTACAATCTTTTTACATTTCAGTAATATCATCAGTGACTACCAGTCTTAACTACTTCGAAGTTATACTTCTTTTAGGGCATATGGACAAAAACAATTATGAGAGATTTTTTATTTATTCGAAGTACGATGAACGCGCACACCGGAAGCTAACAAAGAGTTGTGGCTGAACTAAGTGTAACTTCTTACGTGCGTAAACAAGAACACATACAAGTTTTTTTGGCAACAATACAGTTATCCACGATTAAAGAACCTAAATCAAGTCAATCACGAGTTCAACGTTGTCTCGCCCGGGTCTGGTACCACCATTTTACTTATTCTAGCTGCAATAGCGGTAATGCTTGTCACTGCCGTGTTCTGGTTTGGAAAGTAGGGTAGCCAGGAACTTACGTTACTCTCCGCAAGGATAGCAACACAACACTTACATCTTTGGTGTCTATAGGCGATGGCTGTCTCTTTTCATCAGGAAAGCCGTCTGCTTGTTAGCAATCTTTATGATATAAAAAGAAATTAAAACCCGGCTCTTCACAATTTAAGTCCGAAGACAAAAGAGGCTAACACCTTTATCAACAATCAAAGGAGAATGATGAGAGTCCATAAATATTTGGCCTCATATGCAACACGTGTTGATAGCTGCTTATCGTATTGTAATACATCATTAATTTCTTCTGAAATGTAAATTGTATCGCGAACACTTTTTATAATGCTAAAATTTACGAAAAACCTAGAAGGATTATAATTACTAGAATTCATAATTGTTACATACTTTTCAAAGCAATTCACGTCTTAATATATGATCAACATAGATATAATAAAATTTTGTTTCTCTCATCTTGAAGATTACCTATTTAATTTTAACCATTTAAATGTTAAAATACGAATCATGTTTGTTTACAGCAAAATATTTGTTAATTGTTCACAGATTAAATAGATGACACCTGTTTTTTTTTGTTTCTTTGGTATTATGATTTAGAATGGCTTTTTTATACAGCCTTCTATGATGTAAGTTTCGATTACAGTAATTAATATTTTAATTTTTCTTGCAATTTATACAATAGTTTATTTTAAATTTTGCGTCTTATCTATCCAAGTTTTTTCCAATTTGTTTGCTTGGTCCTGAATAAAAGAGAATGTTAACTTTATGGCAGAAAAGAAAACGCTTTGCTTGATTTAGAAATAAGAAAAAGTGTACAAGTTTGATTAGTTTCATTACTTTCCAACTAAAATCCTTTCAAAATTTACTTGCTATTAAAAAGTGTCTGTTAAATTCTAAATATCTGGTTGACCGAGCTTTGCTCGGTTTTTCACATATTTTTGCAACCGATCTTTTCTTGGACCTTGAACCTTGATAAATCTATTCCTTTAGAATATATAATTTTTTTTTCTGTACCTGGTTGACCTGGAACCTTGATAAATCGATTCCTTGACCCGAAAAACCCTCATTTGTGACCTCTAATCTCAAAGTTTGGATAGGCGAGTCCGTTCTTGAGTTATAAAATTACAACGAAAAGTGGCATGCATTGGTTTATATATATATATATATATATATATATATATATATATATATATATATATATATATATATATATATATATATATATATATATATATATATATATATATATATATATATATATATATATATGTATATATATATGTATGTATATATATATATATACATATATACAAGAATTGCTCGTTTAAAGGTATTAGATATGGACTTATTGTACATTAAATTTATTCGATAATTTCAGCTGATGCTATATTCTTGTAGCTCTTTTAAACCGATCCGATCAATTTCCTTCTTTAGATCTTTCAAATAATAACAAAGAAATTCTGTACAGTTAGTTCAGAAATTACTTCAATTAATTTTGTATTTTAATGAGAACAGGTGAACGGCGCTTGATGAAAAAAAACCTTTAAAACTATGATAAAGTTTCGTACAAACTAATTCTAATTTCTGGTTCTTTCAGCAGCTTGTTTGCAAATCAAGGAGTCATGGCCACGAGTAAACGTCAAGGGCAAGAACTTTGATTATATACTAACAGTACATACGCCAAGAAATAAAAGCGTCATTAAATAATTTTTTTGTATTGCTAAACTCACAAAAGGCGATCAAAAGCTATTCTTGCCAATGCCATCGTAACCGTGGTAGAGTTCGGTAATTCCAATGTACCCAATTATGTCATGGTGACACTCCTGTTAGAAAAAAGACATCCATTGACCTTGTACTCTAAATAAATAAATAAATTATACTCTTATTTACTTTAAAAATTCTACAGTTACAAATATAGAGAGCCGGTTAATGAGACGAATCGTACCTTTACTCTACAGATGTTAATAATATAATTTTATCCGTGTGGCGGAGATAAAATGCCACATGCATAAGTATAGGTTCTGTTTGGCGAAAATACTTATGGATGTATGTTTGTTTTTTTAATTTATTTTTTTATATCTAAAGATAGCAAACAGTGATGAAAAGAGATGACCATCGCCTATAAATAAATAAATAAATATTCACGGGATAAATTACACTCACTGATCTAACCCCAAAGTAAGCAAATTATTTGCTTGTATTATGGGTATTAGTCAACGATAATAATACATATATATATATATATATATATATATATATATATATATATATATATATATATATATATATATATATACCAGAATATTATTACATAGTATAAAACAAAATCGCTTTCTATGTCAGTCCCTATGTCCCTGTATGTTTAAATCTTTAAAACTACGCAACGGATTTTGATGCGGTTTTTTAATAGATAGATTGATTCTTGAGGAAGGTTTTAGTATATAAACCTTTCCGATATTCCCACGGGAACAAAAGCTACGCAGGTGAAACCGTGGGCAGGTCGCTAGTATTTAATAAACACCCAAACTCGGAAATACAAACATTTATGCTCATCACATAAATGCTTGTCCCCGTCGGGGTTGAACCCGAGCCCGTTGATTGCGTAGTCAGAGTCGCTAACCACTCGACCAACGGGACGACCTATAGACAACAAACATGTGAATAGCACATGTGACAGCATGGTAAAGCCACGCATAAGTTTACCTGGTAACTTTCCCTCCAAACTGGAACACGACATAAACGAGCATAGGCGTTACTGTAGAAGGAAACGTAAAGTGGTGATACTAAACCCGAGTGTGATGTTTCGACACTCTACCACATAGTAGTCACGATGGTAAAAATCCGTTTGGCCAATCTTTCATCTTTTTCGATCTCTATTCTTTGAACAATCGAGTACCAAAATTATAAACTGGTCAAAACAAAACAATTCTTTGATCATAAAACCTATATTCGACTAAAAGAATTAAACTTTCAAGTTTTGATTCATTTATGTACATTAACTATTTGTTAATTTATAATTCTCAGTAAAATTTTCAGTTACTTAATGTAGCAAATATTATTAGGAATCAATTATAGTAACTTTTTGGTGTTTAAATATTAGCGTAATATATGAAAAAAAGTGATGAAAAATAATAAAAAAGCTTCTTGCTTGGAAATCATCATAAAAAGACAAGCAATTCGGTATACTTACTAATGTGTACAAATATTATAAAACTGAAGATATTTTCTGGTCTTCTTTTGAATATGATTATTTTTAGATTAATCAATCGGATAAATGTCCGCTTGAACCTAACTATTTATATGTTTTAAGTAAATTTACCCATACTTAAAGCCATTACTACTTGCACATGTGCAATTTTGTATGTTTAGATATTAAGGTGTTCTGATGTATGTCACTCAATCACGCAAAACTGGCTACATCAATTTGGATTTAGCGCACAGGTAGATGATGTCCTGAAATACCAAATTAAATACTTCCTCCGATCCCAAAAAATTAAGTTGTTCCCGTGGGATTCACCAGGAACTTTTATGATTCAGCAGGCTGCAGGGCGCACCTCATATCTAAGCTGTTTACTGAAATATTTTAACAACGTAACGCTTCAATACATACATAAAACTTCTTCAATAAATGCCAAAATTTTCCTTCTTAAATAAGCTAGATCTAAAATTGTGTGTTCAAATTTTTACCTTTTAATTATTATAATATGTATTATATTATGCTTAAAAAATAACACACAAATACGTAATAAAAATGCTGACAGCTCTGTACACATTTTAACCTAATAATAAAATTAACTTACCTACCTAATAATCGCTACAAAAGCAAGCGTATACTTTACAATCGTGTTTAAAAACAGTTGGTAATCGGCTGATTTTCGCCTACGCATTTGTTATCTTTATGTCAAAATGATGTTCAGTATACATTGCCCTAGAATTCACGGCCTTAGCATATTATCACTTATTTACTTTAAAAACTCTACAGTTACAAATATAGAGAGCCGGTTAATGAGAGGAATCGTACCTTTATTTTGCGCGGCCATGTTTCTTTGGTCACATTATTTACTCAGAATACACATATAAAACAACACTCGATTTTACTACAGAATGTACGGTGCTATGAAAAGCGTGTTTACAATTCGACTGATGGTTCAAAATGGCATGTTTTGTGGAAAAATCGATGTCGCGCCGCGCGCAGTTGACTAGCGGTACCCAAGTGATAAGGGCTGAAGCCTGAAACATATATCTTTGTATATATGTATCTTACATTAGAGAGGAGCGCTACTCATTTTGTTAATTGTAATGAATTTTTTGTTACGGAATATAACCGTAAGCTTTAACACCATTGCAATAGATACAGTGCGAACTGAGTGCGACTCGTAAACTACCTAATTTAAGACAATGGTTGATTTAAATTAAAAAACGATAAAGATATTTGGTTATTTCAGTATAGTTTCTTTAGATGTGAACGAATCCTTCCCATAGTTTATAATTTGTAGTTAATTTATATCTAACAATATGTATATAAAATTCTCGTGTAGCGGTGTTTGTTACTAATTCCTCCGAAATGTTTCAACTGATTCTTATAAACTTGTGTGTGCACATCGGGTAGGTCTGATAATCGGCCAACATATACGGGCTGTAAGGATAAATACCGTTGTCACTAAAACCATAGGTAGCTGACTTAATTATAAATATGTTAATTATAAATATAAAAAACGTTATTTTCTTTCAAAAAAATACGAAAGTTTCTGTCCAACACCGTCCGTAAATTCGTGGATGCTATGCGCAAAGGGCGCTGACCTGCCACACTGGCCGTCCGTTTTAATTACCTACACAATATTCTACAATATTCCCGCGCTCCGTCCACTTTTCCGTGCACTTGTATAGTGTGAAATAATTTTGAGGAAAAATGGAAACTAAAAAAATAATAATTTTACATTGAATTTACGTTCTATAGGTGAAACCAAACCACTGCTTTCAGGGATAACGCTGTTTACACTAACAGCTTGTATCTTTCATACTCTTAAATATTAACAGTTGTCCACCCCTAAATTTTTTATTTTTTGTTTTTTATTTTTTTATTTTGTATGACACAGCATTGAAAAATACATACATACAACCCTACATTTTGACTCTCCTACCACTAGCTCCTATTTTTAAACAGCGTTTAAAAATTACTAACATAGTAATTCAATAATTTATATGGCAAAACAACGTATACCTGGTCAGTTAGTATATTTATATATATTATTAATGATGTTCGCTCCACTTGGTAAAAGGTATAAGATATATTAATTCATTATTCAAACAACAGCTAACAGAATATCGAATTATATTAAATACAAAATAAAAAATTGATTAGGTACACTTTATTGTATATTACGACACTTCACTTCTCAATTTCACAAACACGAACGCTTCGAAAACATATCTATGTCAGACCTTTTTTAGACCTAATCAAATGTCAAAGGGTTTAAAAATATCCTAGGAGTTATTTTATTTCATCGGTAAGAGCTATTATAACTCTGTATTTCTGGGTGTAATTGCCCCATGTGGGTCCGGGCTCCTTTGAAGAATAGATCAACTGCCGTTGTAGCAAGCAAGTCGTAAAAGGTGATACTAACATCGTGACTACTAAAGTCTCGCTCGGGTATTTGGTACCACCGCCATACTTTTTCCTGCTGCAATAGTGTCAATGCTATTTTATATTTTAACATAACAATTACCGTGTTTTGGTTTAACCGTAAGGTAGCCGGTAGACTTATACTTGTGGCAATGCCATCCCGCCACACGGATAGTAACGCAACATTAACATCTTTAGCGTTTATTTTCTCTCCATTTCTCTTTCCATCAGGAGAGCCATCTGCTTGTTTGCTATTTAATTATATAAAAAAGATACACTGACAACTTAAGAAATTATCTTCAATGGCGTATCCAGTATAATAATACCGCGGATTAATGGTGATTGCGATTTCGCCTCACGGAGAACAGCACAAGATAGATTTATATAGGCGTTGGTTGTTTTTTTTTTACCGGATGAGCCAACTGCTTACTTGCTGTGTTATGGTGATGTAAAAAAAATATTAATAATTCAAATAATTCAGAAAAGCCATTTTATTAATATGGAAAATTAAATTACCTTTATGTGTATTATAAATATGTTTATATCATGTTATATACTATATCACGTATCAACATGAAGCTATAACTTTGTATCGCTTCTTACTATAATTACACGAACGGTGGAATATGAAATTTATCTTACATTGCGAAGTGCAAAAAATTAACATTTTTATAAAATATGTATTAGAAATACTTAACATATTTTTAATTTCATTATATTTTAATTTCGTTCATTAAGTAGAAATACTTTAAATTAATTAATATATGTGAAAAGTCACAACATTAACGTTACTATCTATACATTAATCTGTCTTGACTAATAAAGATTTTAGCTAATAATGGGAAACAACAAAGTTGACCAGATCCCGTCGACTTTTGAAGGTTGCGCCAAATTTTGAAGAAATTTAATGTAATTAGGTACTTAACAATCGTATTTATTTTTAGTATTTTTATTTTATTTTATAGGATAGCAAATAAGCAAATGGTTTTCTTGATGGAAAGAGATAACCATCGCCTGGTGCGTGGCTATCTGTGTGGTGAGGTTGAAATGCCACATATGCATAAGTTTACCGGCTAGCCTTTTTTTAGAACTAGAAAACAGCTGCAATAAGCTCCGATGGTATTGCGACAGATAAGGAATTGCAATGCACAGTTATTTCCATTCCATCTAGGTAACGTTACCGCTAATCACCGCAATCAGGTTATGGTTTTTATAATCATTTAGGTTGTTTACTTTGTACGGACTCGTTTCTAGTTTATTCATCGAAGACTTTAAAACTCAGGTACGATTGCTAAATGCTAGTCCAAAAAGTAGATTTATTTATTAATTATTTATCTAACACCGGCTTACTTAACTATTACATCCCTCCACACGGACACTAACGAAACGTTAATGACTTTGGTGTCTATAGGCGATATTTTTTCTGAGAGTCAGCATCGCTATCGTTATCTTCACAAAGGAGAGTCATTTGCTTATTTACTATCTATAAGATATAAATAAAAATTTATATAATATTTTGATTAGCAGCTATTTTGTTGGTTAGTTTATTTCCAGCAACCGTTACTGTCCTATTTACGCATCGATAGTTTTTAGCGTTAGTTAGTTTTGTTTTATAGGTTCATCTCTAGTTTATCCATGTGGTACTCAGAAACTCAGGCACGCATACAACATGCTGGTAGAAAAAATAAGTGATCGGTTGGGTTGCGCGAAGTAATCCCGAATCGATTTTGATTCTACGCGACGATAACAGCGTGAGATTGAATAAGTAGTTTGGTTTGGCATTTTAAATTAAATGCAGGCATCATTACGGATTTTTCCATTGGTAGGTAGCATTTTACCGGCTTGAAAAAGGAGGTTGTATTGTACTTTATTTACGCATCATAAATCAACTCCATACAAAGATCTCGTTTGAAGTACTAAACAATTGCTTCCTACAAAAACACTGTAAAAATACTGCTTAGTTTCATAATACAACTGTATATGTTACAGAAATATATAAGTTGCGTAAAGCAGGTTTTATAAGATTCTTGTTTTTGTTATATTCAATGTGGATTTTAAATTTATATTATTGTTTTCACCCACAGTGTATAACTTTTATACATTACATTATTTTTTCGGTAAATGAATTTATCTTATTGTATATTAAACAATTGACAAGTGGTTTTAGTAAGAACAAAAATCTATTAAAATAAAAATGAGTTGCCACAAACATTTGGGCGGCAAAAATCACTTCAAAACGGCTTCACCGGCTTCAACGGGTTTTGTGTGTTTTTATCAGGTTAAAGTTTATACAGGGTATAACAAAAATAAGCACTAACTTTCAAGGGTATACGTGTACATGAACTAAACAAACACCTGGTAAAATATTATACCAAAAGGCACACATTTTTTTTTTTATATAAATTTAGTAAAATAAGAAATTAAAGTTTATTTTCACACCCCTACCTTGAAGATGGAAGTGATGTGACGTCAGCAACACGTTGAATGAATAGCGTGACGCACACATAGACATGAAGAATACCGCGTACTTGTACTTACACACATTTAATAAGCAATTTTTTACATATCACTTTCGTCACTGATTAATTATTATACATTAATCCAAATTCACTATTTACAGGCAATAATAAAACAACACTGTCTTCAAATTAATTTATAAGTAAGGTTCAAAATGACCACCACCCTTCTCAATGCAAAGAGCAGTTCTGCGTAACATTGATAACCTTACATTATGCAACATATGTGGGGTTATGGACCTAAATGCTGCATTAATTTTACCTTCCATCTCTTCACGTGTATGACATTCCACAGAGTAAACTTTATTTTTCACATAACCCCATAAAAAGTAGTCTAGGCACGTGAGATCTGGAGAACGAGGTGGCCAAGGCACCGGGTCACTTCGACCTATCCACTCTGCAAATCGATCGTTTAAATAATCAGCGGGTGCTCCATCGTGCTGAAAAATTATATTACGGTATACATTCAGTGGAAGATTTTCCAGATGTTCTTCTAAATCCTCTCTCAGGTGTTGTAGGTACCTTTGAGCGTTAAGACCCTGAGGTAAAATAGTCGGCCCCAAAACATAGTCCCCAACGATGCCTGCCCAGACATTAATTCTCCACTGGTGCTGAAAGCTACTTTCACTCGAGGCATGCGGGTTATTATGTGCCCACACATGCTCGTTGTGCAAATTGAGCACACCATTTCTTGTGAAAGAAGCCTCATCTGTCCATAAAATATTAAAAGCAAATTCGGGATTTGCTTCAGCACGGTTCTGGTACCACCTACAAAAGTCCATTCTGGGCATATGGTCTGCAAGTCCTATCTCCTGAGTCCTTGAAAAATGGTAGGAATGTCGTCCATCATCCTGCAGAGTACGCCACACCACCATATGGTTTACATTTAACATAGCACTGCATCGGCGTGTGCTGGTCCGAGGATTCTCGTCAAAATGATTTAGAATTCGAGTCTCAATAGCAGTACCTACTCTTGAATTAGGACGTCCAACGTTTCGTTCGCGGTGGAAGGAACCAGTACGCTGAAGTCGTAAACACATGTTACGGAATACTGAGTACGGAGGTAAATGACGTTGTTCTGCTGGTGGCCTTCCATCAATAAACCGTTGTCGGTAAATCTCCCTCGCTTCATTAATGCTACCATTCCTAGCAGCACCAACACATAGCATCATTTCGTAAAATTCACTATTAGTGTAAAGGTGACGGTCATTATTATTTCTACGTGGCATTTTTAAAATCGCGATTTCCAATCAATGGGTATTAAGTAAGATTCATAAAAAATCGGTAATAATAGCAATAGTTACGCTCTCCAAAGACAAACGGCAACTGAATAAAAAAATAAAAATTCCTTTACAATTATCTAGGTACTTTTCCGAACTAATTAGGGTTCAGTGAAACAAATTTAAAAATAATCTTCTTCATCTTAGAGTTTATTCCGGTTATTCTCCACGCTTGCGCTAGGAACGAGTTTGAGTTTGCCATAGCGACTGTCGTCTAACCTCCGAACCTCTCTGGAGGAAGCCGGTGCCAGGACCTCTTTCATTGTACAGCAGTCAGGTTGTCTTGGGTCCCGAAGGTGGTGGTGGGACCCCTTGCACCATAAATAAAAAAAAATCATTTCCCGTGTTAGTTTGAGTGCCTTAAGAAGAATTACCCTCCATTCTACCAGGCGAACTGAGAATCGAACCCAGTACCTTACGAAGAAACGCCTAAACCGGCATCACTCTCATCATAAAAGTGACAAAAATGTTGACTAAAACTATACGGAACTACATATTAGTATGATTTTACATAAAAACAAAATGGCAGAAAAAAGGGAGTGTCTTGTCTCTTTCCGAAAGTGGTCTTTTCGCCAATCAAAGCGTTTCGTTGCACTTTGTATAAGCCGCAAAACACGTGTAAGTTCTAAAGGCCTGTATAAACGACCGGCGGCGGCTTTAAAGTTAACTTAATACTTTTTCATTTCCAGTATGATAAACAATATTTTGATGAAAAAGATTAATTTTTCTGAATGAATGAACAGGTTGATATGTAATCCCGGCAATCGCTAAAATTAGCAATAGTTTTCGTTGGTTTCGCTTGCGTGGTTTATTTTTGACATTCACAAAAAACTCTAACCACGCGTGCGAAGCCGCGAGCAACGGCTAGTATTTTATAAAATCTTTGATCTAAAATGTAATCAAAAAAACGTAGTCAAAAATTATCTTTTTCCTGAAATAACTACTACTTAGAAAGGTCTTGCCAATTTCTCCCGTGAAACAGCTTTGCTGTGTTTCGGAGAGAAGGGCAAGACAGGCACTGTAATTACTGGCACCGAGACTTAACATCTTATGTCTCAGGATCTTAACATCTTATGTCTCTAACACATGAATGGAATACCTGGGCTAGTTCCAGCCCAGGTATCCCATTTTTGTTCATTAGCGACGTCGACCACTTACCATCAGGTGGCACGTCTGCTAGTTTGCCTATCTCAATAACATAAAAAAAGGTAAGAAGAGGCGCACCTAAAACAAACTTTAGGTAGGTACTAAGTCCCATCAGCCATGTAGTGATAGTGACAAACGAGCCTATCAACTCACCGGGAACATTCCGATTCTTGACATTTTTTTAGCAGTGCTAGCCATGTCAAATTTCATATGTAACGAAAATTAATTTGCGCAATTAAAATTCCCGCGGAAAATATTCAGTAGTGTGTGTGAGCAAGGCCTTAAGTCGGGCGCTTGGTTGGCCGCGTTGAGACGCCTAGCGCGATGTCGGTAATACTTCAAATCAAAGGACTTCTAGGCTAATCAATGCGTAGGTTTATTTGTCAAAAATGCTTATAAAAGGTTGTGTTGTGTCTTAATTCTTAATGATAATGCATATTTATTTTGCGAAGTGTCGTGTTATCAACGAGAAAGTTTTACTAAGTTTTTAGAATTGTGTGTAAAAAAAGTGATAATAGCTATGATTTACCTGCTCAAAAACTAATTACCTATTTAGACACCTTGTTATGTGAAGTTAGAAGCAAACAGGGTAGGTACTAGAGGTAAGTATTATGCCATTAAAACAGTTTGTAAGTTGAAACCATGCCAGATAATACATTGTAAAATGCCTATGAATCACGGAATAGATTTAGGTACCTACACTGAAAACACATGTGAATAGTTGACTTTGAAGGTGGATATTGTGTGATGAAGTAATTTATGTAATGTGTTTTCATAACAAAAAGATACCTTAATTAGTTATATTGGATTATTTGCCACGATTGTTTTAGAATGTATGTACCAAACTAATAGTTTCACTCAGAGTTAGAAATAATAATCCAGGTCACAATAAATTTTAGGTACACAGCTGATATAATTTTGTTGCCAGGCGGGAGATTTTCCTGCATGAAATGCCTAATAGCCGCAGGTTTGCCTTACGTAAACTAGGTATGAGACTACTAGGTAGGTATTTACGATTAATAAAATTTTATGAGATTTTTTTTATTGAATATGAGTATAGTAATTAATAATTATTTTAATATGATCGTAATATGCTATCGAGTGACACCAATAGTCGGACAGTGTTTTTTTAACATAATGTAATAATTATGGCTATCAAAACCCAGTTAAGTTACCTATGAATCAAATTGTCCAGCCTGGTAATCAAACTAAGGACCCTCATGGGTTTATTCCAACATCAGTCCTGGTAGAAAAAAATATAAAAAAACTCTTTAAATAATATCTACATTATTTACTCTGTCAAGTAATTAGTACTTTGTTGTGCGTCTAGCAGTTCATTGACATCTATCATATGATTGTGACCTTTCATAGCTGCGTAAACCGTGCGCGTACGTTACTGCGTGCTATACTTCAGGGCTGCCACAGATCATTTTGAAAAAAAATTTGACATTCATTTTCTCAGAAATTTCATAGTTTTTATTTATTAAAAATGTATAATTAAAGAGCTAACCACACATCCTGAACGCTCCTTCAGTATTAGTGCTTATTTTTGTTATACCCTGTATAAAAGTAAATATTGACAAAATTTTAATATACAAAGGTAAAAAATTAGTAATTAATAGTACTTCATATTTATATTGGGACAATGTAGATTTGGTTGGATTTTGTTTATAGCCGTGTAAAGCAGGGACGTTTAGCTAGCTTATATTATTAATTGAATCCATAAGGTAATGAAACTGTAGAATTTTTGTTTATTTGGATGCGCTAATCTTTTTATAAAACAAACGGATTTAAAAAAAAATCGTGTATGATACCTAGCCACATTCATGAGGAAAGACTTTTTCGTGCAACTCAGACAAAGAAAGTTATGAAAAAAATGTGTAAGCGGTTGACCCTACAGGCCATCCCTGAAGCTTCCCGCTAAAGCTCAAAAGATTAAAAAGTATAAACATAGATTTTTTCAGTTCAAACATCTATTTTGTTAAATTGGCAGTATATTGATTTTTGAAAAGTTGTATATTTTGGAAACGCTGATTAAATTTGATCTTTCGAATGACATTCAACTCAATTTTTAAGATCTAAAATATTGCTTTAGCTAAAGGGATACGTTTAAAACCCATAATTTTTTTTTCCTAATTTACTTTGTCATAATGAATATAGCATAATATGTAGTGTCATTATATAATTTAAGCATAAACTTTTTTTTTTGCGAAATGTGTTTTAAGCATAACAATCTATTGTACTACATTTAATTCGACTATTGATGATACGCATAATAGTCTTTAGACATTTTTTTTATTTTTCCTAATGTTATCTTACCATAAAAACACATGGCATAAGCCAACCGCCACAAAGAAACAAAGCTATCCAATGCTACAGTTGAAGTAGGTTAGTTAGGTTCTCTTTAGATCCCACACCCAGAAATAGGAGCCCCGCATAGCGGGGCTCCGTCGACATGGTCCAACCCCACTTGTTACGGGAATAGTATGCTGCTACAATGCAGTCTGCTATTTGGTCTTGCTATTTATGCAATGCTGCTACAGTCTGCTATCCACCTATTTCTTGCATTTTAATTAGGACTTTTAAGTGTATGCCGTTGATCATTATGTTTATGTATTGTTATGCTTTCCTCAATGTGTGCCTTTAAACATTATGCTATGTTATCTTTATCCTACATAGGGTTATGCTAGTAAAAATTATGCGAAAACAGTTTTGCGTTTAGTTGTTATGATAAATTATCATTAGTTGTAAAAATGTGATGCCTACTTAAAATAGTACAAAAATTGTTATGCTACTAAATATAGACCCTTAGCTAAACAATCGATAGGTTGAAAAATTTCGTAGTAATGTCAAAAAAACATTTTTTTCAAATATTTTCATCATTAATAAATCCTAAACAAATTGACCGATTTTGATCCAGTTAACGGTATTTGACGCTGTTTTTAAAGGAGAAAAGCTGATAAGATTTTTAAGTCCATCGGTGTATTAGCCTTAAAAATATTTTAAAAATATAAATTAAATTTGCTAAAAATGACATAATTTTAATATTTGAAAAGCTGTAAGTTTTTGAAAATTAAACTCGATTTTAATTCTTGAAATGCCATCTGACGTAATTTTTGTAGTACTAAAAGTATTATATTTAATTTATCTAAACAGTATTTTAAACTGTACTTTGTCGTATGCTTTTGTCATATCTATAAGTATTCCCAACGCGTATTTTTTGTTATTTAAGGTTATTAGAGATTATTATTTCCTGCATGTATTTATAAATTGCTAAGATAAGTAGATCGTCCTTTCCGTAAACCATGTTGACATTCATTACAAATTTTATATTTTTCGCAGAAACTATACACTCGATTGTACATAGCTCTCTCGAAAATTTTTGAAGCTGTAGGTAATAGTGAAATTGGTCGGTAGTTATTCAGGTCTGTTTTTGAATTTTTCTTAAACAATGGTTTTATTATGGCTTCTTTGAGAAGATTTGGGTAAATACCTTGTTCGAATAAATTTGATAGTGGTGAACTGCCTGCTTTATGCAGATGACGCTGTACTTTTAGGCTCAACTCCATCTGAGCTGCAAACACTGGTCACAGTTATGAATGAGGATTGTAAGTGTATGGGCTTACATTTGAATGCGAAGAAAACTAAGGTTTTGGTATTTGAAAGAGAAGCAACCAGAACGGATGTAAGAGTTGTGGTCGATGATGTAGTGCTGGAACAAGTGATGAGTTTGTATATCTTGGATGTGCTTTTAGCAGGGATGGAAGGTACACAACTGATGTTGAAAGAAGAGTGTGTGCAGGGAACAGAGTGAATGGAGCGTTAGGGAGATTACTTAATAGCACAATTTTAAGTCAGACATTTTGCCCGTCTAGCCCTGCATAATCATGTGCTTATCCCAACGCTATTGTATGGAAGTGAGAGTTGGGTATGTCAGAAAGGGCATGAGGTCGCTAAGAAAAATATGTGGTGTGACACTCGCGGACCGGGTTCGTAATGTCGAAGTGAGAGAGAGGTTAGGTTTGAAAGAAAGTGTCGGTGTAAAGATGAGAAAGGGCATGCTCCGTTGGTTCGGACATGTAGAAAGAATGGTAGATGAAAGGTTAACAAAACAGATATACAATGCGAATGTGGAAGGATGTAGGTACCGGGGAAGACCAAGACTGACATACCACGATCAGATTGATCGAGTACTGTCCGAAGGTGGTGTCAATAGTCTTCGCAACCGGCGTGTGTGTATGAAGAGAGTGATGAATGTGGAGGAAGCGAGACAAGCCTGCAAGGATCGTGATGTATGGCACTCGGTTCTCTCTGCCTACCCCGTAAGGAATCTGGCGTGAAGATATGTATGTGTGTGTATGTATGTATGTATGTACCTTGTTCGAAAAACTGGTTGATTAATGTACAAAACGGTAGAGCCAACTGATCTGCACACTGTTTAATTAAAAAAGGTGGAAGTTCATCAACGACGTGCCTTTTTTATTTTTAGTTTAAGTATTATTTTGTGGATTTCCCTGCAATCTACTGGTCTTACAAATATTGTATTTTCAGTCATATTTAGTGATGGAAACGTACTTTTTACGTAAGAATTTGCTTATAACTTCCAAACTATTGAGGGGTTTTTAATGATTTTTTCACTTTGTTATAGACAATTTATTGCTTTATTAAATTTAAGTTTGAAATTTTCCAAAATTATTATAGTTTGCCATTAAATCAATAAAGACCTTATTATTTCATTCGCGGACAGCGCTCGCGCCGAAAGTCAGTCTCCCAGTAGTGTTTTCCATCACATTCATTAGGTCACATGCTCATTCGAGGAACATCCCTATTCCTCGAATGAGTATGTACAGCTGTTGGTTCCTATTATCATAAATTAAAAATTGCCAAATCTATCCTGCCGTTCGAGAGCTCAGAAACACATTTAGCAATTCATTTTTATTTATATGCTAAGACAATTTCAGTTATAGGTTCTCGTCGTAATTGACAAAGATAAAAACAAGATGAAAGTCTCGGCGCGCAATTACATAACTATTCTCCATAAAACTTGAAGAAAAAGGTAGAAACGCTTTCGTTTCCAAGAAATATTTCTAATAAGACCAAGGATGTATAAATAATGAGAAAGTAAAAGGCTGCCAATCTATGGGGAATTCCCCAAACTGCGGGGATTTTCAGACTGATTGGGTAATTTGTGAGGAAAGCATTTATATGGGTAAAATGCGGGGAATTAGACATTTAGACTAGAACTGAACTATTATTACACTAGAAGAAATAAAAATGCTTAAGAAGTATAATTTATAAATTACCGTACATTTAATTCAACTTTAACTAAATTAGTTTTGCAGGAAGAGTTTACTATTGATGTTATGGCAGCATTTTTACAGACGGACGGATATACCGGAAATAAAAACAAGGTGGTAATATGAAATTCGTACCATCCAAAAAAAAGTCTTACTGCAAAATATAGCAAAAATCCTAATAAATATAATAAAAACTGTATTTTTTCTTTATTCCATAAAAGTTTTTGGCGAATCCCGCGGGATCACCTAACTTTTCCGGGATAAAAAGTAGCCTATGTGTTTTTCCAGGTCATCAACTACCTGTGTGCCAAATTTCATTCAAATCCATTGAGTAATTTTTGCGTGATTGGGTAACAAACATCCATCCGTCCATCCATCCAAACATCCAAACTTTCGCATTCATAATATTAATATTAATATAGATGTGGGGAATTTGTGGGGAATTGGAATAAATTTCTTCCCAAATTTGGGGATTTTCACATTGTTTTTTGGGGATTTTCGTCAAAAAACATTGGCAACCCTGTCTGTGTATCTTCACGCATACTAAGATATTTAAAAAAATAGGTACAGCCGCCCTATTTTTCTGAGAATCTAATGTGTGTACCGTAATATATTTGGTACCTCTTGTGTACCTGCAGAAACATATAATATTAGACTATCTCATTTCGATAAGATGTCTGAGAAAAAAATTTTTTTTTTTTGTAGTAAACGGCATCTTTTACTTTTATATTATAACTACAAAAGTGGTCGCAATTAAATAAAAATAATAAATAACTATTCACGTAAACACGTCACTCAAAGTAAACGAATTATTTGCTTGTGTTATGGGTGTCAGTCAACGATACAATACATAGAAATACATATATAAATACTGGAATATATTTAATAAACACCCCAACCAGAAAATACAAACATTTATTCTCATCATACAAGTGCTTGTCCCCGTCGAGAATCTTACCCAGCCCCCGTCGATTACGAAGTCAGGGTCGCTAACCACTCGACCAACGGGGTGGTCAAAAGATTATCAGAAGATTATCAAGATTATCAAGAGCTCGGCAGTTTTAATAGTTTACATTAGTGGTCTAGTGGTTCAGCGTTGGCGTTGACCACATGAGATCCCGGGTTCGATTCCCGGTTCGGGCATATAAAAAAAGTGTTTTTTTCAGATTTCTGAGAAACACAAAGTTGCCCGGGATTGGAAAATGCCCAGTTGACGATAGGTTTGTCACCTATCACATTTATGGGACCAAGGATCTTCGGCTAATCGTGGGTGCATTGTTGTACCTCTGCCTACCCCTTCGGGGATATGGGCGTGACGATACTTTATCTAATACCTTTAAACGATTTTTCGGGTCAATGAATCGATTTATCAAGGTTCCAGGTCCAAGAAAAGCTCGGTTCCCAAGATACGGGTATGTGAAAAACCGAGCAAAGCTCGGTCAACCAGGTACAGAAAAAAAATAATATATTCTATAGGAATCGATTTATGAAGGTTCAAGGTCCAGGAAAAGATCATTTCCAAAAATATGTGAAAAACCGAGCAAAGCTCGGTCAACCAGATATTATTATCTTAAATGACGCGTTGAAAGTCTGCGGCACTATTACCGCAGCCTACAGCGGTATGTGCTAAGTTTACATTTTGATTAAGCCCCGTTTTCACTTTGATTAGTACGAGTGTGAGTCTTTAACGCAGGTGCTTATTATTAAGCCAAAACTATGCGAAGATAGCCGTGGACCATTGCGAGTGATTCGTAATCAGCGTAGTAAAAGTGAATAGATGCTGATTACTTATCACTCGCACTGATTTAAAACGGGGCTTAAAGCCCCGTTTTCACTTTGGCTAGTGCGAGTGCGAGTGTTTAATACAGGTGCTTAGTATTAAACAAAAAATACGTGAAGACAGCCGTTGATCAGTGCGAGTGATCAGTATTCAGCGTCTATTTACTTTTACTACGCTGAATACTGATCACTCGCACTGATCAACGGCTGTCTTAACGTATTTTTTGCTTAATACTAAGCACTTGCATTAAACACTAGCACTCGCACTAATCAAAGTGAAAACGGGGCTTAAGTGTGAATGCGAGTGTTTATTGCATAGTATTGTGTGTATAGGTGCTTAGTATTAAGCAAAAAACACGTGTAGAGAGCCGTTAATTTGTGCGAGTGATTAATAATCAGCGTCTATTTACTTTAGTATTAAAATACAGAAAATCCGATTATTTCAAATACGAGTATTATTTACTACTAGCTGTTGCCAGCGACTTCGTCCGCACGGACTTCGTTTACTCCGCACTGCTCCTGCTCCTCCCCTGTAGGTGATAGCGTGATAATATGTAGCCTATATGTTGACCCGACCTGTTAGTAATATTCATGCAAAATTTGAAGTAAATCCATGCAGTACTCTTTGAGCTTACCCCGAATATACATGCAGACAAACAGACAAAAATTCTAAAAACTATATTTTTGGCTTCAATACCGATTGTAGATCACCCCAAGTATTCTTTTAAAAAAATATTCAATGTACAGTTTTAATATTTCTACGATTTTATTATATGTATAGATTTAAGCCGAGAATTTCAAAGACTATAACTATTTTCGCAACTTTGTTACTTGTTACCTGCCAAGATACCATTTTATTAGACAACTAGCTGTTTCCAGCGGAGTAAACGAAGTCCGTGCGGACTTTGTTTACTCCGCACAGCACCTGGCCGCTAGGTGATAGTGTGATAATACGTAGCCTATATGTTGACCCGACCTGTTAGTAATATTTATGCAAAATTTGAAGTAAATCTGTGCAGTACTTTTTGAGTTTACCCCGGACATACATAGAGACAAACAGACAAACAGATAAACAGACAAACAGACAAAAATTCTAGAAACTATATTTGTATGGCCGCACTTATATATGGCGATTGGCGCTTTATTTAGTAGAAAGAGACACACTCCACCCATGTCGTGGTACTCTTCGGAACGATTTTGAAGCGCGTGTGAATATTCCGGGTAAAATGTAACTTCCTTGTCTAATTGCATTTGTGGTCATAACTCGTAAGTCAACTATACACCGAGTGGTCGGTGTAACTATATAATCATAGTGATGTACATTGAATAAAAAGAATCGATTATTTAATTATCGATTATTATTTTCGTCAGTATAAATCGATTCACCAAAATCGATTTGCAGTCAGGAATAATCGATTTTTGGAATAATCGTTTTTTTTTCTTAAATTCCAAAAACTGCATATTTTTCTAAATACTAATAATAAAATAGATATAAATGTTGATGATTCATCAAACTAGGGATCGCCTAATGATTAAGTATAAATAATGTATAATCATTCAGTCACATGAAATGATTTTTTTTATGTCATAAGATAGCAAACAAGCAGATGGGTCTCCTGATGGAAAGAGTCAACCATCGCCTATAGACACCAAAGATGTTAATGGTGCGTTGCTATCTTGTGGCGAGGTCTAATGCCACATGCATAAGTTTACCGGCTACCTTACCCTCCAAACCGGAACACGACAGCGACAAGCACTGACGCTATTGCGGCAGGAATAGGTAAGGCGGTGGTACCAGACCCGGGCGAGACAATGCAGAACTCTACCACCTAGTAGCCACGGGGGTAGTGACTCGATAGCCAATCGGTCGCCTTTTTGACCTGCTTGGCAGAACGGCAGTTGGCCTATTCTACAAAGGAGGCCGGGACCAACACGGCGAGTAATACACAAATATACATAATCATTTTATGTGATCCTTATTTTAATGAATATTATTTATTATTTATTTATTTATTAAAACTCTTCATTGCACAAAATATACAACAGGCTAACTTAACGTCTATGGACATTCTCTTCCAGTTAACCTTCATTTGTAGTAAACTTGTAACGGGCAGTACATAGGAAAAGTGCTAAGGAAATAGGTACATAACTTTACATTAAAACAGAGAAAATGAACACTATTTTCTAAGTTGCTAATACGGGCAGATTAATCTATTTTCTAATATATACATATATATACGTATACATATATAAATAAATACATATAAAATATGCATGAACATACACTGTCAATATAATAAATAATAAATACATACAACCGAAATAATATACGATGTTAAAATAAAAATAATAATAATATTAATAATGATAATAAATACACATATTATCATTCAGAGTTACTTAGAGCAATTTTGAATGTCTAAAAAATAATCATATATCCTAGATTTAAATATATTGAGTGAAGTAATTTCTTGAATGTTATTTGGGAGACAATTCCAGAGACGTATTACTGTAAGTGTAAAAGAATCTAAACAACTTGCTGTATTATGGGCTGGAACCAGAAGGGTATGAGTGTGTAAAGCACGCTGAGAACGACCTTGGGTATTCAGATATTGGAAACGCTCACGTAGGTATGATGGAGAAGAAGGATTAAAAATAAGAACATAAGATAATAAGATTAAATATAAGAACATAAGGAAAATAAGAACATGAGCATTCCTACGGTTGCGTATGTCCAACAATTTTAATTGCGACCGAAACTGACTTACGTGGTCAAATTTACGCAGGCCATATACATAGCGTATACATAAATTGACCAGACGATTAAGCTTATTGAGTAGCTCTTCTGTGATATCTGTATAAGAAACATCAGCATAATCAATTATAGGCAGCAACAGAGATTTAATTAAGGTTACTTTAGTTGATTGAGGTAAGAAATTTTGCATTCTTTTCAATTGATGAAAGCGCGCCATCGCTTTACGGCTGACTTCGCTCACTTGGGGAGACCACGAAAAATCGTTTGACAAAGTGATTCCGAGATTTTTAACCTTGGTGTAATATTTAAGTGGTTGACCATCTAATAATACTGGTGGAATTTCGTTGAGATTAATACGCGTAATATGTATTTACGGCCGACAATCATGACCTGAGTTTTATTTGGGTTTAAAACTAGACCAAATGCTTTTGCCCAGTTGCTAATACAGTTGAGATCTGTGGTCATTTTATCGATATTAGCTGTAAGTTCTGATGGGTGGAAAGACAGATACAGTTGGACATCGTCGGCATACAAATGAAAAAAACTATACTTAATAACAGAAGATAATTTATTTATGTATACAGAAAAAAGCAATGGAGAGAGTACTCCACCTTGGGGAACACCCATACGAATGTCACACCAATCGGAATAATCGTTATTGAAACGGACACGTTGTTGACGTCCTCCCAAGTAGAAGCCAAACCATTCAAACACTAACGGCGAAAGATTAAAAGAGCGAAGTATAGCTAATAAGATATCGTGATCGACACAATTAAAGGCGTTACTAAAATCTAGTAGGGAGAGTAAAGATATCTTTTTTTCGTCAATACCAAAACGAATGTCATCCGTAATTTTGATGAGAGCAGAACATGTGCTATGTGATGGACGAAAGCCCGACTGATACGAAGAAAGAAGATTATTCTTGGAGAGGAAGCTTGAGAACTGTTGGTAAACGATTCTCTCTAAAATTTTTGACAGGAAAGGTAGTATCGAGATTGGTCTAAACTGGGAGAAATTAACGGGATTAGAATTTTTTGGAATAGGAATTATATAAGCTTTACACCATAACGAGGGAAAACTGCCAGAACAGAGAGAAAAGTTAAGAATATGGGAAATGTAAGGTGTAATTATATCAAGGATAGGCATAATCATATCTCGACTGATACCATCGTGACCAACAGCCTTAGTGGGTATTGACGTAATAATTCGCTTAACAGCACTGTCAGATACAGCTTCGAATGAGAAAGGAGAATTATGACAGACTTGGGCTGAAGATATAGCTTGGATGGTTTGGTGCTTTAAATTGGGAATACCGTGTTGCTCGGAGAAGCAAAATTAAGGTTAAGGGAATTAAAATCAGGTGTATCATTTATGTTATTTTTTGATTACCCAATCCCAAGCGAACGAAGTAACTTCCATAAATGATTGGGAGCGCAGTTTTCAATTGAAGAATGAATAAATTTACGTTTAGCATTCCTTATTGCTTGATTGCAACCATTTCTAGCGGATTTATAGGCTTCCCAGTAGTCATTCGATCGTGACTTTATAAACTTACGCTTTAACTGATCTCGTCTTTTCATCAAAGTCCGGATCTCGCCATTGATCCACGGCGCAGGAGGCCGTTTCATGCGAACAAATCGTAAAGGTGCATGTTTATTATACAGGTCTAAAATATATTTATTGAAGACAGCTACCTTTTCGTCAACCGTTTCCTCACTTTCTATACGAGATCAGTCCTTAGCTGAGGCGTCTGTAAGAAGCGCTTGTTTATCCATGCGGCCAAAGTCACGCTGTATGATTATTTTTGGTCTAAATTTAGGGGTTTTAATTTTATAAGAAGCATATATAAGATCGTGGTGAGAGAAACCAGGGGCTGCCAGCTGCCCGTGAAGAGAAATACGTTCAGGCTTCGATGTCAAAATCATATCTAACCATGACTGAGAATTAGGCGTATGGTATGTAGGAGCCAGATTTAATATCTTAACATTCGTAGAGTAAGTAACTCGGGAGAGATTTCTAGGCCTGATATCACCACGAAGCAAACAAGTATTGAAACCCCCCATGATTATACAATGATCGTATAAAGGCGTATAAGTCTCCAACAACTCCTCAAATGCGTCAAAATAGTTAACCGTAGGTGGTGCATATATGACTCCGAGAAGAAATGGTACAGTACCCAACATCAATTCTATGAGGATATATTCCACAGAATTAGAGTAATGAGATGGAGACTGCGAAAGAATTTTATATGGTAAGTTACTTTTCAAATATAATGCAACACCTCCACCTCCCTTACCAGTACGGTCATTTCAAATCAAGGTGTACTCTGGTAAAGCATACGACGTAGATGGTAGAATAGGGTTAAGAAAAGATTCAGAAACTAAGCACGCATGTATAGGAGCATCCTGAAAAGTTTCTAGAAGTTCTGTATAGTGTGCTGGGACACTTTGTGCATTAATATGACAAATGTTTAGATTCTTACTACCGTTACTAATTATATTCCGAAGTTTATCACCCAAATTTTCATCAATAGACATATAGGAACAGCTCGATGATGTAGATAAAGAATGAAAAGAATCTGTATCCGAGCTATCCATATTTTTTGTATAAGATGTAAAAATGTATAAAATATTAATATTATATAAACATAAAATAATAAATAAATAGTCTATAATATATAACTTATTATGCCCGTAAAAAGTAGTAAAAATATCTAAATATACAATTTATACCTAATTTAAAACACTCTGTGATAAGAAATATAAATTATCACTAATAACATACACATTCATTCCTACTAAAGGTTGGTGAAATCCTTTACATGTAGTATCACTTAATAACAAGAACAAGACACAAAAAAGACAAGGCAGAAAAATGTGGCCAAAACACTAGAGTCTGTGCCGTCTTCAACATTTTATCTCTAATTTTTATTATTAACACAACACAACCTTATGGTCTCAAAGATACTGTTTCTTGTTTTCCTGACAACATACATACAGATTAAGCTGTCTTTTAATTGGTTTGTTTAAGTAAAATAAGCTTTGAATTTATTTATCTATCATGCTCTTGATATCATGCTACATGATAGATGAATAAATTCAAAACTTTTATCGATTAAATCGATTAAAATGTGTAATTTTTATTATCGATTTAATAAAAATCGATTAATATGATTTTGAAAATCGATTATAAGAAAATAATATTTTTTGTTAAATCGATTATTTTTTACATCCCTATATAATCTTAATCATTAATCAATACAAATGTCAAATCTGAAATCATAATAATGTTTTGTTTGTCATTTATTATTTTGATTTTTGGTAAATGTAGATAAAATTAAAAACTTTTTCCAGAGAAACACTTCGGTTAGGAGTTACTGAATAAATATTAAACATATTTATAGTTCGATCTACAAAAATAATGAAGGAAACAAAATTAAGCACCCATTTATCCGGGGGAAGACTAAACGTCGCTGCTTTACAAGAGACCATGAGAAAAGAACTATTAAATCTCTTAGAATCATGCGAGGGCTCAAAAGTAAGTATTTCTTTTATTTTAAACAGTAGTATAACTATGCTAGCGAGGACCCTGAGTTCAAAATGAAATTTGGGCCCTATTTTAAATAAACTAAATAATCC
Organism: Apodemia mormo; assembly: GCA_036924255.1. Taxonomy (NCBI): domain Eukaryota; kingdom Metazoa; phylum Arthropoda; class Insecta; order Lepidoptera; family Riodinidae; genus Apodemia; species Apodemia mormo. The sequence continues at coordinate 14,717,186 of JAUPFN010000020.1, forward strand.
AAAGGGGCTAAACTATTCCATTGATAGTTTCTTATCGTTCATTAAAAGGCATAATTAAGAAAAACAGAAGTTAAATATGTTTATATAACTTGAATATCTAATAGATATTTATTGATTAATAGATAGCATGGAGATTGAGGGCCCCGGTGCCTCGGCTAGCCATACAGTAACTATGCCACTGATTTAAATTATAGAATTTCGGAAGAAATTTCCCTCCTAGGAATTAATGATGTTCATTACTCCAAAGCGACACATTAATTTGACTAATTGTAACATAGTTGTGAAAAAAGGGATAGATTTCATCCCTCTTACCGTCTCTGCTGGTAAGATTTCATGAAATTTTGTTAAAGTTCTCAATTTTCTCTAACATGTAGTTTCCTACATAATAAATAATAGTTTAAAAAACTAAGACACAAAATAAAAAATAGATTTAAATTAAGAATAATATAAATATTATAAAAATTTACTGCATTTTAAAAAAATATGGGATGCATGGTGCATCAATAGATATTAGATAACTTAAAAAGCACCCCACACTTTTTTTACAATGCAATAATACATTTTTAAATTATTTACACTATTCTTAATTTAAATTTATTTTGTATTTTTTAGTTTGGATTTTATAAAAGTGTTTTTTAGTTTTTATTTAAACTATTATTTATTTTTATATGATTTTTCATAATAGTATATTTTTAGTTTTTATAAACTATTGTTTAATTGTTTAATTTACCCATACAATTAGTAATTTGGGCTCCTGCTGCCTTTCTGAGATAACTTATCAACATCAGATGAAATGAAATTTTTAGAGAAGGAACCTAAAAACTGGCTATTTCATCCCAAGGAAACAGCAGGAGCCCAAATGCAAACAATCACTAATTCTGGTTCTAGCACAAATATCATTGCTTATTATTGCATTGTCATCGGTCCCTGATAAGTATGCAAAAATTCATATTAATCCGACACTTTCTAAAAACACTGTAGAGGGAGAGAAAACATGACCATGTGCAAGTTAGGGTGCTTTGATTTGGATCTGTCATCAATTTAATTACGTTACTTGTTCTGAAAAAACAAAAAACTAAAGCAAAATTGAAGTTATGTACAATATTTTTTATTTATACAAAACCACCAATAAAATATTTCATTTTAGCACAATCAAAGTTGGTGTATAGAATTAATTAAGAATGATGTTTTAAATTATTTCCTCTGTAATATATCTGTCACAGTGAAATTGTCAATACCGTCACATTATAATCTAACTAAGTTATATTATAATTTAACTGCTAACCTAATCAAATTATAAACTCCCTAGGTAGATTATAATCTAACGGTTATTGACAATTTCACTGCGACATGTCTACTGTTAAGTTATTATACAATAATTTTAATGACATAAAATGGACTCGAAAATATTTTGTAAGTTTCAGGAAGACAAAATTTCATAATTCATTTTTCTAAAGATTACATATTTCTGCAAATTGAAAATTGGCATAAAGATTTAATAAGTATAGACTTTTTTATAAAAAAATAGCAATGCAAAGCTTGTGGGTGGGGTACAGTTTATCGTAAATATTTACATGCCTAACCTAAAAATGTATGACAAAGTAATTTAAAAAAAATCGCATCTCCGGAGAAATAAGCTAATTGAGAGTTACCGGAAAAACTTCTAGAATCCCCCACAGCTTCAGATTTTCTCTATTATTGGGGCAAGTTTCTTAACCCAATCCAAGCTATCTAAAAAGTCCTGGAAAAGGTGGAAGATTTCTTAAAAACTGGTTTTAGTTCCTGTCTTAATGGTGGCATAATTTATTATGTAACTAGCGACCTGCCCGCGGTTTTACCCGCGTAGCTTTTGTTTCCGTGGGAATATCGGAAAAGTTTATATACTAAAACCTTCCTCAAGAATCAATCTATCTATTAAAAAACCCGCATCAAAATCTGTTGCGTAGTTTTAAAGATTTAAGCATACATAGGGACATAGGGACATGGGGATATAGGGACAGACAGAGAAAGCGACTTTGTTTTATACTATGTAATGATATACGTAGGTATACAATATATATCAAATAATAACGAATGGTGAAAAATAATAAATAAATGGTGGTACCATTGCAATAAACATCATATAATGTTCATAGAATTAACCTTCCTTACTGTGATTTAACCAAGTTCAAAATAAAATTTAAAAGAACACATAATATCAAGCATTCTTGGTCTACTTTTGATTTCCAATTTTTTTGCCTTTAATTATATGTTCTATTTTGCATAGTGAGTTCATCATTTATTTGTACTATATTTAATTTTTTAAGGTTACTATTTGGGATGAATGGCTTGCTGGACCTGTGGGCTTAGTAGCCCAGTACTCACTTCTTAAAGAACATGAAGTAGCAGATATGTTTCCTCTTCGCCCAGGCAGCTTGCCAACTATATCTGTCAAGCATATTATTTTTATTGCACGACCAAAACTTGCACTGATGGATCTAATAGCAGACTACATAGTTTCATTAAGGTATTTTAAGTAGTCTTAAGTTTAATTTATGTTGAGTACATGGTTTCTTAAGAATAATACAATTATTATTGAAAATTTTGTATATGTTCGCAGCCAAAACTTTTGCCATTCTATTAAAATTTTCAACCATTTTGCTCTCCCTTGTGTGTTCTGCCTAATGCAATTTCAACTGTCTTATTTTGTTATTACTGTTCTGCCACTTTTGAGGTATGTCTGATTTCTTTAGCTTTTTGTGGTGTGAAGCCTAATATACTTCTTTTAATTCTCTTCTGAAACCTTCTAAATTTATGTATTTTCTCCGGTAATATCCAAGTTTAGCTTATCCATAATATGTAAAATAATGCAGTATACATAATTTGATCGCTTGTTTTGGCTGTTGTCATCAAAACAATGAAGATCGGCAGTGATCACTTACTACCAGGTGCACCTCCTGCTCGTTTGCCCCCTCTTCTATAAAAAAAAATATGTATATTTAATATATATAAATTACATGTCACATTGTTTGTCCGCAATTGACTGAAACTACAGACTGGATTTCAATGAAATTTTGTAGATATCTACTGTTTCGTCCAACTAAAAAGGTAGGATAGTTTTTATATCAATTAACCCCCCCTTCCCCCTCGCAAGTACCCTATCAAAATATTCAGTACAAGTAAATTGTATGGCCAGCTAGTATGATTATCTATTATGTGAATTAGAACTTTACTAATGAAGTGATAATTATTTTAGATCAAAGCAAAATCTAAATGTGGAATTTCATCTATTCTTTGTACCCCGAAGAAGTGAACTATGTGAAAAACATTTGAAAAATACTGGTGTGCTCAGTAACCTCAACATACAAGAGTTTAAGTGTGATATATTTCCTTTTGAGAGTGATGTTATGTCCTTAGAACTGCAGAATGATTTCAGGTATGTCAATGATGTAAAAAAGTAGAGATGCATTGTTCGCATTCCAAAATGGCATCATGAAAGTAAGATTTTTTGCGATTTACCTGATTTTTTGCGCATGTCACATGTCATAATAAGAGTAGCTGCAGTAACATTTACACTCGCGCTGTTTTAAATTACAGTAATGTTGGCAAATGACCTGTCTATTAATAAAATGTCATTAAGGTGTTTTTCTTTATATCATAAGATAGCAAACAAGCAGATGGGTTTCCTGATGAAAAGAGTCAACCTTCACTTATAGACACCAAAATGTTAATGGTGCGTTGCTATCTTGTGGCAAGGTCTAATGCCACGTGCATAAGTTTACTGGCTACCTTATCCTCCAAACCGGAACAAGACAGCGATCAGCACTGATGCTATTGCGGCAGTAATAGGTAAGGCGGTGGTACCAGTTCGGGCGAGACAATGCAGAGCTCTACCACCTAGTAAAGTAGGTGTGTCATATTTCTAATCTACTGAAGCACAGTAATAATTAATATAATAGACATATTTATTGAAACTGATTTCATGTTGGTTAATAGTTGAATTTAGTCAAATTACATTAAGTGTGTGTTAAGGTTAAACAAATATTCCATTATAAGCAAACTATATAACATATGCCATTTAATAATAATATCCATGAACAAATTACATAAATTGATCTAACCCCAAAGTAAGCAAATTATTTGCTTGTGATATGTGTGTTAGTTCATTATACTAATACATAGAAATCTATATACATATAACAAAATCGTAGGAAAGTCAATGTATTTCCGGGGTAAACTCAAAAAGTATTGCATGGATTTACTTCAAATTTTGCATGAATATTACTAACAGGTCGGGTCAACATATAGGCTACATATTATCATGCTATCACCTACGAGGGAGGAGCTGTGCGGAGTAAACGAAGTCCGCGCGGGCGAAGTCGTGGGCAACAGCTAGTACTCTATATAAATACTTAAAAATATCTATTAAACACCCAAACCCAGAAATACAAACATCTATGCTCCTCACACAAATTCCTGTCCCTGTCGGGAATCAAATCTGAGCCCCATTGATTGCGTAGTCAAGTTTGCTAACTACTAGACCAGCGGAGCGGTCATTTAAAAATATATTTTAGTGTTTCAGTATTAATATGTGCCCTTTTTGGAGAATTAACTCTTGTGTGTGGTTTTATATGCCAACATTAGAGATAGAGACATCAATTTGTGCTGAAATTAAAAAAAAATCGGTTTTTGAAAAACATACCATTTGCCTTTCTGCCAAGCAGTTCATTTAAGACCTATGATTGGTCAAATATGTCACTATCATTGTGATTATTAGATGGCAGAATCTTACATCCTGTCTAGGTTCAATGCTGTGTGCATGACAGTGACAAGCACTAGAGTCAGTGCTTGTCACTGTCGTGTTCTTAGTTAGAAGGTAAGGTCGCCATTATATACAGCATGTGTATGAATTACATCTCCACCAAACTCACAAAATTTAATAACAACTTTGTTGGTGTCTAGACAATGGTTGATTTCATGCTAGCTATTTCCTTGTTTACAATTCTGTGATACAAAAATCATTCTTAAGAGCAGTATATTCGCAATTGCTTGTTATTCTATATATTTAGATTATTTATAGATTCTATATATTTAGACTAGCTGCAGCGTGCAGCCCTCTACATTATAACAGTTTTTTGTGATTCCCGCGGGATCACCAACTTTTTTCGGGATAAAAAGTAGCCTATGTGCTATTCCAGGTCATCATCTATCTGTGTGCCAAATTTCATCCAAATACGTTCAGTAGTTTTTGCGTGATTAAGTAACAAACATCCATCCAAACATCTAAACTTTCACATTTATGATATTAATGTAGATTATTTCCAAGATTCCGTTACTGGAACTGGAACTGTTATAGGATCACATGTCTGTTCATCTTCATACTGGTAGGTAGGTTAGATAAAGTTCCACAACATTTTACCCGTGTTTGGTACTAGCACCTTACCTATTCCTGTAACAATAGCATCCATGCTTGTCACTACCCAGTTTCATTATCGAAGGTAAAAGAGCTACAAACATACTGTGACATTTCATTCCTCACAATGTTGGCTGAGCACCATTGAAATCTTTAGTAGTCATGAAAGCTCTGATTCATGACTGCATTGCATCAATAGAAATCATCACTAATTTAGACAGTGGACAAACTGTAAAATCATATTGAACCAGACTTTTTTTTCTATGAAAATTATGCAGCAAATTTTTTTTTATATATAGAGAAAATTACCTTGAAGGGGACCCAACTTGCCTTTATAATGCAGCACAGGCATTACGTACAATACAACAACTGTATGGGATTATACCAAGAGTTTATGGGAAAGGATTTGCTGCCAAACAAGTGAGTTCTTAATTTTTTCAATAGGATAAAGCATTAATATATTGCATTCATTTCTGACAGCAACTGCTGCTGTTGCAACCGTGGTGATATAATATACATCTTTAAGACTTAATGTTTTTGGTTTTACGTGCGTGCTGAGATGCATTTTGTCGATTTTAATAAGATGTAATAATGATAAGAATTAGATAATAGCCATTAAATAAGTAAATGTGGCGAAAGGGATTACCATTTCTCTTTTCAGCCAATAACCTCTAAGTAATAGTGCACTGAAATATTTTTTATATATATTATTATAGAAAAGCAAACCATCCTCATTTTTTTTTATAGAAGAGGGGGCAAAGGAACAGGAGGCTCACCTGATGGTAAGTGATTACCACCACCCATAGACAACTACACTACCAGGGGTCTTGTAGTTGCGTTGCTGGCCTTTTAAGAATGACTATGCTTTTTCTTTGTAAAGAAGTATTTTTTTTTATCCAATTAACCTTTACAGGGACTTTTGATGGGTCAACCGTTACTACCAGATCAGAACTCTGAGTTTTTCCCGCCACATTTTCTCTCATGTGAAAAAATGTCATCTCTCAAAAATGTGAAACTCAGAGAGCTTGTCTTTTTTTTCAATTACAATTTTTAATCAATTACAATAATTATCAGAGATTGGTATTAAAAATCTCATTTAAAAACTAACATATTGTTACGTACTTCGGGTTCGTAATTGTAAGAAAACACCACTTATATTAAATCCGTGTTTTTATAATACAGATACACAAAACAACACAACGTAATACTGAAATGCTCTGATTTACACTAGTCACTCACTATACTATCACTGAACATAGCCAACTACACAATAAAACACTTCTCGCTTCGCACGGGTCACTTCAAGTATCGCTCTCGATCGCTTGATAAAAACTGCCCTGTCTTTGTCAACACATCTCTATTTATACCCAGGGTAAAGTTCTACCTGGATCCAGAAAAATCTAAATGTATCGGAAAACAATGAATCACTTCTTATTACTTCTTATTGTAAACGCGTTATGAGTCATAAATCCTAGTATAAGCTACTTTCAACCTTATGCCATATACCACAAAGCCATTATGGCATAGCTTAGGTCAACTATTTGTTTGTCAATAGGAGTAGCTATCTCTTTCTTTTATTTCTAGATCTCTCCGGCATTCCAATTCTACACGTTTATATCGCGTAACCTCTCACGAATGTCTTCAACATATTCCGGTATACTTAGTTGGGTCTCTGCATTCGGTGGCGAGCCTCCAGTCATTAAGTCTGCTGGTATACGTAACTATCTGCCGAAGTTAGCATAAGCTGGCGTCACTTTTATGCTTTCGTGTTCCGCTATTCGGTAAGCCAGTAAGAACAGAGGTATGTATTTATCCCAGTCTTTTTGGTGATCTTCTACCAGCTTGGCTAAGTGTCGTTTCAAAGTTTAGTTAAACCATTCAACCATTCCATCAGATTGGGGGTGATAAGGTGTGGTTCTTGTTTTGTACACATCTAATAATTTACGCATTTCCTGGAATACATTAGATTCAAAGTTTCTGCCTTGGTCTGAATGAATCTCCAGCGGAATACCAAATCTGCATATCACCTCATTCACTAATTTCTCAGCAACCGTCGTGGCTTCCTGATTAGGAATTGCGAACACCTACGGCCATTTTGTGAAATAATCCATCACGACCATAAAATACTTGTTTCCGTTATCTGTCTTAGGAAAGGCCCAGCCACTTCAATCGCTATCCTTTCCCAGGGGGCCCCCCACGTTGTATAGTCTAAGGTTGCCTTGGCTTCTAACCTGCGGACCTTTCACTGCTAAGCATGACGTACATTTTCGGCACCAATTCTCGACATCTTCTCGGCAATTCAACCAGTAAAAACTCTCTCGCACCTTTACCAATGTTCGTCGTATTCCAAGATGTCCCCCAGAAACCCCATCATGCAACTCACGTAGTACGTCCTTGATTAGTTTTCTTGGCACTACCATTCCGATTTTCCCGTGTCTTGCTTCATCCAATCTATTAGAGGCCGCAAATCTCTATCTTCATACTTGGCCTTACGCATCTCATCAGTTTCCCACCTTTCATCCGTAGGCTTAGCTCGCAGTACTCGGACCTTTTCCTTCGTCTCCATCCTTACACAATGTTTACAGTCTTCCGTACAAGGTCGTCGTGATAATACATCTGCATTCGAGTGAGACCTTCCACTGCGGTGTTAAAGTCAAACTCTTGCAATTGCTTAATCCAACAAGCCACTTGGCCTTCCGGGTCTTTGAATTGTAACAACCACTTCAAAGCAGCATGGTCGGTACGCAGCTTGAAGGGTCGCCCAATCAGATACTTCTTGAAGTGTCGAAGAGTCTTCACTACTGCCAATTGTTTCTCTTCTCTTTCTTTCTTGTAACACAATAGTTTCGTTTCGGCCGCGATAATGATTTGCTGAAGTAAGCTATCACAACTTCTTGATCGCCTTGCTTCTGTGATAAGATACCACCAATGGCAGTGTTACTTGCATCTGTGTCTACGATGAACTGCCCTTTCCGATCAGGATAGCCCAAAATTGGTGATTCACACAACCGCTTTTTAAGTTCTTCGAAAGCTTGTTGACACATGTCATTCCAATGGAAACTCTTCTTTTCTTCAGTGAGTCGATGCAACGGTTTTGCTATTTCAGCAAATCCCTTCACAAAACGTCTGTAGTAAGAGCATAGCCCTAAAAATGCGTGAACTTCGGTCTTGTCTTTGGGTGTCAGCCACTTCTGTACTGCACTAACCTCAGGGTCTGTTTGTACGCCGTTTCGTGATATCACATGACCCAGATAGTAGACTTCTTTCCAAAATAAATGACACTTCTTTGGATTCAACTTTAGCCCTGCAGCGTGCATTTTATTAAAAATTCTTTCCAGTTGACACAGATGATGCTGAAAATCTTTTCCTATAACTATTACGTCATCTAAATACACTAAGCAGGCATCGCCTACAAGCCCGGCTAGAACACGCTCCATTAGTCTTTCGAAAGTCGCCGGCGCATAGCATAGCATAATGGCGTCACTTTGAATTGCCATAATCCTTGTCCTGTGGAGAATGCTGTCTTCTCTTTGTCATCAGGGCTAAGTTCAATCTGCCAGTACCCAGATTTTAAATCTAAAGAAGAGAACCAAGACGTGCCTGGCAGAGTGTCTAAAGTGTCATCTATCCGAGGTAATGGGTAACTGTCCTTTTTGGTGACTTCATTGAGCCGACGATAGTCGATGCAGAAACGTGTAGACCCATCTTTCTTCTTAACCAACACTACAGGAGAGCACCATGGACTAGAAGATTGCTCTATAACTCCGCTTCTTCTCATTTCATCTATCATCTCCTGTACCTCCTTCTCTTTGGCTACAAGGACACGTCTAGCTTTCTGCTTTATAGGCTGCGCATTTCCAGTGTCAATCTTATGTTTCACTACAGATGTTCTGCCTATGTCTCTATCAGTCTTAGAAAAAATGTTGGCATAACGTGAAAGTAGATCCTTAGCCTGGTGTTGTTGTGACACGGTAAGATAGTTGCACTTGTTCACCAAATCCTTCAGTTAATGTGGTACGTCTCTTGATGCTGTACTTCCTGTCGATGTCAGTTTTCTTACCGTCATAACTTCATCACTTTGTCCTACAACATCGCCTGCTTTAAGCACTACATCACTGTCACTCAAGTTGACTACCTGCATCGCTGCCAACCCCTTGTCACAAGCTAAACTTCGGCCTGTAATATAGTGTGGAATTGCTCCATTGTCTTCAATTAACACACTCCTATTACCCCGGCCCTTGTAACTGGCTGGTAATTTCACGCGTACCAATGTCTTCGATCTTGAAGGCAAGATGTTCTTCTGGCCTCTGTCACCTTTCCTTTTGATCCCCCATCCATGAAAATTTCTTCTAGCCCACATACGAAAACTCCTGTCTTGCAATCAATCTTGCAGGCATTCTTCTTCATGAAGTCTAAACCAAGTACACATTCATCCATTATATCGGCCGCTACGACGTCGTGATTGTAATACTCGTCCCCTATTTGCATCACTACAGATGCTTCACTGAAGACGGGTATTGGCTGACCTGTGACAGACAGAAGCTTGCTTATCCCAAAATTCATCAATCTCAGGTTGCCATTGTCAGCTACTTCTGGTCGCACAACAGTTCGTGTAGCTCCAGTGTCCAGCGTTAAGCTGCAGTTCTTGCCATTAATCAGCCCCTTAATGGATAAACTGTTGCCGTCGCACACCTAGGATATGACAACATTTGGGGCTGTTTGTTGATCAGCTAGCACCCGCCCTTTGATCCTGGCTGTTTCTCGTTTCTCTGGGCTGGATTAACAGGCTGTTTGACCTGCTTGCTCTCTTCAGCTGCTGAGCTTCCGGCCGCTTGCTGTCGCCAATTAACTGCACCCGTTGATTTGGTGGGGCAGTAGACTCTAATGTGCCCACGTTTCCCGCAGGCATGACACATGGGGCCCAGTCTTCTAGGTTCCACTTCCTTTGTTTGAGCCACAACTTCTGTAACCTCACGTACTTTATGTGCTTGAGGTTCGTGGCGAACAGCTTCTACCTCCAGCGCATGAGCCAAAGCCTCCTTCGTCGTCACGTGGTGCTGAAAGCGAACACAATAGCACGCACTTCCAGGTCTCTATTTCCATCAATAAACGCCTGGACGATGGTGTTATTCACTGTGTTAGCGTCGGCTGAAGGATACGCCTTCTTCTCAATTTCCACGGCCTATTGTTGAAGTCCCTCGCCGCTCCGCTGTACACGGTCCTTTAATTGGGCACGGAAAACATGCTCCAAGTGACGCTCACCGTAGCGAGCTTCCAATGCCTCCATCAAATCAGCGAACTGATACTATTTAGGCATTGCATCCAACACAGAGAGCGCCTGTCCCCGTAACGCCGTACTCAGAGCTGTTAGACAATGTTCGTCTGTCCAACCGCTGGCCTTCGCTGCTATTTCAAATTGAGTCCGGTAGGCACTCCATGATGTAAGACCGTCATAATTGGGTACCTTTACCCGAGGATCCACCTGGTGAGAGCAGCTTGTAATGGTAGCACCCGATTTAACTCCTGTGATCTTCATTTTCATGACCTCCCTTTCCAGTTGGTCCACGTTTTCACTTGTTTTGTCGCAGCTGGTCTCCAAGTGGTCAACCCTCTTCTCAACACCCTTCATGTCGCGCTTGACGAGGCCCACATCGCTTTTTAACTGGTCTTGCTGCGCCAAGATAACTGACAATTTATCATCAAAGCCAGATAAATGTTCCTTGATTTGTTGCTGTAGCTTCTGTTGTTGCTGTTCCTGTAGCTGCTGTTGTTGCTGAAGTTGTTCCCGCAGCGTTTGTTGTTGCTGTTCCTGTAGCTTTAATTGGTGCTGTTGCTGTTCCTGTTGATGTTGCTGGAGTTGTTCCCGTAGCTGTTGTTGTATAGCTGCCAGTATGACAGATAGATCGCTAGGGGCTGTGCTTGATGACAATGACGTGCTGGCAACACTTGCGGGTTCCTCACCTGCACGCATCTCACCTTCCTTCGGAAAAGTGGCGTTTCACAATCCCATTTCTGACACCAGATGTTACGTACTTCGGGTTCGTAATTGTAAGAAAACACCACTTATATTAAATCCGTGTATTTATAATACAGATACACAAAACAACACAACGTAGTACTGAAATACTCTGATTAACACTAGTCACTCACTGTACTATCACTGAACTCAACCAACTACACAATAAAACACTTCTAGCTTCGCACGGGTCACTTCAAGTATCGCTCTCGATCGCTTGATAAAAACTGCCCTGTCTTTGTCAACACATCTCTATTTATACCCAGGGTAATGTTCTACCTGGATCCAGAAAAATCTAAATGTATCGGGAAACAATGAATCGCTTCTTATTACTTCTTATTGTAAACAAGTTATGAGTCATAAATCCTAGTACACGCTACTTTCAACCTTATGCCATATACCACAAAGTCCATTATGGCATAGCTCATGTCAACTATTTGTTTGTCAATAGGAGTAGCTATCTCTTTCTTATATTTCTAGGTCTCTCCAGCGTTCCAATTCTACACGTTTCTAGATTATTCATAACAATATTTTATTTTATTTGGATTGCCAACAGAAAGTACACGCTCTAGACTATATAATATAAGACATGATGAGAGATGACAGTGCCTTCCCAATTATAGGCAACCACAGCTTATAATAATATACCACAGCATAAATATATGGATATCACTATATGTAATATAATTTGAATTGTTATAGGTTTGGGATCTATTGTGTCGTTTGAACAAAGAAGACCAAGGCTTAGGTCCAAAGGGCGCTACTACGTCATGTATAGATCATTTGCTATTAATAGATCGAGCAGTGGACTTTACCAGTGTTATGGCTACACAACTTACTTACGAGGGACTTATTGGTAAGATTTTTTTCCAGAGATTAGATAGCACTCAATTTGTTGATAATTTAGGCCACCATTTGACATAACAGGTGACCACCCAACCACTTGTATTGTCCCAGTTCCAGACTATGTACTCATGAACGTATTTATACGCACACACGTAGCCGCACACATATATACGCGCACGCATGTACACTCACACACACATACACACAGAGAGAGAGAAACAGAAATGCACGCACGTACGCGCGCACACACACACACGCACACATACACACACACACACACACACACACACACAAACACAGCAAAAACGGGCACATTTATAAGAGACGGAAGATTATTTTAAGCCTATTTCGAAGTTACGCCTGCGATCGTTTTTCCGTATTTTTTTTATTGGATGATTTATGTCATTTTTAGACGAATTGTATGGCATAAAGAGTTCCACGGCTTCATTTCCCGGACGCAAGTTTGTAAGTCCAGATGACGCCAATCCTGAGGTAACAGGTGGAGAAAAAAAACGCATCATACTAAATTCAAGCGAAGAACTGTTCGTCGAACTCAGAGATTGTAATTTTACTACGGCAAGTATTATTTGAAAAACAGAATTTCATTTCCCGAGTGTTTTTAATGTGTATTTAGTGATCTTAAGGATCAAGCACAATAGGATTACTATTAAAAGATTAACATTAGTGGGGCGAGCCATCATCATCGCACTTTAGTGACGTGTGACTGCACGTTATGGATAGCTCTTTGTAGCCTTGAGCTAAAATTATTATTAATCGTCCTTCCAAGGGCGGATCCAGGGGTGTTATGGGGTAAGACACGACATGTCATTCGGAAGGAAACATTGCCGCGCATATGAGCAAATGCTCCTATTATCGTAACAAAACATTTTTTTTATAGGAGTGGGGGCAAACGAGCAGGAGGTGCACCTGATGGTAAGTGATCACCGCCCCCCATGGACACCCACAATACCAGAGGTCTTGCAGTTGCGTTGCCGGCCTTTTAAGAATGAGTAAGCTCTTTTCTTGAAGGCCCGTTTCTTTCTTTTCTTGATGTCGTATCCGTTTGGAATTGGTTCCACAACAAAGGCAAAAAGGGCCGAGAGAAACGCACAGTTGTGGATTTTCAGACATCGACATCGTGAGGATGGAATTTCAAATTTTGATGCGATGTCCGATGATGGAATTCGGCGGCAGGAATTAATCCAAATAACTCGTCGTAACACTCCCCATTAAAAAGATACGATAGAAGACACAGAGTGAACCAATATCTCTGCGCAATGCCAAAGAGTCAAGCCGTTTCGAAATAGCCAGGTCGTCAACGATTCGAACCGCTCTACGCTGAACATACATTTTTAGGTTATATTATATTGTGAAAAATTAGAAATAAACCATGTTTTATTGTACCGAATGAGATGACAAGGTTTAAAAATTACCCATAAAATGATCGTATTTCATTGGTAAGTGGTATAATTCTGTATTTCTGTAACTGCAACCTAGACTGACAAACTAAGAAATTGTCTTGAAAGGCGTACCCATTTAATCAGTGGTTTATCATATTGGTCTCGTGTTGATCGGGGCCCAACTGGACCTAGCGCGTACCCTATTATGATTAGCAGGTGGCAAAATTCTGCCACGCAATACTACCAAAAATAAACTTGAATCTCTAATATTTGAAAAATGCTGACTTTTAAAGTTTCAATCAATCAATCAATCAAATAATTTTTATTTAAAGTAAGTATAAAAATACATTTTTTGAACGTCAACGTTTAGTTTAGTTTTCAAATAGAGTATCATTACGCCCGGTTCCCTCGCGGGGTAGACAGAGTAAACCGAACGTCTTTAGACTTTCCAGTACACCGCGATTGACTGGATTGTCGGTTGGAGAGAGAAGTGGTGATCCTCATCGCCGCATTAACCGATATGTTAACGTTTATCGACTATTTTTAGTGACAACTGGGACCGACAGCTTTGCGTGCTCATCCGAGGCACGGGAGTAGTAATACAACACTCCGCCGGACTCCAAGCTGCTACTGAGATTTTAGATTTTCGAGAAAACCTCGAAAAAACTCAATAATACTTTTGCACGACCTGGGGATAGAACCCGAGAACTTATGATCTGATCCGATCTGGCTACCTCTAGACCACGGCATCTTTACTGTACTGTAAAGAATATTACGTCCTGAAGATGCTTTAAAAAGAGAAACCGGGCGATTGATTTAAAATAATTTTATATTTACTTATAGTGAAATAAAAGTTTAAGTGCATTTTAACCTAATTTCAACTAAAAGAGAATTTATTATATCAATGAAACGTATTAATTTCAATAAATTGTTTTTTTTCAATAGGTAGGAACAGTGTTATCGAAAAAAGCGCGTGTTATCAAAAACCAACTGGACGAGCGCCATAATGATAAATCAGTTCAGGAGATAAAGCAGTTTGTATCCCGCTTGCCTCAAATGTTGGCTAATAAACAGTCATTAGCCACGCACACTGCTATCGCTGAATATATTAAAGAGGTAATTATAATAATAGTAAACATAGCAAAACCCCATGTTGGTCCGAGCTCTAGGGTTTGTTAACCAGTAATTTTTAAACCTAAATCAGCGCAATTACATAAGGAGTGTTTTGTAAAGGTTTGACTCTACCATAACCGCAAAGATACCAGTTTCCTTGTGAAGCAAAATAAGGGTTTTTATTCAATAAAATGGCTTACAGAGGGGTTTTTTATAATTTGTGTTCCTCGTGTTGGCCCGGGCTCCTTTGAAGAATAGACCAATGTTGTGATAGGCACGTCGTAAAAGGCGACCAAATGGCTATCCGTGTCACTGCCGTCGTGACTACCAGGTGGCAAACTCCCTCATTGTTTCGCCTGGGTATTTGGTACCACCGCTTAACTTATTCCTTAAAATTTTAACCGAGACTTAGATATCTTCTCTGGCTGATACCTCATATCTAACCTAACCGGGGTACAAATTAGGGCATTCATTTATACCCCGGGCGGGAGTGTATGCTTACGTTAGAGAGGATATCTGTTCTCGGCGTCACGGCAGCCTTGAATGCAGTGACCTATCCATCCTCTGGCTACGCATACGACGAACATCCACGCATCTATGCGTGCTTTACAGGTCCCATAGTGGAAATGCCGAAGTCGACCGATTCGTAAAGCATATACAAATAGCAACAGATTTTATGACACAACAGATCCTCTCCGTGGAGATCGTGATCCTTGGTGACTTTAACGCCCATCATGCTGAATGGCTTAACTCACATACCACCGAACCCGCGGAGAGAACTGTTCACGATTTCGCTCTAGCGTATGATCTAACACAGCTAGTTACTTCACCTACCGTGTTCCAGATGTGGATGACGATTTACCTTCCCTGTTAGATCATCTGCTCACCTCTCACCAATTACCAAGTTACCAAGTTTCCGTAGATGCTCCGCTAGGTTCTTCAGACCACTGCCTCATATGGAGTAAAGTGCTGGTAATGCGATTGTCGCGGCCTCGTTTTTCAGGCTGTCGCTGCTTTTGGCAATACAGGTAAACAGATTGGGACGGATTTCGGTCCTTCTTTGAATCCTACGTGTGGAGGCAAATATGCTTGTAACTGGATGATTCAGTTGTCGTTGCCAACTGCGTCTCTGAAGTGGTAGGGCGTGGAAGTTTTCGTCCCATTTATTACGGTAACCATCGGTGACAAGTCACGGCCTTGGTTTGGTTTCCACTGCAAAACGATTTCACGTCGTAATCAAGAGTGCTACCGTGCTTGGGCTGCTGCAACGGCATCTCATGATGTAAACACCAGTGCATTAAGAAAGGAGTATATTTTTTTCTCTAAGTCTTTCAGAAGAGCCATCGCTAAAGCAAATTCCCGGAAAAAATAGTTATTACTGCGGGTTTCACCAAAAACTTTTATAATGCATCGGGTTGAATTATAAGTAGTATAGATATATATCCCTAACGACTCAACCATCATAAAAATTAAGAGAAAAATAAACTCTAGGATCACCTTGAAAAGGGCCCTTACGCCATTTTTCGGGGTCTAGTTTCAAGTGCAAATACACAAACTACATTTTATCATTCTTTTTTAATTCTTTTCTTTTTATTAGAGACTTATGTCGCTATGTTATGCTTATTACAGTAGTGAGTACACTGTTAGAGTTCTGCATTGTCTCGCCCGGGTCTGGTATCACGACCTTACCTATTTCCATCACAATAGTGCCTGTCACTGTCATGTTCCGATTTAAAAAAAAACGTATTCTTTATGTGTATACAGATATATAACAAGCTCCCAATCGAAATTAAATCATTAGCAGGAACTAATTTTAAATCAACACTCAGTAGTTGGTTACTATCTAAGTGCTTTTACTCAGTAGAAGAATTTATTATAAATAATAGTAAATATTTGTAGTTAAATATTTTATAGACAAGTTAAAATACCGAAAATTATACAAATTGATTAAAATGTCTAAACGAAAATAATAATTTAATTGATTAATAACGCTACATATATGTAATATAATTGAATAATATCTAATAATTTATATAATACAATTGAGTAATGTTTATCTATGTAAAATTTCTAAAATATTATTTAAATGTAAATTAAATCAGCTATTTATTAAAAAGAACTATAATTTGCATGCCTAAAATATAAGGGTAGAATAAGCAGAACAATGTATATATAACTAATAACCTTTTTGTAACCTTATTCTGGCAAATAAAATTATTATTATTATTTGTACAGCTACTCATCTCGAAACTTTAAGTTCCGGTAATGCTATGAAAACCACGGGCTTAAGCCAAGTGGAGATCATTTCCCTGTATTGTCTCTGCTTCTTGTTTGTCCTGCAAGAACTTTCTAACTATTCTGCACGTATTATTATTATTATTATTATTATCTCTTTATTTACATTAAATTCTTATTTGATTACATTTATAATTATAACATTATTAAAAAAATACAATATTATAAAAATAAATATAACAAAATAGGTTATCCGCCAGCGGGAACGTTATAGTTAAGCGTTGGTCAAGGTGACAGAGAGAGGAACCTCCTCACAATACGTGCCGTTCCCAATAATGCTGCCTTTTGTATCCGGCCCTTGATCCAGAATTGTAGCGAAAGACTTCTAAGATGCTGCTCAAGACTCTTCGCTACAAGACCGTTTACGGAAACGACTATCGGAACAATCGTTGCTGAGTCCACATTATTATTATTATTATTATTATTATGGCGATTACGTCAGTTCCGTCGGATTAAGCTAATCTTAGGTTAAAAAGAAGGTGGGAGGTATCACTGTTTGAGACTTTTTTGAGGAAGTTTATACACATAAAGTGCTGACTCTGATGACGGTCTACTAAGAATGCTTTGTATAGATTTTATCATTCTGTTAGCAAATATTTATAAGTAAAATATAATTATATATTTTCTATCTGTAAATATTGTATTTGAAAAGTAATAAAATACATTAACTTAGTTTTTAAAATCCGCTAAACACAGCGCCACTTTATATAGACACTGCACAACACAGCTGGTACTCAGTCCTGAGAAACGACTTATGATGGTCGTCAAATAATGAAATTTTTGTTACAGGTAGTACAACATACCTAATAGCATTCGTGGTGTAGGAAATTTATCAAAAACCTATGAGAGTAACTTCGCTATTCCAAAATAGACTGTATTTTAAAAACGCGAAGGCTTAAAATGAAACGTATTGTGGTCGCCAGATGTCCCTAGGGACTACGCGAGGGTATATTTTTTTTTATAGTAGAGGGGGCAAACGAGCAGATGGTGCACCTGATGGTAAGTGATCACCGCCGCCCATGGACATCCGCAATACCGGGGGTATTGCAGCTGCGTTGCCGGCCTTTTAAGAATGAATAAGCTCGTTTCTTGAAGGTCCCTAAAGTCGTATCCATTCGGAAACACCCCCGAGGGTAATAGATTCCACAAAGGAGTAATGCGAGGCAAAAAGTGTCGACAAAAGCGCACGGTTGTGGATTTCCAGACATCGAGGTGGTGAGGATGGAACTTTAAATTTTGACGCGATGTCCGATGGTGGAATTTAGCGGCAGGCATTAGTCCGAACAACTCGTCGGAACACTCCCCATGATAAATACGGTAAAAGATGCAGAGCGAGCCTACATCTCTGCGTAACGCCAAAGAGTCAAGCCGATTAGAAATAGCCTGGTCGTCGACGATTCGAACCGCTCTACGTTAAATGCGATCAAGAGGAAGAAGCTGGTAGTGAGGAGCTCCGGCCCAGAGGTGAGAACAGTACTCCATGTGAGGTCGAATTTGGGCCTTGTAAAGTTGGAGGCGATGGGCTGGCATGAAGTACTGCTTTGCTCTACTGAGTACACCAAGCTTTTTGGAGGCTAGTTTAGCCTTCCCTTCCAAATGACCGCGGAACTGAACGTTGTTCGATATGTCGACTCCCAGAATTCCAATACTGGCTGAGGCAGTCAGGAGAGTGTTTTCGAACCGAGGTGATACGACAAAGGGTGTTTTTTTTGCGGTGAACGCACAGAGCTGCGTCTTTTTGGGGTTAAATGTAATAAGGTTTTGATGACCCCATTCTGAGACATCAGTTAGTTGATTCTCGAGTTCAGACACGAGCTTGATCCGGCCCTCTTCGACGTGTTCCCGAGAAATACCGCTACGGCCGGAGTATGTAGCATCAACAGTACTGTCGTCCGCATAGTAATGTATGTTACTAATTCGCAACATATCATTGATATGCAGAAGAAACAGTGTCGGTGATAGCACGCAGCCTTGGGGAACACCAGCATTGACAGGTTTAAGATCGGAGCATGCACCGTCGACTACGACCTTAATGCTCCGATCAGCCAAAAAACTGGTGATCCACTTGCATAGTTTCTCGGGAAGCCCATAGGAAGGCAGCTTTGAGAGAAGCGCTTTATGCCATACCCGATCGAAGGCCTTCGCTATGTCTAAACTAACTGCCAATGCCTCCCCCTTGGACTCAACTGCCTCCGCCCAACGATGTGTCAGGTATACTAGAAGATTACCAGCTGAGCGGCCACGACGGAAACCGTACTGACGGTCACTAATCAACTGGTGCTCTTCTAAATACTTCAGGAGCTGACAATTTATAAGTGTCTCCATGACTTTGGAGAACAAGGAGGTTATGGCTATTGGCCGATAGTTAGACGGATTACAACGATCACCTTTTTTAGGAATGGGATGCACTAAAGCTGTTTTCCATGAATTCGGTACCACGCCGAGTGAATAGGAGAGCCGGAATAGGTGCGTCAATACTGGCCCAACTCTGGAGCACATACTTTAAGCACAGGAGGGATGCCATCAGGCCCACTCGACTTGTAGATGTCCAAAGAAAGAAGTGCTTTACGCACAGCTGACTGCCGAAACTGCGGTTCTGGCATGGAACTATCACACTGCGGGATAGTAGGCGGTGTGCTTCCTCGGTCATCCAGAGTCGAGTTGGCCGCAAAGAACGAGCCCAGAAGATCGGCTTTCTCCTTTGCGGTATGGGCCAGAGAGTCATCGTCTCTATGCAAGGATGGAAATGAAGGCTGGGAGAAATTCCCTAAGACAGCCTTGGCGAGAGACCAGAACGCACGAGTGCCAGAAGGAAGGCGAACTAATTTCTCACCAATTCTGCCAATGTGTTCCACTTTTGCCTTGGCGATAGCTCTTTTGAAGAATCTCGAGGACGAGTTGTACTCCTTTCGTAATGCGCTAGTTTTTACATCACGAGATGCCGACGCAGCAGCCCGAACTCCGTAGCATTCCTGCTTTCGGCGTAAAACCGCTTTGCAGTGGCGAACAAACCAAGCTAACCACCTACCTTGATATCTTATCCTTGTTAAGTAAAATTAATAATAAATATTTTTGTATTGCAGACCACAGATACGTTCGAATTTCATGACAAAGTGCAATGCGAAGAGGACTTTTTGAACTGTACAGATAATGAAAGAGTGTCTCCTTTTATTGAAGACCTCATTGCCCTAAAAGCTCCATTGCTTAAGGTAAGAAAGGGATTTTTATTATTCCTTAACTTCTGATGAGATACTATGATCGGGGGCCCGTTTTAAACTTAAAAATACACTCGCGGTCTAGAAGCGAGCAAATGTAATGACTAATCTGTTTATTGTAAAAATGTATTTCTGTTTATTCAAGAATAAACCAAAAATTGATGTAACAGTTATGGTAAAATTGTTACAATAATTTTGTTTTAAATTATATTGATTAATTATGATTACAATTTACAAACACATAGTTACATAATATATTATGTACTCTCTACTCCTAACTAAATATAGAACTGTATTTAATAAGTGGCTTCTAGAGATTAATTATAAAGATGTTGAGCTACTATTGAAATAAAACAATATGTACCACAGTTACACACAAACATACACACACATTTTTGTAATATTTGTTGCGACAGTACCTGGCCTGTTCGAGGTGGGCGCTAATGACTGCAACAGTCTCAACTAATGTAGTTATTAATATTATAATTACAAAACAATGGACCGCCCCGTTAGTCGAGTGGTCAGGGAGCCTGACTACGCATCAATGGGGCGCGGGTTCTATTACCGACAGGAACAAACATGTGATG
Organism: Apodemia mormo; assembly: GCA_036924255.1. Taxonomy (NCBI): domain Eukaryota; kingdom Metazoa; phylum Arthropoda; class Insecta; order Lepidoptera; family Riodinidae; genus Apodemia; species Apodemia mormo. Next base: position 14,738,050 of record JAUPFN010000020.1, read on the forward strand.
AGCATACATGTTTTTATTTCTGGGTTTGGGTGTTTATTAAATATATTGAAGCATTTATATAATATGTATGTATCGTTTTTTTTGTATGGGTGTTATACAAAAAACGCGATTTTTGCCATTTTTTGTTGATAATGTTACAGAACCCTTCGTACGCGAGTCCGACTCGCATTTGGCTGATTCTTTTAATATAAATTATTTCAATTGCACTCCTTCATTCATGAAATTTTCATAAAAGGGGTATAAACTAAGTAATTAATGATTTTATAACTTGCGCTACAGATTTATTTACAGATAGATAACTATTTACAGGTTGATAAATGTCCAATATTAATGATTTTATAACTTGCGCTACAAATTTATTTTCAGATAGATAACTATTTACAGACCGATAGATGTCCAATATTCATGATTTTATAACATGCGCTACAAATTTATTTTCAGATAGATAACTATTTACAGACCGATAGATGTACAATATTAACGATTTTATAACTAGCGCTACGAAATTATTTTCAGATAGATAACTATTTACAGACCGATAGTTGTACAATATTAATGATTTTATAACTTGCGCTACGAATTTATTTACAGATAGATAATTATTTACAGGCTGATAGATGTCCAATATTAATGATTTTATAACTTGCGCTACGAATTTATTTACAAACAGATAACTATTTGCATGGCAAGAAGTGAGATTTTTTTTATATTTAGGTGTTCTCACACACTTATTTCCATTTATAGGTACTACGTCTTATCTGCCTCCAGTGCGTCACCGGTTCTGGATTAAAGCCGAAAGTTCTAGAACACTATAAACGTGAACTCGTCCAAGTATATGGCTTACAAACTTGGCTCACTCTTTGTAATTTGGAAAAATGTGGCCTGCTTAAAACTCAAGTTGGACCACGTCAGTACACAGTATTGAGAAAGGTAAGTATTGAGAAAGGTATACTAGTGGTGCCGGCGACTTCGCCCACGTTGAAAAAATTCTTAAATCAAAGTAGCCTAAGTTATTACTTATTACATCAGCTATCTGCCAGTGAAAGTCCCATCAAAATCGGTCCAGACATTTCAAAAAAATAAATAGACAGACAAACAAAAATTTAAAAAATGTTATTATGGTCTATATACCATGTATACACTATACATCCATATGCATTTATTAAAAAGCGGTTATTTTAACGTTACAGACACTTAAATTTTTTTGTTTGTACAGATGTAGATTATATATATATATATATATATATATATATATATATATATATATATATATATATATATATATATATATATATATATTATATATTGGCATGGCCACACGTAACATCCAAACAGGAACACCACCGCCCGGGCGGAGGTTGGTGTAAGATGGTGATACCAACTTCGGCCCCGACAAGACATAGCAGAACTATATCACCTAAAATTAAGCAAGTTAACTTTCTTTTTAATGATTTATTACCAATTTTATTAATCTACAGCATTATTTAAAAAAATTAAATCCCACAAGAACTCTTTTATTCCTTATTATTATAATCATTATGGATTATAATGTTTTGTGTGTCTTCATCAGGGTATTCCTTACAGGAAAGGGTACCAAATTTTATGCCAAATCTGCCAAGGCATTGTAGTGCGTTTTTTTTATATCAATATAAGAGTAGATGGCTTTCCTGGTGGATAGAATAACCATCGCCAATACATACTAAAGATTTGAATGGTGCGTGGATAGCAATCCGTGTGGCAGAATGGCAATGCCAAATTCATAAATATACCGGCTAAGTTTCCCTTCAAACCGGAATGACACGTCATGATAATGACAAACATTGATATAGATACTATTCAGGTTCGATCACCGACGGTGACAAGAATTTGTGTATGAGAATAAATGTATTACCAGGTTTAGGTGTTTATTAAATGAATTCCAGTATGTATATATGTTTTTCTATGTATTTAGTATCGTTGACTAACACCCATAACACAAGTAAATAATTTGCTTACTTTGGGGTTAGATCAGTAAGTGTAACTTGTCCCATTAATATTTATTTATTTTATTGGCAGGAATAGGTAAGGCAGTGGTATCAGACCACCTAGTAGCCATGGTTAATGGTGATAGTGACTCTCATAGCCAATAATTCTCCTCTTACGAACTGCCTGGCAGAAAGGCAGATGGTCTATTCTTCAAAGGAGCCTGGACCAATACAGGATAAAATATCTTGATATGGGTTATTCAAAAATATACATATCTGCATTTCAGGCTTTGCGCTTAACAATGGACGACTCAGAAATGGAAGCAAAAGACAATAGTTATTTATCAAGCAAATATGTCCCATTGACAGTACGGCTTAGTGAACATATTGCCAAGAATAAAGGTTGGACAGGTAATAATCCATAAACTATGCTTAATTTTGAGTTTTCTAAACTCTATAGGAATAGGTTTAAGTTTGTGTTTAGGTGAGAAGACGAGGTTGGCAATTTTTACTTCCCACCACGTATATAGATAAGGAAGTTATTGATTTTGCCCCGATTTTCGAAAATCAAGGTTTCACCGGATCTCGTTGTGAGGTCCTAGAAGCCTTTTCCGACTATTCACAATGACGTCAGTATGTCTGTATGTATGTATGTGTCTGCGTGTGTATATGTAAATATCATAACTTTTGAATGGCTGGACCAATCGAAACGAGGTTTATGGCATTCAATTGGATTCCAGACTTTCTAAAAATTTGAATCAATTGGCTTAAAAGATTTTGATTGGAGGAATTTTTCAACCAATCATTTTTTGGTATTTTACGATATTTTAGTACTAAAAAAACTACGTCGAATGGCGTTCTAAAAATCAAAATCGAATCTATTTTTCAAATATAAAAATTACGTTGTTTTTAGCAACTTTTCTTTATATTTTTAAAATAACTGCATAAAATCACCGATTGACTTAAAAATCTTATCAGCTTTTCTTCTTTAAAATCTGTGTCAAATACTGTTAATTGGATCAAAATCGGTCAATTTATTTTGGTTTTATCAATGACGAATTTTTTTGAAAAAAAATGTTTTGTAACATTGCTTCAAAATTGTTCAACATATCGATTATGTAGCAAAAGTAATATTTTAGATCTCAAAAATTGAGTTGAATGCCATTCGAAAGATCAAAATCGATCGTCGTTTCCAAAATCAATATTCTGCCATTTGTACCAAAATATGTTTGCTTTAAGTTTTTCTCCTTTGAGCATAAAATACCTTAATATAGCGGGAAGTTTCGGGGATGGCCGGGTAAACCGTTTACAGGTTTTTTTTTATCTTTAGATAGCAAACTAACAGACGAGTATCCTGATAGAAAGAAAAACCATCACATATAGACACCCAAAGATGTTAATGGTGCGTTGCTATCCTTGTGGCGGGATGGCAATGCCACATGCATAAGTCTACCCTCTACCATACCCACTTAACTGGAACACAACAATGACAAGCATTGACGCTATTGCGGCAGGAATAGGGAAGGCGGTGGTACCAAATACCCGAAGCAAGTCAATGCGAAACTCTAACACCTGATAGTCACGATATTAGTAACACGTATAGCCAATCTGTCGCCTTTTATGACCTGCCTGGCAGAACGGCAATTCTATAAATCTATTCTTCAAAGGAGTCCGGACCATCACAGGGTAAATCCTGTTTTTGTAAATAATCCTTCTTAATTTCAGGTATTACAGACATCTTAGGTTCCCTTCCAGGTCCAACACTTGAGGAACTGCAAACCCTCCAGCCGCGTATGGTTCGTCGGAATTCTATTTCGAGTGAAAATTCTTCTTCAATAGAAAATCCGAAAGTAGTATTAGTTTTCTTTATTGGAGGTTGCACCTACCACGAGATCTCAGCATTAAGAACTATAAGCCAACAGGAAGACTCCAGCGTTGAATTTGTAATTTTAACAACTAAATTAATTAATGGCAATACATTCCTTGAAACATTATTAGAGGCTGAGTGAGAAGGTACTTAACTCAGTAAAACTCCTGCATTTTTGAATAAGTTCTTTGTACCAAATGTTTAAAGCGATTATATGAATCGATGGGGCTCGGGTTCGATTCCCCACAGGGACAAACATTTGTGTAATGAGCATAGATGTTTGTATTTCTGGGTTGGGGTGTTTATTATGTATGTAACCCTATTATTTGTGTATTTCTATGTATTAATATCGTTGACTAACACCCATAACACAAGCATATAATTTGCTTACTTTGGGGTTAGGCCGATTTGTGTAATTTGTCCAGCGATATTATTATATTATTAATAAAATAATTATTAATATTATTATTATGACACAGTGGCTCCTTAGGGAACGACATCGCCAATGAATTAGCAAAAAAAGGGTTTAAGATGCTAACTGTAGGTCCTGAACCTATAGTACCCTTACCCTTTAATTTACTAAAAACTATATAAAAGAAATTACCAAGAAAAAAACACAAAAAACACTAGGAAATGTAACCAGTTGTCGACAAACTAAACAAGCATTTCCTGAACTAAATCCCAAACTGACCAGAAAGTTACTTAAACTACCAAGAGTAAAGCTAAGAAAGATTTGTGGTCTGATAACAGGACATTGCCATATGAATAAACACATGCACGCCATATGGCTAACAGACAGTCCCCTATGTAGAGTGTACCTAAACCATGACGAAACTCCCCACCATGTGCTATATGAGTGTGTGGAAGTTCAGTACCTAAGGGCCCAGTTCTTCAAAGAGAATAAAACGTACAAGGAACTATTTCATAATCCTTCTACGGTACTAGACCTCTGGAATGAGCTGGGTTGGCAGTAATAGCCACTATACCTTTGCGCACAATGGCCCGTAGTGTGGCTAAGTGCGGTATGCCTGCTTTGATAGATAGATAGATATTATTATTATTATTTAGGGCTACTTTTAAAGTTCTGGCCAAATTTTTAGAAGCTGTTCAGAATCGACAATCTGTGCGATTTATATAATAAAAAAATAATTTAAAAATTTAAGATTTATCCGACACAAAAAACAAACGCATGGATATAATTTCAATTACGGACAATTCGAACTAAAATATTTTAGTGCCTTCAACCAAATTAAAAGTGATCGGGAAAAATGTACTTTGAGTGACAGATTACATAATAGTTACTATCATAATTATAGGTAAATACTGCCAGTATTACAAAGTTCATTCACAAGACTCGGTGCATCTAATTCATGAATTTAGTGGAATATGTTTTAATGAATATTTTTATATTATCTTGTAATTTTTTTTTTACAATAATTAAAATACTTTTAAATTTAATATTTAGTTCCTAATTTTAAAATTTGGCCAGCAGTTGGCCTAGTCTTCAAAAGGCCCCGAGACCAACACGGCGAAAAACTAAACACTAGCTAGTCTTCATAAAATTTGAATGTTATACATATTGTCTTCATAAAATTTGAATGTTATCTATTATTTAATATCTGACGTTCAAAAAGAGGTTAATATTAATCCTATTTTGAATAAAAAAGTTTTGACTTTGACTTTAGCAAATGACTTCCTATTTCCTATATATCAGGAACTCTGCATCAGATTTTCACCAAATTAAAATGAGACAACATGGCGAGTATACCCTCTCGAACAAAACTATTTCAAAATTTGTTCATAAATGACTGAGTTCCAATTTAAAAAATATTTAAAAAAACATAGTGGAATGGAGAACCTCCTTTTGGGAAGTTGGTTGAAAATGTTTGTATTTACATTCAGTTGTTTATAAAATGTATAAATTGCTTGTAAATATTTTATATTGTGTTGAATAAATAAAAGATATTAACTATGCCTTGGTTTATTAAAATTGTTTTAGAATATAGAAACAATATTCATAAAAGATGTAAGGCTGGGGTTTTGTCGAAGTTTATTATTTACTGTTTGAAATTTAATAAGTGTCTAATTAACTACAGTAGTATTATATAATGTATAATTTTTAATGCACTAAAACTGGAAACACTAGCAAACACTGACAAACTAGCAAATGACTTCCCATTTCCTATATATCAGGAACTCTGCATCAGTTGTTCACCAAATTAAAATGGGATAACATGGCGAGTATACTCCCTCGAACAAAACTATTTCAAAATTGGTTCATAAATGACCAAGTTCCAAGTTAAAACATAAGTTGTTTATAAAATGTATAAATTGCTTGTAAATATTTTATATTGTATTGAATAAATAAAAGATATTAACCATGGCTTGGTTTATTAAAATTTTGTATTATTTCAACTCTCATATAATATAAATTTTCATTTGATCAGTTTAAATAAACATACAAAAATTCTGCTGCTTAAACCTCTATATTTATATTACATTATTAAAGCTTCAGCATAATAAAAATAATTTCCACACATTTACCACACATCCATATCAATATTTCACACTCCTCATAAATATTCATTGCTTGTATATTTTGTGATGTTAGATTTCTTTGGAGGGGCTGTATTTACACCAAACTTTTTGCCTAGATCTATTAATCTATCATTATCATAACCAATTGCTTCTTTATAACGTCTTAGCATATGTGGCATCAATATCTCTAATATGAATTTTAAATTCTTCTGAGCATAACTAGAATTCTGACTTAGATTTATTGTAAGGCGTGAATTAAATATAGCGTAAATACACTCATCCACTACATCCATCATATCCCTGGTGACAATCTTCAATCCCACATTTTGAACAACCATTACTGACTGTGCAAACCATATAGTACTACTTGATAGATCTATCCAAGTTTCGTTTATAATATATTTCACTAAACTAAGGCCAAGATTTTCCATTTGAATTAAGAATTTATTTACTGCAGCTTTGCTATGCAAATTTACAGGAGTCCATTTATCATCTGTTAGTTTGGCTTTCATTGAGTCTATAATTTTTTCTTTATTTTCCCTCAAAGCTTTAATAATGGGAGACCTTAAACAACTATTCATATGGAACCTTAAATCCAAACCAAACTCACAGAATAGTGTGCAATGTTCTCTTAAACTTGTTACACTCTCTAAAACAGCATCTAGTGCACATTGAGGAGTAAAAACTTGTTTTATAATTTGACTCATTAATATTCTTAATTGCATGCTAGCCCAAACTATAAAAGCACTTAATTTATTTTTCGGGAAAAGAGAGATGAACTCAGATAAGGCATCACTTAATGTACAAAAAAAGACTTCACCTACTTGCTTAACGTAAGTGTGTATAGAACCTTCTAACTGAACACCTTTAACATGAGCCTTAACAGTATGACTACATATATCGAGAAAGAGCTCACATGCTTGACTAGTCATATTAAATTTTGTTAGGATTAGAACAGGATATCGAGAGGATCTCAGACCACCTCTTGGACTCCAATTATCATTAACATCTAGTTCTTTTAATAGTATTTCTGTTAGGGCATTTTTTTTCTGTTCTATTTTTAGTAATATATCTGGTTTTTGTGGGTGATTCTTATATTCCTCGCTATCCAAATACTTTTGTGCTGACATCATTAATTCATATGTTTTTTGATAGTGTCTTTCAACAATTAATACATCCAACTCTTCTGTTACATCAGCAAGCCAATCTGGTAATGGTGCTATTTGTGGAGACTGTATTTCTTCAACAGATAAGCTTGGCGATTCAATTGACTCAAGTTTTGGTCTGTCTTTAGTTTCATTCTTTTGTTGCTTTGAATTTTCTTTTTCAATATGCAACTTTTTTGCAATTTCAAACTTATCAAGCCAGTCTTTTTTTATTGTTAAACTATTACACTGAAACACCCTGGTATCTGGAAATGCTAGAACTTTAAAAGCTTGTTTAACAGTTCCTAAATCACGGACATTCACTACTGCTAGAGTACTTACTGGGTAACTCATTTGAAATTTATATCTCATTGGCCCACGACGATTTGATATCCAAGAAGTTAGCATAAGACAATCATTAAATAAATACACATGCATCCGTTGTAAGGCAGTATTTTCTTCCGCATCTATTTCTAATAAATCTCCTTCGTGTAATAAATGTCTATCTGGAACATCTAACAAGTTCATACAATTTTCAACTTTTTCTGATATAGCATTTAGTTTGTTCTTTCTCTGTTCTTCAGCCTTTTCTGCTTCTAAATCATGATTATCTAAGGATTCTCCTGGTAGCGGATTTTCGTTTCCTAAAACTGATGCCTGTGATAATGTTGTAAGAACGGAACGTTGGTCACTCAATAAATGAGATAGCTTGTACATTTCTGCTTCCAATTGCGATATCTCAGTAGCAGTCTCAATAAACTGCATATAATTTTCGTAAACATTTTTCTTAAGTGCATTAGCTGTTTCTTCGGCTAAAACGGTGATTTTTTCTTTTTGTTGTTGGAGCTCCTCCCCTCCGACACATGATTTTGCTAACTCCTTTACGTATCGTTCGGGTACAAAATCCGGCACTGCGAATTTCTCCATATTCATATCTGACATTCTTTACGTGAATATTTACAGTTTAAATGAGTACTGTTTAGTAAAATATATGTTACATTATTATTTGATCGAAAAACACAAATACGATTACAAATACCAGTCCTTTCCGAAATCAAGACGAACAGCGGTCATCCGTCAGTTCACAATAATTATCATATGTCAATTGTCATTGTCAAACTTATACAAATTTCTACATCTTACAATCATATTAGTCTATGTTTATGTCCAAGAAATAGAAAAAACTATTATAGGTAAGTAGTACTGGTACCAAGGAACTTATATATGATTTTACGAAGCAATATTTGAAAAATAAAAATGTACTTTGTTTCGTTACTAATAAAGTTGACATTTGTTTCATACTTAACAGAGGGAAAAACATTCTAAGCAAGACAACGACATGAGTGGATGTTGTCCCTTTCTTACAATTGCCAGTGTTAAAATAAAACTTCTGATGGTAGATTTTTATATATTCGGTAATCGTTAAATCCCTTTGTTCATACACGTCGATAAATACATTAGCATAAAATGTATTGTAATTAACACAGTGAGTTCTAAAATGTGCTTATTTTAATTATTACGTAATTACTTATGCAATGCAAAGCTGTTTCTCAAATTAGTAGAATTACTTAGTAGTAATTTGCGAACTATGCATGGCCGCACTTATATATGGCGATTGGCGCTTTATTTAGTAGAAAAAGACACACTCCACCCATGTCGTGGTACTCTTCGGAACGATTTTGAAGCCCGTGTGGACATTCCAGGTAGAATGTAACTTCCTTGACTGGTACTTATTTACCTAGTTTTTTCTATTTCTTATATAAGTTCCTTGCTAGGTAGCTAGAAACTTATATACGATAACTGGAATTATTACGAAGCAATATTTGAAAAATAAAAATGTATTTTATTTCGTACTTCATAAAGTTGACATTTGTTTCTTACATAACAGAGGGGAAAAACGTTCTGGTGGGTAACTACGAGCTCTTAAAGCAGGACAGAATTTGAACTGCCTTGCTTTTTCGTACCATGACACCTTATTAACAGGCCAATAGCAGGCCTGCTACTTGACGTCTATGAAAACCGTTCACCTTTTTTTTTCATATAGACTATCCGTACCATGACACTTTATTTGACACCAGTAAAGCGTTTTTATAATGTCTCTAATGTCAGATAAACCAATCCTTAAAAAGTTACTCTTGAGCAGCTTTTATTGAATTGTTTTGTTGTAGAGGTCTTTAAATAAACCAAAATAAACTGTTTGCTAGCACTATCGACTTTGATCGTAAATTAAATTGTGGAATTTAAAGTGCATAGTTACTTGTGATAATGTTTTAATGTATAAAACCCACTTAAAAGTTTGTTTTTATGAAGTTGTGAAGCGGGTGAAATATATTCGTTTTGTTTTTGTAGATATGTGACTAATATCAATTTTTCAAGAGTAAAAGAAACCGACGGCGTCGAATTAAAGAGATGGACGACCCTTTTCAATTGTACAAAAGAGAATTTGTAAATAAATATGGATACTTAGCTATGAACATAAAAATGTGTTTATTTGCCACAAAACTACTTCATTTCAATTCATAACTACACCTTTAAGGTTATTCAAGGATTTATTTTATAGTTTGTGCAAGGATTTGGTACCCGTTATGAAAATAAATACCCAGAAGTCTAAAGTTAAGTTTATGTATATAAAAGGGTTAATATGGGTTTTTTCAAAATTGTTTATGCAATACCAAAGTTTTGAAAATTTGCCCATAACTTCCTATTTACACATTGGCAGGTTTTACAGCAATCTATGTTAATGCACACAGCTCATATCAGAGACCCACAGAGATCAAAAAGTTGTACAGCCAATATTACTAGCACAGGTTATTTCTGCTTTGAATAATAAGCAATTAGACATAAATATATAAAATTCCCCATCCTGCAGCAGGGTGACAGACTAATAAGTTAGGGTTCAGTCTCTAAAATTGTTAAATATCAGTGAAATAAATAACTAGCTGACCTGCAAGCTTTGCCTGTGAATTTTATAACACACTGTTCATAAAAAAACTATATTAGTTTTTATTAAAATCTTTCATTCACTATTTTAGCATCTTAAAGGTTTATTTTTGAAAAAAAGTTAGCCTGTGTATGATCCCGGATCTGCAATTATCTTCATGCCAAATTTTATTAACATCAATTGAGATTTAGCTGTGAAAGTGTAAGACAGTAAACATGCATTTTATAATATTAGTGTGGATTTAAAAATATCTTTATAATCTTTATATATTTATCTAAAATATCTTTATATAAAATATCATATAAAGTTTGGCATGTGTGTTATTTTGCATTAAGGTTCTATTGATGGGACTCATACAACCAGAATAAGACCTACTAAACATAAAAAACTAAATTATTGTAGGAAAACTACCATTCTTTGCATTATTTAAATGTCAATTGGTAAAGTATTAAAATAAATATATTATTTACTGAAGTTTTAGGAAAATAAAAAAGGTCAAATTACTGCAAATTAAAGATGTTTATTAAAATTTATTCATTTTATTATATATTTATTTTTAAAATATCATGCCTAGTGGGCTAGTGACTCCACGTAATTTACCTCTACAAATAAAGCAAAATGTGGCAATAGGACCACCATCTATCTCACTAACCGACAAATTTGTTAACCAGAGTCTATTTATTTATTTAAATTTATGCACAATTACAGTACAATGGATGACTTAATTGACATATGACATTGTCTATTGACATATGCTTCCCTCTGCCTACCTTACAAGAGGACTAATATGATGATATTAATTCATCATTTTATATTTTTTTAAAGTTATCCATACATTTTCATATTTCTGTTTCATATTGCAACTAAGCAGATAATCAGCAACATAATACATGACTTATTTTAAGATTTGTAACAGTGGTATCGAGTTGCTAGTCTTTAACTTGCATTTATTTACTTACTTTTATCTTGGTTTTTAGCAGGTTGAAGGGTAGAGTTATTATTGGGTCGGGACCTATAATTACCATCCTAGACCCCATTTTTGCCAATTCATCTGCAATGTTGTTCCCTAACGAGCCACTGTGTCCTTTAATCCATTGCACAGTGACTGCATGACGTCCCCAGTTGTTGAAGCAGTTCTCTGCATTCTTTTACTAGGCTCTTACTTAAATAATTGGAATTGAGTGTTAAAATAACACCGCTTGGCTGTCAGTTAGAAATCTTAATTCCGTATCAATTATTTTTTTGTTTATGACAGCCTTTGCGGCCGTGGTTAGTCCTAGACATTCTACTTGAAAAATGGAATTGTATTTGCCTAGGTTTGTTTTTATATTAATATTTAATTCAGGACAGCAGGCGCTAGCACCTGTCCCCATCTTGGTTTTAGAGCCGTACGAGTATATACGTAGTTCTTTTATACCTGACGTATCGTTATCTTCTTCGGAAATAATAATTTTATATTTGTTGTCTAGTAAAGGTTTTGGCACCCTGTCGCACGGTGCTAGTATTAAGAAGTTTATTTTTGCAATTTTGTCCAATATGGTCATATGGGAAGAAACATTACCTGTTATTTTGCCAGATAGCCTTAGTCGTAGACAAGATAATGTTGCTTCTTGTTGGATGTACAGGTGCAGTGGGGCGATTCCTAAAACAACCTCCATTGCTGCAGTCGGTGTGGTACTCATGCTTCCAGTGATTGCTAAGCAACCCTTCCTTTGGAAGCTTTCAAGTTTTCTTTACACTGAGCTTAGTTCGGTTCTGGGCCACCACACTAAGGCACCATATGCAACTGTACTTCTAATTACAGTGGTGTATAGCCATTGGGTAATGTGGGGTTTCAATCCCCATTTTTTACCCAAAAGCCTCCTGCATTGTGTTAGGGCTATGCAGGATGAGGTTAACTTGCTGGCAAGGTGTTTGCTCCAATTTAGTTTGTTATCTAAAGTCACTCCCAGATATTTGACTTCGTTAGTTAAAGTAAGAGTGGATCTAAACAGTAATGGCAGTTTTAAATTTTCTACCTTACGTTTGTTTGTAAATAGAACTAGGTCCGTTTTTTGCGGATTTACACTGAGTTCCTGTTCGTTACACCATTTCTCTGTTAGTTTTAGGCAACTGTCCATCATCTGACAGAGAATGTTTTCGTTGCTTCCACTTATTAGTACAGCCAGGTCATCGGCATATCCTACCGTTAGTACCCCAGCCTGACTATTGAGGATTACTAAAAGGCTATTTATGACAAGGTTCCACATGGTTGGCGACAGTACTCCTCCTTGCGGACATCCCTTAACAACAATTGCCCTTCTGTTAGAGTCTAGTGCTATGTGTATTACTCTTTTACTCAGCATGGCTAGGATCCATCCTCTTAAAGGATTAGGTAAATACATACATATCTTCACGCCACTTCACCTACGGGGTAGGCAGAGGGAACCGAGTGCCATACATCACGATCCTTGCAGGCTTGTCTCGCTTCCTCCACATTCATCACTCTCTTCATACACACACGCCGGTTGCGAAGACTCTTGACACCACCTTCGGACAGTACTCTCTGATCGTGGTATGTCAGTCTTGGTCTTGCCCGGTACCTACATCCTTTCACATTAGCATTGTATATCTGTTTTGTTAACCTTTCATCTACCAATCTTTCTACATGTCCGAACCAACGGAGCATGCCCTTTCTCATCTTTACACCGACACTTTCTTTTAAACCTAACCTCTCTCTCACTTCGACATTACGAACCCGGTCCGCGAGTGTCATATAAATAATGTTCATAAAGTAATAAATAGAAAATAAAATCTTACTATATATTTAATCTAGGAGATTCTGAGAATCTAATCAGAAAAACAAAGATAACACTAATTTGAAAAGCAGAACTAGATTCTCCAGAAGCATATTATATGGCCAAACATATCCAGGCCCAAAATGTTATTGAAAGGTTCATTAGTGTTTTAAAAGCTAGACATAGGTCATCTACTCAGCCCTTGAATGCTGTATTACCAACCACATGTAGCTGGTTGAATGGCATATGCACATACCCTTCATAAAATTTGTAATGCAGCCAGTTCATCTGTCTCTGAACTCAGCGACTGAGATGCAACGGGAAACTTAAGTCATTTCCTTTAATTTTGGATTTGGATCCAACAATGAAGTACAAGTTGGAATTGCTCATAAGTAGGACTTTGTTACATGCTTGTGGCAGTTGCGTCAGGGAGTCTAGAAAGAATATTATGAAGTTTTTGTTTACATAAAATTATACTGTTTTGTCATTATATTCTCAGTTTGTTATTTTTAATAAATATTTTATTTAGTATAAAATTAAATGTTTTTTAATATTTTTATGTGTTATAACCTTTTCCCCGTGTTGACCTGGAACTCCTTTAAAGAATAGACAAACTACTGTTCTGCAAGGCAGGTCATAAAAGGCGACTAATTGGCTATATGTATCACTACCATTGTGATAAGTAGGTAGTATAGTACTGCAAAGTCTTGCCCAGGTATTTGTTACCACTGCCTTACCTATTCCTGCCACAACAGCATAAATGCTTGTCATTGTTATGTTCCAGATTGGAGGGTTAGATAGCCAGTAGACTTATGCATGTGGAATTGCCATCCTACCACAAGAATAGCAATCTATAGGTGATGGTTTCTCTTTCTATCAGGAGCATGGCATGGTGGCATTGCCATCTGCTTGTTTGCTATCTAAATCTATACATGTAATAAAATCGTAGGAAAGTCAAAACTGTACATTAAATATTGTTTTAAAAGAATACAAGGGGCGTGATCTACAATTGATATCGAAGCCAAAAATATAGTTTTTAGAATTGTTGTCTGTTTGTCTGTATGTATGTCTGGGGTAAACTCAAAAAGTACTGCACGGATTTACTTCAAATTTTGCATGGATATTACTAACAGGTTGGGTCAACATATAGGCTACATATTATCACCTATGGGGAAGGAGCAGTGCGAAGTAAACGAAGTCCGCGCGGACGAAGTCGCTGGAAACAGCTAGTGATATATATAAAAAAACCTTGGAGAATATGGTATATCTGTTTCACCAAATAGTAGAAGCTGCTTACTTGTAACCATAACCAATAGGCAATTGGGATGCTACAAAAGCTATAATACTATTTGGGTATTTTGATATTTCTCTATATTCAAAAGTACATTAAAGGGTATCATATTTGACAACCTAACACTGGGTAAAAGGGGTTGACCAAGTTCCCCTTAGTGCCCTAATATCAACCTGATTTGCAGTGCACCCTGGCATTAATTGGTATGTACATCAAAACATTGTGGTAAGGCTTCCTCCATGCGACCCTATTGCGTATAAAGCTTTGTTTATCCTGTCTATAATGTCAGTGTTTGGCATAGACATATTTTAGCTTGGAAGGTAAGGTTTCTGGTAATCTTAACACATGAAGCCTAACATCAATCATCCTATGGTTATGCAGTAATGTCATCAGGATAGCTATCTGCTTCAAAAATAAGACAGACTTTATATTTTTTGTTGACTTCTTGTATAAATTAACATTTATATGATAAATTTATTTTTCAACCTAACCTAACCTTGCCTGATTTTTCAACCTAGATAAATCATTGAAGTAAAATTTGCTTGTAATTAATAAAAGCCAAACTACAAAATCCATTTTTAATAATTTTATGGATAGAAAGCAACACTATCAACCAATGATGTGTGGTAATATTTATACACATCATTCTATCGACACATTGGCTACTTGACTGAGCAAAAGAAGTAAAAGTTTTTATGATAAGTCGTGGTTAAAGCTGTAACAAAAAAAATTAGAAATAGCACAATGCATGTAAAAAAGCAGTGGATTTTGTAAGTTTGTTTATATGCGGAGGATAATGACCAAAACTTAGACTTTGAAAGAATTTTTCTAACAAGTGCTTGTTAGAAAAATTCTTTCATTACATAAGTCAAATTATTTCAAATGGACATATTATGTAGGCAGGTTTAGCCCATACAAAATCAAGATGAGTTGCTTGTGACAATTATTAAGCTTATTTCAGTAACCCCTATTATTTTCCCACAAAAGATTTGACATTGTATAAACATGCACAATATTGTTAGCAAATATCTTACTTCACTGGGTTCATTGCCAGATTAATAGGCTTCTCAACTAGAATATGTGTTGGAGGTATGTACTACTGGGATTTGGAATATATTCTTGAAATTCCTAAAAAAATATAGTAGGTACTAGGTAGTCAATATATTTAAGAGATTGAGAATTTGCTATGACTACCTACACCCTGGCTGCTATTAAGGATTTCTTGATATTTTATACCAGAACACTTTATTTTTGAACTACTCAGTTCTTGCACTCTAGTTCTTCAGTATGGACACTAATAATAAATCAATAAGGCAGAAAATACACATATACTGTTTTAACAAAATAAATGTATACTAAAATTATGCAATTTTTTTATACTTATATGTGATATGAATAGGTCAATTTGGACACCAATCAAATCTACTACAGAAAATTGATTTTTTTTAGTTCTATGTCAATATAAGATCCAACTCCTGTACTTTAAAGAGTATGTAATGCTGTCCTTTATCTACCGTTATTTATCAGGTGATTGGACTTCAAGTATCCTATTCTAAAAGCAAAATAGGAATTGCAGTCACTAACACTCATGCTATAAAAAATAGGAAATGTCAGACTATATAATTTAATTAAAGGATGTATGACAAGTGTAAAACAAAGAAAAAAACTACATGAGATGACCTCCAAATATAGCTTGTTATGATGCCCTGGCTTCATATTATAGTGAGCAAAGCTTTATGCATCTGGACTTTGAAGACTGTAGTTACAGTGTCCACTGCTATTAACATTTATCGATTAGGAGAAAGACGTATGGTAAATATACACATAATGTGTGACATCCCAGCTCCAAGAATAGCAATATAATGGAATCAGCAGTAATTTGTGTAGTTTACCTTTATGGGCCAGGGTATTCTAATATTGTCACAAAAATCATTTGCTTATTTGGTATATGTTGCTACAAAACACTAAATTTATAACAACTTTACACTGAGATCATTATTATATTATTACTTAAATATAAATTTTCACCCGGAATCCGTTATAGGATACAGAATAGAACACCTTATACATAAAAAAATGACACATTTGCCTGAAATAATCTCAAGCTTAAATCAATTTGCTTTAACCGCAATATCAGTATGGATGTTTTGAAATTCCTTGGGATGAAGAAGTTGATTACATCCAACCAACAAGACGTGGATGAAAAAAGAAATGGATTTGTTCAACAGAATGTTATAAACTTGTTACTTTACTTAAAACGTAGTGATTATAATATCTTCTTTGCTTTATTTATAAACAATAACTTCAGACATAAATATATTAAAGATGCCACATTTACATTTACATTACATACATTTACATTTCATTACAAAACAATTTCTTTAAGACGACCGGGTCCGATCGTCAGATATCACTTTATTAGCCTATTTTTTTTTTTTTTTTCTTTTTGGCATGGGCGTGAAGCAACTGCCATGATCAAGTAAAACGAGGAAACATATTTTAGACAATAAACTAGGATTTGGAATTTGGATTGACAGGAAAATAGAGGATCAGAAAGTAATCAAAATAACATAGATACTAAAATTATAAATTATTTACAACAATAATATTTAAATAAATATATACAGAGATAATACTTAGTTATTTGTATAATATTTACAAGTGGGTTAATATTAATTTGGTATTAGATACTAAATGTATCTAACTACGCTTAAATATTAATATTATTTTCTTGAATGAATAATGAAAGAATATTATACATACAAGGGTTTAATAACAGGGTTAGAATGGATGTAGGTAAAGGAATGTCATTAGAATATAGATTGTTATATAATGATGAATGATTGTATTTAGGACAAGCAAAAAATATATGATTGAGATCTCCAATATCAGTGCCACACTCACAAACATTGCTATCTTTGATGTGTAGCTTGAAGAGGTGTTCAGGAGAATTAGTGTGACCAAGCCTCATTCTGGTGATAACAGATGTTGACAACTTATTTAATTTCACTACAGAAAACCAAGGTTTAGAAGGTATCAATGGTTGTAATTGGGAATAGGTTTTGCCTTTCACCAATGTACCACTATCCCAGACACTTTGCCATGACTGCTTAAGATGGAGTTTAGGGAGAGCAGCTAGATCATGGCAATAATTAATGTAGGGGTATAAATCACCACACTGAACTGCCTCTTTAGCACACCGATCAGCTCGCTCATTTCCAGTGATATTACAATGGCTTGGAACCCAGGCAAAGTAAATAATATGATTATATTTAAAAGTACATTTGTATAAAAGATTTCTTAAGTCTAAAATAATAGGAGGAATAAATTTGGATTTTAAAGGGAACTTTTGCAAACAATGTAGAGCACTCAGTGAATCAGTCAGAATCATACACTTGGGTAGTTTCATAATGTGTATGTATTCTACAGCTTTATAAAGTCCATAACATTCACCTGTAAATACAGATGCTTCCGGTGGAAATTTGATTTTTTGAACAATATTGTATTGTTTATGGTATACACCTATTCCAACATTACTATTATTTTTGGATGCATCAGTAAAAATCAAATGAAAATCTTGCCATTTTTCATTGATAATATTGTTAAAATATTGATTGGCATACAAAGATTGTTTATCTATACCTAAATTTACTACAACAGGCTGCAGAGTTAATGATTCATAATTGTGTTTATATAAGGGATTTATAGGGGATGTAAAAGTAAAAGGCTTAAGGCTGTGATATTTCATATAGCTGTATACAAGGGCTGGGATTGTTTTGTGTTTCCAATACTTATCTGACATTAAATCACTAAGACTAGAGAGCTTTGTAAGCAGAGGGTGATTTTGTGATTCCAAAGTGCGAAGGAAAAACCTGTCAGATAGATATTTACGTCGTAAATGTAATGGAGGTTCAGCACATTCTACTTGTAGGGCAGAAACAGGGCTGGATTTCATTGCTCCTAGAACAATTCGTAATGCTTTAATTTGAACAGAGTCAATTTTCTTTAGACCAATCTTACTACATGGTTCTAGTAAAAACATTCCATAATCCAATAAACTTCTTATTAATGCATTATACATAAGTTTTAATGTAGATGGGTGTGCACCCCACCAAACCCCAGAAACACATCTCATTAAATTGATATTACGTTCACACTTTGCTGCTATATACTCACAATGATCTAGTCCTTGGAGTTTATTATCTAGTATTATACCTAAGAATTTTGTTTTCGATTTAACAGGAATTGAACTATTTTTGTAAGTAATATTTATAGGGGGTGGAAATTTTGAGCGAGAAAATAAAACTATGGAACTTTTAGAAACAGAAATATCAAGACCATTGTTATTAAGCCAAGTCTGTAGGGATAGAATAGACATGGAAAGATTATCACAAGCCATCTGTATAGATTTGTCAGTTGAGTATAAAAGGAGGTCATCAGCATACTGAAGAACATTTACATTGCTAGTTGCTACAGTTTCTATATCATATGAGTATATGTTGTAAAGGATTGGACTTAAAACAGAACCTTGTGGAAGACCTTTATATTGTTGTCTTTTTAAATTATTAGGGTCATTTGCTAAATTAATAGTTCTATTGTATACAATATTCATAATAACATTAATTAAATAAAATGGTATGTTTAATTTCACTAGCTTATTTTTCAGAATTGATAGAATTACATTATCATATGCTGAGGATATATCTAAAAAAGCTGCTACAACAGATTTGTTATGAGTAAAAGCTAATCTAATATCAGTTATAAGTAAGCTAATATTATCTATGGTGCTCTTTCCTCTCCTAAAACCATACTGACTTTGACTTAATAAATTTCTGCTTTCAATAAACCATTCTAAGCGAAGTTTGACAAGGTGCTCTAGAATTTTCAACATAACTGATGAAAGCACAATGGGTCTGTATGAAAAAGGGTCAGAAGGGTTTTTATCAGGTTTAAGGATAGGGATAACAGAATGTGACTTCCATGTCTGAGGTATATTACCTGTAGAAACAAGGGAGTTCATAACCTTTAATAAGTATGATAGAGATTTATCAGTCATGTTATTTAAAAATGAGTAGTTAATATTATCCCATCCAGGAGTAGAGTCTTTAACATTTTGAAGGATACCTTTAAGCTCAAATAATGTAAAAGGGGAAAAATTGTCTGAAGAAGAAGTAGAAGGAAGAGAAAGGATACATTCTGGTACTGTAGGTGGAGCAAGATGATCTATCAGCTGATTTATTAACAATGGACACATTTCATTATTATTAGAAACCTTATATGCAGATCTAAATTTTCTTATGTTTAACCATACACTTGAAGGTTTTGTTTGGGGTGATAAGGAAGAGCAGAATTTCTTCCAACCTTCAGCTTTTTTCTTTTTTAATAATCGACGAGTAGTTTTTATAATATTAGTGAGAATATTAAAATTTTCTGTAGTTGTATACTGACAATAAAATTTTTCAGCAGCTTTCCTTTCCTTAATAGCGTCTGAGCACTCTTTGTCCCACCAAGGTGGCGTATTTATTTTCTTAGTTAATTGTTTTTTAATGGGAAAAGTGTTTTCAGCTGATTTTATAATTAATTGAGTAAAGGCTTCTGCACAAGAAGAGTCATTATATGAGGAAATGTTAGGCAAAACATTAACACCAACTTCCATCAAATTATTAAACTTGTGCCAATCCGGGTTATGCAAATTATATTTGAAATATGATGTAGATTTAGGTGAAGTTTTATGATATGCAGAAGGGAAATTTATTATTATGGGGAAGTGATCACTTCCAAACGTAAATGGGAGTGTGTACCATGTCAAAGAAGGTGCTAAATTGGGACTGCAAATGGACAGGTCTATAGCGCTTTTGCCTTCGGAGGGTTTTGTGCGACGAGTGGGAGAACCATTGTTTAAAATACATAAATTTAATTCTTCAATGACTTTCAAAAGTTCTTCATCATAATAATTACTGGAGGAACAACCCCAGGCTTGATGATGAGAATTAAAATCACCTAACACAATAAAGGGTTTAGGTAGTATGGATAATAGGTTATTAAGTTCTGTCAAAATATTCAAATTTGGATGTGGAATATAAAGTGACACGAAACAAATATTATTTACATTAACAGCTAATATAGACATATTTACAGTATGTACAGGAAGATTAACAATGGAAAAATTATATCCTTTTTTGATCATGATGGCTACACCTCCATAACCATCAGATCTATCTTCTCGGATACTAGTGTATCCAGAGAATTTAAAAGTACAACTTGGTCTTAACCAAGTTTCTGAAAGAGCCACTAAAAATGGCTCATATTTATTTAATAAGTGAATTAATTCACTTTTCTTGTTGGTGATGCTCTGCGAGTTCCATTGAAGAATTTTGGCTTGACTGTCCATGATCACCATTAAATTTAGAATAATTAATTAAACTTTCTGTCATTAAAGCAGCGTTGGACGGTGTTATTACTTCGGACTGAGATAAAAATTTAATAAAAGATATAATCATGCCTATTGAGGCTGATTCTTGATTATTGTTATTATTTTTTGTCAACAAAGTACCATTTTCTCTAGAATTAGTGGAATTATATTCATTAATAACTGAATTTTGGAAATCATAGTCATAACTCTTACTGACTTTTGTATGGGGTTTAGGTTTCTGAAATATTGTTTTTTTGTATGACCTATGGGATTGTTCTTGCGAATCTAAATTTTTTTTCAAAAGTGGATGAAGAGCAGTTTTAATAGGTGTTGAGATGGCATCAGCATATGATTTGGAGACCGGGGCATAATTTTTTGATGCCTCGGCATAAGAGACACAGTTTTGAGCCATAAACATTTTAATGTTTTTTTGTCTTAAATGTTCTGGGCATGATTTGCTAGTGGCAAAGTGAGATCCCTTACATAAATAACAATTAACATTGAAATCAGCCTCACTAGTACAAGAGTCTCCACAATGATCCTTTCCACATTTAAAGCATCTTGGGTTGGATCTGCAAGTTATTTTAGTATGACCGTACCTACAGCATTTATAGCATTGTATAGTAGGGTAAATGTATAAATCTACTGGGAGAGCATTATAACAAACGTAGACACGTTTCGGTAAAGTCTGTCCATCAAAAGTTACGACAACTGTCTCTGTTGGTTTCCAGGTAGTGTTATCATTAATAGTTATTTTACGGTTTATTCTTCTAACCTTTATTATTTTTCCACAACCAATGGGAACCTTAACATTATTAGCAATTTCCTCAGGTGACCAGTCTGAGGGAACACCTCTAATTACGCCTACTCGTGAAACGTTAAATGATGGGATAAAAGCTTTGAAGTTTTTATTTGAGAGATTAGGGTCATTAATAAAGTGGTTTGCGTCATTGTGGTCCGAAAATGATAGAGATAATCGGTTGCGTCCAATTTTCTTGAGGCTACCATCAATTATATTTTTAAAAGTATTATTTTTAAGGAATCGCCCAAACGAGACTGGATGTAGAGTAACATTATCAGTCGGAGATGTAATAACTCTTTGGACATGAATAACGTAAGGTCCAAGGTCTGTAGATTCATACTGTGTGCGGTAGTTAATATAATCTTTAGGTTTTTGGGGTTCCTTACTATTTGTTAGGGGGTTTGACAAATCTTTCATTGTAACATTATCATTTACATTATTATCACCAGTAATAAATGAGGCGCCCGAAGCATTATTTATATCTGAGATTTCAGAAACAGAGTGAGAGCACTGACAGTCAGTAGATTTCAATTCATTGTTGCGCTTTTTGCGCCGTTTATTGCAGTGTTTGCATATTTTATTAGATGTATGAGATCTTTTCCTGTTAGTTGTTTGAGTTGAAGAAAGCGAAGTATCTGTATCGACACTACTCTCATCTATAGTAACATAGTGCGCTACCTGGAGAGGTCCACCTCCAGGATCGTCAGGGGGTTTGTTCATTTTAAAAAGTGAAAAGGAGACTTACCTACTTTAAACTGATAGTAAAACTAATGATATTTACATAAAATTAAATATTTACACAAATAAAACTAATATCGATCCTCTGTTTCGCTAAATAATAATATAAAAAGTCGCAGAACCAAAAATGACGTCCGCCAAATTTTATGTTTCCCGCGCTTTTTTCTATTAGCCTATTTATAAAGTACTTCGTGCACTTTATGTAAAGAAACTATTAAGCACAGTGTGCTTAGCACACTATTAAGTACCTACTAAAAGCTTATAAAAAGAAATACTTGAGTATCTACGTATTGTTTTCGGTTTTGACCAAAGTTTTGAGTGGTGAAATTTAGATAAAAAAGACAGGACATTTTTTTTTTTTTTTTTTTTTTTTTTTTTTTTTTTCTTTTTGGCATGGGCGTTAAGCAACTGCCATGATCAAGTAAAACGAGGAAACATATTTTAGACAATAAACTAGGATTTGGAATTTGGATTGACAGGAAAATAGAGGATCAGAAAGTAATCAAAATAACATAGATACTAAAATTATAAATTATTTACAACAATAATATTTAAATAAATATATACAGAGATAATACTTAGTTATTTGTATAATATTTACAAGTGGGTTAATATTAATTTGGTGTTAGATACTAAATGTATCTAACTACGCTTAAATATTAATATTATTTTCTTGAATGAATAATGAAAGAATATTATACATACAAGGATTTAATAACAGGGTTAGAATGGATGTAGGTAAAGGAATGTCATTAGAATATAGATTGTTATATAATGATGAATGATTGTATTTAGGACAAGCAAAAAATATATGATTGAGATCTCCAATATCAGTGCCACACTCACAAACATTGCTATCTTTGATGTGTAGCTTGAAGAGGTGTTCAGGAGAATTAGTGTGACCAAGCCTCATTCTGGTGATAACAGATGTTGACAACTTATTTAATTTCACTACAGAAAACCAAGGTTTAGAAGGTATCAATGGTTGTAATTGGGAATAGGTTTTGCCTTTCACCAATGTACCACTATCCCAGACACTTTGCCATGACTGCTTAAGATGGAGTTTAGGGAGAGCAGCTAGATCATGGCAATAATTAATGTAGGGGTATAAATCACCACACTGAACTGCCTCTTTAGCACACCGATCAGCTCGCTCATTTCCAGTGATATTACAATGGCTTGGAACCCAGGCAAAGTAAATAATATGATTATATTTAAAAGTACATTTGTATAAAAGATTTCTTAAGTCTAAAATAATAGGAGGAATAAATTTGGATTTTAAAGGGAACTTTTGCAAACAATGTAGAGCACTCAGTGAATCAGTCAGAATCATACACTTGGGTAGTTTCATAATGTGTATGTATTCTACAGCTTTATAAAGTCCATAACATTCACCTGTAAATACAGATGCTTCCGGTGGAAATTTGATTTTTTGAACAATATTGTACTGTTTATGGTATACACCTATTCCAACATTACTATTATTTTTGGATGCATCAGTAAAAATCAAATGAAAATCTTGCCATTTTTCATTGATAATATTGTTAAAATATTGATTGGCATACAAAGATTGTTTATCTATACCTAAATTTACTACAATAGGCTGCAGAGTTAATGATTCATAATTGTGTTTATATAAGGGATTTATAGGGGATGTAAAAGTAAAAGGCTTAAGGCTGTGATATTTCATATAGCTGTATACAAGGGCTGGGATTGTTTTGTGTTTCCAATACTTATCTGACATTAAATCACTAAGACTAGAGAGCTTTGTAAGCAGAGGGTGATTTTGTGATTCCAAAGTGCGAAGGAAAAACCTGTCAGATAGATATTTACGTCGTAAATGTAATGGAGGTTCAGCACATTCTACTTGTAGGGCAGAAACAGGGCTGGATTTCATTGCTCCTAGAACAATTCGTAATGCTTTAATTTGAACAGAGTCAATTTTCTTTAGACCAATCTTACTACATGGTTCTAGTAAAAACATTCCATAATCCAATAAACTTCTTATTAATGCATTATACATAAGTTTTAATGTAGATGGGTGTGCACCCCACCAAACCCCAGAAACACATCTCATTAAATTGATATTACGTTCACACTTTGCTGCTATATACTCACAATGATCTAGTCCTTGGAGTTTATTATCTAGTATTATACCTAAGAATTTTGTTTTCGATTTAACAGGAATTGAACTATTTTTGTAAGTAATATTTATAGGGGGTGGAAATTTTGTGCGAGAAAATAAAACTATGGAACTTTTAGAAACAGAAATATCAAGACCATTGTTATTAAGCCAAGTCTGTAGGGATAGAATAGACATGGAAAGATTATCACAAGCCATCTGTATAGATTTGTCAGTTGAGTATAAAAGGAGGTCATCAGCATACTGAAGAACGTTTACATTGCTAGTTGCTACAGTTTCTATATCATATGAGTATATGTTGTAAAGGATTGGACTTAAAACAGAACCTTGTGGAAGACCTTTATATTGTTGTCTTTTTAAATTATTAGGGTCATTTGCTAAATTAATAGTTCTATTGTATACAATATTCATAATAACATTAATTAAATAAAATGGTATGTTTAATTTCACTAGCTTATTTTTCAGAATTGATAGAATTACATTATCATATGCTGAGGATATATCTAAAAAAGCTGCTAAAACAGATTTGTTATGAGTAAAAGCTAATCTAATATCAGTTATAAGTAAGCTAATATTATCTATGGTGCTCTTTCCTCTCCTAAAACCATACTGACTTTGACTTAATAAATTTCTGCTTTCAATAAACCATTCTAAGCGAAGTTTGACAAGGTGCTCTAGAATTTTCAACATAACTGATGAAAGCACAATGGGTCTGTATGAAAAAGGGTCAGAAGGGTTTTTATCAGGTTTAAGGATAGGGATAACAGAATGTGACTTCCATGTCTGAGGTATATTACCTGTAGAAACAAGGGAGTTCATAACCTTTAATAAGTATGATAGAGATTTATCAGTCATGTTATTTAAAAATGAGTAGTTAATATTATCCCATCCAGGAGTAGAGTCTTTAACATTTTGAAGGATACCTTTAAGCTCAAATAACGTAAAAGGGGAAAAATTGTCTGAAGAAGAAGTAGAAGGAAGAGAAAGGATACATTCTGGTACTGTAGGTGGAGCAAGATGATCTATCAGCTGATTTATTAACAATGGACACATTTCATTATTATTAGAAACCTTATATGCAGATCTAAATTTTCTTATGTTTAACCATACACTTGAAGGTTTTGTTTGGGGTGATAAGGAAGAGCAGAATTTCTTCCAACCTTCAGCTTTTTTCTTTTTTAATAATCGACGAGTAGTTTTTATAATATTAGTGAGAATATTAAAATTTTCTGTAGTTGTATACTGACAATAAAATTTTTCAGCAGCTTTCCTTTCCTTAATAGCGTCTGTGCACTCTTTGTCCCACCAAGGTGGCGTATTTATTTTCTTAGTTAATTGTTTTTTAATGGGAAAAGTGTTTTCAGCTGATTTTATAATTAATTGAGTAAAGGCTTCTGCACAAGAAGAGTCATTATATGAGGAAATGTTAGGCAAAACATTAACACCAACTTCCATCAAATTATTAAACTTGTGCCAATCCGGGTTATGCAAATTATATTTGAAATATGATGTAGATTTAGGTGAAGTTTTATGATATGCAGAAGGGAAATTTATTATTATGGGGAAGTGATCACTTCCAAACGTAAATGGGAGTGTGTACCATGTCAAAGAAGGTGCTAAATTGGGACTGCAAATGGACAGGTCTATAGCGCTTTTGCCTTCGGAGGGTTTTGTGCGACGAGTGGGAGAACCGTTGTTTAAAATACATAAATTTAATTCTTCAATGACTTTCAAAAGTTCTTCACCATAATAATTACTGGAGGAACAACCCCAGGCTTGATGATGAGAATTAAAATCACCTAACACAATAAAGGGTTTAGGTAGTATGGCTAATAGGTTATTAAGTTCTGTCAAAATATTCAAATTTGGATGTGGAATATAAAGTGACACGAAACAAATATTATTTACATTAACAGCTAATATAGACATATTTACAGTATGTACAGGAAGATTAACAATGGAAAAATTATATCCTTTTTTGATCATGATGGCTACACCTCCATAACCATCAGATCTATCTTCTCGGATACTAGTGTATCCAGAGAATTTAAAAGTACAACTTGGTCTTAACCAAGTTTCTGAAAGAGCCACTAAAAATGGCTCATATTTATTTAATAAGTGAATTAATTCACTTTTCTTGTTGGTGATGCTCTGCGAGTTCCATTGAAGAATTTTGGCTTGACTGTCCATGATCACCATTAAATTTAGAATAATTAATTAAACTTTCTGTCATTAAAGCAGCGTTGGACGGTGTTATTACTTCGGACTGAGATAAAAATTTAATAAAAGATATAATCATGCCTATTGAGGCTGATTCTTGATTATTGTTATTATTTTTTGTCAACAAAGTACCATTTTCTCTAGAATTAGTGGAATTATATTCATTAATAACTGAATTTTGGAAATCATAGTCATAACTCTTACTGACTTTTGTATGGGGTTTAGGTTTCTGAAATATTGTTTTTTTGTATGACCTATGGGATTGTTCTTGCAAATCTAAGTTTTTTTTCAAAAGTGGATGAAGAGCAGTTTTAATAGGTGTTGAGATGGCATCAGCATATGATTTGGAGACCGGGGGATAATTTTTTGATGCCTCGGCATAAGAGACACAGTTTTGAGCCATAAACATTTTAATGTTTTTTTGTCTTAAATGTTCTGGGCATGATTTGCTAGTGGCAAAGTGAGATCCCTTACATAAACAACAATTAGCATTGAAATCAGCCTCGCTAGTACAAGAGTCTCCACAATGATCCTTTCCACATTTAAAGCATCTTGGGTTGGATCTGCAAGTTATTTTAGTATGACCGTACCTACAGCATTTATAGCATTGTATAGTAGGGTAAATGTATAAATCTACTGGGAGAGCATTATAACAAACGTAGACACGTTTCGGTAAAGTCTGTCCATCAAAAGTTACGACAACTGTCTCTGTTGGTTTCCAGGTAGTGTTATCATTAATAGTTATTTTACGGTTTATTCTTCTAACCTTTATTATTTTTCCACAACCAATGGGAACCTTAACATTATTAGCAATTTCCTCAGGTGACCAGTCTGAGGGAACGCCTCTAATTACGCCTACTCGTGAAACGTTAAATGATGGGATAAAAGCTTTGAAGTTTTTATTTGAGAGATTAGGGTCATTAATAAAGTGGTTTGCGTCATTGTGGTCCGAAAATGATAGAGATAATCGGTTGCGTCCAATTTTCTTGAGGCTACCATCAATTATATTTTTAAAAGTATTATTTTTAAGGAATCGCCCAAACGAGACTGGATGTAGAGTAACATTATCAGTCGGAGATGTAATAACTCTTTGGACATGAATAACGTAAGGTCCAAGGTCTGTAGATTCATACTGTGTGCGGTAGTTAATATAATCTTTAGGTTTTTGGGGTTCCTTACTATTTGTTAGGGGGTTTGACAAATCTTTCATTGTAACATTATCATTTACATTATTATCACCAGTAATAAATGAGGCGCCCGAAGCATTATTTATATCTGAGATTTCAGAAACAGAGTGAGAGCACTGACAGTCAGTAGATTTCAATTCATTGTTGCGCTTTTTACGCCGTTTATTGCAGTGTTTGCATATTTTATTAGATGTATGAGATCTTTTCCTGTTAGTTGTTTGAGTTGAAGAAAGCGAAGTATCTGTATCGACACTACTCTCATCTATAGTAACATAGTGCGCTACCTGGAGAGGTCCACCTCCAGGATCGTCAGGGGGTTTGTTCATTTTAAAAAGTGAAAAGGAGACTTACCTACTTTAAACTGATAGTAAAACTAATGATATTTACATAAAATTAAATATTTACACAAATAAAACTAATATCGATCCTCTGTTTCGCTAAATAATAATATAAAAAGTCGCAGAACCAAAAATGACGTCCGCCAAATTTTATGTTTCCCGCGCTTTCCGACAGGACATTTAATTTACGCGCCTAAAATGTTAAGATATCTATCACGTGTCAGTGTCACGTTCAGAATCAAGTAAATTTTTATACCTTTGAGGCTAGTTATTTATTAAGGTGAACTTACATTTTTATTACTTAGTATTTCAGTTACGTGAATATAGCAAATAAATTATAGTCAAAAAAAATTAAATATCCAACAAAGTCATGTTTTCACCTTAATAAACAGAAAACCGATAAACTAAAAAAATATACGATTCAAATTTCTAAACTGATGTTATAAAACGCAATGATATTATAGCAGGCCATAGATAAGCATAACCGTTCACCTTGACGCAAAAAACGTTCACCTTTTAAGCCGTCGTAGTATGATTTCTAGCAGGCCAAAAGCAGGCCTGCTTTTGAACTGACTGGGAATTGAGCGTTTTTTTAAAAGTTGATGGTAACCCCCAGCACGACAACGACATGAGTGGGTGTTGTCTTCTTTCTTGCAATTGCCAGTGTAAATAAAACTTTCTGATGATAGATTTTTATATACTCGGTAATCGTTAAATTCCTTTTATTCATACACGTCGATAGATACATTAGCATAAAATGTATTGTAATTAACATAGTGAGTTTAAAATGTGCGTATTTTAATTATTAGGTAATTACGTATGCAATGCAAAAAAGTGTTTCTCAACTCTTAGTAGAATTACTTAGTAGTAATTTGCAAACTATGCATGGCCGCACTTATATATGGCGATTGGCCAAGGAACTTATATATACTATAACTGGAATTGTTACGAAGCAATATTTGAAAAATAAAGATTTCCTTTTATGTAACAAATAAAGTTGACATTTGTTTCTTGCATAACAGAGGGGTAAAACGTTCTGAGCAAGACAACGACAAGAGTTGATGTTATCACTTTCTTGCAATTGCCAGTATAAATAAAACTACCTAATGGTAGATTTTTATATATCCGGTAATCGTTAAATCCCTTTTATTCATACACGTCGATAAATAGTAGTAATTACTTATGCAATGCAAAAACTGTTTATCAAATTAGTAGAATTACTTAGTAGTAATTTGCAAACTATGCATGGCCGCACTTATATATGGCGATTTGCGCTTTATTTGGTAGAAAGAGACACACTCCATTCATGTCGTGATACTTTTCGGAACAATTTTGAAGTGCGTGTAAGCATTCCGGGTAGAATGTAACTTCCTTGCGATTGGCGATTTATTTAGCAGAAAGAGACACACTCCACTCATGTCGTGGTACTCTTCGGAACGATTTTGAAGCGCGTGTGAAGTGAAGTGAAGTTTCTTGTGGTGTGTTACTACGAGCTCTAAGGCGCCCCATAGACCTACAATAAAATTGTGCAATAATTTTATTATACAATAATATTGAATACCCCTTTGACTCCTAACGTTCAATAAATTCACTCAATAAAATTGACAAACCAGTCTGATCAATATTTTCGAGCAACATGTCTGACGACGAAGTTTTGGCTGTAACCATGCTGGTGATTAAGTTAAATAAATCTCCATATAATTCTATACATTCAACTAAAAACTCTCGTTCTTTATCTTTTATAGCATTCTTGCTCGCCATTTTACTTAAATTTACGACACGACCATACATTAAACACCGTGACATGCTTGCATCTCTAAGTAGTCTGTGACCGTGACTGACCGAACACGACCGTTCTTATTTCTGATAGGGAAAATATTGTGCAGTATTAAACCTACAAAGTGCAAAAAAAAAATTGCGCAATAAAAATTAAACCCGCTCAAATTTTCACTCAATAATTGTGCAATCTTCAATATTAACCCTAAAAGGTCAATAGCATTGCGCAATACGTAACGTTGCGCAATGTTATTGTAGGTCTATGGGGCACCTTAAAGCAAGACAGAATTTGAACTGCCTTGCTTTTTCGTACCAATATAATATAGGTGTGTACAGATATAGGTATTACAAAAAATAGAACAGAAAAAAAATGCCCTAACAGAAACACTATTAAAAGAACTAGACGTTAACGATAAGTTAACTTCTAGTTCTTTTAATAGTATTTCTGTTAGGGCATTTTTTTCTGTTCTATTTTTTGTAATACCTATAATATCTGGTTTTTGTGGGTGATTCTTATATTCTATATTCTTATATACCTTATTAGGTCATTCAATAGCAGGCCTATTACTTGACGTCTATAAAAACTGTTCACCTTTTTTTCATATAGACTATTCGTACCATGACACTTTTACTTGACAGCAGCAAAGAGTTTTTACCAATGAAGTGTATAATATTAGGTACCACGTTTTTACAATTTTTCTAATATCAAATAAACCAATCCCAAAAACGCAGTGCCAGCAGACGTACAATAATTATTGTATATATACCATAATCTCATGAATGTTTTAATACACAATCCTAAACGTACAATCTTGACAAAAAATACAACAATTTTGAACGATAGGAATTTTCTATGTAAAATTATGTTTTTCGTTATGAAATAGTAAATATTGAAATGGTCGAGTCAAATTTCCCGCCTTACCAATAAGTGAGTTCTCAAGTATACATCTATATACTTCATTAAAAAAATGCATTAAAAAAATTGAATAACTACCGGAATGTCATTAAAATAAAATTACTTCAGTGATTCTCTTTTAAACTAGAGCTTTCAGATGAGAATTTAGTCTGATTTTGAAATATACAATAATTTTATTGAAAGTACAATAATTTACGGCCCTGATACAATAATAATTGTAATAGCCGTTCATCATATTTACGTATATATTGACCGCCCCGTTGGTCGAGTGGTTAGCGATCCTGACTACGCAATCAACGGGTCTCGGGTTCGATCCCCGACGGGGACAAGCATTTGTGTGATGAGCATAAATGTTTGTATTTCCGGGTTTGGGTGTTTATTAAATATATTCTGGTATTTATATATGTATTTCTATGTATTAGTATCGTTGACTAACACCCATAACACAAGCAAATAATTTGCTTACTTTGGGGTTAGATCAGTAAGTGTAATTTGTCCCCTGAATATTTATTATTATTATTATTATTATATATAAAAGTCGTGTTAATTATTTTACACCTTATACATGGTAACATAATTTGATGGGAATCTAAATAAAAAATATACCAATTAAAATGAAAATATTTTTTAAAGTTTTTTCTTTTTTAGAATTTTTTTGCACATCTTACTCATCATTTATGAAGTTTTTGCGAAATGCGGAGCAATATGTTGTCATTCTGGCAGTCATATTCTCAGTAGGGATGTAACTTTGCACATAAAATCGATGTTTAATTAATCGATTATTATTGTAGCCTTGTAAAATCGATTAATAAATAATCGATGTTTATATTTAGCGATTTTTTCATTTGTCCATTCTTATCAGTGTCATTAATAGTCATTAATAGTTTTTTATTGCTATATTAGTATATAATTGAATTATGTGTTGTTCTACGGTGCATTTCTCTCATGTAAGTATTGTTTTTATTATTAATATCGCTGGACAAATTACACAAATTGATCTAAACCCAAAGTAAGCAAAATAATCGCTTCTATTATGGATGTTAGTCAACGATACTAATACATAGAAGTACATATTATATATATAAATACAGTTATATACCTAATACTTACCCAGACTCATCATACAAAAGTTTATCCCTATCGGGGATCGAACCCGACTGCCATCGATTCTATTTAGTTAATTCGTTGTAAGAAATATATCGTAATAACCAAAAATATAGTCAGAAATTCATTATTTTTCAAGTGATTTTTGTAATGTTTTTTTCTAAATATAAAAACTACTTTACCAATTACTTTATTTTAATCCCTAATAGATAGAAAATTTATCAATTGATACATAGTCTTTTACAGAACAATAAAATATGGTTATGTTTTAGTATATAACCATTTTTTTTTAATATAGAATTTACGTCGCGATTCCCGCGAAACGCGCGAGTTCCACCATCAGAGTGTATGCGCGAACTATCAAGAGATGCAAGAGGTTAATGTAATATTATGGAGATAGTACCCTTTGACAGTTTGCGTTCCAGGCTCCGGGCCAAAAGACCAAACTTAATGTAGGAGGTTGCAGATGAAAAATCGGTAATAAGTGATTGAAAAACTATAAAAAATCGATTATTAATCGATTATTTATAAAAATATTAACACATATTAAATCGATTTTAACTTTAAAATCGATTAATAATCGATTATTTTTACATCCCTAATTCCCAATTAGAACGCATAGTGCCATAGTCACAGAGTACTTTGTAACATACCTAAAACCATAGTATACTCTTTGCATAGTACCTACTATTATTTATTTTGGACATGCGCAAAATGTAACAATGAAAAGAAATGAATGAAGTATATATTTTCGCCAATGAAGTATTTCATTGGTTTAGTTCAGTACTTCATTTACTTCAGTGAATTTTATCTAGTCCATGTAATGTATGAATGACAGTCAGTGTAAAGAATTAGACATGGGCGATCGCTCAGAATATGTCATAATACTTCACTTCGTCAAAATAAAGTATATCCTTCATCTTCTTCGGAGTTCAGTAGTATATTTAGTTCAGTTGATCATAACGTGACCTTTGAATTCGTTCGGCGTTTGGAACTAGTTTGCATTCTACTACAGATTTGTTTACTCAACTACAGAATAGTTACTACAGTATTAATTGACAATAATTTTCAAAACTCAGTAAGGTTAACAATGTACAAAATAATTAGTTTATAAACAAATCCAGTAGTGAAATTGAAATGTACCTTAACGTAATGTAATAAAGGTCATAAATAAACTATTCGCATTAAATCCGAGGATATAGAAGGTGTCAGTACAAAATATATCTGATAGCAAATTGCACCCGTATGTGTAGGTGCTCGGTTAGATTCGTTTAAAACGGTGTGCCAACGTACTTCAATTCGTATTTCGTTCGCTTGTTTAACGTTCGATTCGGCGATCCACGTTGAACTAGATGAAGTAGTGAACTAAACTAAATGAAATTCAACTGAACTAATGAAGTAATGGCGGATTTGAACCAGCGTTGCTAGAATGTTACTTTTGTAAAATTTTACTTTACTTTTGACCCTCTCATGTTACTCCCATGTTACAAAATGTTACTTTTGGACTTTTGATTTGTTCTTTGTAAGTTAATATTGTATTTATATAGTTTTAATTTAAAAAGTATTTAGGAAATCAATAATTCAAGTCACGTTTGCAACTGTTATATGTTTATTTTTTATTAATTGTCATAAACATAAATAAATTGATTAATTATCTTTAGTTAAATATATGGTAAGCTGTAGCTATTGAAATACATATCTTAATTAGTTGGTATAATTATAACTTACATAGGTATTATGTTTTTCTTTTTTAAGATTACCAATCAATTATTTGTACAAAGAATATTACGATTTTTTTGAAACTTAACTAATGGGACAGAAAACTTTTAGGTTTTGTGTAATAAAATGTCATTTTGTAGTATTAGTGTCGTTTTTCACATAAAATAAGGAAATGTTAACTACTTTTCTTGTGACAATGTTAATTTTTGAGCTGTCTCATGTTACATTTGACTACCTGTCACTGGCAACACTGATTTGAACTGAAGTAGTTCCAGTGTCAGTAGACGTACAATAATTATTGTATGCGTACCATAATTTCATGAATTTTTCAACCCTCAATCGTACAATCTTGACAAAAATTACAATAATTTCGAATGATAGCAATTTTCTATATAAAAAATGATGAAGTACTTTTTTATATATAATATATTAATGTTTCATGTTATTAATCGCTCTCTGACTCTTGCAAACCTACCCCCCCTCCCCACCCCACCCCCTTTAAAACTTCGTCGTTTACTTACATTTACACATACATTTTCAATAAATAATGTCTTAAAATAGAAATTAAATACAACTTTATTAGTGTATAATAATTTTGTTTAAAGTACAATAATTTTACGGTTCTAGCTCAATAATAATTTATGGCGGATCTACCAACACTGAGTAGACAGTAGTTCATTTGAAGCAGCGTTGCCAGACTTGATTTTTCGGGGGATCTACTGATTTACCCGGAATTCTACTGATCTACTAATTTGAAGTGAAAGTCTACTGATTTTTTTTAAATGCTTTTAAATATGATACGTGTAATAACAAAACCTGCATGTAATGAAACACAAAACTATCACCATTGAGTTGGCATCAAAAAATGTCATCGTAAAATAGACTTAATCATTTAATGTGATGGGCACATAGTTGAATATTGAAACGTGAATTTTGTTTCACAGGAAGCGAAATAAATCAGTTCGATATAAACCCTGCGAAGATGATTACATGACTAAAATAAAAATGTTCCTAATGTTACTTTCATGCCTGACATTGTTTTATTAAACTGAATTCATGTTCTGATTTTTTGAAAAACTTCTCCATACATCTCCTGATTTTTTCTAGTCGCATCCTCTGATTTCATAAAAATGAATCAGGCAACACTGGTTTGAAGGATTCATCTATACTAATATTATAAATGCGAAAGTAACTCTGTCTGTCTGTCTGTCTGTTACGCTTTCACGGCCAAACCACTGAACCGATTTGGATAAAATTTGGTACAAATATAGTTTGAGACCCAAGAAAGGACATAGGATAGTTCTTATCCCGGAAATCCCACGGGAACGGGAACTATGCGGGTTTTATTTTAGAATTTTTTCCACGCGAACGAAGTCGCGGGCACAGCTAGTATTTCATAATTCATAGAGATGGGTCGGACTAGGTAAATCAGAGACTAGGTGCATCTGTTCCTAATCTGTAAAAATACGTGATCCAAATACCTGTTCCACCTAGTCCACCTAGTCCTAACGATACTATGATCTTATTTTGTGAAATTGATACTATGAACAATAAGTATACGTATGTGTTCTTAAAAGTAATTTAATATTATAATATTTTCTAACACTTACGCGAGACATTTACACAAATAAAACTAGGTTTTAAGCTAAGTATCGCGTTTTTTCTGATTTTTATACCCCGACGTTAGATGTTTTTTCGCTAAACGATTTCTATAATGCGATACCGAACTTAATTACACTTTAAATATTTTACATTCTTCCATATTTTGCCTTTTATCTACAAAATGTTCCCAAACGATATTGCTACGTTTAGGCACCATTATTATACCTAATTATAAAATAAAAAGTTCAGAGTCACCGATTAAATACTAACAATAGCCTTTTATGCCATTAACAAAACGTAATCTGAAAAAACTTTATGATGGAATCACGTCCACGATACTAGGTTAGTCTATGATACTAGATACTCCAAAGTATGAATACTAGATACTTTAAAGACTATGATACTTGATCGATATCGGACGCGATCTTTGTTACCTGTTTTCAATGAAGTATTTGATCGAGTATCGCGTATTATGACGTACAAACCGGTATTCAGCTCGTATTGGTTCATCTCGTTAGCATTTTGTCATAGGGTGAGCAAGATAGCAAAACACGTTTTCACATAAGAGTAAAGAAAACGATGCGATGAGCGTTTTATGCTATGATTATCTACAGAGTACAGGACTACACGGACTTTAGGCTTGGGCCTAACCGGTCACTACAGAGAGCGCTCAATTTAGTTCAAAATCCAAGGATGAACTAGTTCGTTCTATTAGTTCATTAGTTATTTTTTTGAAATAGTTTATTAAGAACAATAAATAAAGAAAAAATATAGTTATGATTATTGTAAGTTTTGTTTATTGTTATTTAAAAAATACAAAGTATTACATGAAAATTCTACACGTCCATTTATGTAATATGAGATTTTTTATTTAAATAATGAAAAATAAAATAATTTATATTAATGATTAGTCAACAGCTAGGCTAGTTCCTAGTATAATGTGTAATTATATTAGAATACTTAAAAAGTATGAATTTTTACAATTAAAGCTGACTTTTTTGTTATGACACATAAAATCTTTTATCGAAATAAAAACGAAAAAATAAAATGATTTATATTAATAATTAGTCATAATTAACGTGATATATAATAATAATAATAGTCAATTATTTGTAACAATAAATGGGAATAGAAGAGATTTTTTTTAATTTTAATTAAACTTACCGTAAAATAAGACATAAATAGTATTAGTATTCTGTTTGATAATTAGCCAGCAATACTTCAGTTGACGATTGTTACGATTTCATATGATTTGATAAAATTTTAACCATGGGGATTTGAAGTTGTTTAGTATCGATATCGATTATTGAAATATCAAGGCGCGCACAGTAAAAGTAAATAACTCGGTTGGTCACATAGTGCCACTGTCTAGTAAAGTAGACGCTAACAGAAATATAAAAAGAACTAAGAGCGGGATTTTCAATGAACTAGTTCGCATAGTTCACCTAAAAGAGCGCTCTTCCCACCTAGGTCGCTCGCGAACTACCCAAGACTAACGGACTTAGTCTTGTGAAAAACGGAATAGGTGCCGCCTAGTATCGTAAAATACCTAGTATTTGTACCTGTTCTAATATTTACGACTCACCTCTAATAATTCATAATTCATTTCAATCTAATTGGTCTGTGCATTTCAATAGTAATACACATATTTATCTATGATTCATTTCATTAATCATTTTCATTCGTGAACTACATCACAGATTACTTATGTATAAATAGATAGTTCACTCTACTTAAGTTACAATGTTTCCATTTTAGAACTTAGCTACTCTTTGTTAGCTATTAATATCAAATGGTGCTTAATTTAATAAAAAAATAAAAAATTGCCGATAGTTCCGAAGTAGGAAGTAGGAACGGCATGAACTACATCACTACTTAGTACATATGGCTAATTACACCGGCACACAAAAAAAAAGTTGTCTGTGCACCGGGCGCCACCTATCTATGGGCATGTTTTTCGACCCGCTGAACACGAATTTCAAGTCAGTTTAGACCGTCCGGGCTTCAATTTCAAGTAAATTGCAAAAAACCCCAAAAAATAGGAATTTTAGGAAATAATAAAAGTGAAAATTACAGGACAATAGTCGAAGAATTAGTGACAAATTACAAAAACTTAGGATGCTTGTTAATAAAAAATACAAGAAATTTATTGAATTGTGTTTAAAAGATTTTTTTCTATTTTTTCAGCAGCAGTTTTCTGCTATTTAATCGATTTTTGCAATTTTATGAATGTTTGAGGAGACTATGGGCCAAATTTATTGCAGAATCAGATTAAGCAGACTAATTACATGAAAATCTTCATCAATTCGGATCCACAAAATTTTTTATACCAAGATAATCCCAATTTTCTTCGATTTTTGTAATTTTTGATGATTTTTTACAATTTTTATTTAGATTAGATATATTAGATTTAAAACGGTTTATGATTAAAGTACGATCGAAATTAGTATTTAACAGATCAAAATACATGAAGAATATGCTTGCATTTGATTTCAAAAATTTTTTTCTTACCAAAACATCGAATTTTCGCTATTTTTTTGGGGTTTTTTGCAATTTACTCGAAATTGAAGCCCGGACGGCCTAAACTGACTTGAAATTCGTGTTCAACGGGTCGAAAAACATGCCCGTAGATAGGTGGCGCCCGGTGCACAGACAACTTTTTTTTTGTGTGCCGGTGTTATTAATAGACATGCGCAAAACGGTACTTTGAAGTGTAATGCAACATCACACATCACCTTTGAAAAGGTAATATCACCCGCAAACATCACTCATCACTCATTACTCATCACATCACGTTAAGGAAATATCATCTCGAGTAGCGTTTAGTGTCTTGCGTTGCATGTGATGTACGCATCGCTTTTTTGTGCGAACTACGAGTCATTACACTAAGTATATATTTCGGTATTATTCGATTTATTTGAGTTATACTGCCAGTTGCATATCTCCCGCACGTTGTGCACCACACTCTTCTCTTGGTAGTATAATATGTGATACGGCCAGAAACGACACTAACCGAACTGTACCGAGTGATGAATGAAGTAATGTGTGATGGTTGAAACGCTAGTGTGATGTGTAATGTTGCATCACCTTTCCGAGTGATATTACATTTGCGATATTACACGCATCACCTACCCATGTCTAGTTCATAGATAAATATGTGTATTACTATATGTATAGATAGGCAACTTTCTAAATCTATAATGGCTTACTACTAGCGTCATCTATCTTATAGCCTGAGAACTATTTTGTTTCGGCAGCTGAATATAGGTACCTACTTTTTTATTAAAATTTTAATAGTAAATAGGAATTTATCAAACACTATACAGCGTGCCATTCAAACAAAATGTTACTCTGACAAGTCCTTTTGCAACTTCGTTTGATTGCCACGCTGTATAATGTTATATATTCATAATAAAAACATTCATAATTTAAGCCTTTATTAACTCACAATAAATAGCACAATATATTAGTTTTGTGTCACGATTAAGCAATCCGGAGAATAAAAGTTCAAACTCAACGAAAATAACACTAATACACACAAAACAAACTGAATTTCAATAATAAAATGCGCACGAGTATCAACATTTAACACCATAACGACGCCATTTGTAATTGTGTGGTTTTTTGTTTGATAGATTGGCCAAACTTTGTTATTTTGAAAAATAAGCGTATTTACCACAAAACAATATATGTTTATAGTTCAGATAGTCAAAAATTATAATGTAATGTGATATCTTATTTAAAAATATATATTTAAGACATTAAAAGGTTATTTTTAATATTCGTATGTAGTGGCAAAAACCTTGAATCCAGATCTTAAGTCTTTTGAAATAAAATCTTTTTCAGTACGTGTCCTAGATGACGCTATTTTCAATACAATTATCAAATATTTTATAGTACTAAATTACCATAGCATGGTCTAGTTATTAATGTCTTTGCTATTAAATAGTTAGTCATTATTGATATTTTGTTATTTATCATTATCCAAAAAGCATCGTATTATGTAATTATCACAGTAATTATTGATAATCTCAAAATAATCTAAACATGTTGAAAACCAATTTTATTTAGACAGTATCCGAAATGTATACAATAATACTCGTTCGTTATTTAATACTAAATTAATGAACTAATCGTTCATTAATTTAGTATTAAATTTGTGGCCTGTGGAAAATATACAAAAGACTTTGGAGGTGTCTTCAAGATATTAATAAATTATTTATAAATTCATTCTAATCTTAACGTTCAAAAACAAGATGTCTACGGAAATTAAAATAGAGCAAGATCCGGATTGTAGTTCCTTCCAATGCACTTCAGAAGTTAAATTAGAAACAGATGTTATTAAAATTGAAGTGGATATCGATTTTGATTGCGAAGAAAATGTACAATCTCTGCAAATAAAATCAGAATTCGAACATGTTCAAAGTGGTATGTCATGTCTTCCTTAATAAGATTAAACTTTAAGTTGGGTTTAGAAATGTGTCGCATTGATAGAGGAAATCTGAAGCTGTAAGGGGGTTCTACAAAGACTTCTGATAACCCTCCTAAGTTTTTTTCCCTTACCCCTATACTGTTTAGAAATGGCGAAGACGCGGAGGGAGGTAGCCCCTGCCTGCTGTAACAAAATTGGGCACCTTGTTAGCCACAGTGGCTGAGGTTGGTCACCGTTGGCGAACCTAAAGCGGAAGCTGCCAAGGTGAGCCATGGTGCCTGGATTTTGTTATGGAAGGGCGGCGGGGCTGCACTTCCAGCAGCGCTAAAGCACACACAATTCGACTAGTATATGGGTCAGGACCAAAATTTTGACAGATTCAAGCATATTGTTGTGTCCAACTCGTTAGTCCAACAAAAAAATTTTTCATTAACATGCCTAAAAATTTTGTATGTTTCCTAATAATATCGTATGAAATGACTTCACATATAACACATCAGATAACTAATTTAGTAGCTTAATGTCTTCATAAAAAGGTGCCTTTTACCACTACATAAGAGATAACTACATAAAAGAAGAATGTCCTTAACTTGTCCTCTCTAAGGATATTGTTGCCACCGTTTTTTTAAATGTTTTCTAACGTTTCTATTTATTTCAATAAACCCTCATAAACATTAGTAGGTACTAGTTTTAGAAAACAGTGCGATGATCATTGTTATTATAGTTTTATAGGTAATATTGCATAGATCCCAAAATTCTTTCTGTATGATACTCTTGTTGTGTCACACCAATATTTCAAAACTTATTAAACCTATAATAAAAATTTCAAGAGTA
Organism: Apodemia mormo; assembly: GCA_036924255.1. Classification (NCBI taxonomy): domain Eukaryota; kingdom Metazoa; phylum Arthropoda; class Insecta; order Lepidoptera; family Riodinidae; genus Apodemia; species Apodemia mormo. Next base: position 14,778,796 of record JAUPFN010000020.1, read on the forward strand.
TTTAGTTGAAAACCATTGGCTTATTATTGGTAATAAAATTTTGGATAGCTTGCCATGTTGTTTTGCTGTCATTGGAACATTTTGTTTGTATTACTGGCATGTGTCATAAAAATTTTGAGATTTTAGGTGAGTTTTATATCATCTTAAGTTTATTTTATAAAAATTTAAATGTATATTTATCATCCCTTTTAAATTTACTTTTATAAGAGGTGTGGAGGGGTGTTCGATTCGTGATTAAATTTGAGAATTGTTGTAACTTATTACATTACATTGTGAAGAACTTTTGTTCCATTGTGCAATTAGTATAGAATACAATCTCGGAGTCCCAGGATCACTGTGTTTCTTTGCTCCGAAAATCACAGGACTGTACTTGGCTAATCTCAGGATTTTTGGGATTTCCACAAACAGGTCTAGTTTGCATTCTGTAGTCCATTGCGCCATAATGATAATCTTGCCTAGATTATATTAAAAGCATTTGTGATACGATACATTTTGCAAAGGTACAGCCCTAATAATATGTTTGTCGTAGAACTTAGAAAGGACTTTCCTGCTCGGAATACTTCAATACAATACCCTTAAGGTAATTTCCCAACGGGCCAACGGGGGAATCACCCGAGTACCTCATATCATAATATTGTCGCAGGGTATTTCCCAACGGGGATTCCCCGTACAAAAGTATAAACATGCCAATCAGGTTTTATTTTTTTCATTTATTATTCTGACAGAGACGAGGTTACGTAGGCGTTGGTTACGTACGACATTTAAATTCGAGAGTCAATTACCTAAATTAAGTATTTAAAATGGTGGGAGACTTTGTCAAATATAAAAAAGACAGTGATACAACGTCGGTGTGGAGATATTTTTTAGTTGTGAAGGACGGCAATAAATAGTGATAAATGTAAGCGATGCCCAGCCATTCTCAAGACTTTGGGTGGATCATCTAAGGGATTACATACACATCTGTCATCAAAACATAACGTCAAGGTTATACCAGCATCAACAAGTCAAGATTCTGAAAATCTGAACACAGCACTGCCAAGCGAAAATTAGATGATTATGGAAAATGCTGCCGATAACCTGGATGATGTTGTGACGGCTGATTTACCAAAATCAGCATTTCACCATTCAAAAACGTGTTACGAATTACAGTGAAAAAATTAAAAAGCAAGTAACTGCAGAATTGAAACATTTGAAAAGTGGGGGTGAAAGATTTCATCTTTCTTTTGACGAGTGGACTTCAACATCCAATAAACGATACATGGCTGTCAACGTGCATTCATATAAAAAATTTTGGAACTTAGGACTTGTTCCTATTTATGGAAGTATGACAGATGGAAGTATGAAAGAGCGTCTAAGTAAATTTGATATTTTGCTGGAAACTGACATTGTGGCTATTGTAACCGGTGGACCAAATGTTATGATAAAGGTTGTTGTTTGCACTGAACAACAACTGTCTCACACATGGTGTAAATTTGGCTGTCTGTGATGTGCTTTATGAAAAACGAAATGACGATTTTGAATTGGTTGATAAAATTATTGATGTGTTGACCCCAATCAAATTGACAGTAGAAGCAATTTGTCGGCAAGATGCTAATTTATGCACAGCTGATGCCGCTTTGAAATTTCTTATAAAACAACTGTCTAGCAAAAATTCAGCACTTGCCAAAAAAATGAAAACATCCTTAGTGGAACATATAAAGCAACGACAAAGTGATGATTTAACTGGTGTGTTGAATTTTTTTTTTACCACACTGTAGGTGGCCCCCCTGTATTTTTTTTATTTCATTTATTTTTGGGAAACATTGAATATTGTATTATTACTAATATAATATAACAGAAACATCTCCTCAGGGTAAGGGGAGTGTCTTTTAAAAAAGACGACCAGCCTCTGTAAAAAACAACCATAACCAACCCCAAATTCGAGAGGCGAATTTCTAATGCCAACCTAAAAAAAGTTTTTTTAAATTTTTTTTTGTGGTTTTTCAACCTGTCCGATTTTGTAGCCATTCAAATAATTTAGAACTTTAAAATTACGTTAAATGCTATTCAAAAGATCAAAATCCGTCATCCTTTTTGTTTTTTCGAAAATTAAAATAAAATTTAAAATAATGTTAATTTTCATAGAATGTACCTTCCCTCTCGCGCACCTCGGTGTCGCCCGGCGCTAATCGCGCGAAGTGACGGTACCGCTCGACAGCCACAACACTATGGGACTTACTTTTATAGTGCTACTAAAACATTTTTTTAAATTCATGGCATCTTTTGAATGCAATAATATTCCTCTCCCCCTCTGCCATGTTTTTGGCTGTGTGAAAAAATTCACAGTATATATTATGTATAATGAAATTAAAAGGAAACAGCTAACTGCTAAGTAGGCTTACAATTACTACTTTATTATGAATAATAGTCGACCAACTTATAAAATGTACTTGGAGAAGATTTTACTGCAATGAACCTGTGATGTGGATATATCCATCACTGGCATTAAATAGGTTTTAATCTTCATAGTATGAAACAATAAAAAGCTATCTTCTTAATCCACATAATTGTGATGCGCAAATACAGATTTTATGTGACAAAGTGACAGACAGTAATTTGTCACTTATGTGCAAATATTATAGTTGTGCTACCTAAGTTAATTTTTTTATAATATAAAGTGTTTTATTGTATAAACCACCTGCTTTCTATTAGCTGCCATGATCCATACCATCTCATACGTCTATGCCGAGTCTGGTACTGCTATACCATTAAGATAATAAAATGTTTTATTTATAGGTCAGATCACAAGATTCCATGACGAGGAGGAAGAAGGCATAGATGAAGTTGTGGATGTGAAGACTAAAATAACATCTCCAATTAAACCCGTTGCTGTACTGACAAGACTAACAAAGCCTCAAATAAAAGCTAATAATATATCTGGACCTCAAAAAGATAAGAGAAATGGTGATCAGTTATATAGGTGTGATGTTTGTAAAAAAGCTTTTCATCAAAAGAAGATTTTAACGAGGCACTTGTATACTCACAGTGATATAAAACCAAATGTATGTAATGTCAGCAAAAAAGATTTCACACGTCCGGGTGGATTGCGTGAACATAAATTTACTCACAGCAAAGAGATAAAACCTTATGAGTGTAATGTCTGCAAAAGAGGTTTCTCACTATCCAGTGGATTACGTCGTCATAAATATACTCACACCGGGGAGAAACCGTATACTTGTGACTTGTGTAAAAAACCATTCAGTCAAAAGAGCACTTTACAAACTCATTTAAATATTGTACACTATGAAATAAAACCATATGTGTGTAATGTCTGCAATAAAAGTTTCTCACGGTCAACTAATTTACGTCAACATCTATCCATTCACACTGGAAAGAAGCCATTTTCTTGTGACTTCTGTAAAAAAACATTTATCTCTAAATACAAATTAAAGTATCATTTAAATACACACAATAAAATTAAACCTTTTATGTGTAATGTCTGCAATAAAGGTTTCTCGCAGTCAAGTGATTTACGTCGACATCAATCAACTCATACTGGAGAGAAGCCATTTTCTTGTGATTTCTGTAAAAAAACATTCAGTGGAAAGAGTGATTTAAAGAGACATTTATATATCCACAGTGAAGTAAAATCCCACATGTGTAACATCTGCAGTAGGAGTTTCTCACACTCTAGTTATTTGCGTAAACATAAATCTATTCACAATAAAGAAAAGTAATGTTCTTGTGACTTCTGTAAAAATATTTAGTCAAAAAGGCAGTTTAAAAACTACTTAAGTATACATAAGTAATTGTTTCTCGCAACTTCGCTACCATTTCGTAAGGGTTTTAAAAGTTCAATATACTATTTATAATTTTTTTTATATTATCATAACATAACAAACAAGCAGAAGGCTCTCTTGATGCAAAGAGGAACCATCGCCTATAGACACCAAAGATGTTAATGGTGGGTATCTATAAGTGTGGCGGGATGGTAATGACACATGCATAAGTTTACTGGCTACCTTACCCTCCGAGCCTGAATATCCCTCTACCACCTAGTGGTCACGAAGGTTAGTGACACGTACAGCGGTGGTAGAAAACCCCAGCGATAAGTTGCGGTGGTCTGCTCTATCACCTAGTAGTCATAATGGTCGTCGTGTCGTGTCATTACGTGTCACCATGTTTGGCCAATCGTTCCCCTCTTTAGAACTGCTGCAGAACGGTAGTTGGTCTTATCTTCAAAGAGGGCCTGGCCCAACAGAGTAGTTTTGTCATTTTCTTAATGCAAATCCCTGACGGTGAGACGGAGCTCCAGACATTCTAGTTTTATTGAAATAGACATATTTTATTTTGTCCAAATTAACAATGATGAAACTGCACTCTTGATTATTTTATTGAACAATAGTTTGTACTCACAGGCTTACATACAAATATAATACAATTTTTATACAATTTATATACAAATATAATAAAATTATTGTTACAGTCTACTGGTTTCATTACTTTATTAGTTTCAAGGCGCTGTTTATGAATTTTATTAAAATGATTAGGTATGATAATGATCTGTAATGTTGAAAGTAATTTCTACTACATCTGAGTTCCGCTGTAAAATATTTTTTCAATATCAAAGGACTACAAACAAGCAAGTGGTTCTTCTGATGGCAGGAGACGACCATCCTTTATACACATCAAAGTTGTTAATAATTAATGGGGCAGGGGTACAATGCCACATGGGTAAGTTTAACAACTACCTTACCCTCTGAACTGAGCGCGCCACTGTCGCTATTGCGGCAGGAACAGGTGAGGCGGCAGCGCCAAACCCGGCTGATACGTTACAGAACTACACCTTGCTACCTCGGTGTTCGCGTATTAGCCTTCTCATTTAAAACTAATTATTAAACTGTAAACTTAAATGTTTTTTTTTAACTTCCCGCTACGTAAGTATGGTAGATGAGGAAGTTACTGTATTTTTACTGTTTTTTGTTTTTCTCTCGTTCGCATATCTCATGCTCGCATGCAGTTCAATTCATTACAAATACTTAATTATAAATTGACATATTCATGATTTATTTACAGTACGATTCTATATTTTTTTATTAATTACTCTGTGCACTACAGCCGGGGGAGCCAGCGGACTGTAGATCTGTTCTTCTTCGACGCCCCACTAGCCGTAGTACTTTTTGGGTGAGCCGGGTGCCGGGAAGAATAAATCGAGACCACAACTTTTCCGTTTACAATGGTGCTTTATTGTAACGAAACAAAATTAGCAATAAAGCTAGCACCGTTGCAAATTTTCCTATTGTATGAGAGAGAGCCACTACTTGCCTTATCACTGCCCTACTCTAAGCCGGTACCCTTTAGGTATACTAAAGCCCAGGAACTTGTCTGGGAAACTTAACTTGAGACGTAACGAAACTTTAACTAGGACGGAACTGATTGTATGGCCGCGCTCTTCGATATTTATAGCCCGCTGCCAGACGAGCGGATTATGCCGACAAAGACGGCTAGCGCCATGCGTTATAATAATAATATAATAATAATATAATTTATTTACTCATCACAAAGTTAGTACAATTTCTAATTATACAGGCTGCAAAACATGTACTGGGCTAGTTTATTTTATAAATTAGTTTATTACATTTTGAAACTTATTCCAACTTTGTGAGAATCTGGTGCCTGAAAAGGTATATAAGAAAACCTGAGACACAGATCACCAGCGCTCTCCCACCGAAAGAAAAAGTATGAAGCATATCTACTATGAATAACTTATTCTAATTTGTATACAGCTTATTCTGAGCTATATACAAATTAGAATTAAATTTTTAATGAAGCCACTCATTCAATTAAATTTTTTTAATGAAGCCACTATAAGGAATGCATAAGATTATTAGTTTGTATGTTATCATATAAGTTAGATGCTTTCTTGAGGTTGTGGATTTACTTGAACATTGAATCGTATGTGCGTTAGTGTTGTTTGTGTGTGTGTGTGTGTGTGTGTGTGTGTGTGTGTGTGTGTGTGTGTGTGTGTGTGTGTTTACCTACGTGTTAACTTGTGCGCAGCCGAGTATTAAACAGTGTTAGCCAAGAGTGCTTATGATATTTAACGTATCAGTTTAACGGTAATCTAATTAAAATCCTTAAATTACCTCATGGATAATGGGGGAAATAGTATTATTTGAATATATTTATGATTTATTGCGCTTATATGGCATGAGTTAAGAGTGATTCTGTTTGATCATAATTTAAAGTTTTGAGGAACTTTGTTATTATTAATTTACAATTATATTTATTTAACGAAAATATATTTAGTTTATGATTTAATTTATTATACAGATACGGTCCAAGAAAACAGCAAAATTTATGAGAAAGTGCTAAATGAAAAGAATGTGTTTGGCAAACTTTACCCTTACGACGTTTATCTAGATTTATTTTCGGGTCATATACTAATTGAGAATGTTTTTTGATTATTGTTTGCAGTACAAAAGTTTGCCTTATTGACAGCATATCCCATTTTTTATATAATTCAGATGTCGGATAGCGAAAAGGGAGACTTTGCTGCTACTGCTACTTTTAAAATAATGCGTTGTGCTCTTTCAACAATAATAAGGTGAGATTTTGCAATACCGCCCCACGAGGTAATGCAGTAGTTTATTAGCGATTGGCATAATGCATCGTAAATTATCCTAATAACTTTTTGGCCAGCTGAGTGTCTGATTTTTTTAAAGATATAAATCAATTTGCGTAAACGTTTTCCCAAAACTTCAACATGAGGTTTGAAGGTTAAAAATTGGTCAATGACGATACCAAGGTACTTAATGGAGCTAACTGTTTGAAGGGCAGGACACGAACATGAAATGCTGTTACTAACACACTTGTGAACTATGATGTTTAAGGGAACCGCTGGGAGTAAATTTATCTTATGTGCAAAAGTTATATATTTAGTTTTACTTACGTTTAGTGACAGCATGTTATGTTGTAGCCACTTGTTTACTTGGTTAATTCCTATTTGAGCATTAAAAAATACATCAGTCCAGCTATCGTCTTTGAAAGTTATAGCGGTGTCATCCGCAAACGTTATTTTACCATGGGGAACCTGAAGATTGCAAAGATCATTTATGTAGATCAGAAATAACGTTGGCCCTAGGATGCTGCCTTGCGACGCCATGCGTTATGTTAAGTTCGTTACTAAGAAATTTATCAAATTTTACACATTGTCGTCTGTTAATCATGCGTTGACGCCGCAATGTCTGGGATTTGTTAAATCGCACTTCTCGTAATCTAATCACAATTATTTTATGTTAGGTAGCTTCTCCTACCTCTAATTAGCTAGTGTGGCCCTCTAGCAAGTGCAACGGTACTTTCTTTTTACAGATATAAGTATAAGTAAAACAAAGTACGTAATACCCTAAGAGTTAAGACCTACCGAAAACTAATTACAAAGTGTTATTTCTTATTTATATACAAGGATCTAATGTTTACAAACTTATATAACAACAAATAAGGTGTTATATCCATTATTTGACCGCCCCGTTGGTCGAGTGGTTAGCGACCCTGACTACGCAATCAACGGGGTTCGGGTTCGATCCCCGACGGGGACAAGCATTTGTGTGATGAGCGTAAATGTTTGTATTTCCGGGTTTGGGCGTTTATTATATACATTCTGGTATTTATATATGTATTTCTATGTATTAGTATCTTTGACTAACACCCATAACACAAGCAAATATTTGCTTACTTTGGGGTTAGATCAGTAAGTGTAATTTGTCCCGTGAATATTTATTATTATTATTTATTATAGTTTTTACAGGACCTCGGAAACTCTTACAATAATAGAGTTGTACGACTTTTCAGGTCGTACTATTCTGTTATCTGTCTTTATATCCCTGAAAAGTGCGTAAACATATGTCTAAGACTTATATCTAATCGTACATACTATTTACAATTGATAAACATTCATTTTTACAAATAATTTTGCACTTTTCGGGGTTTTCGTAAGTCTGAGTTCCCGTATATAAATACCATCTCGCAAGAGTCGACTCGTAAGTTCTCGTCGACAGCGTGGAACCCTTTTTATTCGTAATATGCCTGTAGGCAATCAACTTAACTACTACATAATCCGCGACAAAGCGTCGTGGATCATGATCTCGGCTGCCATGAGAGAGCAGCACATAAATTTCACCCACGCCCGCTCCACGGGCGAAGGGATCCGGGTTAAAATCCCCACCTCAAACGATCACCGCCGTTTAACCACCCTACTGCGCGAACGCAAAGTAGGGTACCATACATATGCCTTGGACGGGGAAAGGCATCTTCGTGTCGTCATTAGAGGAGTCTCCAAAGACTTCCCCTTAGACAAGATCAAGGCCGATCTTAAATCCCAAGTCCCCGCGGTATTAGAGGTACACCGGATGTACAACCTGAGGTCCCGCGAGCCCTACGACTTAATTCTAGTCGTACTCGAACTGAGCCCGGAGGGCAAGAAGGTGTTCAACGTAAACACCATCTGCGAGACCTCCGGCATCATTATAGAGACCCCGCGTAACCGCGGAGCCCCCGGGCAGTGCAACAACTGCCAACTCTATGGGCACTCTGCCCGAAACTGCTACGCCCGACCCAGGTGCGTCAAGTGCCTGGAGGACCACGCCACGGCGGATTGTCCACGCCCTAAGCGCGGACAAACCGACGTCCCGACGCCCGCGACGCCGGTGAGCTGCGTCAACTGCGGTGCCCAAGGTCATTCGGCGAATTATCGCGGATGCCCAAAGGCCCCGCACAAACGCAGCCGGGGAAGCAATTCCCAACCGGTACCATCACCGAATGCCAAAAATACGAACTATAACTATTATAAAAAGGCCCCTAAGGCCAAAACCCCCCAGACAGGGCCAAAGCCGGTATCACACTCTGTGATACCAGCACCCCCGCCAACCGTTAACGCGTGGGTCAAACCACCTTCTCTTATAAGGCCTCCAGGTCCTCCTTCAGGTCCTCCTCCTCCTCCTCCTCCTCCCACTCGCAGGCCAAACAATCCGCCGCGCGTCCAACAGGCCAACACAGGGCACACAGGTTACGATTTCACTGACCTCGCGTTGGTCATGGAAATATCCCTAGCGATTAGCCCGGGTGAGGTAGCGGAGTTCGCTCACGAACTCCGTACAGCGACACCACAAAACGTGATCAACGTGATCATTAAACACGCAGCCCTGATGGAAACCATCAGGCGCATAACTGCTAGGGCCTCATAATGGATAGCAACCATAGCCAGAGGATGAAACCTTATTCCCTAACTGTCGCGTCGTTTAACGCATGCGGCTTAGTCAGGCAAATAGACCAGATTCGCGAATTTGTTAAAAATCACGAAATAGATATCCTCCTTGTACAGGAAACCTTATTAAAGCCTTGTAGGCGTAATCCGCGTATAGCTAATTATAATTTAGTCAGAAACGACCGACCAACGAATCGCGGTGGGGGCACTCTTATCTACTATAAAAGAAGCCTCCACATTGTTCCCCTAGATCCCCCTACTTTGGAATATCTCGAAGTCTCAGTTTGCCAGGTGGGTATGACCGGTCATCAACCAGTCATACTAGCATCAGCCTATCTCGGTCCCGGTAAAAGAGTAACAGAAAGAGATCTTAAATCTCTATTCGACATGGGCAACTCTGTCATAATAGGGGGGGATTTCAATGCCAAGCATAGTCTGTGGCATTCCCCCATAAACAACCAAAATGGGTTAGACATCGAACGACTGACGGACAGACTTAACTTCGTAGCAGTAGACCCGTCAGAGCCCACTAGATACCCGCCAAACGACGTGACACACAGACCGAGCGTACTCAATATAGCGCTGATGAGGAACGTAGATTTACAACTGCGTTCAGTATCAGTGATACACGAACTCGACTCGGACCACCGACCGGTAGTTTTCAAACTAGGTTCCCCCCACCATGCGCACGCCGTCCGCATGAAAAAGATAATCGATTGGAAAAAACTCGATGAGAATTTTCAATCGATACAATCAGAGCACCTCGACCAAATTCCTGGCAACATTAGTACGGTAGAGGAAGCCAAATCCGCCATTAAGTCACTCACTAGCCACATAGAATCGGTAGTCGATAGCTCCTCGCGGGAAATACCGGACGCCTTTCGGGGCAGATGGGAACTACCGGAAGAGCTACGCGACCTACTGAGACGCAAAAACTACGCGGCTCTACGTCCGATACATGACCGACGACAATCGCCGTTCGCTACGAGCTTTACAAAGAGAAGTAAAGCGGCGCATCGCCGAGTATCGTAACGAACGATGGGACAGACTGTTAAGTGAGGTCTCGCCATCGCACACGGCCTACTGGCCGTTGGCGAGGGCCTTTAAAAACGAACCAGTAGTAGAGATGCCTCCACTCATTCGACCTAATCAAACGCCCGCTTTTGATGATACAGACAAAGCCGAATGCCTGGCCGACAGTATCCAAACACAATGTTCCCCATCAAACCAGCCTACGGACCTAGACCACGTCCATCTTGTGGATAGCGAAGTAGAGCGCAGGGCGGCGCTACCACCGGAGGGTGACCCGCTTCTACCCACCGATCCCGAAGAAGTAGGCGACATAATAAAAGGTCTACACAATAAAAAGGCCCCGGGGCCCGATAAAATCACTAATAAGGTAGTTAAATACCTCCCCCCCTCCCTAATATGCCTACTAGTGTGCATCTTCAATGCACTACTAGCCGGCTGCGCGTTTCCAGACGAGTGGAAAGAAGCCACCGTCATAGGAATTCACAAACCGGGTAAACCCCGCAATAAAGTCAGTAGTTACCGCCCCATTAGCCTAATAAATACGTTAGGCAAAATCTATGAAAAAATCATTCTCGCTCGCCTTAAGGCATTTGTTCACGAGAAAGGCCTCTTAATAAATGAGCAGTTCGGGTTCCGAGCGGCTCACTCTTGCACTCATCAAGTGCACCGTCTCACCGAATATATCCTAAACGGGTTAAACGCAGCCCCGGGGCTGCAAATTCCCACAGGCGCCCTATTATTCGACGTCGCAAAGGCGTTCGACAAAGTCTGGCACAATGGCTTAATATACAAGCTATACCAAATGGGCGTGCCCGACAGACTCGTACTCATCATACGAGAGTACCTCACCAACCGCCGATTCAAATTCCGCGTGGAAGGAGCCTTCTCCACCCACAGATCGTTTACAGCAGGTGTCCCGCAGGGCTCCATACTGTCACCCGTATTATTCTCCCTCTACACGTGTGACGTACCACGCGAGCCGCACGTCGAGCTCGCGTTGTTCGCCGACGACACCGCCCTCTATACGTCCAACTTTTCCGAAGTAACAATCACGAAGCGGCTGCAGGCTGCGGCCAACGCCCTCGGTGATTGGTTCAGAAAATGGCGTATCGAAATAAATCCCTCAAAAAGTGCAGCCGTGTACTTTCGCCGCGGTAAACACCCGCGACAACAAAGGCGCGGTCTGCGTAAACTAGGCAACATTACCCTGTTCGGAAACGTCATCCCGTGGGAAAAGAAAGTCAAGTACCTCGGGGTAACGTTGGACAGCAAAATGTCATTCAAACCGCACATACAAAGAATGAAAGTTAAGGCTAAGTTCGTTGTAGGTCGGTTATATCATCTCATCAATAAACGCAGTAAAATGTCACTTAGACACAAGGTGACACTTTACAAGTCGTGCGTACGCCCCATCCTTTCATACGCTTGCGTAGCGTTTGCCCATCTCCCCCGTACGGACTTGCATCCGTTGCAAGTGGTACAAAATAAATTCCTGCGTATTGCCACGGGAGCACCGTGGTATATGCGCAACGTAGACCTCCATAACGATCTTGAATTGCCGAGCTTAGCAAAGCATTTCAAAGACATCTCCGAAAGATACTTCGATCGTGCCATCTCGCATCCGAACCCACTGGTGGTAGCCGCGGCTGACTACATCCCAGACCCTAATCCCGATCCCAAACTACGTAGGCCCCGCCACGTTCTTACCGATCCCGATGACCCGATAACTCTGGCCAACGGTTTACACGATAACACTACACATCTGTTTCGCCCTTCGGCGAACCGAGCCCAAGGGCAAGGTTCGGCGGACGGACAAAACAATGCCACTAGCCCTCTCATCGAAAATCACGACCCCACCCTAAGCCGAGGTTCGGTCTCACAGGAGACACCCTTAAGGCGGAGGGCGTACAGCCCTACACCTTTAAATTCTGGCTGAGCACTCTGCTCGCCCCCGCGACCGGTGAAGCTGTAACAGCCCATAAGGCTAACAGCAATTGAGACATTCCGAAAAAAAAAAAAAAAAACTTAACTACGTAAAGCCTTATTATTTCTACACAACAAAGCTGTATGTAGGTCTTAGTGCGAATAAAAGACGAAAACGAACATTATTATTTATTATAGAAAACTTACAAACTAAACGAAATATAAAATTTATCCTGCCTTACATAACTATTCACATTTGATAGTTACAAGAATTATGTCTGTGCTGCACATACTCGTTACAGCGGTTTCCCTATGTTAATATATTTAGGTAATTGATTTTAATTAGGTAGATACATAGAATAATAACGCATAGAAACCGAGTCGACCCGCGCAATATTAAGCCATTTCAAAGAAGCCTGAAAAGGCCTCTTACGTTCGCCGGCCCCTCAGGCATGCGACACGTGCCACGCGGAGTACAGCTCTCGCAATTTCAAAAAATGTGAGTTACTGTGTGGTGAAATGCTGTCACCGTGCTTCACAAAAGCGTATTTAGGACTTGAAGATAACATTTCACCGATAAAAACTACTTGGCATCGGATATTTTTGTATAAAATCCAAACAAATAAATCATAAATATCTAAGTAGAACGATATTCAAAATGTTGCCAGCCAAAGGGAAAAATATTCTACCACGTATTTGTTTTTACCTATTTTCATTATAATTAATAATATGTGTATTCCTATTTTATGTGCGATATTACATAGCCTGGACTTTGCTTTTGCATAAAAAATAGTTTTTAAGTGTTGAGACTCACCCATTATACTGACACAAATATTACAAATCCGTTTGTCAGACCAATATTATGAAGCATTTATTCGTATATAATGAGGATTTTTAGAAGACAAAAAAAATGTTCCAACTAGCATTCTAGATGCCACAGTGACCATCAGAAAAAAACTCTGTCACTACCAAAGTCATTTTTTTTTTAATTTTCTTATTAAATAATATGCCATCTTACTGCATTATTTCGTATTGCTTAGTGTCAAGTAGTTTTATTAGCGATATTTTCGACTTTTATCCACGAAAACATGTAGGGTAACGTGCCCTAAAATCGGTCTGCGCCTAATGTCGACCTCCTAATATGTTTATACTAATAATTAAGCTAATATTCCACATAACTTTTAAGAACGCGGGCAAGACTTCATACATCGTTTTTTAATTATTATCTTAAAGTTTAATGTGTTTCTTAAGATTCTATATCAACTGCTTAAGTTTTCTGGCGTCGGGAAGTGACGACCCCATCGCCCGCCGGAGGGATAATATTCTTTTTTGAGATTATTCCACCGGTGCAGTCAGTCAAAAAAAGTGGTAGGGCCATGCTTAGCTGAATGGGTCGGCACGACCGGGGCGATACCACTACCTCACTTAAAACCAAGGTAAAGTAACAGCTTTGCTGTTGCGTTTCGTTTGGTCTGTGAGGTTCCCGGAGGCCCTTTCCCCCCTCCCCCTAACACTATGGAAGCGCAATTTGAAGGTAGTAGTTTACCCCAGGGGGGTACCACTAGCGTAAGCGGTGGAGAATCCCCCTCTGGACATCCATGTTCAGGGGTTTGTAATCAGCCTAATCATGGATGCCCAGGCTGCCCTGCGTACTCTGGGGGGGCACAATTGCGCTCTCAAACTTCGCTGCTCGGGGCAAATCAAACAGACATCGAAAGGCACCCTCTACCACACTCCACGTGGATTATACTAATATTAGGGGTCTTCACTCAAACCTAAATGCCGTCCACTACCACCTTGAGACGGCTAAGCCGGCTCTGTTCTTTTTAACTGAGACGCAGATATCTTCTCCGGCTGATACCTCATATCTCTCCTACCCGGGGTACAAATTCGAGCATTCATTTGTACCCCGGGCGGGAGTTTGTGCTTATGTCAGAGAGGATATCTGCTCTCGACGTCTCAGCAGCATTGAAGGCTATAGGGACCTATCCATCCTCTGGCTGCGTGTAGACTGCGACGACCATCCCCGCATCTATGCGTGCCTCTACAGGTCCCATAGCGGAAATGCTGAAGTCGACAGGCTCGTTGAGCACCTTCAAACGGCTGTAGATTCCGTGTTGCAACAGACCCCCTCCGCTGAGATCGTGATCTTAGGCGATTTTAATGCCCACCACGCCGAATGGCTGTGTTCACGCACTACCGATCATGCGGGGAGGTCTGTTCACGATTTTGCCTTGGCATATGGTCTAACACAATTGGTAACCACGCCTACGCGAATTCCCGATGTGGACGATCATACGCCTTCACTGCTGGACCTTCTGCTGACCTCCCATCCGGACAATTATCAGGTATCTGTGGACGTCCCTCTTGGTACGTCAGACCACTGCCTGATCCGGAGTAAAGTGCCGGTTACGCGCCTATCACGGCCTCCTTTTGCAGGCTGTCGTCGCGTTTGGCACTATAGGTCAGCAGATTGGGACGGGATGCGGTCTTTTTTTGCGTCCTACCCATGGGGGCGGATGTGCTTCTCGCTGGATGATCCGAGTGTCATCGCTGACTCTATCGCTGATGTGGTGCTGCAGGGCATGGAACTTTTCATTCCATTTTCTGCGGTACCGGTTGGTGGTAAGTCTCAGCCTTGGTTTGGTCGCTCCTGCAAAACGGCTTCACGCCGAAAGCAGGAATGCTACCGGGCTTGGGCTGCAGCGTCGACATCTCGTGATGAAAAAACCAGCGCGTTACGTAAGGAGTACAATTCTGCTTCGAGGTTCTTCAAAAGAGCTATCGCCAAGGCAAAATCTGAACACATTGGCAGAATTGGTGAGAAATTAGTTCGCCTTCCTTCGGGAACTCGTGCGTTCTGGTCTCTCGCCAAGGCTGTCTTGGGGAATTTCTCACAGCCCTCTCTTCCAACCTTACACGGAGATGATGACTCTCTGGCCCATACCGCAAGGGAGAAGGCCGATCTTTTGGGCTCGTTCTTTGCGGCCAACTCGACTCTGGACGACCAAGGAAATGCACCGCCTACCATCCCGCAGTGCTATAGTTCTATGACGGAATTAAAATTCTTGCAGTCTTCCGTACGTAAAGCACTTTTTTCCTTGGACGTCCATAAGTCGAGTGGACCGGATAGCATCCCTCCGATTGTACTTAAATCATGTGCTTCAGAGCTGGCGCCGGTACTAACACGCCTATTCCGGCTCTCCTACTCACTCGGCGTAGTACCGATTTCATGGAAGACAGCTTTAGTGCATCCCATCCCTAAAAAAGGAGATCGCTCTAATCCGTCTAACTATCGGCCGATAGCCATAACCTCTTTGTTCTCCAAAATTATGGAGACAATCATCAACTGGCAGCTCCTCAAGTATTTAGAAGAGCACCAGCTGATTAGCGACCGCCAGTACGGTTTCCGTCGCGGCCGCTCAGCTGGTGATCTTCTTGTATACTTAACACATCGGTGGGCGGAAGCAGTTGAGTCTAAGGGGGAGGCATTGGCAGTTAGTTTGGACATAGCGAAGGCCTTTGATAGGGTATGGCACAAAGCGCTTCTGGCGAAGCTGCCTTCCTATGGGCTTCCCGAGAAATTATGCAAGTGGATCACCAGTTTTTTGGCTGATCGGAGCATCAAGGTCGTAGTTGACGGTGCATGCTCTGACCTTAAATCTATCAAATAATCTGCTCGTTTGCCCCCTCTTCTATAAAAAAAAAAAAAAAAAAACTGCTTAATTTATCCGCATTTAATAAATATTTTTTTTAACTTGGGGAATAGTAGTTAAATAAAGTTGGAATTTAGGTAAGGTTAACGTAAGCAATCAGTTCTCTCCTTAGTAGTCTGTGGTTAGATATTTATCTTGTCCAAGGAAGTTATATTCTACCCGGAATGCTTACACGTACTTAAAAATCGTTCCGAAGAGTACCACGACATGAGTGGAGTGTGTCTCTTTCTACTAAATAAAGCGCCAATCGCCATATATAAGTGTGGCCATGCATAGTTTGCAAATTACTACTAAGTAATTCTACTAATTTGAGAAACAGTTTTTACATTGCATAAGTAATTACGTAATAATTAAAATGAGCACATTTTAGAACTCACTATGTTAATTACAATACATTTAATGCTAATTTATTTATCGACGTTTATGAATAAAAAGGATTTAACGATTACCGAATATATAAAAATCTACCATTTAGATAATTTTATTTACACTGGCAATTGCAAGAAAGGGACAACATCCACTCTTGTCGTTGTCTTGCTCAGAACGTTTTTCCCCTCTGTTAAGTAAGAAACAAATGTCAACTTTATTTGTTACGAAATAAAGTATATTTTTATTTTTCAAATATTGCTTCGTAGTAATTCCAGTTATCGTATATAAGTTCCTTGATCTTGTCATTGGGTGTCTTCAGTACAACAGCTGTTAATCTCAGAAATCTAAGTTAGGTTGACAGAATTCTGAGCTAAGTTTTTGCGAAGACACTTTATAGGTACTTAAAAGAACAAAAAATAAATTAGCTTTAACTATTCTTTAATACAAAAACAGGGAGAATTTTTATTTGATACTTATAATGAAAATTATAATATATAAACTTATTGCTGTTTTAATGAAAATGTAAATTAAGTTTTATACAATGATAACACTTAAATTTGATGATAAAATTCAATCAAATTAAAGTCTCAATATTTTTTATATAATTGTTCCTAGCGATATATTTTATTTAATTGATTTAACAATCGTAGAAAATTATTCTAGTTTTATTCTAATAGTGAAAAATAAAACTTTGAATATCAAGTGCCTTTAAATTGTTTCCTTTCTTTGACTACAACTTAATAAAAATAAGTACCCTAAAATAGTTATATTGAAGATTATTTGATATAGACAAAAAATAATTTATATAAATCGTTTTATTTAAAAAAATATCACAATATTGAATATTTAATGCTCATTTCTCTTAATTTTGAGGACCAGCAAGTAACGATCTAATGTAATTTTTACATATCAAATTTTTTCTGCGTAGTTCTAAAGAGACTAAAATATCAATTTATTTCATTTATTTTATGTCTCAAAGAAAGAGACTCGATCATTAAAATTGGTGACCATTTAGATTTTTTCTTTTACAGTTTTTATCAAATTAAAAAGATCATTTAAATACATACCATAAAAAATTGAGGGCATATTATGTTTACAAAAGTTATTTAATAAAATTAAAGTAAATTTTAATGCAAAGTCAATACCTTATTTCAATTTCAAACATCCTTTACTGGCTAACATTAGAGAAAAATGGGGCTGAAATTAGGGAAAAATTGACCGACAATAGAAAAGAAACCAGGATAGAGAGGTTCAATCATTTAAAACTTAACATGAAATCAATTCGAAACATCAATAGTGTAAAATTTAAATATTGATTAACACGAAAAAGAAAATTAATATTTTCTTCCCGATAACGGTTTAAGCCTAATAGGGTCCGAAAGTTATGTATTTGGTTAGGCGGCCGAAATTTGGCTATTTTACCCTATAAATTTCTACATCACTGAGATTAATTTTAATTTTTAAAATTTTAAATAAATAATTTGATTATTAAGGATACATATTTTCGTGTCACAATTTGCACAAAAACGAAAAAATCCAAGGTGAAATAGCTTTGGAACGTAGAATTATAACACGTAGAAACCGAGTGGGCCGCGATGTTTTAAGCCATTTCAAAGTAGCCTTAAAAGGCTACGCAAGCGCTTGCCGTCCGCTCAGAATCGCGATACATGTCATACGGAGTGCAGGTCTCGCAATTCGAAAAAAATATGACTTACTGTGTTGTTAAAGGCAAAAAAAGACAAATAAAATAAATGCTGAATTATCAAAAAGTACCCTTGAGCTAAATTATTTTCATAAGACTTAGTATAAATAATAGTTAAAGCAAATACAATAATTAATTTTCTTAACATTAAGGTCTAACTAAAAATATTGTGCGCTATTTTTTTTCCACAACTAGCAACTGTATAGTGATAAGTTATGTGTTTCAAATGATCTATTTTTAGTCGATTTACATAACAGAAAAATTATAAATTGTAAGTATTTACCTGTGAAATATTCACTTTTTTTGTTTTTCTAAGGTGTTAAAACACTTCTTTATAATGCAATAAGTCATTTCGAATTATTTTTCGTAAACTGTGTCCGATATAACCTGATCTTATTAAGCATTGACAACTCGCAAAACGAATTGAGCCGTTTCTGGTTCAGTTTTATTTACTCGTTTTTTTGTGGTTTCTAGGCGTTATTATTCTAAGATCAGAACCAAAACAGTTGCGGACGCTAGGTGGTGATCAAGTCGTGCACAGAGCCAATAGTAGCCAATATAGTACGTTTAGCTTAAAACATTTAATTTTTTTAAATTGATTTAAATAAATACTTGATTAATAAGTATCTTATTAATTTTTACCTTAAAACGTTCGTCTATAACGTAAGTATTGTTTCTGCTTGCCCACCCATTTGCTAATTTTCAAGATAGTTTAAGGTTCAGAACCATGGCAAGATTTGTATAAAAGTTAAAATAAAAAAGGTTCCAAGGTAATAGCTTTGAACAAAAATACATACACATACACGCACACAGACATACACATAATAACACACAAGTATTTGCCAAGCAATGTATTTCAAACATTTGTATGATATAGGATAATATATTAGTAGATACATATCAATAAGTTTTTTTTTTTGTAAGAATTACTTAAATCACTGTTTTTATAACTTAAATAACGTAAATTCGTATTGACCATATTTTTTATTTACGCTCGGTGCCGGTTGGCTACCGCTGTTTAATTACTGAAATTAAAAAAAAAAACTTGAGAACCTCTAAAACATTTTCCTGTAATTCTACTCATTTTACCTCACCAGAATAAAAATTGTAAGTTCTAAATTTTCTATATAACTAATAATACTATTGGAAAGACAGACAATCTTTATTTCAGTAAGGTAAAAATATTTTAAATCACAAATAAAAGCACAAAAGCTAAAAAAATATAAGGTTAAATAGCTTTGGAATCATCTTGAGAACATCTAGAATATTTCCCGGCATTTAACATATTTTACCTAACCGAATAAAAAGTGTAAGTTTCAAGTTTATACTAAATGATTAATAATGTTATAGTATGAAAGATTATTTGTATACCGGTCAGGTAGATATATTTTAAATACCGTCTTGGGAAAATATTTATTTACTTGCAACACTATTCCAGTCTTTGGAGTCTTTGTGTGCGTGACGACGCTAGTGATTACACAAAGCTTACACGGACATTGACACGGTTTTGGCCTAAAATATGAACGAAGCGTTGAATGCAATTATCCCTCTAAGCGTTATTACTCTATGGGTAGATATAAATGTGTACATTATACCATTCTCGACCCGTTTGCTTTCGCTGCTCTCCTCATGCCTCCTCATACTCGCGCATATTTTATGAAGGGTTCAATGTGGCCACTATTCCCCATTAAGTCCCCTAGGTTCGCCAGGGTGGCCCCTATATGGGAGTCCAGCTCGTAGCATTCTTTTGCGAATCTAGGGCACTCTAGGAGAATGTGTGCCACAGTTTCGACCTGTTGCGAATTATTGCTGATCTACTGCTCAGAAAGGGCTCGGAAAAATGTAAGGAATAACATGATGAAACAATAAAAAATTACTTCGAACTTCAAGTAGACACAAATGGCTCCTCCCACTCCCAATGTTAGCAGACAACGGAATTATCCAAATATATGTTTTCTGCCTATAAACACCAAAGATGTAAATAGTGCGTCGCTATCCGCATGGCGGATAGCAATGCCACATGCTTATGTCTACGGGCTATCTTACTCTCCGAACCTGAATACAGTAATGATAAACAAACAAAAAATTAACGCTATTGTGGCAGAAATATGTAAAGCAGTGCTACCATATCACCCGGGCGAGATGTTGCCGAACGCTATCACCTAGTAGTCACGATGTTAGTGACAACGTACAGTCCATCATTTGTCTCTTACGAAATGCCTGGCAGAATGGCAGATCCATTCTTTAAAGGAAGCCCGGAATGACACAGGGGAAAATGTACACCCGAGGTACATATTGCAATAAAACAGCCTGAATGTGCATTTTGTTTTACGACGCATGCGATCTCTCACCGCTGCGAAAGCGTGGATAATTAACAAGTCACGTGGAGCAGCGTGGCCATTGACTAGTAGCTCAACAAAAACAATTCAAACAAACTACGGGTGTGTTCCCGTCCCGTAACTTGTCTGACTTAAGTCTACTGTCTAACAAACTTACAGACCTGTATGAGCACCTAAGTCAGCCATACTAAACTTCTTTTTTCTTGAGCCGCTTTAAAATTTTAGCTGCGTCGCGTGGGCTGCTACCTAATAAATCACATCAATTATTTATGTGTTCATAAAAACCTTATTAATCATTTTTTTATGTATATTTTTGTGAGAACGGTGGTATATGTACATTTTTTTAACACTTACCTAGATCTGGCTTGTAATTGCTGAACGCTACCCTTAATACGTCGCGTAAACGAGATGAAAATCTCTAACCCGGTTTCGGTATACCTACGTTCTTTGCAAATTTAATGTTGGAATAAGATAATTCACAAAGATATGTCAATGTAAACAACGTAATCAGAATTCGTGCACATTTTTTAACAGTCTTATATTGATCGGGTACTATTATTCGTTTTTTTACTATCTCTAGAGAGTCTTGGTTAAATCAGTTAGATAGAAGTCTGAGCTAAAGACATTCGGCAGGAGCACACCCAATATCTTAGCTCAATGGATCGTAGATTATTTAAGTACACATCAGCTGATTTTGACATAATAACATTTCAATTTTCAAACAAATTGTAATATGTATTGTAGTTTGTACCGAGTACGTAAAATAATAGGCTTATTTGATTTATGATCCAATTATAGAATTGTATGTTATTTGTTACCAGTTACGTGTCTAAATGATTAACACTTATCAAACGTTGATTCACACACAAGTGATGAGTTTACTGAGTACTGCCGATAAATAATAAGTGACAAGCTTAACCCTCTAGTTATTTTATATATTTCTCCGAAGTATATGTATTTGTTAGACTTATTATGTTGGAAATATGAATTTGAGAAATTTAATTTTACAATTATCTGTGAAAAGCAGTATTAGAACACAGATCAGATGTTTAAATTGTTGGTCTTGTGGAAAGAATGTTTCTACTCTCACTAAAAGTTTATTTTGTTCGAATTGTAATGTATTACAGAAGCCTACACACGAAAACTACTTTAAAGTCATAGGTGTTTGTGAAACCTTTGATTTAGATGAAAATGATCTAGCCAAAAGGTACAAAGAGCTACAAAAACATCTACATCCTGATAAGTTTGCAAACAGGTATTAGTATTTATATTACATAATATTTCACATTACTGTAGATATACCATCTAATAGTTAAATTGTGTACTATTTTTTTACCAATTTTACATATTTAATAAAGTGTATATTTATTAGCATTAGAGATGTTGGTATGCATAATAAATGTTCAGGGATTTAGTGAAGATTATTATTTTGACGACATCACTACGTGTGCTATAACTATTATACTTACATACTCCATATGTATCTCTTAAATTTCCAGGGATAAACAGGAACAAGAAATATCTGCACAATATTCATCTTTAGTTAATGAAGCTTATAAAACACTTTTAGAACCCTTATCAAGAGGTGAGATCAATCATTTGTCCTTAAATACTAATATTATGTATAATTGTTGATTTTGGTTATTGCAACTTACTAGTAAGTGGAGCATCTAAAGGTTTTGCTGCAGTGAATAAATGTATGTGGTTAAAGTAGAAATTTGTTATTTATACTATAAAATGCATAATTAACCAATACTTTTTCTGATTTTGATTTGTTTCAACAAAAAAAAAATAGAATGAATCAAATTAAATTATATATTTTTAAAGTCTCCATTTCATTTAATCTAAATGTGGCGCCGCTGGTCCGTACCGTTGAAGGGTCATAGTGATGCAACCAGCGGGCCAGCTTCTTGTCAGGTGACGTCATAACTGTGGAGGTCGATGACGTCACACAAGGACAAGGAAGGGGAAAAGGAAGATCTTCCCAGCCAGGCAAGGTGTACTGCCTGGGGACCGAAGTCCATTTGAGAAACGTTGAAACTTGTATATAGTGTTACAAGATAAATAATTGTGATCTCGCGATTCAGGATTTTATTTTGAATTTCATCTTTTCCATTTGTTATTGATTTTTGTCCATTTTTTATTATTTTTTCTTGTAGCGTTTGTGATTGTTTTGAGCCGCTACAGATATAGAACATATTTGAAAGTTACATGAGTGTGTAAATGGTTGTAGGGAGCCAGTACTGGTAGTCAAATGTTTGAAGGAGAACAGTAGTCCATGTGCATGTTATGTACTTTCCTGACTATCTTCATCACATTTTCAACTAATTTTTGTAGTTCGAATGTCCACGGGCAATGATGAATGTTTTCCATTAGTTTTCCCACTCGCTCATATGTCTGCAATTTAATAAAAAAGATTCAAGGGCTAAAATTCAGCAATGAATGATTTTTTGTATATTTCTTATGTAAGTTGTATTGCAGACCTTTTTATTGAGCATTTACATAACATCTTTTATTTCATTAGTTTGGCAACTTTTTTGTTAGTTAATTTATCATTTAATGTTATTTGTTTAACCTGATAGAGTAAACACAACTTATACTTCCTACAATTTAATAATTTTCTATAAATAAAGTAAGCCTTTATTACTAATTAATTTTTTTTAACTCTATTTTACATTTATTTTTTAAACACTTAACTATTTTATGTTTATTTTCATTAGTAGCTGGTTTATTTTTATGCTTGTCTTTCGACAAAGGCCTCCTCTAGTGCTTTCCATTTTGTCCTGTCCTTTGCGATACATGCCCATTTTGGACCCGATATTTTTCATATCATCTTCCCAGCGTTTAATTTGTCTACCTTTGCTCTTTTTACCATTGCATGGGCTCTCCATTACTAGTTTTGTCCACTTCTCTATCTTTTCCTATAGCATCTATCCTGTCCACCTCCATTTCAGGCTTTTGTACACTGAATATATATTTTTAAATTGTGTATCCTCTTTATTCTTTCTAATCTAACCTTGTCTCTTCACTCTAATAGCACAATTTTTTGTAGCATAAGATAGCAAACAAGCAGATGGCTCCCCTGATTGAAAAGAGACAACCACCGCCTATACAATCTATTTGTTAATGTTGTGTTGTTATGCATATAGCAGGATGGTAATGCTACATGCATAGGTTTACTGGCTACCTTACCTTCCAAATGGAACATGACAGTGACAAGTGTTGACACTATTATGGTAGGAAGAGGTAGGGTGGTTATACCGTACTTAGGTGAGACCTAACAGAACTCTACCACCTAGTTCCCTTTTTCCACATTTTTTAATCAATAATTTATTTCATCCCAGACCTCATTACGCATGTTTATATTTTGTTAATTATTTTCTTACAGGAATATATATGTTGCGACTACGAGGCAAAGAAATACCAGAAGAAACGGAGGTAGATCAAGAATTTTTAATGAAAATAATGGAAAAAAACGAAGAAGTAGAAAATGCAAACACAGAAGATACAATCATGAAATTAAACAAAGAAAATAAAGCTCACATTAAAGATTTACAAAAAAAGGTCTCTAAAGCATTTTTTGATGGCGATTTGAAGAGAGTAATAAGATTATTAGCTATTATGAAATATTATACAAGCATTGATAGTCAAATACAAGCGACTATAAGAAAAATGGGCATTATTAGATAATTCAACATAAAGAAATACATGCATGTGAATCTGTAGGTACAAATAAATATTTGGTTTGGCATTAATATAGCCTTTATAAAAAATCAATAATCTCACACAAGCATGGTTCCTCACAATTTACATTCATATTCTTATATTTTCCCAAATGTTTCTCAATCTTCCACTCACTTTTAGCTGAGAAGTATTTTATCAATTTAAAAAAAAAATGTATTTTTTTACAAAAAGTTTAAATCTATATATATAAAAATTAATTGCTGTTCGTTAGTCTCGCTAAAACTTGAGAATGGCTGAACCAATTTGGCTAATTTTGGTTTTGAATTAATTGTTGAAGTCCAGGGAAAGGTTTAAAAAGTGAGAAAATATAGAAAAGAAATAAGAGTAGTTAAAAAGGCAGAACAACATTTGCCGGGACAGCTAGTATAGAATAATATATATTTGTATTGTAGTTCTGTATCACTACTCTAATTTTATAACGAAAGGAAATTGTTTATTGTAGGTAACTCAAACGAAATATGTGCAAAACGGTATATATTGTCAATTATCACAGAAGGCACATTTACACATAGGAACAAGAAAGTACAGATAGAAAAAGACATGCACAAAATATATATTATAAAAATACTGTATATAAACATTTCGCGGCACAAGAACGAAGGGATTGTTAGTAAGCGCGCGTGCAGCCTCTCGGCTCGGGTGCAGTTTTTAACTAGTTGAAATTAAAAGTGAAAGGATACATCGCGAGGCCACACCTAGGCCAGCGGCTCGAGTACGTTATGCCTAGCGATTTTACCGACCTAGACGAACAGTAGTAATGGCTTCGCGCGCGCCATAGTATATATAGCACCTCCGATCAAATAGTGTCACAATTCAAAAAAAATCTTAAAATCATTTTTATTGTACCATTCGCATCGTATTATGCCATAGTTTTATCTCGAATGGTAATCTACTACTGTTTTCAATAATTTGATGCTATATGAAGTTAGTGACGTTAGTGGCGTTGGCTGGAAAAGCGAAAAAAATAGGCAGGAGTAACTTTAAACCCCTTTTACTCGAGAATTGTTTTTTTAACTTCCCGCTACGTAGTACGTAGTGTACGTAGATAGGAAGTTACTGAATTTGCCCCGATTTTTGAAAATCGAGTTTCATCGAGAGACGTCAGTATGTCTGTATGAATGTATGTGTGTGTGTGTGTGTGTGTGTGTGTGTGTGTGGGTGTGTGTGTGCGTGTGCGTGTGCGTGTGCGCGCGTGCGTGCGCGCGTGTGCGCGTGTGTGCGTATGTGTGTGTGTGTATGTAAACATCGCATAACTTTTGAACGGCTGGACCGATCGAAACGCGGTTGGTGGCATTCGATTGGATTCTGCTCAACTTAGACTTCCTAAAAAATTTAAACCAAGTCGGCCTAGGAGATTTTGAGAAATTTTGAAAAAAACCCAAAAAATAATTTTGGCGAAACAGTATTTTTTTAATATAACTTCCAGATTAATGTACCGATTGAGCACAAAAACTAATCAGTTCTGTTCCTCAAAAAACTACATCTAATGCGTAAATTGCATCAAAATCGGTTTATCTGTTTGGGAGAAATCGTTGACGAAAAATTAAAAAAAGGAGTTTTTTCGACATAACTTCGAAATTTTTCAACCAATCATTTTTGGTATTCTACAATATTTTAGTACTAAAAAAATTACGTCAAATGGCATTTCAAGAATCAAAATCGAATCTTATTTTCAAAAGTGGCAGCTTTTCAAATATTAAAATTACGCCATTTTTAACAAATTTACTTCATAGTTCTAAAATAATTTTCAGGCTAATACACCGATGGACTTAAAAATCTTATCAGCTTTTCTCTTTTAAAAACTGCGTCAAATACGGTCAATTTGTTTAGGATTTATTAATGATAAAAATATTTGAAAAAAATATTTTTTTTTGACATTGTTACGAAATTTTTCAACCTATTGATTATTTAGCTAAATCAATATTTTAGATCTCAAAAATTGAGTTGAATGTCATTCGAAAGATCAAATTCAATCTGTGTTTCCAAAATATACAACTTTTCAGAAATCAATATAAGAACTTCCATTTTAACAAAATAGATGTTTGAACTGAAAAAATCTATGTTCATAGTTTTTACTCTCTTGAGCTAAAAATACCTTAATTTAGTGGGTAGTTTCAGGGATGGCCTGTAGGGTCAACCGCTTACACAATTTTTGACTTATGACACTATTTGAGCTGAGGTGCGATATAGAAATTAGGAGCAATCCTTGATACACTCAAGTAGTGTTGTTTAAAATGGGAGACCACTGTTGCTACAGTATGTAGATTCCTAGATGATTGGTCTGAAACTTTTCGGTTTTGGTAATTAGAAATACGGGTTGTAATGTCATACTATCCTCTCGTTGTGTACTATTTGTCATCAAAGCTGGATTGAAAGTTCATATTTCACAGTTCTATAAATTATTTAAATTTTTTTAACTATAAGACATTTTAAAACTGTTGACATTTATTATTTTAAAGAGTTTGACATTTTAATACAAAATCATACATTTATGAATATGCAAAAAAATTAAAGTATAGGCACTAATCAGTATTGACAGGATACAATGTTGCACTTTCCGCCATAAATTACGGTCGAAATATGAATTTTCGATCCAGGTTTGATAAAAATATTTTTATGATTCGTTGATTAACTGATTTTATATTTATTTATTCTTTTTCTACACATAGAAATACAAAGCAGTCCGGTTATTAAAAATACATATACAAAGACGTGTACTCTATTTATTCTAGCAAAGCCAGCAAAACAAGTTGTTGGAGAAAATATAAAGTATAAACATTATTATTTTTACATAAATACATTTATTTTCAGTGTTGCCAGTGACAGATAGTCAAATATAACATGAGACAGCTCAAAAAGTAACATTTTCACGAGAAAAGTAACATTTCCTTATTTTATATGGAAAATGGCACTAATAAAATAATATGACACTTTATTACACAGAAATTAAAAAAGTTTTGTGTCCCATTAGATAAGCTTCAAAAATAATCGTAATCATTTTTAATCAAATAACTGACATTTAATCTAATAATATAAAGATAATCAGTTTAAATAGGAAATAACCTCATCTTTAATCACATCAATTTTATTTTATGAAAAATATAAATAATTTTAATAAGTCCTAAAATTAACGTAAAAGTAACATTTTGAGTCGTATAACGTGGAAGTTACATGAGAGGGTCAAAAGTAACGCAAAATGTTACAAAAGTAACATTCTGGCAACATTGTTTATTTTAGATGACAAACATGACTAAGATCCGCAGTTTCAAGTTGATCGAGCCTTGTAATGGGTTATGGGATATTTTTGACGAACAACTGGAATTATTTCATTTTGATTCACTGTTTTCATTTATTTAATTTGTAGGTACTATGCCATAGTGACAATAAACTAAGAATTGATAAACTAAGATATAGAGTCTCTATTAAAATTTAAAACAAAAGATTTGTAAATTCAAATATGGTATGCATATATTTATAGGTAGACGAACTTAACAAGTTTTGTAATTGATTTTTTCTTGTTTTATCATAAAACTTTTTAAAGCAATAAAATTGTTCTAGTTACCAACTTTTATTATTTATTTATTGGAGGGCTAAGTATTAATAATCTATCTAATAAAATTAAGAAAAAATGTTAAATTGTTGATTCTTTTTAACTGTTTATGATATATATATATATATATATATATATATATATATATATATATATATATATATATATATATATATATATATATATATATATATATATATATATATATATATATATATATATATATATATATATATATATATAGCAAGAGGAACCTTTGTACCTCTTGCTATATCTTCCGAGAGTTGATAGGTACCTACTACAAATATTTAAGACGCCAAGAGCCCATTTTATTTTTGCGAACTGCTTGTATTGCTCTATGCATTGATTCCCTGCTACAGGATAGGTGATCAATCTTGCGTTTATGATTAGACGCAATCTAAGTGTTATAGTGTAAAAAATAATACCTATGTCTTTAGTCTGTTACATTTGTACGTAATTTTGACCATATTATAGAGTTATAAGAATTCAAAAATCTGTGTTAATATTATAAATGCGAAAGTTTGGATGTTTAGATGTTTCATGTTTGGATGGAAGGATGTTTGTTACTCAATCACGTAAAAGTACTGAACGAGTTTGGATGAAATTTGTCGCACAGGTAGATAATGACCTGGAATAGCACATAGGCTACTTTTTCTCCCGGAAAATCCCCTTATTATGGTACCACCGTCTTACCTATTCCTGCCACAATAGCGTCAGTGTTTGTCACTGTCGTTTCAATAAGCCTTCAGACGCAGAAAGTGGATTTAAATACAGTATAGGTAAGTAAAATATCATAATTGATAATTTTGATTAATAATAATTTTTCGTATAATCAATAAAAATTTAGAGGTGTCAAATATATATGTTTTACATCATAAAGATAGGAAACAAACAGATGGCTCTCCTGATGGAAAGAGACAACCATTGCTTGTAGACACCAAAGGTGTTAATAATGCGTTACTTGTAGTAGGGTTTAATGCTACGAGGGTGGATTGAAAACTCGGTCTAACACAGATCTATTCAATTCTAGAAATCAAATCTACCCGTATTATTTATTTCAGACTACTCTGAAAGTAGTTAATTGTGTGAAGTTCGAAACGTGCGCAATAATTTGTTGTGATTTTATAAATTTTTTAGCAAAGCAATTGGTCATACTTTCTGCAAATGGAGCAGCGTGCCGTCATTAAATACTTCCAAAAGATGGGACTATCACCGAAAGCCATCCATGATGATATGGTCAGTATATTAGGGGATTCTACTCTATCTTATTCATCCGTCAAAAATGGATAGCAGAATTCAAGCGTGGCAGAGAGAGTATGAAACATGAAAGCCTTTGATTTTTGCCATTATTTGATGATTTAAAAATTAGAAAGATAGCCGAGATGTGGTGGGTTCCGCGACTGCTTTCAGTTGAACAAAAAAGGACGCGATTGACTATTTTACGTGACTGGAGTTATTTGAAGCCGATGCAGGTGGTCGTGGACAAGGACGACAAGACAAGAAAAATGACGTCCAAAAATATTTGACGTGAATATACGCCTTTAAATTTGCTTTCATAGAGAGGACAATTCAAAAAACGGATAACAAAATTGGGGGATAGGTACAGTTTGGTGTTATAGCTATATCATTCGCATTGGCACAGGTATTGCTAGTTAAATATAATTCAGTATTTATATCATTTGCAAAAAAAATGATTACTTTGATGAATTAATGCAATCTGCCAGTGATATTTATTAATTTTCCTGTTTAATTAAAATGAGTTAAGTTTATTCCTACCAGAACAATAATAAAACACTTGAAAACAAAATTTTGAGTTAATAAAAGAATAAATAATTTTATTACGCTACAAGTAATCATTGAGTCGGTAGTCACTCGGTACGCAATACGTAGTTAATGAATTCGTTAACGCCTACATTGGTGTTAGAGTTTAATTTTGATACTCTGGAGAATGTGAGGAAGCGGTATGATCTGGACAAATCTGGTCAGATGGATAAATCAATTGATATTTTAAAAGAGTGGATAAAAAGGCAGGAGCGCTTTGTAATGAAACATTTTTTGTGAGTTTATTAATTTTCAAAGATAGATTAAAGTTTTTTTATACCATAAAAAAATACTGTTTTCACTGTGTTGGGTTGGGCCATCTGAAGAATAGACCCACTGCCGTTCTGCCAATTAATAGGGCTTTTAAAGACAAGTAACGCATTATTAACACCTTCGCTGTCTACAAGCGATGGTTGTATCTTTCCATCAGGAGAGCCATCTGCTTGTTTCCTATCTTTATGATGTAAAACATATATATTTGTCACCTTTAAATTTTTATTGATTGAACGAAAAAATATTATTACTTAATCAAAATTATCAATTAAGATATTTTACTTACCTATACCACAGTATACTGGAGACTAACAGTAGTCAATCTACATACATGTGATATTCGAGTAACGCACACATAGACACCTCTAACGGACGCGATATCTCGGAATGGTTCGGGACAGTTGGTTCCGCACCAGTCCGAGATATCGCGTCCGTGAGAGGTGTCTCTGTGTGCTATGCTCGATTATTACCTACTTGTATGTAACATCGACTTCTGTTAGTTTCTAAGTATTCTGTGCCTATACTGTATTAAAATCCACTTTCGGCGTCTGAAGGCTTAATGAAACGACAGTGACAAGCACTGACGCTATTGCGGCAGGAATAGATAAGACGTTGGTGCCATAATAAGGGAATTCTTAGCTGTATTGGCTTAAAGCAAGACCGTATGACCGTTTCTTACCTGAATCTCACATTTTTAAAGATAACTAGCTGACCCGGCAAACGTTTTTTCGGCATCGTTGTTTTGCCATTCATATTAGGAATCCATAGCGGACAAACAACGTGACACGTAATTTATATAAGTCTACGGGATTGTCCCGCAGCCAAAATGGCATTAAACTTTATATGGTGGTTAATTTTCCGCGCAATTTTCTTAATATTTACTTTTATAAGAACCTTCTCCTTACAATTACAAACACAATTAAAAAAAATTACCGAAATTGGTCCAGCCATTCAGGCGTGATGTCGTGACCAAGGAAAATAGGGATTGATTTTTATATATATATAGATTACGAAAGCTATTCTTTGGAGGAACCAAGTGAGGGGGATCTTTGTCATATAGGTAAACGGTTGATTTTGAGGATGAGAAAAAAATTCACATTAGTAGTAAATATAATGAATTTAAAAGAAAAAATATCACTGCTTAGAAGGCTTAACAAGTTTTTGAGTCATTGTCTAACTTATAAAACGTACTCGAAGAAGTTTTGATAGGTGGTAAACCTGTGGTACGGATATGTCCGTCGTTAACGTTAAATAAGTTAAATATTCATAGTATGAAACAATAAAAGCCGTCTTCTTAGTCTGCGTTATTGTGATGGGCAACATCGGACCCTACATTATGCGTGGCCCAACATGCACTTTACCAATTTATTAGATTACTAGTTGACCCGCGCAGCTTCGCTCGCGAGTATATTAATTTGTCGTCGAAATAGCTTTTGATAAAAATTTCTTCCCATATTTCAGCCTTCCAGGGGCTGATTTTTGAAAAAAATTAGCCCTTGTTTGACCCCGGATCTTCAACTATATCCATGCCAAATTCCATGAAAATCGGTCCAGTGGTTTAGCCGTGAAAGCGTAACAGACAGACAGACAGACTTTCACATTTATAATATTAGTATGGATTAGTATATTGGTATATTAGTATATTCGTATATTAGTATATTAGTGTATTAGTGTATTAGTGTATTAGTGTATTAGTGTATTAGTGTATTAGTGTATTAGTGTATTAGTTTATTAGTGTTTTAGTGTATTAGTGTATTAGTATATTAGTATATTAGTATGGATCTAAACTATTTTACATTGCGCTCTCAAGATTTTAATCTGAAATTTATCGTAACGGTTTTGAATTGACTGACTCCTTTTTATTTGGGTATCATTTAAGCTATCGTCAATGTAATTAGTTTGTGTTTCTTAAATAATAGGGTTTGCTCACAAAATAGTAGATTTGTCACCAAAATGTAGTCACCAAACATTATAAAATAAATTCCACAATAAATCACGTAAAATCGTGGAGATATAGGGCCTAGTACCAAGTTTTACATAGTAGTTTTTGTATGTATTGTAATAGGTTTGTCCTAATAAGTATTTAAGCAAACTAATTTAAAGAGATCACCAATAAAACATATATTATGTCACTAGAAAATTTCATAAAGTTTTCAAAAAAATTTAGGGATGTCGTCATCATCGTTTCAACCAAAAGAGTTTACTACCTAACGGGACATATTATGCCGTTCCCATGGATCTTAATTTCCACAGGTAGTAAATAAATAATTTTTCTAACAGAATACAGTTTCTTGCTGCCCGCGCGGCGCATCGTATGATCGATGCAACGTTGCCAGAAAGTTACTTTTGTAACATTTTGTGTTACTTTTGACCCTCTCATGTTACTTTCATGTTACACGATTCAAAATGTTACTTTTACGTTACTTTTAGGACTTATTAATTTTTTTATATTTACCATCAAATAAAACTTATGTGATCGAAGATGAGGTTATTTTTTTATGACCATTCATTTGAAGCTAAACTGATGGGACAGAAAACTTTTTTATTTTTCAGGTCATTTTCCGCATAAAATAAGAAAATGTTACTTTTCTCGTGAAAATTTTACTTTTTGAGGTGTCTCATGTTATATTTGACTATCTGTCACTGGCAACACTGGATCGATGCCTATTTACCTACGTTTAATCGCTGAGGCCGGAAAGCGCGCCAATTTGTCTCCGCCTCTGAACATCTATACATATAATCGAATCGTAGGAAAGTCAAAACTGTACATTGAAATTTGAATATTTTTTTTAAAGAATACTTGGGGCGTGATCTACAATCGATATCGAAGCCAAAAATATAGTTTTTAGAGTTTTTGTCCGTTTGTCTGTTTATCCGTTTGTCTGTTTGTCTGTTTGTCTGTTTGTCTGTTTGTCTGTCTGTCTGTCTGTTTGTCTGTTTGTCTGTTTGTCTGTTTGTCTGTTTGTTTGTCTGTTTGTCTGTTTGTCTGTTTGTCTGTTTGTCTGTATGTATGTCCGGGGTAAACTCAAAAAGTACTGCATGGATTTACTTCAAATTTTGCATGAACATTATTAACAGGTCGGGTCAACATATAGACTACATATTATCACGCTATCACCTAGCGGGATAAACGAAGTCCGCGCGGACGAAGTCGCTGGCAATAGCTAGTATTGTATAAAATGATATATTAAATTGGTAACGAATACTATTATTTTAATAACTGAACGAAATGAAATGTAACTACTGTATTGGTGACAAAATAATAAATAAAAAGGAGTCGCAGTCAGGGATTGATGATCGATTTATTTGGTGACAGATCAATCATTCTGAGCACAAAGCTATTATTTAAGTAATAAAACTAATAATATAAGAACGAAGTTTATATTCATGTAATGCACTTCAATTTCATTGGTAATCCATCTCTTATTTTATAGGTACATATATTAACATTAATTTGATAATTCATACCTGGGAACACTTTTTGTTTATCTGAGAACGAAAATATAACGTGGCGATAGATCTATTGATTAGGTGATACAACTTGATGATAAAAAAAAAGTACTTTGGGCACTCGGAGACTGCCGCGGTAAAGCTATTGCATAGCATTTTTTATCAACTTATGCAATTACAATCATATATTTATTTTATTTATGCAGTATTTTTTTTCTTTGTTTATTCATATTTAAAACACTTTGTACACAAATTATACGAGTACAGATATTCAGTGTTGTACGTAGATGATAAATACCTATACACCTATATACTTTCTCACAAACAGCTGATTACGGTAGTTTTCCAATACAACCAATGCTACCTAAAGGCGGGTTGCTGAACTAAAGAGACAAGCGTGATATTTGAAAAAGTCATTAAAAGTTCTGATATTTATCGATAGATGGAAAAACTAAAAAGTATCACCGCTGTGCCGGTCGGAGTGGGGGGGGGGGGGGTGTTAGGTTTTTTCGTTACGGAATTTCTGGATTCGGTCTCCACGCTCAAGGGCCACGATAGAAGCTATGCAATAGCTTAACATAAATTTTGGTGACAAGAAATATAGTCGCCTTTTTGTTTTGATCTCAAATGTTCTCAGACTATTCTGCTTGTCAGACAGACAGACTTTCTCATTTATAATATTAGTATGGATTTAGTATATTAGTATAATTAGTATATTAGTATAATTAGTATATTAGGATGGATCTAAACTATTTTACATTGCGCTCTCAAGATTTTAATGTGAAATTTATCGTAACAGTTTTGAATTGACTGACTCCTTTTTAGTTTGATCTCAAATGCTCTCAGACTCTTCTGCTTGTTTTTATGTAAAAGCATACTAGACAAAGTTTGGCTGCCGTTATCGTTTTAACTTACAATCTTTCTTGGCTTTGGGATGAAACGACCCCATCGCCTATTGGCAAGATAATTTTTGTTATCCAATCAGTGCAAGCAGTCAATCTAAGTAGTGGTATTTCCACGCTATGTTTGCACCGAATGGGCCGTCACGTACATCTAATATAATACCAACGTGAAGTAAGAGCTCTGATGTTGCATTTCGTTCGGTTTGTTGGAGTTATAATTATATCCCGTATTGGTCCGGAACTTTGAAGAATAGATCAACTGCTATTCTGCCAGGCAGGTCGTAAAAGGCGACCGATTGGTTATAGATAGTATTACTATATTGACTACTAGGTAGTATATGGTACCAACGCCTTACCTATTCCTGCCGCAATAGCGTCAATGCTTTTCATTATTGTATTCCTTGTTGGAGGGTAAGGTAGCCGGTAGACTTATGCATGTGGCATTCCCATCCTGCCACATGGATATCGACGCACGTTAACATATCTGGTGTCTATAGGCGATGGTTTCTCTTTCCATCAGGAAAGCTATATTCTTGTTTGCTATCTTATGATATAAAAAATATCCCGGTGGCTCTATTCTCTTTTCCGAAATGCAATGAAACTGCATTTTTGTATGGTTGTGTTTTCCATGGAGATACCACTTTTATTTGTAATCGGGAATTCTCTAGACATCCATGGGCAGGATTTAGTAATTAGTCTAATCATGGATGCCTAAGCTAATGTGTGTACAATGCGGGAAGGGCGGTAGTGTTGGCAAAATTCGAAGGCGTAGCTACTACCGTATCAGCTGTATCAATTATACGTGCCTACGGCCCCGGGGCCCTCAACGTGCGTAAGCAAAATTAATAAAAACTTCTCAAATGGCAAAAAACAAAAAAGCAATTTTTTTGCAAAATATTAGTTTCAATTGTTTGTAAAATTTTTGGCAGAGCAATTTTTAATATTATAAATATATGTTTGCATAATATTTTTTTTAATTTTATGCAAACATTTTTTTCTTTTCTGAGAAATCTCTAGCCTCCTCCAAACAAATTTTATACGGGATCTCGCCAAGGCACGCTACGCCAATGGTAAAAATGGGCTCGATTTCAAATCTGCTTGGGGACATGGAGTAATAACCCTTCTTACCACGTCTGCTCTTAAGCTCTGTATCATCGGAGGAATCGCTCCAACCCAAATGCCATCCATTACCCCAGGTACAAATCGGAGTATTCCTTTGTACTGTGGGTTGGAGTACGCGCCTATGCTAGATAGGATATAGGTTTTAAACATCTCACCAGCCTTGACGGCAATAAGGTTCTTTTAGTTACGCATAGGAAATGTTAAACAGCTTCTTATCTATGCGTGCCTTTTTTTATAACATAACACAGAAAACAAGCAAATGACTCTACCACCACAGACGTTAATAATGCTTTACTATCCGTGTGGATGGATGACAACGCCATGTGCATGAGTCTACCAGCTACCTTACCTTCCAAACCAGAATACGATAATGACAAACATTGATGCTATTGCGGCAGGAATAGGTAAGGCGGTGGTACCCGGGCGAGACGTTGTGGAACTCTACCACTTAGTAGTCACGATTGTAGTGAAAAATATAACCAATCAGTCGTCTTTCACGACCTGCCCGGCAAAACAGCAGTTGATCTAGTCTTC
This sequence comes from Apodemia mormo, assembly GCA_036924255.1. Lineage (NCBI taxonomy): Eukaryota > Metazoa > Arthropoda > Insecta > Lepidoptera > Riodinidae > Apodemia > Apodemia mormo. The sequence continues at coordinate 14,814,535 of JAUPFN010000020.1, forward strand.
AAAGGAGCCCGAACCAACATGGGGAGCCCCATATAAGTACCATATCGGTAACGTTGAAACTTGTCGACTAATCGAGAACATTTAAACGGATACAGACTCCGACAGCAATAGGTAGCAGGAACCGTAAAACTTGGAATTTTTAAAGCCCACCACGGCGATTAAATTGGTTCACACACAAATGATTCTGTTGGGAGATTTGTTTACGTATACGTTTGCATATAGTTTTACAAACTTGGTCCGTACACTACTTTTATTTTTTGCATGGGTACTCATTTCATATTTCATGAAATTTTAATTGCAATTTCGAAAAAGGCACATCACGCATATTTTGACACAAACGTTTTTTTTTTTCATATTACTGTGTTCTGAATGCTTGCCTGCACCTATTCTGTCCGAAAACAGAACGTCTTTGGTATTCGTTCCAGCGTTAACGTCATGGCGAGTATGTGTATGTGTGTGTGTGTGTGTGTGTGTGTTTTTCGAATGCTTTTGTCTTTTTATATTATAAAATTGCAAACGAGCAGATGGCTCCCCTGATGGAAAGAGAAGACATCGCCTATAGACACCAAAGATGTTAATGATGCATTGCTATCCGTGTGGCAGGATGGTAATGCCTGGTGCATATTCCAGCGGCTACCTTACCCTTCAAACCAAAATACGACAATAAGAAGCATTGACATTATTGCGGCAGGAATAGGTAAGGTGCCTGGGTGAGACGTTGAGGAACTATATACCACCTAGTAGTCACGATGTTTGTGACGCGTATAGCCAATCGGTCGCCTTTTACGATCTGCCAGACAGAATGGTTGTTGGTATATTCTTCAAAGGACCGCAACGGGTTAAAAACTTACTATTAACTAAATCCCGTAGTATGATAGTTCCATGCCGGAATAAAATATCGACAGTTTTCTGTGCGTGAAGCACTACTTTCCTTGGATGTCCACAAGTGGAGTGGGCCTGATGGCATCCCTCCGATTGTGCTTAGAGTATGTGCTCCAGAATTGGCACGAGTATTGACGCACTTATTCCGGCTTTCCTATGCACTCAGCGTGGTACCAAATTCATGAAAGACAGCATCCCATCCCTAAAAAAGGAGATCGCTTTAATCCGTCAAATTATTGGCTAATAGGTATAACCTCCTTTTCCTTAAAAATCATGGAGACACTTATAAACTGTCAGCAGCTGATTAGTGACCGTCAGTACGGTTTCCGTCGTGGCCACTCAGTTGGTGATTTTCTAGTATACCTGATGCATCGTTAGCCAGAGGCAGTTGAGTCCAAGGAGGCATTGGCAGTTAGTTTAGACATAGCGAAGGATTTTGATCGGGTATGGCATACAGCGATTTTTCCGAACCTGTATTCCTATGGGCTTTCTGAGAAATTATGTAAGTAGATCACCAGTTTTTGGTTGATTGGAGCACCAAAGTCGTAGTCGACGGTGCATGCTCCGACCTTAAACCCATTAATGCTGGTGTTTCCCAAGGCTGCATGCTATCACCGACACTGTTTCTTCTGCATATCAATTAAAAGTTGCGAATTAATAACATACATTGCTATGCGGATGACAGTACTGGTGACGTTACATTTTCCAGCCGTAGCGTTTCTCAGGAACACGTTGAAGAGGACCGGAACAAGCTCGTGTCTGAAGTCGAGAATCGACTTACAGACGTCTCAGAGAAGACCCCAAGAAGACGTAGCTTTCGCGTCCACTAAAAAGGCACCCTTTGTCGTGTCGCCTCGATTTAAGAATACTTTTCTGACAGCCTCAGCCAGTATTGGAATTCTGGGAGTCACATATCGAATAACGTTCGGTTCCGCGGTCATTTGAAAGGAGATGCTAAGTTATCCTCCGAAAAGCTTGATGTGTTCAGCAGAGCGAAACAGTACTTCATCCCAGGCCATCGCCTACAACTTTATCGCGTTCAACGTAGAGCAGTTCGAATCGTCGACGACTAGGCTATTTCTAATCGGCTTGACTCTTTGGTGTTACGCAGAGATGTAGGTTCGCTCCGCATCTTTTATCGCATTTGTCATGGGGACTGTTCCAACGAGTTGTTCGGATTAATTCCTACCGCTAAATTCCATCATCGGTCATCGCGTCAAAATTGAAATTTCCATCCTCACCACCTTGATGTCTGGAAATCCACAACCGTGCGCTTTTGTCGGCGCTTTCTGTATCGCACTACTTCTTTGTGGAATCAACTACAAACGGGTGTGTTTCCGAACAGATACGACTTGGGGACCTTCAAGAAAAGAGCTTACTCATTTTAAAAGTCCACCAACGCAACTGCAAGACCCCTCGTATTGCAGATGTTCATGGGCGGCGTTAATCACTTTTCATTAGGTGCACCCCCTGCTCGTTTGCCCCCTCTACTATAGAAAAATATCCCACTATAAGACAATGAAGGTAGTTTTATAGTGGGATTTTTTTCTGAGCGAATTAATGGATGAAATGTATTTTATAATAATATATGTCAATATTTTATCTATACTTATATATAAAAGGCAAAAATGACTGATGCATGTATCAACGCACAGGCCAAACCCTTGGGGCTAGAAACTTGAAATTTCGAACACGTATATCTCTTATGATGTAGGCATCCACTAAGGAAGGATTTTTCAAAATTCAACCCCGAAGGGGGTGAAATAGGGGATAAAACTTTGTATGAAACATTTTATTCCTTGGACATATTTGCATGAAATTTCGTATGAATTGTGTACAAAAAAAATGAATTACGTGTTTAAGTGTTTTTCAAAATTCGATACCTAAGGGGGTAAAATAAGGGAAGTAGTTTATAAAGAAAGGTTGAATAAGTTCTAAAGTAAATATACGCGAGTGAAGCTGAAGGTAACTAGCTAGCTAGTATCCAATAAAATATGTCAATAAATATATCGCAAATAGGTTTACTAAAAAATTTCAGTCCAGAATATGACTACCTAATTAAAAATTATTTATAATTTTAAAAATTTACTGGTTTGGTAAATAGACTAATTCCATATCAATCGAAAGAATGAAACCTATTAATAATGCAAATGTTTGACTATTTCAAAAATTCAGCATGTTATTAATCAAAAAATATTGTTCCTGGGACCACGGTCTATTCACTTGACTCCGGAGTCCGGAGTCAAGTGAATATTCACCATGTTTGATTTTCACCCCGCCCGGCCCGTTGGTTTAGTGTTTAGTGACCCTTACTATGTAATCGATGGTTTCGTGTTAGATTTCCGACAGGGGCAAATGTGTTTAGCATAAATATATTTCTGCATTTATTAATGTATTTCTAAATGTGAGTATCGTTGACCTGTGTTGTTCCGAGCCCCTCTGAAAATACACTACCTGCCATTCTGTACGGCAGTTCGTAAAAGGCGAACGATTGTCTATACGTGTCAAAACCATCGTGAACACTAGGTGGTAGATTTTCGCAACGCCTTGTCCTGGTATATGGTCCCACAATCTTACCTATTCCTGCCGCAATAGCTTGTCATTGTAGTGTTCGGTTCAGAGTGCTAAGTGTGAGTTTTTCTTTTCGCATTCGGTCGTGGGCGCGTTTGGAGTTTACTAGGAATTTGTATGTGATTTGTACAGCGCCACCTAGTGGTAAACGTGAGAAACCAGTTTACCACTAGGTGGCGCTGTACAAATCACATATAAATTCCTAGTAAACTCCAAACGCGCTCACGATCGAATGCGAAAAGAAAAACTCACATAAGGTAGACGGTAAACTTACGCAAGTGGCGTTACGGACAATGTAACGTCTTTGGTGTCTATAGGCTATGGTTGCCTTTTTTTTATCAGGAGAGCCATCTGCTTATTTGCTATCTTTTACTATAAAAAATACAATCAAAATGTAATTTGCTTTCTTTGGGGTTAAATTAAATTATGTAATTCTCGCTCGTAAATATCGTGGATATTTTTATCTTTTTGACTTTTATAACATATTCTAAAGTATTTTGCAAATTATATTAGGTAATTTATTTTCTCCATGGAATCTAAGAGATAAAAATTTTATCTTATTATTAACTACAGGTTTATTGCAATAAAATACAAGTAATTAGCCTCAAACAAAGAGCTATTAGATTTAATTATTATTCTATTTACAGATAAAGATGACGCGTGTATAAGCGAAATATGTACTTTTGCATACGAAAAGCACAAAGTTATTAAAATGTTCATGTATTAATTCGGGGCCGTCTCCTTCTGAATAAAAGGATCCTTTCATAAGACAGTACCTACAATACATTTTTGTCAGATAGTTTGTAGAAAATGGACGTTTCGCTAATAATAAGGGAGCCCTAGATGCTAAATCACTAATTACTCGAGCGTTCTAGGGACAAATTGGATTTTTTAGATTAAATTATAGGAAAAATAAAAGATTATATAATGTTTTTCATTTCTATGCTAACTGTGACATGGAAACACTAAATCGCATCAACCTAAGATATGGTGGGTTAATTGCCACTTAAAATTAAGAAAATATGACTATTCAAGTGTAGCGTAAGGGAGCGGGGGGTTCACAAATTTGCAAAGAAATCGTTGCATTATTCTCGATCACGTCTGAATTTTCTTTTATTGTAGAGGAAATGATGTTTTTAAGAATAACGACAAAAATATAATCTGACTATTTCCACTAGCCGAAGTTAACTGAATTTTATTTTTTTCTACCATAGTTATCGGCCTAAAGGGCTTATATTTGGTGGACAGCCTCAACAGTACGCCACAACAGAGATACCCCTTCTATGTTAATTTGACGCGCTCGAGTAAATGCCAAAATCCCCTCTTGGGCTCCCCTACTATCAATTTGTCACTACTGTAGTAACCGCTTGCCCGTGTCGAGGTTAAGTACTAATGCTATGACGAAAAAAAGCCTTAAAAAATCGCAATAGCGTCAGTATTTGTTACTGTCATTTTACGGATTATAAGACAGTAAATTTCGTATATGGCAACGCAACATTTCCATAGTGCCGGATTAAAATTAGTTGATGCCCTAAGCAATCTACATCCATACGTGTCCTCCTATTCACTGGTAGGTATCGACTTAAGGAAAAATATACGACCCGAAACCAACGCTCTACACAATTTGAACCATGTGGATTTTGAACCGCCTTCCATCTGTTAGCAAATATTTATTTTGGCGTTATTTCTGGTATCCCTATCTACTAGAAATAGTGCCATAAAAATAAATATTTGCTTCTGGTGCTCCCTAAGACGTGATACGCTTTTGCTTATGGGCTAATTCGGCACTGCATTTACATCTTTGGTGTCTTTAGGCGATTTTACATTGAT